>JAHXMQ010012340.1:22152973-22218363 GCA_020466415.1 Ammodramus savannarum pratensis
ACAGCAGCAGATAATCATTGTTTGCATTTTGTTCCTGAGGCTCTCAGCTTTTCAGGAGAAAAAATCCTAAGGAAAGGACTTTTCATAAAAGATGTCTGTGACAAATAGGAATATGTACAACACCTAAAGCAGAAAAGGCAAAATATTTCTATAAGGTGAGTTGGCCTAATCCACCGTCTGCATTAAAGAAACATGTTCACCTATTCACCATCTCAACCCACAGAAGAGATCTTACCCTGTGGCAAACACCACTACGTTTCATTCAGGGATTTTATTGCTGTTGGATGATGCAAGTGGCCAAAGGAAGGCCAGCCCACAGACTATGGATCCCAAGGCAGGGCCCAACAAGAACTGTGGAACTGGTGTCCTCCAGAACATCCTTAGGGCACACAGCACTTTATTTCCTGATCTTCACCAAGCCAAAATCCATCACCAAACACGAAAATATCCCACAATGAAGGCAGAAGCACAATTGGGTAAGCAGATTAAATGCTCCAGTAAGAGCTCCAGGAACTAACGCAGAACTACTTTATGCATTCAATTCTGGCAACCTTCCTCCTTATCACATTCAAACATAAATAAAGCAGAGTTATCATTCTGACTTTACAACTTCCATCATCCTTGATCAAGTGCCAAATGAAGCCCCATGGCCTGTTTCAAGGAGCAGCACCAGCGCTCAGAGCAGATGCTCTTACAGCTACTGAACAGATGTCCCAGGGCAAAGCAGCAGGCACAGATGGCAGCCCTGCAAATATGTACAAACTTGGGCTTGCCATCCAGTCAAAACACTGTGCATCTGCTTCCCATTGTATGGGAGAAGGTCACAAAGCCACAGGAGTTCAGGGATGGAAGCCCCATCCACCTCACACATGCTGCAGCCACACTATGATGTGGGGCCTCCCAAATGCTGGGGAAAAAATCACTGCCATAAAAATCAGAGTGTTACTGCACAGAAACTTCTGGAAAATATCTGTGAGTCTGGCCAAGGCACAGCTTTTCATTTTTTTCAATAACAATGCAAATTCAGGAAAAGTCCAGAGACAGTCATTTTGATGTCATCAGCTATAAATTGTAAATTCGGCAAGCTCCTGAAAAAAATCAGTATATTTGGACTTGTTTGTGCAGATAGCTTTTTCATTTCACAATAGCATTGTGCTATTTCATGATAAAAATGGCTTCAGGCAAGGCTGTGCTTTAGCATCTCTGTAGAAACACTTCTTGATGTATTTAGAGACAGGCAAAAAATCTGCATCCATTATCATGAGATCTCAGGATTTTCCATCTCCAGGATTCTGTGATGAATCACAGGCCAACACTCCTTTGGCCTTTTGCTGCTCCTCACCACCAAGGGAGTGCACAGTGGGGCACACTGTGGTGGGTGTACCACGTGGCTCAGCCATGGACAGGGACATCAAATAACTGAGATTTTGTTTGAGCATCCTCAGTGCAAAGCAAACCAGGCCAGGAGCAGGCACTGGGCTCTGTGCTGCAGATAAGCTGGCAGGCATCAGCCCAAGCACTGCCCCTGCTGGTGATGAAGCCATGATGAGAAAAAGCAGTGCCTCTGAAAGAAAAGATCCATCTCCCCACAGGAAAGGAAACACTCACTTTGCAGCTGTCACCACAGCTCTGAGTGAATGCAAAACCAGAACAAGTTACACCTGCCAAGGCAAATATTTCAAATATTCCAGTCGCTTCCACGGGCGCTGTTCCTGTACCCTGGTTACTATGAAGTGACAGGGCACAATCCCAAGATCTGAAGCATTAACCACTGTGAAACACTGGATTTTGAAGAAATGCTCTTAACAGGCTCAAGCACACAGATCTACTCCTCTTGAGGAACACGTCTGGTGCAGCAAGAGTCTTGTGTGCCATGACTGTCACTGCCACAGTGGATGGTGAGACAGGGAAGTGTCCCTAACTTCCACACCTACAAACCATTCAAAGCTACTTTTTACAGCTGGTTTGAATAAAGACAGACCTAGAGGCTGCCCAGCAAAACCATACATGGCAAACGAAGCATTAAAGACTCACTGCTGTGGCAGAGATTGCACACTGATATCACCAAAGTCAGGCTGACATCAGGCAGCACAAAATGTGTCATGAATAGAAGCAGTACCTGTGACAAAGAAATTGGTTGCTAAAATTCAGATTAACTTTCTACAAAGGGAAACACAAAAGCTGAATCCCATATATTGCATCACCTACTCCATTCCAAAAGTATTCCTTCTATGCAAGCAAATCCAAAATGTAACACTAAACACTTTCAAACCTCTCAAGTAAAAGCCTGAAAGTGCAACACCACTGTGCTACTGGCTACCTAAATAAGGTTCTTCCAAACATTTCTATCCTTTCATTTCAAGCCAAAGGAACTAAACTCAGTCAATTAAATGACTTTATTTTTCTATTCAGACCACACTGAGGGACAAGAGTAATTGTATTCTACCAGCTTAGCTTGAAACATTCAACAATAAAAACTCCCACACTGACACCTTCTATTAGTACAGAATATTTATTAACATTTTGTCTTTTGTTCTACCCATCTTATACATGGCAGCTGGGCATGCAAGCTGCAAGGCATGAAGCATTTATGATGTGTTTGTGTACCTGCAACTAGGCAGAGGTCACCCTAATACAAATTTACTTTCCTCTTTGATCAGATAAAGAAAAAAGTAACCCCAACATCTGCCTGCCAGGTAAAAGACAGCTGGAGTCAGAGTTGGTGCAAAGCAGCTACATATTTCCATGGCATGTGTTGTGAGGATTGACCTTCAGCATTTTTGTTTTCATTTTATATGTGTAAAAATCTACCTTCACCATGGCTGCAACCTGCCTACTGTCTAAAAAAAAAAAGCCTGGTTTCTCTCCTAGTCCTAATAAACCAAGTAGGAAGTTCCACACAGCACCTAAAAATAGAGCAGCGTGTTAGCAGGCTTCAAAGGTAGCCCAGCCAGCAGGACAGAAAAGAGTCTGGCTGGAGTAAGCTGAAGTTAAGACTCCTTAAATGTATCTCAGAAAACACCAGGAGGAATTGTTTTCTTACTAAAGAGATCTGTCATCTGAGTAAAACTACTCAGTAGAAAAGTATTTGAAAACAAATTACTCCAATTGTGGTGTCCCTAGAAGAAATGTTCTTCCCTCTAATCTCTGAAATTCAGCAGCTCTTCAGTGATTTCTTGCATTATGACAAATTCCACACGTTGCAAAACATGGAATATGCCAAAATCATCTTAGGCCTGGACTGGTCAGTAGTCTTTAGACACTTTAAGCTGGCTTATTAAGTCTTTTGTAATCAGCAGGAAAGGACACTTAATCAGTGGAACAATTACCATCCCTTAGTGAAGAGCAGGCTAGAACTAATAAACTATAAGGATGTAGTAAATAAGTATGTCCTTGTATGCCTATTTATACATTGCCAACTTGGCAAAAAACCCAAGGTCCACGCATCCCTTAGATGAACTATCTCCATTGTAACATAAAGTCACACCCAGGGGTCAAAAAGCCTGTCCAGGTGAACACCCTTCCCTCAGAATGCCCAGAAGTTAGCTGACATTACAAAATTTGCATGGAAACTACTGACCAGTACTAACTACTAACCAGTACTTGGAAAGTTACCAAATCTGGACTTCTGAGTACAAATAACAGTGTGGGAAGTCCTGATGGTGTGCTTGGTTTGTGTGAAACCACCGAGTGCCCAGGCTCATGCAGGTCTGAAATAAATAACTGATGTCCTGTCACAGACATCTTTTATGAAAATCCTTTCCTTAGGATTTTTCCTCCTGAGAAGCTCAGAGACCTCAGGAACAGAATGTAAATAATGGTTATCTGCTGCTGTGGAATGCAACAGGTGCATCTGGGATTGGTCTCATGTGGCTGTTTCTAATTAATGGCCAATCACAGTCAGCTGGTTCGGACTCTCTGTCCGAGCCACAAACCTTTGTTATCATTCCTTTCTATTCTTAGCCAGCCTTCTGAGAAGAAACCTTTTCTCCTATTCTTTTAGCATAGTTTTAATGTAATATATATCATAAAATAATAAATCAAGCCTTCTGAAACATGGAGTCAGATGCTCATCTCTTCCCTCATTCTCAGACCCCTGTGAACACGGTCACAATGTCTCTCTCAAGTGTGTAACTATTGACTTGTTGCACACTGGGTAACAGACAACAAACACACTTCTCCTGGACTCTCTGGGGATAAAAAAAGAAAATCTTTTCCTGTGCCCTCTCTCAAGGTCCAGTCTGTGATGGCCTCAGTCCCAGGGGGGCTCCACCTTCCCTGCCCACTGCCACGAGCTCTGGCAGCTCTCCAGAGCCAGCATCCATCAGGGCAGGCACTGCCACCCCTTCCCTTTCTGGAGACAGTGCCTGGAGTGAAGAGAGCACACGGGCATCGCTTAAAAACTGCACATAAAACTGCAAATAAAAACTGCAAATAAAACCCAAAATGCCACACATGTCACCAGACCGCCGTCAACCACACAAAGGAACATTAATGACATGTTGCAGACATCTAACCGTCTTATTAACCAGGGGAGCTCACATTCCAAACCAGCAGCCCAAACTCAGCAGACAGTTTTCAGAAAGTTGCATTTAGTGTAAGTTTGAGACTTTCTGGTTCTTTGCCTGTATCAGAGGGCCATAAAACAATCAAAGAGAATAACTCAGCATGTTGTGTGAGGCTCCTGGGGGACCCACACATCCTGCTCCTGGCTGACCATAACATTTCTGCACTGTCCAAATTCGGGTTTAAAGAGTTTCAAACTATCAGCCATTCTCCTCCAATTGCCAGCATGGTCCAATGGATGTGCTCAGCAGCTGGTTATGAGCAGCATGTTAATGCTTCAGAGAGGCAACAATTGTCAGCCTGGTGTCCATAAAACACCTGCTCTCAGCAGGAAGCCACAGGATGGAAGGTAACTCCTCCAGCAGTAACTCCTCTCTCACAATGCTTAAATCAGTGCAAGATTTATAGAACAGTTCTTCTTCACTTTACCCTTTCAGGTACTTTAACCCCAAGAAGAGAAGCAGGGGAGCACAATTCTATTTGCATCTCTAAAGACCTTCTGAGAAGGAAAACATGTAAATGCCTCACATATTTCACATCAGCTCATTCAGAGGGCTGCAAGTAAGGCTCAGTCTTCACCTATTCTCTTTACAGCTTTCCAGTTTAGCAACTCCACATATAAATATTCATTAAGATGTGCCCTTTACCCTAAAAGAAAAAGGTTAATGGATACATCTGCAGAGTTTTTCCTTCCCTTTCTGAATCCTGGGCATCTTGGAATCCAATATGCAAATACCCATCTTGCAGAGAATAATCTAAAACATAGCAGGGAGTAAATCCAATTTTTCAGGTTTCCTACTAGGGTCAGAAGTCACTTGCAGAGGCTTCTCTTCATCAGCGAGGTTTCAGTGAATAATTTAAGCAGCTTATTACTCCTTTGTGTTTTTAATTAAACATAGAATGGCCTGGTAGCCTTCCAGCTGTTATTTGTGAACATACAGCTTTCTATCTACTCCTCAACAGCCTCAGGAGCCATTCATGGTGTCACCTGGGGGAAACATCCAGCTGCAGTCTCATCCTATTTCACCTCCCCACCCAAAACTGACCCACAAGGAATGAAAGTCTCACTGTGAGCCTGACACATTTAGCAGACTCCTCCTGAATATCTATATCAACACAGCTTGCTGCTACATAGTGAAGGGGCAGATTTTGGACTCTAAAACCATTTCACTGTAGCAGTACAATCAGCTTACAGGTTTCCAGATATTTGGCATGGTATCAAGTCTCTAAAGTTCAGGTCCTAGATGTAGAGGTTACCAGCATATTAAAAAAGGGAAAGAAAAAAAAAAAAAAGAGGAAAATTTCGGAAAAAAGTTTTTAATGCTTCCTGTACAAAATCTTTGAATCAATCATCTTATGACTCAGTCCTGTTCTGTCATGGTGAGCTCTCCCATTGTGAAACACTCTTCAAAAAGAATGGCATATGGGACCCTGAACATCCTTGACATATTTCTCCAGATGCTGATCTTGGCCAGTGGTAGAGAAGAACCATCAAGGTATCTCAAACTCAGGGACTAAACAGCCAAAAGGCAATGCTGACTCCATCTAATTTATGTTCTTGGGCTCTGGACCATGCAAGGCCAGAGCAGCTAAGGAGCAGGCAAACACAGCTCCAGGTGAAACTCTATTAAATCACTGTTGAAATGAGGAATTCACTGTGACTGGCATTTTAAATATCTTGATGGCCTTTTCTAAGTGTTTTGGTGGTCTAAAGAGTCAAAGGTTGTGAGCAAAATAGCTCACAAAGCTCATCTGGGAAGAACTGGTTAGCAGAATTCACTGATCAAAACAGTTTCCACCTCCTGCATCCCCAAGTAGCACGTCTGTCCATTCTATATTATTTTTATTACCTCTAATTTAGGAAAGAAAACATAATCCTCAGATTTACCACTATATTCCACATTACTGTACACACAGACTGCACAAACTATCAGACTCTCCAATTAGAATTTCTCTGCATTAAGATTTCGATTTTCCAAGACTTACTGTAATACATTTGAAGCATGAAAACAAAGTCTTTATCATCATTAAACTGATCCAACAAAATTTTAACAAAGATGCATTGTTATCATTGTCCTGTCCATCAAATGATGATTCAAATTAACAGCAAACCTCTAATTGCTACGAAATATCCACTTAGAATAACAAAATAGTATATCTCAATTACTGACTTCAAGAAAAGTTGTTTTAATCTTATTTTATTATCTTCAGTTTAAGAGCTCCATTCTATTGGAAAATAAAAATCTGCTAAAACTTACTGAAGAAATGAAATTTAAACGGGCATTCTATGCCTTACTACCTTAGGACAATCATCTCCACTACATCAAAAAACAGAATATATACACACACCTTTTCAGTGCTGGGAATAACACCTATTTCTCATCTATTAAATCTGTGTACAACAAAAAAAGACACTTCCCATAGAGATATGAACCCCACAGCTAACAGAGCTTCTTTTTGTCACTTGTTGCTGAAGGCTTGAACTTTTAATTTGGCCACTTTTGGTATGTTGGTAAGTTAAAAAAAGCAAGCCTTTAACTATAATATCACCTATTTTGCACAAAGAAAAGAAATTGAGAAGAGTTCTTGGGTTTTCCATAGCCAAAAACTATAGTGGTTAGGGAACATTGCACCCTTACACTTGTTCCCACACATCCTGCTCCTGATGAAATAAAGACACTCTTTATTGTCCTCTTTGCAGTGTCTGTTTTCATGGACATGGGGAAAACTGAAAAAGATTGACCAAAAAAAATGATGCCATCAAGAACAGAACCATGATAATTATCAGAAGCTTAGCAGGAGCAACAATTAATAAAAGGCTTGCCCTGTGACATGTCTGCACCCACTTCAGTTCCCATGCAAAGCTACAGAGTGAGTGGAGCTGTTAGAGCAACATCAAAAATTATCAGCTTGAAAGTTCTGCTATTACACTGATCTAATGTAAGCATGGTGCTCTTCAGTAGTGCCCCAAATCTTTGTTCTCTGCTTCTCATCCATGTTCAAAAAAACTTTCTCCACTGTCATCCACTTTATTAATTTCTGTCATCACAGACCTGGGGTCGGAAGCAGGATCCTTACCAAGGTCTGAGCAGCAACCCAACAAACAAACAATGGCTTTAAGGGATAAACAGTGAATCCAAAACAGAAGGATAGCCACAGTAAATCCACCTGAAGTAACAGCAGTCAGGAGCAGCACCAGACATGCCTGTTCTGACTCCTGCATGGAATCACAGAGACTGAAACTTCCTGTTACCACACAGAGCTACAAAGGTTCAACTGAGACCAGCAGGCAATCCTTCAACTCTATGTATTTTTAAGCAGATGTCATAATTTTAAATATTCCAGATAACCTCAGCACCAGCGAGGACAACAGCAGTGTATTTTGCTCAACCAAGATTACCCCTGCAGAGCACATCTCCCCACGAGCCTCTGCCTGTCAAGATAGAGGGCTCAAGGAGCTGCCTTCAGTAGATGCCATATCTAAAAATCCATGTGTATTGTATAATCACCACTGCCTGTCTAGCTTGACCTTGGATTTTGCTAAGTGCAGGCATGTGATAGCATTTTTCTGTTCCATGGCTGTCCTCAATGTCCTCTTGCTCAAATAAATAATAAACAAACTCTTAACATGGCAAACTGATCCTGTTAACCATGACTTCAAAAGGCCTGGAAAAGCTTGGAGAAATTGAAAAGTAATGCAAAAGGAATGATAGAGTAAGAGAAGGAGAACAGGAAGAGATCAGAACAGGAGGGAGGGATCTCTCTCTAATGTAAAACAATATTCTTCTAGACTGCGACAGTGGCCTGAAAATTGTAAAAAGGAATAAAGTGAAAGAAAGCAATAAGAAAGTAGAGGTAATAGAAAAGTACAGCAAAGTCCTCCCCTTAACTGGGGAGCCTTGTCTGGACATCTCTGCTGCTGCACTAGCAAAAGGCAGCACTGACAATTTGGCCATGATGAAGTCACTCCTTCTCCTCTCACAACAAAAAGGCCAACTGGGGTAACAACTGAGTATCAAGTACATGATTAAGACAAATACCAGGAGGACTTTTTTTAACAGAAGTGCTGCAGAATAACTGGTATTAGCTTTGAAATGGGAGCAACCAAAGAATTGCCCATTACTTGAATTCAACAGAAAAGATCAGCACGAGTCTTCTATGTGTCAGACCAGACATAAAAGTCCTTCAAGACCAAAGAAATTACCAAAAAAGCATTCACAAAATTACAAATAGCAGACTGTTTGATACAACACACACTCTGAAACATCACATCATTATTGGAATTGCATTATGAACCATAATACAAAGTACACCTTTTTTTGCAACAAACTGATGTCTACCACTAAAACAGATAATCAAAGAGACCTCTTTTTCCTCCTACACTGACAACCAGAAACAAAAAAAGAAAGGGCAGCGGGAAGGACGTACATGAAATAGGAACATAATGTATTTACGTTGGGAAGAAAAGATGCACAGTATTGCATGGAAGCACAAGTAGCTTAATTGCTTAATAGCTTAGCTACTGAATCTCAAAGAAAATGTATTCTTTTATAATGTAATAAAACATAGTGAAGCAAGAAAAGTGCAAGTTTAACTTTTATGAAAAAGCAAACTCCAAAAAAAGCACATATAATAAACAAGTCAGGAAAATTGCATTACAAGGTTTGTAACTTCCAAAGTGCATTGCATCTACACTACATTGGCTTTGATCTTTCTGTTTAAGTTATTTTACAGATTGGGATACATAAATAATGAATTCCTCCTGTAACCAAAAAAAAAAAAAAAATCTAGAAAAAAATAGCAAATTGCAAACTGTGAAGAAAGGCTCTAACTGGCATGTCAGATTTTACATCTACCATTTCAACACGTTGTCCAAACAGAGCACTGAGCATTCAGAATCTTTTATGTTGCTGCTGCAAGAGAGAGAAACAAATGGCTCTTACCTGTGCTCCAGCTCTCGGATGGACAATATAACTCCTGAAGTCGATGCCTTTTGTTGCAGAGTGGCCAGAAACGTGAACTCACTTCTGTTCTGTAAGAGCTGCATTAACTTCTCACTCACGTGGGGTGCTGCGTGGATTTCTCTTTCTGTATCTAACAATTTTATTTTTTAAAAGGAAACAAACAAAAAAAAAAAAAAGGGAGATAACAGTCTAGTAAAAATGCTAAGTCAGAAAGATTCAGATTACATTTTTCATTTTCACACCAATATTTTTTTATTTTTGAGAGTCATCTGCCATGGTGCACCACTACATTTTTTCAATGAAAAACCCAAATGCCATCTCTGTCAGCATGTCCACTTGTCAATTTGACAAGTTCACAACTGGTCAGCTACTGATTTTCTGATGGATTTTTTGACGGGATGCTGAGCCATTTGTGTCTGCTGCGAGCAGATTAAGTTGCTGTAAATAAGGTGTGCTGCAGTCAGATAAACAGGGCCCTAAATTTGAGATCTCAGGCACTGCCTCTCTCAACACAATTCAGCAACCTCCAATTTTAGTTTTCACCAGTGACTCTGTTACCACCTCTCCCTCGTACATCACAGGAAATGTGTCCTTGCACGGTGTAAGGCAGAGATGTATTATTGCTAATAACGCTATATGGCTGTGCTCCTGCCTGGGAAATAAATACCAGACACGCTCACAATCCATGGCTGTTTCAGGGATTTCTCACTTTAAACAAGCAAAGTATGACAGCTCATACAATATTTATTAAACTACAGCCTGACCAGGCAGATGCAGAAACATTGCAGCCTCACTAGTCCTGACGATGGCCAAGCAGCATCACACCTTCTCACAGCTCATCTTCTAAGATTCAAATGCATCATCCCCCACCACATTCATCTTTAACTCATCCTTTTATTCACTATACATCATCGTTACAAAAGACAAGTAAGGACAAAGCAGAGCAATCATGGCATTTCACCTTCCTGCCCATTGCCATGTCTCTCATGCTGGGCTTTTTTCACATTTTTGCAAGACCTGAGCCACTTGCAGTTCCTGGATGTCTAATAACCAATTAGAAACCCCGTGTGCTTGCTTTCCAAAGGTTTTACTGTGAAGCCAAAATGCTGGCACAAAGTCTCAGCTGGTAGAAAACCAGAGAAACTCCACTGAATGCTGAGAATCCAGCCCAGCATGCATGATGTAACACACAAAGGAGTGATGAAAATCACAATTCAGAATTTCACTGTAGAAGGGGAAAAAAAAATCCCCAACATTTTAAAAAGGCTCCATTGTGTCATTAAATGAGGCTTTGCAGACAGAGAGGAGAGAGAGTGGTTTGGAAAACAACCTAAAGCCTCAAACACACCACTACTGGGGGAATGCCATGGACTGAAACCAAACTCCAAGGAAAAAGCATTCAAGCATGTTTGGTAATTGGGTGTCTCTGTTTGGCCTGTGCAGCCTAAAGCCCTCCAAAGGAGCTTGCACCCCCAGACTCGTACCAGACTTGGACTCTGAAAGGCTCACTGGTGAAAGTACCAGTTTTTAGACATCCAAAATCACCAGGCATCATTTAAAAATCTTTGCCAGGGGCTCAAATTCCCCTGATAAATAAATATATAGTGCCCACTTTACAGTAACAAACTATTTGTCGGTCCAGTGCCACTTTTACCAGAACAGAGGATAAAGCTTCCAGGAGCAGAAACCACCTCCACTGCCATCCTATAGTGGAACAGAAGAAAAAACAATCCAGCACAGAAAACAGATTTTGTCTTTATCTATTAGCTTTTTCTATCTGCATCATTATCTTCACCTAGCAGGTGTTATTACTGGTCATAAATATCATGCAGTTTCTTTTTAAAAAGCTGATACAAGAGATAAAAAACTATGTCTCCCACAGACCCATAAATTTACCAATATCCAGTGTGCTATCTACAGAAACAGACAACACACTGGGAGCATGTTCCAAGGCACAAGTAAGACTCAGAGGTAAAACGTCCAAGACCTGACAGATTAAGATTATTATCATTTTTTGAAGGTTAAAAACCTTCATGTCTTACTCTTTTTTTCTCTTAAAGGTGTTACAGTTACCAGAAATAAAATACGACTTAACAAAGCTTTCAAAAATTCTTTCACATGAAAGAATCTGCCTCTCACAGGCAGTGCTGTCAGTGGAACATATATGTTCAAACTTCAGTCAAGCCTTGCAAAGTACAACAGTTTCTCATTATAGGAAGGCCCACATCCCACCACCCATCCATCAAACTTTATACAAAAATATAGGGCTCCTTGCTCAGAATCATCCATGGTTCATCAGTGCACTGACTATTTCAGTTAGAAACATACTTTGAAAAATTTTGCTATTCTCTACCACCTCATCATAAATAAGAGAATACCAAAACCACATGAAACACTGATATTCATTCCCTGCTGATTAAAATCAGTAACATCCACAGTTCTGAAATTCCAGAGTGTGGGGCCGAAACCACTGGGTAACAAATGGTATTTACAAAGTGCTTGCAACACTGTGCCAGTGTAATTGGAACAAAGCAACTTACATAAGCAGGCTTTTAGAAACTTAACACACATCTAAGTATAGTGTGTGCACAGATATATAATATCTGTATACACTATATATATAGATATTTATAAATATATAGATATAGATATTTTATGGATAGATAGATAGATAGACAGACAGACAGATAGATATTTTATATATATATATATATATAATCCCAGGCACACAGCCTGGGATTCTGGAGCTGAGCACAGCCTGGGCTTGCAGCTGGAACCCCAGGACTGGGAAGGAGAGGTTTTGAGGCCAACACTGCATTGTCCATCTCCTGTGCCATGGCACAGCCCCCACAGCAGCACCTGCCCTCACACACAACATCCCCAGGAACACTGGGTTTGTGTTCTGCTTGATTTCTGCAGAAAACACCATACAAATGAGCTGGGAGTACAGCCCATTTAGACTAAGAGCCTTCTATTTTCAGGTAGATTTTCACACTTCAAAATAAATAAAAAAAATAGAAAAAAATGAGAATACATAAACCCCCTCACCACAGGTGCCTGAAAGGTAAAATACTTTTTATGCTCTGTATAAAAATAACCGTCTGCTTGTAATGAAATGTCATATTTCCTACATAATATAGAACAATATAGGTTTATACTGCAATCTTCAGTGAAACATCGCTTCATGCTTGAATGATAATGCAATCTCAGCAAAATAAATAAACAAACACAGCTATGACTTTCATATGCCCTTCTATGTGATTATATTTTCTTAATTCGAAATAGTGACTGTCTGGAGGGTTTTTTAAAACATACCAGTGTGTTTCTGAAATTAATCAAGGAAAGAAAGCAAGCATATTTGCAAGTCCAAGAGACAGAAATCATCTCAGAGCATCAAGTAAAGGCAACTTTCTACCTCCAGCAGAACAAAGGCACAGGACACACCTTTGTCAGAGAGAGCATACACGTAGCTTGATTTTAATTCTTAAGCTGTAGGTCCAAGGAAGAAGTGCCAAACACAAAGCAAAGGTCCAGTTTGCCAGAACAGACAACAGCAACCATTGAGGTACTGCCTTGTCCCCTCCCTGGCACCATCTCCCCACCACCAGGGATGCCACTCTAGGGGGATAGAACATAAGTAAATAAAGGAAGTTTTAAACATAATTTACCTCCTAAAGACTTGCAGCTGAGCCAATTATTGAGGCTCATGAGCAGGCCTGACTTTAACAGGCCACAGCTGTAGCCAGTCAGAAGAATAATCTAAAAGAGTGGGTTGGTTGGTTGGTTGGTTGGTTGGTTGGTTGGTTGGTTGGTTGGTTGGTTGGTTGAGGGGGAACTGGAGTCAGTTGGCTGTTGTGAGGACAAGGCAGAGGCAGTGCCCGGAGGAGCTGCCTACAAGAAACATCAAGGAGGTACAAAACTCTGGCAATATGGAACCCTTGCACTGACAACATGCCACCTTGCCCTGTCCTGGATGCCCTGTCCCCTGAGAGCCCATTCAGCCCCAGCACAGCCCTGCCCTGTCCCCTGAGAGCCCGTTCAGCCCGGCCAAGCCAAAAGGAGCTGCAAGAGGAACCAGCAGCCAGGGCTGCCCTGCCACAGGGGCTCAGCACCCACAGCACACACCCTGAGCCACACAGAGAGATTACAGCCACGTTGGAGCTACTCACAACACTCACCATCAGCACCTTCAAAAGAACTCTCAAATTGAGGGGTGTTTTCACTTTCCCATAAAACCAAAGGAATGGCAATGCTGCTCTGAGGCCAGACTTTACCTCAGTCATAGAAACCATTCAGACACTTCAGTGCACACCAACCCTAAATGCCAAATGGAATTAGGCACAACAATGTGAAAAATGCATGTATTTTATGATTGGCTTTTGGCAAATATTAAAATGAATATTATATGTGTTGTGTTAGAAAGTGATGCTGTATTAATGCTCTTAAGTAGTGTGTTAAATATAGTTTTAGGTCATAACACAAGGTTAAAATAGAAACTATGCTATGTAGGATACTTTTTCTAAAGAGAGGACTCGCACTGAGATAGCAGCCACAGGACACCTGAATCTTTCAGAGAAAGAGAATTTATTGCCCCATTATCAGAAGAAATGAACTTCTTCCCACATCGAAGGTGCTGTCATGATTCAGATGAAGAAGCTGACACTGCCCAGACAGAATCCTGTGTTTGAATGGAATTTATGCATCATGGATGAGGAGTATGAATATGCAACATGTTACTGTTTTTAAGGGTTAATCCTCTGTTAATGTGGGGCCTTTTTCAGGCTTGTGCTGCTCAGAAAAGGTACCTGGACTGTCTGTAACTCTTTGTTTCTATTGTCTCTTATTGTCCTAATCCAAATTGTCCAAATTATTATTACTCTAATTGTATTACTATTTTTATAAGCATTTTATTACTATTAAACTTTTAAAATTCTAAAAAGAAGTGATTGGTGTTTTTCACAATAACTCAGGATCAGCATCAGTCCTTACCCCACCTGATTTAGACCCTCAAGTCACATCTTCGTGTGTGGATTCAACTCTCTGTGCATCACCCTCTCCAGCAACTCAAAAGTGAACCTCAGGCTTCTGCCATTTGCAACCCTGAATACATCAGAACCCCCAGTTAGGAGAAATTTAGGAGTTGACATCAGCTGCATTAATTAAGTGTAATAAAATCACCACCACACAGAAGCAGACAAAATGAGTTGGAGAAGGAAAAGGACAATGCTAGGAAAGAAAGCAAAGGTCTTGCCAAGCCTCCTTTGACAGTGACAACAATCCACAGCACAAAGGGAAATACATGACCATTTGGGATGGAATTTTAAGTGATGAGAAATGTGCACCCGTTGTTAAAAGCCGTACCCCAATCCATCTGGGGAATAATTTTTCTTTAGTAGATGCTTCCATTAGTGGAAAAATACTAAAATTCAGTTCTGAATCAACTCATTTTCTAAAGCAATAGGTACATTTTATCATTCACTAGCCTGCTTGAATACCTTTTACTTCCCTTGGCAGAGAACACACTGCAGAACACATTGCTTTATTGGGAACTTCAATCATTTTCAAAGCTATTTGCTTCAACATGCTTTTATTAGAACCACTGAACAGTCACTCTGGACAAGCAAGTGGAAATTAATTCTGCAACAGCAGAGAATCCAGATTTAAGCTATACCAATTGAAGAATTGAATATTACAGTTTTTTTGCTTTTACCTTGCTGTGGGCAAAATCAAATAAAATGACAACTGTATTTAAAAAAACAAAACAAACAGAAAATCATGCCAGTGCCCTACTTTTTCTTAAGTCACCAGCTTTACAAAATGAAACCAAGATTAGAAGGATGATCCAAAACTAGCAACACTCAGTGTAGGCAGCTCCTAACAGTTGCTGAGGATGAAAACACACGAAAAACATCACAAAAACATTCTTGTTCCCTGAAGCAGGTGCTTCACCAAAGCCTCTGAGTCAAGTGGGATCCAGTGCACCAAGCCCCTTCCTGCACACTGGTCTCACAAAACATCTTTTGAAGAACTGGTAAAAAAGGAAGAAAAGAAAAATAAAACACAAAAAAAACCATAAACGCCAACAGTGCAAAACACCAGTGATAAATGCCCATTCCCACACACTTCCACCCTTCTAAAAGCACCCCTCAGTCCCCACAAGCTACAAACAGATGCAAAAATCCCCAGAAGGATGGTAACACTAATTATGGGGATCATCTCCAAAAAGAATCAGTTCACTGCCAAGCAGAGAAATGCTTCAGGTACTTGAGCCTGCCTACCTACTAAGGGCAAAGTGTAGATGTCTGCAGGTGCCTCCAATCTTTTGGTTTGAGCTATGGGGATAAATTCACAGAAATTTCTCTTGATATGCTAGGAAAATAGAAGGCTTCACCTGCCAGGAACCCAAAAGTGAGGGGTCAAAACACCACCCCATTCTCTGAAAAACTCTGCTACCAGGGAGGACCAAAGAAGACATGATGTATTCTCATAAGCACATCTCTGCTTCTGAGCATTCCCACCAGCATGAAAAGACACTGTAAATGTTTTTGCCTTGCTAGCTCCACTCGGAGTCAGTAATAAACAGTGGGAAACCATGTTCAACAGCACAGCTTCCTAAATTATGATTATTCATTGTAAATCACTTTTTACGTGTTGCTTCAAACAGTGTTTCTCAAGAATAAGATCCGTCTGCAGTGAAATGCTTGGTGATTTTAATATGCAAGCCTCCTACAGAGATGATGTCTCATTTTAATTATTGTTTCGGTTTAATGGGTTTTCATTAAATTAGAGGATGGAGCAATTACCAGGGTGAACAGCTAGTGTCACAAAGGTAAGTTCCCATGACTATACAGCAAAGCAGTTCCACTAGAGAAGGTGGGAAAACAGTGTTATTCCATGTAAACTCTGCTTTTGCATCATGCAAAACTACCCCCGGCTATCTGTGCTCATTTATTGCTGTCATTTTGATATACATGTTTGTAAACCAGTTTAGAAATAGGTCTCCCCTAACAAAATTCACCTAGCGTTTAAAATTATATGTATCTATAAATAAAAATCCTTTCAGGAAGCCACTGCCAACCCAGCCCTAGAACTCCAGTTGCCAGGAGCAAGAGATTTTTGAGTCACTGAAATCAAACAGAGAATACTTAACAAATCATACTTTCTCCTCAACCACTAATTTAGCTGATTTAGCGGCTCAGTATCAGACTCTTCACTTGTTGAAAATTGCTTTGACTTGAGCACCAGCTAGAGTGACCACACTCATGCTAATTAAGTAGATGTCAGAGAGGCTTAAGTCCTTTGTTTGCTTTATCAGCATTTCAAACTGCACCTGGCAGCTGAGTGCTCTGGAAGGAGCAGAGCACTCGGCAAGAGCTGGAAATGAACATTTGCCAAAAGTGAAGGCAGCCCCCAGTGCTTCTGCAACCCCAGCCTGTGCTGGTGTTTGAGGGTGCCCAGGATGAGGAGAGAGATGAGAATCTTGATTCCGTGTTTCAGAATTATTATTATTATTATTATTGTTATTATTATTAGTAGTAGTAGTAGTAGTAGTAGTATGGATTTATTATTTTATTTTATATATTATATTAAAAGAAAATTATATCTTAAACTATACTAAAGAAAGAGAAAGGAGACATCAGAAGGCTAGAAAAGAATGATAATAAAAAGCCTGTGACTGACCAGAGTCCTGACACAGCTGGACTGGGATTGGTCATCAACCACATGGAACCAATCAAAGATGCACCTGTTGGTAAACCATCTCCAGACCACATTCCACAGCCATCAGATAATTATTGTTTACATTTATTTTCTGAGGCTTCTCAGCTTCTCAGGAGAAAAGTCCTAGTGAAAGGATTTTCATAAAACACCACAGTGACAGCAGCCAGCCAAAGGTGCCTGACATGGCTGGGCGAGCACAGTGGCAAAGCCTGTGTAGAGAAAATCCACAGGGGTCTCCTCCCTCCGGGGCTTCCTCCTTGGCTTTTCCACCCACACGGGCACAAAGAGCAGGGGAAGCACTGGAAGGAGAGCAAGGGAAGGACTGGAAGGAGAGCAAGGGAAGGGAAGCACTGGAAGGAGAGCAAGGGAAGCACTGGAAGGAGAGCAAGGGAAGCACTGGAAAGAGAGCCTGGAAGGAGAGCAAGGGAAGCACTGGAAGGAGAGCAAGGGAAGGAGAGCAAGGGAAGGAGAGCAAGGGAAGCACTGCAAGGAGAGCAAGGGAAGCTCTCCAGCAGCACAAGGAGGAGCACAGCCTGTTCCACTCGAAGCCCAGCTGGTGGCTGGCACTGTCACCACCCCAAGTGCTGCCATGGCCCAACATCAGACCCCTGCAGGCAGCCAAGGGCCTTGGAGCAGCTTTGCTGCTGCCAGCACCAGCCACCCCTGTGCTGAGGCTGCACTTCACCTGTTGCTCAAGGCAGCCACTTGAACCTTATTTCAAGTATTTTAGGCAGCTGCTGAGCTCATCTTCTCAAGTAGGCTCTGTTCCTTCCTCAAGGGATTCATGCTGAAATCAAGACTGTTTACAAATGGTTGATCCCTTAAATTAAATGCTTCGTTGAAATGCTCCACGAGTTCACTATCACTAAAAGCACATAATCTGCTCTTAAATCATGTGAGTTAATCAAATTACATGTGTTGTCAGTTAATTAGTTCAGGAGTCGCTGATTGTATCAACTTTTCCACTGTTTACCTACATTAGATAAGGTTATCAGGTTACTGTTCCTGTAAAGATTGCTCTTTGCTAATCTGGAAAATAACATTTTAACAAAAAGAACGTGGACTTACACCAGCAACAACAGTGGCAACACTGGGAAAATTCAGGAATTGCCAAGAACCATTCCCAGGGCGCTATCCATTTTGCTGGAGGAATACTGGCCACTCCAGGGACCTATTTCAAGATTATATTAAATACTGATGTCACACACAAATTATGAGCCACTCAAAAATATGGCTTCATGCAAAAGCAAGCTAAATAATTTTTTCCTCCTCTTCTAGAAAGCATTTTCAAATATGCTTGAAGTCACACAAAAATAATAGAGATTACTTTTTAAAAAATGAAAATATATACCAAAACTTAACAAAATACATTCTGCTTTGTTTAAAGGAAACTTAAGGTGGTAGCAGAAGGTGAGAAGCCCCTAGAACAAAGAATCAGACACAGAAGATAAGTTTTGCAAAAAACTGTTAATCATAGGTTTGGTCTTATTTCCCCCCATTATATTCCATGTGTGTTTGTAATCCAGAAATAAAATATAAGATTAATAGAAGAGAGAGACTGATCCACTTATGTTTTGGAGCAGTATGTAATAATTCTGATTTCTCATTTAGCACTCTTCTTTCTTCCAGGTAATAATAAATACTAGTCATAATTTATGGCAACAATATTTAGGAAAAAAAAACCATAAGTACTTCTGAAGTGCTTTATCATTCCTAAGTTTACTATGAATTTAACAGATACAGTCAACAAATAACCCATTTCAACAAAATTTTAAGATCCAGCTTCCACAGGAGCAGGAAACAAGCAGAATGCTAAGTTACTCTGACTTTGTTGAAAATCCCAGTCTAACATCAGCAAAGCCATACAGAAATTAGAACTTGCCTCCCTGGTGAATACCTGCACTCTTAAATGTGTAAATCAAAATGCTACTTGAAATAGTTCATTAAAAGGGAAGTTTCAGCTAAGCAGAAATCTGACTTTGTTTCTTCTCTGTGGAGAGAGGTTACTATCCTAATGCAGCTAACAGACCTGGGTACACCCACACACAGGTTTTAATTTCCAGTCATTTTATCACATGAATAATCCAACTAAAGGCAATGAAATTATCCTTGGAGTTTGAAGCAAGCATTTGCTGGAGTGCTCTCTTGGTTCACAAACTCTCAAAGACTTGACAGTCTAAATAGTTTTTTAATTACTTTTAAAGCATAGGTCATGTATTGCTAAAAAGTTATGATTTCAGGAGGTTTTTCACACTCTATAAATGATTTATACAAGCATTAAACAACACATGTTTCATGAACTAATTCTCCCTTTTGTTTTCTTACCCCGAGGAAAAAAATCACTTCCATGTTATTGCTAAAGCAAATTAAATCCTGGGTGTCTGTTTTATTTATTAACTGCATGATAATAACATGAGGCATAATACATTTGTGAGAGCCCTTCTCTACTGAAGGATAATTTCTGCTGTCAGCCTCTTTATGTTTAAATTCAATATTCTAGATGTCTTTGTTTCTTGGAACGTACATAGGCACACATTTATATTTTCTCCCAAAATAAATATGAACACCATTGGTGAAATGTTTCACAACACCCACAACAAAGATCCATAAATAACTAACATACTTAGTCATTCTCCAGGAGTTTTACATTATTTGAGAGATTTCATAATTTCTTTTAAAAAGTCACAATAATAACTGTTTTATCTTTTTACACCATAATTATGATTTGGACCATTGCTTTTCTTATTTCACCCAAGCATAACACAACTCATGAATAAAATATGACAACTTTGATAGCATCCATTGCTGTGGGTTCATCCGTAACAGGAAACGTGATTGGGGTACTAAGAGCTCCCTTTTCTCCATAAGCCTTTGTTTCTGAAAATAAGCTTTTATTTAAATAGATCTGCCTCGTGTCCCTCCCCTTCTGCATTTCTTGCCTTTAGCAGTAACACCAGCAATAATGTTTACTTTTATATTAATGATCACATTTGGAAGCGATTAGGATGGCACGAAGCAAGGTGGGCAGAATATCCCATCTGAAAGCTGCCATTCAAGACATCAGACATCATTAAAAGCAATGCCAATATCAGAGAACAAAAAGCTAAAGCAGAGGACACGACTTAAAGATGAGAGAAACATGAGCGAAACTCTTTTTTTTCTGGCTCCATAATTAGTAACAATGAAGGAAACCTAAATTTCTTCCACCATTTCCCAAACAAGATCACTGTAACTAATACAGTGTCCTCCTACCACAGCTTGTCAGTACATTCCCTGAAAAGGAAGGCTTGGGATAAAGGCAACACATGAGGTTTCCAAATCATCAGCATTTATCAAATTATTCTACAAATGTCATGTTTTAAGGCTGTGCTGCCTGGCTTTCCAAACAGCACGATGAGCATCTGTGGAGACCTCCACAGACCACGAAAAATCATGACACATGCACACACAAATCCCACTCCCCTCCCACACATCTTGGCTTTATTTTCCCCAGCTCGAGGAAGAGGCTTTAAAATTTCAGCATTATTCACAATGAGCTGAAGTACAGAGAGAGAAACAGAGGCAGATATGAATGTCATCTGTAGCCAGTCCATCTTAGAAGCAACAAGTATTTGAACTCCAAGATCCAGTTTTTGTATCTGTTTCTCTCTAAAAAGATCTTTATGTTCTGTATATACTTATGTTACATTCCAGTTCGCAGAAAGTTCTTTAAAAATGAAAATAAAAACGTAAAAGAAGGGGGCTACACAATACAGAACTGAGCTTTATACCACAAATGTACATCCTCTGGGAGTGTCTGTTCCCACAGATGCCAAATGCAAACCTCACAGCTTCAGAGGTGGAGTCACCTGTATGTGCCAGGGAAGGAGAGCTCTGAAACAGCAGCTGCAGTGATCCTGCACAATTTGTCCTGTTTCAGTACAGGGGACCCTCAGCAAGCTCCACTGCAATTTAAGAAATGTTACCACAAAGGAGGGAGGATGGGGGACAGAAAAACTACAATGAGAGGCTTTTAGGAGGCAAAACCAATTCTGAGCTGCTGTACTTACTGCTCTAAAATAGTGATTCCCAGATCCCTGTCATCAGAATTACAGGACCAACTATGCTATTTGAGCAGATGTGCAGGTGTAACATGGGACATCATCTCATGTTGGAGTGGGCATCAGGTACCAAAATCAATTTTTGCCCATTCTGTTAAAAAAAAAAAAACAAACTACTGTACTCTGTATCTTTCAATAGGCAAAAAAGGCAAGACAATCACATGATATAACACCATAAAACCAGCACAGTATGACATGAATACTTCGTGCCATTTATGTGGTGAAAATGAAAAAATAACAGAAAATATGTCCTCCCTTGTGTACCATTTATACCCCCACACCACAGGTGGCATGATTGTTCTAGAATTTGGCATAGGTTGAGGTCTCAAGTAGCACCTAATCTTTATTCTTGATAGACAGTTCCAAGACAGCAGGATTTTTCATCACAGGAAATAAATGGTCCATTCCTGGCTCCTTCCTTAGCTCTGGCTGTATATGCCTTTGTGTACTTCTTTAAGGTACAAAATCTTACAAAGAAAACCCATGAAAGTAATTTCAAATAACACCACTTCCTTTTAGGCAAAAGATGTAGCTGTGTTTAGAAGTAATTTAATCAAGTAGGCCGAATGTAAATATTTTGCTCAGTTATTTACAAGTTTCTACTAAAACTGGTTTAAAATTTAAGATATCACCACCCTTGGGGTCAAAATACACAATAACAGGCCACTTTGTTTCACTGCCTACAGTAAGAACCCAATTCTTGAGCAGTGCTTTTCCCATCCTCTGCATTCCAAGCAGTTTTATCTCAGCAGTGCCCTACAAGTGCTCCAGTTCTGCCCTCTCTAAATGCAGCATCTGTCCAGCAGCCCAGAGCTGCATGTGAGGTGCAGGATTCCTCACCCAGGAGCACTCAGGGACTGGCCACAAGGCAGCACAACCCAGGTGCCAGCTTCCCATAACTCTGACCAGCACCTGGGCCCATCTGACAACATGCTACAGAATATTCTAACTCCATTTTAATGCTTGTTTAACAAACAAGGAGCTAACTACAGGATGGTATGACTGAAGAGTATCCATTTGCCAAAATCTTTGCATGAAAAAGACAGTTTTTGTCAGATTCTCATTTTGATGAGGATACAAGAAACTCAAACTGTTAGTCCTGCTTTTATCCGAGTTACTTTCACTGTAAGCACCACATGGTGTACAACACCCTTACTAGCAGTATCAGAAACTAATTTCTGCATCCCCTCTCAGCCCATTAAAGAGTAAAGAGCTTTTCTTCCTTTTCTGCTTATCTTCATGACAGGACTTTGTCAACAGGTTGCCAGAAGCATTCAAGGCTTTTAGCACACTACAGAAGTACTTATCCCACCTCCCCTCTGCACTTCCCATCGTGGCAAATGAAGATAGATAAGCAGCACAATTATTGTCTCCCAGGAAAGCAAAAATAACTGTCAAGGACAGAGGCAATATGTGCTCAGAACTCTCTCCTAATCATGACAGACATTATGGGAAATCCAAAAAATGTCAAGGAACAGAAGGCAGCATGACAGCATTCGGGATGGGGAGGGGAAAAAAGGTAAAATAGAAATTGGTCACTGTTGTTTAATGTGACTAGGTTTTTATTTCAGTCTACACTTGCTTGGAAGCAGGGGGCAGGGGTGTTTTAAACCAGAGAATACTGAAGGAGAAACTCTGGAATTATTCACAAGCTGTACCCTTCATATCAATATGTTGGATAGATTTTACACCCAGACAAGGGTAAAGCACCAATTCTGCCATGCCCAGATGAGAGGTTTTCTCAGAAGGGACAGCCAAGAGGAACAGCCCAGATGAAGCAGCACAGAATGCTACCACACCTGAATGCTACCACAGGACGGGCCAAGAGGTTGATCCACACCTCAAGGTGTTTTTATTGACAAACAAAAAGGTTTTCTATCTGATGGCAGCTGCCTCTCCTTCATGAACTCACGACCCTTGCACTGTTGGAAAGGAATTATTATTATTATTTTTTTCACCAGGTATTGCCCACCATCACTTGAAGCCTAGGACAGGCAACGTGGGGTAAAACCCCAAATTTACCCACTCCTATAGGAAGCAGAGCAGGGCTACACAGTGGCACATCAATGGCAAAATACCGCATTCTGACCTATAAAAAAATTAATTAAAAGCTCACAGGTTCAAGGAGCTTGCAGAGTTTCCACAGAGATAAAGCTCTGGTGAGCTGCAGGACAGCTCTGTGAACAGGCACACTGCTGGTTCTGGCCTGCCCCATGCCCAGGCCAGCAGCACCTCAGGCAAAACGCATTTTAAAAGGGAAAAAAAAAATCTCATCCAACTGGAGGGGGGCAGCTGCACAGACACAAACCCAAGTGACAGTAGGCAATACCTGGTGAAATAAAAATAAAATATAAAAATTAAAATTTAAAAATAAAAAACACACAAAAAATATAAATAAAAATATAAAAATAAAAATATAAATTAAAAATATAAAATTAAAAATATAAAAGTAAAATATAAAATATAAAAATTAAAATAAAAATATTAAAATTATAAAAATAAATTATAAATATATAAAAATATGAAAATATAATTATAAAATAAAAATATAAAAATAAATATAAAATAAAAATATAAAAATTAAAATAGAAAATTAAAACTATAAAATAAAAATATAAAATAAATATATAAATATAAAATATAAAAATATGAAATATAAAAATATAAAATATAAAAATAGCCATTCCTTTCCAACAGTGCAAGGGTCACCAGCTGCTTTGCCAAGTGTCCCAAAGCAGGTGAAGGAGGGGGCTGCCCCAAGAACCCTGGTGTTCCCACCAGAGGGGATGTTTGGATCCCCCACCATGGGAAAGGTACCAGAGCTGCTCTCTCCCGTGACAGCTGAAGGCAGAACTAAGATTTCCAGCCACCATGCTGGGCCTTCGTAATTTTTCTGCTGCTGTGAAGTTTCTGCTCTGTAAAAACAATACAGCTGATATTTAATATTTGCTATAAAGGTAGCAGGAGAGATCCCACAAAAAGCAATGACTCTTGTCTCATTATCTCACATAAAGAGGGACTGACGCCCCAATTCCAAAATTAAAGTTTATCTCTGCTGCTCACTGCAGACCTCCCACAGCTGCCCCAGGAGGAGCAAGGACATGTTTCCTCCCCGAGCTGCTCTCTGCTCCCTCTCAGCCAGCCCCTGGCTCTGTTCTGAGCTCTGCAGCTCACACACCTTGCACATCACGCTGCCATGAGAGAGTTAAACACCTGGAGAGGATTCAAACCTTGGCCACAGCACCCAGCCCACTGAGGGTGAGGAGCTCAGCACTGTGCCCATGTTCACAGGGGTCCAAGGATGAGGGAAGAGACCAGGATCTGACTCCACGTTTCAGAAGGCTGATTTATTATTTTATGATAGATATTACATTAAAACTATTCTAAAAGAATAGAAGAAAGGATTTCATCAGAAGGCTAGCTATGCTAAGAACAGAAAGGGAGAAAATGATAACAAAGGTCTGTGTCTTGGACAGAGAGTCTGAGCCAGCTGACTGTGAATTAGAAACAGCCACATGAGACCAATCCCAGATGCACCTGTTGCATTCCACAGCAGCAGATAATCGTTGTTTACATTCTGTTCCTGAGGCCTCTCAGCCTGTCAGGAGACAAAATCCTAAGGAAAGGATTTTCCATAAAAGATTTCTGTGACACAGCACTGATGGACAAAGGCAGCAGCCATCACCTGGCCCTGGAATTCAGCGAGCACAGCTCAGAGCTGAGCTGCTGCCCCAAACACACTGCCAGGGCACAAGAAGCATTTCCTCAACACTGTCCCACCAGAGGCAGAGGTATTTTGTTCCTGATAAAAAGGGGTGTGTGCTTATCCCATTTCCCCTCTATACTCCTGATGACAAGATCAATTTAGGCAGTTGTTCTTATCCACCAGCCTAAAACATGGCAAAGTTGGCCAGCATTCAAACCTCTTCTAGTTCAGCACTGCAAAACCTGACTGAAATTCCTGGAGTGGAATCTGGAAACACTTCTACTCTCTAAGTGAGGAATTAGTCTAAAAAAAGCCAGGATTTGTAAAACACTGAAGGAAAACACCAACAGAGAGGAGTGCACTTCTGGAAGCTCAAGGGGACTCACCTCCACCCGCCTTGGAAGTGCAGCTTTGATCTCTCTTTTGGCCTGAAGCAGGACACTCCTTTTTTCCCAGGAACTCAATGAGTTTCACTCTTTTTCTCACAAAAACATTGCCTTTCTCTACGCTGTAAGACACTTGTTATTCTTTCACCTTTCCTGTAGGAGCCACGAGTGTACAGAAAAGCACTCAGCAGGGTCTGCTACAAGGTGGGAACAAGGAGCAGGACTGAGCCCTGCTGCAGCAGCTCCAGGCCAGGTGTTTCTCTTACATCCAGTGCCTGTGCAACACAAGGCAAGAAATGGCCAAGAACACAGCACTGCACATCTCCAGACTCTGAACTGTCCTCGGTGGTTTCTTTTGCTGAGTGCTAAACATAGCACACGTAGTAAAACACCATTCCTAATTTAAAGGCTAAGTTGAAAAATAGTGCCAGATTGCCAGTAAAGGAAACAGTAAAGCCTTAATAAACTTGCAGGGCTGGGGGGGAACTGTTTTGTAAATAAAGGCTTTAAGTCTCAGTTAAATCCAAAGAGATGCTGCAGGAAGAATTAAAAAGAAATAGCATAGCTGACAGGTTGTAAAAGGAATAAAATCTTATTTCCACAACACAAACTGAGCATGGAACAAAAGTCAGACTGGTTCAAGTAATCACATCTCAAACAGCTTGGCTAAAAACTGCTCTCAGTCTACCTAGAAACAGGATGACCAGTTTTGCCTTATTTTTGCCTCCTTTTGCCTTAGTTATCATCAGAGCTTTCCTGTGCCACTGAATTCAAGATCCTGGTAAGCCAAAGTCAGGACAAGCCCTATTTCCTGCTATCTGACAGAGAACAGGACTGAGCTCCAGCAAGGGAGCCACAGCTCAGGGTTCCTAAATGCACTATTTACAATATTTATTATTTGCATTAATTGTATTATCTACAGTTTACAGTATAATCTCTGATCCTGTTCATTTCTCATGCCTGTAAGATACCATTTGTAGATGTCTTTCGTTCCATGTTTGTCAGAAGTTATTGTAAGGCATGTTATTAGGTGAAAAGTTTGTGTTTTCAGTATATTTCTTTGAGGCAGATTTTCCACCCAGCCCCACAACCATTTCCTTGACCTCCCTGGCCTCCCAGGTGAAGGTGTGGGTCAGACATCAGGGTCTTGGGTGCCTCATTCCCCAAAATCACCCATCAAGAATCTCCACTCATCCTCCTTTGCCCTTTCATGCTAGAGCAAATCATCTGCCCACAAAGACATCCTTTCCCATGTTTGTGTGTAGAAGTTAATAAAAGACAAATAATTAAGACACCAGAATGTTATGGATCTTAAGAATCCAACTGTTTGCAGAATTGTAATTATGAGTTATACACTTCCTCTAATGCACATTGTCAGCACTTACACTGCTCTGGTTTTTTACTTCCTCATCCCCCTTTCACAAAGAATGGAACTGAAAAATTCAAATAATGGAACTGATCAATCAAAAATCCAGCTGAAATACTCTAACAATCAAAGCCCATGCCCAGCAGGACAACTCAGATGACTACACTTAATTATAGGTTTCTATGCTTTTCTGAATTAGGAACAGATTTGCTTGCCCAAAGGCAACCCACATCTCTCAATTGCCACTTTGGTTCTACCATGCTGTCACAATTTGCAACAGAGCTGGATTTGTTTCTTAGCCTATAAATCTGTTTCACTCAGAAATCTGAGGTTTGGCTGTTCATACCAATATTATTGAAAAATCAGAATACTCCACCAGCTTTACTGGGATGGTCTCTGACTGAAATCATAAACTCTTCAAAGAAAATTCTTTCTGCATCTCCTCTAGGATAAATTAAATCATGACATCACTCCCCAGAAACTCTGTAACAAACAGTATGTCATTTACCATAAGAGAGCTATCACTGATGAAAAGTCAAATTAAAATTAATATTTTCCCCTTTTTTTGTATATACCTTCATATCATCCCCCTTTTTCATTTCAAGAATGCTCAAAACTTACAGAGCTTTCTCTTTCAAATAGTTTAATTCACAAGAAAGTAATTGCTTATGAGAACATTCCATATATTCCTGGACTTACCCTGGACACAAAACTGTCTGTATTGGGGAAAAAAATTACCATTTCTCTACCTCCAAGATGCAAACTTGCTGGAACACACAGAAGAACACTCAGTTTGAACAGCTCCAGTATAGCCATTTTAGCAAATTCATCTCACAAGACAGAAACTGTTCCACAGGGAGCTTTTCTGTAAGCTCAGAGCCCCCATATACGCTGTCAAGGGTGGCAGGCAGAACTGCCACTGTGAAAATGTGGTGAGGACTGAGCAGAGCAGAGCTGTGCTGAAAGCACCCCACCTTCCACCTGCAACAGCTGCTCCAAGAGGATACAGTCCTTTTGAAACTCACTGCGAACTTCCAGGCTTTCTCTCCTCTGGGAGTGTCATGTTGGTGAAAAATGCATGTATTTTATGATTGGCTTTTGGCAAATATTAAAATGAATATTATATGTGTTGTGTTAGAAAGTAACGCTGTGTTAATTCTCTTAAGCAGTGTGTAAATATAGTTTTGGGTTATAAAAAATGTTAAAATAGAAACTATGTTATGTAGGATACTTTTTTTAAAGAAAGGACTCACACTGAGATAGCAGCCACAGGACACCTGAATCTTTCAGAGAAAGGGAATTTATTTCCCCATTATCAGAAGAAACTAACTTCTTCCCACCTCGAAGGCACTGTTAAGATTTGGAGGAAGAAGCTGACACTGCCCAGACAGAATCCTGAGTTTGAATGGAATTTATGCATCATGGATGAGGTGTATGAATATGCAACAGGCTGTTGCTGTTAAGGGTTAATCCTCTGTTAACCTGGGGCCTTTTTCAGGCTTGTGCAGCCCAGAAAAGGTACCTGGACTGTCCCTAACTCTTTGTCTCTATTGTCTCATATTGTCCTAATGCAATTGTGACTTTACAGCCAGGCTGTAGATGTAAAGTCACCTCTGCTAGTAAAAGGGAACCCCTACAGCTGCCAACACAGCGCTGACATTTAACAAGTAACAGACAGGAACCAGAAGGGAAGAAGACAACAGGGCAGCTCCAGATTCCATCCCAGCAGACAGCAAAGGCCTTCAGTGTTCCCATGACCCAAGGGCTGATGAGCTTTACTGAATTTTCCTGAGCCACCTTCAGTGTTCCCATGACCCAAGGGCTGATGAGCTTTACTGAATTTTCCTGAGCCACCTTCCACAAGTTTCACACTACAGGCTTTACTCAAGCAGAGGGCTATTCCTGTGTGCATTAGCAAAAAGCATTTCTGCTCTGGGAATTAAAAAAAGCTTTATGTACCTAACCACAGTCTTCAAACTATTTATTCATTTCATACTGTGAATGTTTGTTTATTGCTTCCCATGAGCATCTATCTTTCAGCTCATCCATTCATATGGATTTTCTAAGTTCCACCTTTGTTACACCAGTCCTAAGTTCCCAAACTACAGATGGAGAAAAGAACAGAATATCCAAAACATCTTCACCATTAACCTTTCAAAGCTACTTTCAGTATCAGTGGTCTCAATCCAAGTCCTGACAAACACATCTCAGACTTCTTCCCTACAGCTCTGACCACCAGTCTGTGAAAACTCACCACAACTCACATTGCACTCATCAGTGTGGTTGCAATTAACTGTGTGCAATAGCAATTGGAATGATTAATAAATTTAGGCCATTGTAGTCCTTAGAGGATTGACTATAACGTATTATTTGTCCATAATACACAAACCTGGACTCAGGGTATCAAGAGAAAAAAACCTGGTATCTTTAAATGAAAAGAACCAATGCTGCTCTTCTGGACACTAATTTGGGAATCAGTGAAAATTAAGCTACTTGTTGTACCATAAAAGACAGAAAACAAATCCTGAGGTGGTCTCCAGAAGCAGCTCTGCTCTGACTCCTGAATTGGCCTTGGCCAGATAAAGAATGAACCAAGATTGCAGACCCACTTCCCTTGTTATTTACAGCAGAGTCAGCCAGCACTGCAGATCCAGAACTGAAGCTGAATGAGATCATAATCATCTGCCTCTAAAAACAGCTACAGAAGACAGATAAGAAAAAGGGTCTTCAACATTGACTAAACCGCAATTAAAAAAAAACGAAAACAAAACAGGAAGCCTCCACAATAAAAATGTTTCCAATAGTGCTTTAATTCACATGTTAATCTCAAATCATATAAATGTCTTTCCTGCCTAATTAGCACATGGTAGCAACTCAGTGCTTCCACCCCCTGGGACTCTGTCCCTTAATCTAGACCTTACTTAAATGCATTGTAAAACTACATCCAGAATCTCATTCAGTAAAAATACAAACAAAAACCAACATAATTTTCAAACACTTCACAAACTTTATGTTAGAATACTTAATGATGGGGGGAAAAACCACAAAGTGACTCATCTTGTCCTTGATACTTAAATACAGAAGCATTCTGTTTGGCCCCCCTTAGCAGTGTTCACAAAGTTGATGAAAGATTTGTTACATTAGCAATCAGTGTTAACACATGAAATGCCTTCTCATAGTTACACAGCTTCAGCTATGTGTCCCTCTGCACGTGTAAGATCACAGAGAAAAAAAACCACAAGCCCATCCATTGGAACCACTCTGACATATTTAGTGAGAAATAAATATCAGGGAGTATTGAAAACATACCCAAAATTCCCTTGCAACTACCTGACAGCACACACACAAAAAATAGCATCTATATTTCAAGAACTAATTCCAAGAAACAGACATAAAAGAAAGCAAGAGTTAGGTAAGGCCACCATTACAGGGAACCCCTTAAGCATCAAAGCTGTCCTGAGCTCATGCAGACAGAGGCAAGATAAGAAAGCTGAGGATGTGTCTCTCACCTTGGAATAAGAAGGCTTTGCTGGCATTGTGCAGTCCTGACACTTGTGTTACCCCCAGGGTTGTATTCACCAGATCCAGCTCTGTGATGATATCAATTTGTAAGTCAGGATCCATTCCAAATCCTACAGCTGTTGGAGGCAGAGAGAGTTAGATCAATTTTTATTTCAAATCAGGTAACGGAAAGAATAGAGAAGAATATCTAGCACAGACCTTTCTAGTACCTTCCCACTCACACACTACACAGTAATTACTTACAAGACAGTAACTGAGAGGCAGCAAAGAGAAGACATTCTATTCCAAGTCTTTCAATTAAGCTATTTCCTTCTCAGAGATTTTACTGTGCACATTAAAACATTCTAGAACTGATATATTTACCCAGTATCTTCAAAAGGTTCAAGAGCAATAAATAAAGACAAGCATAACCACCTAGGCCAAACCATGAGAGAGATTCGCAGCATTCATCTGTTAGCTACATCATTTCCAGGGAGATGTAAGGGCTGAAAACTCCTCTCACATTTCCCACCTGGCTGTGACCAACTGAGCAGGCCCACAGCTCATCACATAAACCTAATCCATGTTCCCAAGTGGACCAAAGGAGCATGGAGCAGATGTGGTAGCAGGGCAAGGAGCACCCTCCTGTAGGCTAAGAGCCTTGGGTAGTAAAGGGAATCAAGGTATTTGATTCCCTTTTTGATACTCAAACACCAAGGTATTTGACACTGCCTCTGCTGCTGCCAAAGCCCACATCCACTCACTCCAGCCAGCTGCACCTACTGGGAAAGCAGAAATCTAAACCTGACCTTCATAAAAGGCTTATGCCCAGGAAAAGCCTGGGTACCCCTCAATCTACTAGGGACCTGATGGGATTGACATGAAAGACACAAACTCCAAAAGTCTGAAAATGCTGTGCTGAAGAGTGCAGGGCAGTTTGATGGTCAGCACACCAAATTCATCAAAGATAGCTCATTATTTCAGGGATGGGAAGAGAGCAGCCTGCCCTCAGTGTTTCTCTCAGCACAGCAGTGAGAGTGACGTGAGATCTGTGCCTGAGACACAGGTCACATAGCTCGTGTGGAATCCAAACACTTCCCTAATTACATTTTTCACTAACATCATTAGTAACAGGCTCCAAGAATGAAATCCTGACACAGCTGAAGTCAATGCTAAAAGTCCCATTGACTTCCATGGAGCAAGGACATTACCTGTAAAGCACGTCCAGATTGATTTCCACTAAGTGGACTTCACATTCAGGCCTAAATTGATTGATTTGTTATTCCAGGACTACACTTCTGGATCATTTAAGCAGCAAGTACTCTAGTTTGATTCTTTGAAAGGCTCTGAGAAATTACTGAGGTGTACAGAATGAACAAGAAGTTACATATACTACTCATAAATCTTCTGTACTCCAGAACTTTCTCTTTTCCTCAAGGATGAAAAGTTGATGGAATAACTTGTTGTGTTGACACAGAGGATTCTACTCCACAAGGGGCAGAGCATTAAAAAGTACAGCTTTAGGAGGTCTCTAGCAACCTTACTCTACAAGGAAAATTAAGATCTAGAGGCATCTGATGGAACTGAAGCTTCAAGAGTGCTGACACATCCACACACACAGTGCTTACATAAGGATATGGGGATAAACACATTTTTGTAGAAAATTGGAATTGGGAAAATATTAGAGAACCCAGATAAACTTCTCCAAAGGTAAAACCTTCCCAGATAATCAGCAACACCATCAGGCTTTTTGTACTGCCTATCTTTCACTTTCACCACAGGCACTGAATGACCGCAACTGACAACATCCACACTGGTGACTACAAACACCTCCCTCTCCGGGAATAAAGACCAGAACCAAAACAAGAAAGGACTTGTTATTATTCCAACGTTTTCATTGAGCAGAAAAGCAGCACAATGTAAATTGTGTGAATTTACCTAGCAGCAAAGACAAGCGTTTGCTGTCCCTGTGAGAGACAGAGTATGCTGTCCCTCATTAGGAAGGGCTCACATCTATTCAGATCAGCAATAATCTACTGATATGAAGGGAGGTCAAGTAGGTACTAAAACCTGCTCAACAGAAAGGACAAACTGTGTTCAGTAAGACAAATCTCAAACCCATTAAAGTGAAAGCTCTGTGACAGCCATCAACAGGGTGGGGACAGAAACCACAGCGAGCAAGTGTAGGCACTCCCATAAATCACAGCAGCTCCACTGCTCTATTAGAGCTGTTTATTCCACCCTGAATACCCAAGGCTCAACAAGTATACATCACTGTAGCTCCACAGGCTTCGATTTATGCCAGCAAAGGATCCTGTGTGACAGCTTCAGCGTGTTCTCTTCCAGCTTTTAAAATACTTTTGAATACAGAGGCCGTTTCTTATGTCACAGTAACTATTTAGCAGGAGCCTACGCTGCTTTAAATACCTAGTCATTTTCCTGAGCTGAGTCTTCAAACGGCAGCAGGCACTCAAATGCCAAGTTAATAATTAATAAACAACAAATCAGCAGCTTCAGTATGATAACCAAGCCTTCCTTTTCCCCTGTGGTCTCCCCCAGTCTATCAGAAAGATACCACATGCATATCAACCACACTTGCATCTAGTATTTCATGCTGCCTCTCTCCAGTGGAACAAGTAGCTGGAAATGCCATCTCTTTCCGAAGTCAAAATTAAGCATGAGGCAGTCTGCTCTCGCTGGAGAGCTGTGCAATGCCTGGGCCCAATTCTGGATGATGTTGGTTTCAATTCCTATTTAAGGTAATTGGGCCATTCCCCTTAAATCAGTGGCTTACACAAGCAACAGTCCAAATGCTTCAGGCAGGTGGGCGGGAGCAGAAATCATCTCAGGACTTGGCGGATTCAGCCCAATGTGAACTGAAGGCACTACAGTAGATTAGAGGATTAAGCCATATAATTATGAATGATGTCACTAGGAAATCCCTAAAAGAAATTCATTCTGCCTTACAGCTCTGACAGCTTTTATTCTCTGCTTCTGCCTTTATCACTTACACCCAAGCACCAGCAATCATGCCATGCTCCATCTAGCTAATGTGCAGCCATGCAACACATGCAGCACATTTATAACATCCTCGACATGTGTAACGTGCTGTTTGGGGATGGAAAAACTTTCACTTAAAGCACGCTCAACACAACCAAGCCATTTGCACGTACCCAGGTGAAACCAGTAAAATAGTAAAGAACAGGCTCTAGAACGGGCATTTTGCTCTTTCCTCTCACAACTTCGATGGCAATTGTTGCACACAGAGAACTTTCCAAGCAGCAGAGTTTTGGGTCCTGCTGACCATTTAAAATCTCGGTACGCACTAGCAGGGGTAACACTACTAGGAAAGGGACAGGTACTATTTTCTTCCAACTATTTTTATGCCGCATCTCTCCGTAGATTTTGATGAGGCTATAATTACTATAAGAATTCAATTACAAAACATTAATTCCTTCGCATTTTGATAATTGTGCCGGGCGGTTTCCCTGAGAACAGCTAAAAAGGAGACAGGAGAAACGTGTCCCTTAGCAGCTCCAGCCGAGGAGGAGCGCTGCCCGGGGACCAAGAACAAAGCCTTCGCAAGGAACAAGAAGCGCTACTTGGGTCGCGCAAGGCTGGAGAGACAGCGGAGCCGGTTGGAATAACGCGCTGCCGGCCGCATCACGCCCATAGCGCCGCGCCCCGCTCCCGGCACCGCGGGCAGCACCACAGGCAGCGCCGACGGGACACGGACACGGCCCCGGCCCCTCGTCCGCCGCCGCTCCGCTCCCGGTCCCCGCGGGGCTCAGCCCGCTCGCCGCTCTCGCAAAACTTTCCCACGCCCGCCCCCGCGGAGCGCCCGCCCCACAGAGCCCGGCTGCGCCCCACAGAGCCCCGAGCCCTGCCCGGCCCCTCACGGCCGCGGCGGCTCCCGCTACCGCCGCCTCCCCGCAAAGTTTCCGCCCGCCACCGGCGCGCCCCGGGCGGCGGCCCCGGCCCTCGCTCCCCGGGGAGGCGGTTGGGGCGGACCCCGGCCCCGCCACGGCGCCTGGCCCCTCACCTGCCCCGGCGGCGGCCGCACACGCCCAGAGGAGCAGGAGGAGACCCATCGGCGCGGCGCGGGCGGCGGCGCCCGCTCCCTCGCTCGCTCTCTCCCTCTCCGGCCGCCGGCAGCTGCTGCGGAGCCGCACTGAGCCCAGCGGAGCCGAGCGCAGCCTCCGACGCGCGGAGCGGCTCCGGCAGGAGGCGGCGGCGGCTCCGCCCGCTGCCCAGGCGCGGCCCCGACGCCCCCGCAGCGGGGGCTCCCCGCCCGCCCCCCCGCCGTGACGCGCACCGGCCCCCCCGGCCTCGCCAGCGCCGCCGCCCGGCCACGGCCGCGCTCCGAGCGGAGCGGCCCCGCCGAGAGCCCCGCACTGCGCACCGGGCCCGGTCCTATAACGGGAGCCCCCCGGGCCGGGAGCCCCGCACTGCGCACCGGGCCCGGTCCTGTAACGGGAACGCCCCCGGGCCGGGAGCCCCGCACTGCAAACCGGCCCCAGTCCCATGATGGGAACCCCCCGGGCCGGGAGCCCCGCACTGCAAACCGGGCCCAGTCCCATGATGGGAACCCACTGAGCGAGAGGAGCCCCGGGCCAGGAGCCCTGCACTGCCACTGGCCCTGCTCCCGCAACGGGAACCTTCCGGGAGAGATTGGCCCCCAGGCACCTTGCCCTTCTTCCCTTGCCTAAGAACCGACCGTCATTAAGTATTTACTCTGAGTAATAATTTATGCCGTGCATGAATAAACAAAAAGAAGTTCTGAGGTATGATACAGAAACCTGCGCTGCTCCTCGGCTCCTTGCATGTCCTTGCTCAACTCCCTCAACTGTGCTTTAAGCCTCTAACGTGTAAAAGGGAGGTAAAGTATTTAAAGATACTCGTGAGCCATGAGAATCTGCTCTGATAGCTGTTCTAAAACCTGTCTTCAAGTATTTCTTTGCTCCAGCCTTTTAATTTGGCTCGGTGCTTGGCAAGGAGCACGCTACCACATGCGTCTGTTACATGCAATACTCTTCCCTGCAGAACACCTGATTTAATTTTGAAGGACAGTTTAGTGGCCCTAGATGATGTTCCCACCCTACAGAACAGGAGCAGAGTGGGATTTCCAGTTGATGTACAGTTGCAAGCTCCAGGATCATCCTCTCTTCTGCTTCCCCTCCTCGTGATTTTGTGCTGCACAGTGCAAATTCCAGCCTTCTTCAATGTTAAACAACAAGCTGTACATTTGGACAAAGTTAGGATGACACCATAAAAATCATGCCCATCTTAGCGGTGCAGTTGGATTCATCCACATTTACATTGGCAAGAGCAAACAGTCTGACTTGGTTGCCTAATTACTTAATTAGTGAGATGTCTGGAAACAGCTGTTCCTGGCTGCCAGCAAGGTAATGCACTCCAGGAAACCTCTGGGGTGGCCACTCAGAAAGCACATCAGTCATTTATCTCCAGGGTATCCAAACAACTTTTTTTTTCCCTTCAAATGTAACTTTGCAGCTTCTCCCCTTTGGCTGTAGGGTGCCCCTGGGCAAGAGGAGGGGCACACACATGGTACACAGGAGTGTGTGGCTATGCACAGATATTCCATATAACCATAGCAACAGGAGAAAGAGGCAATGGTACCTCAGCCGGTGGAGACACACCCTTCTATTCCATCCTGGTGACATCAGGGCTCTGCACAGCCGCTACTGTCTGATTTTAGAGGTTTCTTTTTGGGGAACAGGTCTGTATATCCAATTCCTGCTAGCTTAGATCTGTTGGGGCTTACCTGGTAGTAAAACCAGTTTCTATCTAGACACCAAATTGAATCTAATTCAAGTTTTCCATTTTCCACTTGATGCAGAGTCTTAAGTGGATATACAGTTTAAACTGGTCATAGGTAGATTCTCAAACTGATCTGTTTAACCTAAGCCTGGATTAAATGCTGTTTATAAAAAAATTACTGTGGGTACATGCAAAATTTTGTGCCATGTTACCAGCTGTAAAGCACAGTTTCAAACACATCTTGAGCAATCTCATGGAAAAGAATATCCTAACCATTGCACAAGCAGCTTGGTAAAAAGTGCTCTGGAAAAAGCTGGTCCCTCAGTTGTAGCTCCTCCTGTAGTCCAGCTCAATGCCCAAATGATCTCACATTTGGAGAGCATTTGGAGAGCACATATGTTCAGCTGTTCATATGGAGAAAGGATAGGGCAAATGGATGGAAAACAAAAAATCCCCTTCTTGCAGCCAACACTATTCTTACACCTCCCCTAATGGCAATAAATCATCTCCCTTTATCACCAGAAAATCTGACTTTCTGATATGTTCTTATGGGAAGTATAAATGACTGAAAAGCCTGACTTCCAAGTAAGAATTAAAACTCTGTTCCTGAGTATTCATAGGCATTTAAAAAAATCTGAAGGTACTTGTGCAAGAGTGAAGCATTTGTCCTGGAAACTGATCTGGATTTCAGCTCAGATAATATTCCTGTGAATATCGTTCTTCCACTATCCATTGGGCATTGAATGCATCTTGCTTTTGTCCTAAATTATTGTGGAGTTGCTAACTGTGTGGTGTTAAACTGTTAGTCCTGCCAGCCACAAAGCTTGTGACATTTTGTAGTTTGAGGAAGGATTTTGAGTAGGCCCAATGTCTGTCTGAACAGCTGTAGGGCTGTCTGCGTGCCACAGCTAAAATGCAATTAAAGGCATTGCTACTGCAAGGGTGTCTGAGTGCGTGTGCACTCAGTTGCCAGCTACACTGCAAATGCTGGGAAACAACAGTGCTTCTGCCTGGAAGAAAGAAAAAGAAAAAGAAAAAGAAAAAGAAAAAGAAAAAGAAAAAGAAAAAGAAAAAGAAAAAGAAAAAGACAGGAAAGAGAAAGAAAGAGAAAGAGAAAGAAAGAGAAAGAGAAAGAGAAAGAGAAAGAGAAAGAGAGAACAAGGGAGAAGGAAAGGGAAAGGGAAAGGGAAAGGGAAAGGGAAAGGGAAAGGGAAAGGGAAAGGGAAAGGGAAAGGGAAAGGGAAGGGAAGGGAAGGGAAGGGAAGGGAAGGGAAGGGAAGGGAAGGGAAGGGAAGGGAAGGCACCACATGTAGCTCGTGGGGTGGGAAACCTCCTGGATTCCCAAATGAGGTTCGCGTCCCTGCAAAGCCTGGCTCCACGGGGACACTCGCCATCCATGCGAGCAAAGTTTGCTTTGCTGCCAGTAGAGGGCAAGAATCAGCAGCAGCACTTACACCTGAGCACTGGGAAGAGGAATAGGTGGAAAGGAAGGGGGGATTACTGTGTGCCGTGCTTGCCTTAATCACTGACAAATACTTGGAAAGGACTAAATAATCAGTTCAGCAGGCTAAAAGTACCCATTTAGGGTTTACAATTACATAACTAACTAACAAACCCATCAGAGTGAAGCCTTGAGAAGAAAAATCATTTGTCTGCTTCTGTACGCAGTCATGGAACAATACTTACTGCTCTTTTTTTAATTATTATTTTTATTCCCATGGACATGGATTTTTATCTGTTCCCATGAGTTTAAAGATTTGATGCAGTAGATGCCTAAGGGTGACAGCAAACGACTGTCCCTTATTCCCAGAATCAATGTGTTGTATCATTAACTTACACTGGGTGACTCTGGGAGTCTGACACATTCCATATGCCTCCGTTTCTCCCCCTGAAAAGGGCATTCATGGCACTCAGCTTTCTCTCAGGACTCTCACAGTGCTCTCTGGTAACTTCAGACTTCCTCGAAATGCAATCCGCCTGCACAGGCAATGTGCAGAGAACGATTGTAGCCTTCCATCACCAGGGCCTAGCACTCCTTCACCCATGCATGAACAGAGAAACAGAGCAGAGTGGAACATCCTGCCCCTCAGCTACAGAGCAGTGTTCAGGCTCAGACCTCTCCTGGAAGGAATCCTGCTCTTGGCACGTGTATCTCCTGTGACACCGCTTTCGGTGACACCTCGGGACATCGTGCTTCAGCTGCTGTATTTGGGGAAAGTTTCTCCACAGCTCGTGGCTGCCAGCACTGGAACAGCTTGGACCAGAACCATTTCCATGGCAGGCTGGGAAGGGGAGAAGCTGCTCTGCAAACCAGTGTTGTGGCACACGGCCTCACCACATGGCAGGAATTCAAACACAAGGTACAATAACACCAGAAACTGTTCCTCACACTTTCCTTCCTCACTTGCTCCTGCTTTCAGCCTCCATTTGCATCTCCAGCAGATATGTACCTCTCTTGTTTCTAACAGTCTAACAACCCTTAGGATCATTGAATTGATAGGATAAGAAGGATTTAAACAAATCCAGTTGGTCCTGTGTTAAGCAATCAATAGTTCCACAGGGTACAGAGCACTCAATAGTTAAGGAACCAGCCATTTAAATGGTGCTTGTTTCTGCAGCTGTGCAACATCCCCCTTTCCCAGGGGGGCTGTTTCCAGTTGCTGCTCAATGTTTCTAACAATCAAATGGATCAATTCTGAAGACACCTTAAGTCTGTGTGTTAAGTAAGAATGATGTTTGTGGTGTGTGCTGGGTGGGGAAGGAGGTGGTGGAAAAAGAGACATTTCATTCACCAGGGAAACCAATGTCATTTCTGTTTTAAACACTGGACATTTATTTAGAGTCTTTAGAGCCCATACATTATTGAATAGTTTTCATTTATCACATTCAAATATATTAGGTAAATATATAATACAATAAATTGCATTTTTACACATAAATACAAAATCTGAGGTAGGGCCTCAAGAATAATGATTTCTGAAATTAACAACATACAGCAACTTAATATGTACTACATGAGGTGCATATGATGCATTCTTTGTAACAATATATCTTTTGCACATACAGCTAATGAAAAAATCATCATGATCTGGTTAGGGTACAAATCTTTATCCATAGGCAGCAGTACCCCATAGAATGCCTGTAAATATATATATATATATTTATATATGACATTACGCAAGTAATTAAGATTTAACCCATCAGTGATGGGTCTGTAATAAAGTGCCATAGGACACAGGGAGCAAATTCTCAGCTGGTGTAAATTGTCACAGCTCCAGACAAAGCTGTGACAATTTATACCAGCCAAGCATCTACCTTAGAAGGTAATACTACATAATATAAAGGACAGATAACACCATGTTTTAGTCAATTTTCCTAACAATGGAAGATAGCTATAAGGCAAATGGTTACCTGAAGATGTATTTAAATGTTACGGGCAAATAAAGTATTGCAAGCATTAAGATCCAACCTAGTTATCACATTACGATACACCCCTCAGGAAAACCTTCTCTCTTTGGTGATAGGCTGCCAAAGGCAGGAATCCCAAGGCCTCTCCCCTCCTGCCCCATGTCACCCACCTGAGCCCCTCAGGAACACCAAGTTCTGACCATTTCCCAGGTGCCTCATCTGCACACCACCCAACTGCAAACCAAGGAACGAGTGTCTCTCTCAGCAGCAGAACAGAGGACTCAGACAGTCCCTACAAGTCTGTCCTTGGTTGCAAGAAGAAGTGGAGCTGCAGAAAAAGAAACCAACAGGAGACCAATGACTGCCATACATAAACATTGTTTTAACACAGGCAAAAGGAAATCATGTTATCTGAACAACTGTACACAATAAAAAGACCAAAGGTATTTCAAATCTATCAGGTGTTGGGATTTGATGGTGAGAGACAGTCACACAGTGTATCAGAAGCAATGATCTTCAGTGTGGAGGCACGTCTAATGTGGTCATTGGAACAGAAATTAATCAAAAGACTACTTGGACTCAATTGAAACATCATATAAAGACAATCCAAGTCTTTCTCAATTAAAGGTCATTTTGTTAAATCCTTCTTTTGGAAACAAAGTGCTGCCTTGTCTAGCTGAAACACAGGTTTTGAACATTGCATATTAAAAACACTAGGAAGACCCCAAAGAATTTGAAGATGGCAAGCATTTGCATTAGGTATAATCTTTAATGCATACAATAATGCATCTCAGCTCATCCAGAAATTCAATTTAATTTCAAAGAAAAAATATGCATCATAGTTTCACCAAATTTAAACATTTTTTACTCACAAGATAGATAGATCTGAAAGTACATACACCACATTTTTACTAATATGGCTTTTTCCCCTCCTTTTTTTTTCTTTTAAAGATCTTTACTGTTATGCTATTAGTTACTAAATTTATTTTTAGAAAATTATCAAAGTGCATGCAAACTTTCCTTAGGATGTGGTAAATGAAGTGCATTCCCAAACTTTAAGGTAACTTCTTATTTAAAGAAGACACTGCTGGTTAATTTAATCTCAACTTTCAGATTTGGACTGTAAAATACTTCAGAAAAAGTCTCATGTGACCAAAATAAAACCCTGCCTTTCACATTTAGTGAAAACTTTACATCTTCTGTGATTTCTGTATGCATTTCTCCCCTTTTCCAAAGGTTTTTGCAAGCCTAGCAATGGGGTCAAAGCTAAAGACAAAGATCAGCTAGCAAAAAAAATCACAGTCATCTGTTTACAGAGTTTCAAATTCAAGCCTAATCCTGCGCTAATGACTTAGCAGGCACAGGAACAACATCTAAATTAAAAGCAAGCAGATTAATTACATAAATCATGGAAAGCGATTCAGTAGCAATTTCATATGCAGTCTGGTTTGGTAATCCAAGCCAAAGATCTCATACCCCAGCAGCGTTCCTTCAAATGATATCTCTGTCACAGCTCAGGTGGGCAGTGGCTGATATCCTCACCCTGAGGGAGCTCGTGGCAATGTGCAATCCCAGTTCCAAGGCATGCCTTGAGACAAGCCCCTGAGGGAGAGGATTCAGTGCTCCCAAACCATTGGACTGTGTTGTCTCTTTTTCAAAGAGGACCAAACCTACAGATATATGTTGTTGTTGTTTTTAAATTGCAGTATTGGCGAGGATAAATTGGCTCGGACTCCAAAAATCAAACCAAGATGGGAGGTAATATTGGTTAAGAGAGACCCAGAGTGATTTATCCCAACAGAAACACAATTCCCAAGAGAGATGCTGACTTGGGTTTTCCTTTTGCACCCAAGGAAGGTCCTCAGCCCCACCCAGACGTGGGAACCAAATTTCCAGCTCATCCTTATGGACCTTCAAACAGAGCACAGCTTCTCAAACCTGCCTCTGCCAGGAAAATAAAAGCCAGGGGTAAGAATAGCAAGTCGTGTATTAAAATAGCAGGCAAAGCTGAAGCAAGGGGAGCAGCTTTAAGGCAGAGAAGGCCACAGGAGGGTCCTGTCCTGCTGCTGTGTGAGACAGGCACCAACAAGACCCCATGGAGCAGAGATTCAGGGGTCAGTGTAAGATATTGTGGAACCTGCCCTCGCTGCCCTGCTTGACAACCCCTGATAGTGCTTCACGTGTTCTGAGTGAGGATTAAAGATTCCCAGCAGTGCCTAGGACTGGCAACACTAATTGCCCCGTGAAAGAGGAAGTTCAGCAAAATGATTATTAATATATTTCATATACATATATATATACACACACACAGAGGAAAGGAGTTAACATTTTGTGGAAGTGTTACTTTAAGGTTTAGCTTTTTGTTGTCTTCAACAGGATGAAAACAGCACACCTACTGATCTACGGACACACATGAACTGAGGATTTACCTGAGACCCTGTAGTATGAAGACAGACAGACAGACAGAAAAACGAGATAGAAACAGTCCCCTGAAAGGAAAGAACATTTACAGGCTACTACTGCAGTGTCTGTGGGGAGGAAAAAACTGGCTAAACTACTAAGCTCATTATTTCTACACTAATTGGTAAGATATTAATAGGGACATAAAACATCACTAGCACACACTACATGAACACTGATCACCGTTAAAAAATATCATATATGTATGTATAGGATATAACAAGATAATAAAGGTTAAGTTTTGCCAATTATTGAAGATATATTTTTCTCCCTCATTCTAGTGCATTTACAATAAGTTGGGCTAATTTTATATTAGGTAAATAAATTTACTCTTTAAAAGCTCTATTTTTTACTCTGTCCAATAGGTAACAAAACTATTTAAGTTTAATATTCATATGATTGCATATATCTGATTTCTAAAATGTAGTGATTTTGGATGCTATGCAATGCTGTGATGGCCCTCTGCTAAATTGCCCTTTCCCCCTCAACCCTTGCATTTTCTACACCTAATGTTGCACCTGTGTGGATAACTGCAGTGGTTAATTACTGTGGATTTGAGTGGTTTTATTGAATGAAAATGTTTTAATGAAAAAAATACCCTATGCATGTTTCAGAGAGAATACTGCTTTGAAGAATTGATGTGCTATGTATATAATATGTAGACAAGTGGGGTCCTGCTATTTCCCTATTGGCTGAAAGAGAAGAATACACCATCTAAGGGTTACAGGTTATATAAAGGTGCTTAGAGGCAAATGAAGGGGGAGTCACAAAGTTGAACAGCACATCCAATAACTGTTTTCAGGTGGTAACTAGACTACACTTACCACTGTAAGGATACAAAGTTAGGCACAAATTATATGATGGCTTTTTGAGGAGATACTGTAAACAAAAGCAGAGAAACAAGGAAAAATATATTCGGAGTATTGGAGAGAGGTGAGTAAAATCACAGTTCACTTGGCATGGAGCAAGTTGTCAGACACTTTGTGTAACTGAGGCATTCCTAGTTGAAATGACAGATGTCAAATTATCAAAAGAAACATATGAGAGGACTTCAAACAGCGATGCCCATACAGCTCATTCTGACACCATTTCCAAACCACTTCTAGACTCAAATGCAGTTTAGTCTCTCAATTGATCATTTTTAAACACTTTGTTCTTATTTTTCTTATGGTGTTTCTGTTCTCACCCCATGCATTGCTTCCTGGTGTGCTGTTTCAAGGTTCTCCACTTGTTTAAATAACATAACAACCCTTCCAAGTTAGTATAAATCATAAAGGAGGTGTGCAGACATGATGGGTCAAGGTTGGCTGTCAGTGTAGGGAAGCAGCCCCATTGCTACAGGAGCCTTGTGCTGGATTTACATCAGGACTACAGGAGATCCCATTCTTTGCCCACTTCCATCCTATTTGAGGGATGACCCTTCCTTGGAATGCACTGGTACCAAATCCTAGTCCCACCCCAGCCACCTGCTACAAGGGATGCTTGTGGGAAGGGGGTCAGACTGCACACCTCATTTCTCTAAAGATTTTTGGTTTGGTTCTGTTTGTTCCTGCATCACCTGACAACACCTGGCTGTGCCACCTGTCACACACAGGGCTTTTGCTGTGTCCCCAGGTACAGAACGTGTCACAGGCATCACCCATACCTGGAAGTGGTCTGGTTAGGCCTCCCCTATGACATGCAACAACAAAGTTCTGCTTTCCTAAGCAACCACTTTCAGGCACTGCGGGAAAGAAGCAGCGGTGGGTAAAAAAAAGAAATGGAGAAAATAAAATCAGAAAAATCAGAAAAGGCTGACAATGTGATTGCCACCCTTTAGAAATAATCATTAGCACTGTGTCCCCAGTTCCATGTCCTTGGCTGGCAGTTTGAGCCCCAGGGAGGAGGTTCCCAGCGGATCAATCATGTTCCTGTACCGTTCGCCGCGGTGCTTGGCCAGGAAGGGGCCCCAGTCGGGCTGTGGGGAGCACACCAGCTTGAGCCTCTGCCAGGGAGAGAAAAGAGAGTCTCACTGGGTGCCAGGGGCAGCATCAGAGCACAGCAAGGGAGCAGGGGCTCGCTCAAGGTTGGTGATGGCAGCCTGTTGGCAGTGCTCTGCTGCTCTCACAATCTGTGCTACTCAGTGACTCAGATACGTACAAGCCTCTGTTCCCAGCTCAGCAGTTGAAGAAGGAGTCAGGATTTTTCCACTCTCATTCTCAAGGTTGTTTATTGTTTCTTATCTATAAAATTCTTTCTCTGTCCTGCCAAGATCTGTTCAGCAGGACAGACAGTGGCACTCTGCCTGCCTTGGGGTGGTGTTAGCTTTTTATACTAAAAACTGTGTGCACCCTGTTTACCATAACTTCCCAATACCTATAACCTGTGTAAACAGTGAGCTTCTACCCTAAACCAATCCCAAAGTGCCAGCATCACCCAGAACATGGAGGCCAAGAAGAAGGAAGAGGAAGGACAGGGCACATCCAAATTCCTCCATCTTGAGACCCCGAGCCCCCATTCTAAAAACCCCAAAAATCTATTTTTCACCCCATTACAAACTAACTATTATTCTACTTAAACTTTCTTCATATAAAGGTGGTAATTTGCTCCATGGGTCAAGATCAAAGGCACAGGGGTCTTGGACCTTGTGCCAAGGTCTCTGAGCCCCCTGGCAGGGTCTCAAGTCCCTCAGGGCAGCCTGGGGAATTTCCTGGGTTCTGACACACTGCTCAGCATCTGTTTGGCACAAGGTTTTCAAGATAGGAGATCAAGTGGCCAGGTTTTAATTGTACATTCTACCCCACACCATGTGAGGGGAGCTCAGAACCACTGCCACAGACTGTGAGGCTCTCTCACTGAAGGACACGGGCACAATTACTCAGCCCAATGGTCTAAGCAGTGGGTAAGTGCATTAAAATAATTGGATTTACAGTTAGCATATTTCCCCAAAGTAAACAAATTACCAAAAAGTAGTATATCACTAGGAAAGATTTTAATTTCGAGATGACAAAATGTTTTGTTTCTATCTGCGGGAAAAAAGAAAGAGGAGAATGTCAACCTGACAAACAACGAAAATTTTCTGATCTTTCCACTGAGTTCTTTATTGAATATATAATTTGATTGGTGCATTCACAGATAAAAAGGAAAGAAAACATATTTTTGATGACTTAAGAGGGAACAATTATATGTTTATTACCTAATAAAGTGGATCAGACCTCTCTATCAGTTATTTTAATCTCTGCTTAATTACTAGTTTGCAACTTTTACCTCCCAAATCAACCATAATAATTTTATGCAGCAGACTCAATATTGAGGAAACACCAGACTACAGCTGAAATATCTTAAGCAAAAACAGATCCAACTCTTGGGTGTTCCTTTGGGTGCACACCTGGAAACCCAGTAAGGGAAGCACCTTGTTTTTGTGGCAATTTGTGTGCCAGTTTTAGACATGAGAAGCTTTGAAGCATTTGTGTCAGTGAGAGAAGCTGATGAGGCAAGGAAGAAGTAAATCTAATTCCACATTAGGTCATTTCCTAATGCTGCTCTACACAAGAGCTGGATGACCCTTTAGACAAGTGGCCTCATTGCTGCTTGGATGCTCTCCCTAGGCTGTCCCACCACCGGGAAAATCCCTCTCCTACAACATTCCTTTGCTCCATGGGTAGCAGAGAAGCGTGGTCTTTTCCCTTAGGCATGTGTAGTGTGACATATTGAGAGACCAAAGAGATTATGCTATTTTAGTACATTTTCTCTCCTTTTCATTTCTTGAAGCAGGAAACAGCCCCGGTGGGATTTGCAGGGAAGCTGAACTGTAAAAGCAGCTACAGAAAGGGGAGAGAGTGTCTGTTCCTTCTCCCAAGGTGGCAGCAGCACAAGCAGCAGGCACCGATGAGAAGGCAGAACTGAGAAAGCCTCAAAGACTTAAAATAAGAGCACAGAGCTTCTCCAGAAAACAGGGGCAAGGCAAGGAAGGGATGAAATGCTGACATTGCTCATCCTGCCAGGGCCTGAGGGATGGGAACAGCCAGGGAGAGGGGGTGACAGGCAGGGACAGACTCAGGGATGCAGAGAACTAGGTGGCCACCACATTTCTGAAGCAGTGGGGGAAAGTGTCAGGAATCCAATTAGCAGAATAAACAAAAGAACCTTAAATTAAAAATAAATTGCCACCTGGAATTATTTTAAGCCCAGGTGCCAGAACGGATCAGCCAGTTCAGGAAGAATAAAGAGCTGGAAGGTGAAAGCAAAGATTGCCAGCTGGGTTTTGTAACGAGTAGCTTGAGAGGCACGAAAAGCCCTCGTGGGGAACCCCAGAACCCAACTTTGCACATGGGCAACTCCTGATTGACCTCTCCTGGTGCTGACTGAATCTCCTGGTGCTGATTCCCCTCTCCTGGTGCTCACTGACCTCTCTTGGTGCTGATTCCCCTCTCCTGGTGCTCACTGACCTCTCCTGGTGCTGATTCCCCTCTCTTGGTGCTGATTCCCCTCTCCTGGTGCTGATACCCCTCTCCTGGTGCTGATACCCCTCTCCTGGTGCTGATACCCCTCCCCTAGTTTTCAGACCAGGCTCCCTGGGCACAGCACACCTGCAGGTGAGGCTTCCTGTGCTGTGTGCTGCTTTTGCAAAAAGGTCAACGAATCTAGAACAACTTTCTCCCAATAAAGCCATACAAACCTCGTGAAATTTATCTAGAGCTCATAAAACAAAATGCTCCACAATTTACAACCCTTTTTTAAAAAAAAATTAGGAATAGAAGGTCTACAATTTAAATCAACTGTGCATCTCTTTGCAACACAATAAGTGGTTTACCAGAAAGTAATCTGAGCAGTATTAGACATTGAATATCACAAAAATCAATGGGAAATGAAAGATACTGTCTCCTGTGGCCATATTTTTAAACAGCAAAAAGACAGAAGCATTACCTCAATAAATTTTCCTGGGGCTAGATGCATTTTTATCACAAACATCACGGGGATCCAGATGACTGAGCAGGCCAGCATCAGCCAGCCGAGCACCATGGACCAGCCGGGGTAGTGGTAGGCTCCATAAGTCATGGGTTCCCACTGGTAAAAACTGAAGCACAGAATAAACTGGGAACAAGAAAGGAAAACAAATATGTTGGAGTGAGCAAAACAAGGCTGCTATACCACAAATTGTGGGTACCCACATGCACAGAGCTGATGTCTATGGAATACACATAAAACCACACACACCTAAGGCAGGGTGCTGCCACAAGCTCTAACAAATGGGTCAGAGCCTGAATCTAATGAGTTTCTAGGAAATCCTGAAAAATCCCACAAAAATCACTGTATTTGTGCCAGAATAATTGAAATAGAATCTTGTCCCCAGAGTAACATGCTTTATTACATGGTCTATTGGCAGTTTTACCTAATGTGGTTATGGTAAGTTCCCCATTTCACTTACTGTGTGAGCAGCAATACATCTGCTTACATTTGTGCATAATTCAGTAACTTTTGGAAAATGCCTGTGCTTGCAGTAATTGCACACAGAAGATTTATAGGAGTATAACGAGGTAAAGGCACATATAAAAATGATCAGCTTTAGTTCCAGAGATGTGGAGTCTAATGAAAGTCTAATATTAGGCTATCCAAATGTATCAAATATTAGCTTTACAGAGGCAATAATAGAAAAGAATTCATTGCTTGGTTTTGCTTTGTCTCTTTCCATTGCATAAAAATTGAATTATGACTGATCAGTGTCAGTTCATTTCTCACTGTAAGTTCACTAAATATTGCATTTGCAGGGAACAACAACAGAACATGCAAGGTTAGAGAGTAAACACGGTCAGTTCAAATTTGTTTTCCTTAACAAACAACATAATTTTCTATTTCCTGGTTGTGATTACTGACAGGAGCTATGAGCACAAGTCTGATTAGTAAAGGATCTGAGCAATTTGCAGAAAAGCCTTACAATTCCCTTCAGAAGTGTGAAATAGGGTCTACGGCAGCATCTTGAAAATAACCACTGGAAAAAAACCTAAGAGCTGAAACAATCCCATGTGCACATGCCTTCATCTTTAAAAAGATCCCCAAGAGAAGATAAATACCATTGATGTCATCCCAACACTATAAACTGGAGTATGTCTTCAAAGTTTTTCAAAGTGATCTGCAAACTACAGGCATACATTGTCACAACCAAACCACAGGTGGGTAAGACAGATTGCTCTGGTTTTCACACACAGCAATGCTGTAGTGCAGTGCAGACAACAGGTAAAGAAAATCTATGCAAGGAAGTTCATTTTACTCATTGGAGAAATCATTCTCAACGTAGAAAATTTCGTTTCTTCACAACCCAGGATTTTGTGAGCTCAGCAAAACTCACTAGTCCCTTCACACAGGCATTCCTGTCTGTGAAAACTAAACCTTTTCCAGTTTTCAGAAAGGAAAATGTCCTCATTTGCGAATGAACAATACTGAAAAAAAGTTGTTAACTTCAGCCAGTGCCTTCTTCTTCCCCCTCCAGAAGAAGATTTGCCAACACTTACACTGCACTAAAGGACAGAATCTTGCTGCACCTGGGGTTCAGGGTGACAGCTTCCAAATGGAGGTACAGGCACTCAAAACCAGAAGAAACTGGTGAAAAAAGGCTCTGTTGTTTTGTGCTGATTTGTCAAGCTGGAAGCTTTTGAAATGGCTGAAATAATTATTTCATTCTTGCGCCAAAAAAAAAAAAAAAAAAAAAAAAAGATATGTGATTGCAGATTGTATCTGCACGGAGATTAAAATGCAAAGGAAGCACTGTGTTAGAAACCTAGATGGCAAATGTAGATACAGATATTGGATTCGGTCCCCTGGACTTGAAAAACTTTCATAGCAATGGAGAAATTGAGAACGTGACTTTTTTTTGTTAAATGGAGACCTAAACGTGAAGCAAATGCTAACTGAATTTGAAGGAAAGTGTTGGGGAGGAAATAAAAATGAAAGGAAAATAGGAAGAATAATAAAAATAGCCCAAAGTCGGTGTGGTTTTAGATTTGTGGGCTCCTTTCAGGGCTCCTTTCCGGGCGCTGTCCCGCAGCGCCACCTCCCGGGCCCGGGCACTGGCGATGGGACAGTCCCGCTCTTCCTCCTCCTCCTCCTCCTCCTCCTTCTGCCGCTCTGTTCCACCTCAGCCTTCCCAAAGCATCTCTCTTACACCAGCCTCTGTGGCAATAAAATAGCTTTTGTCCCTAGCTCGGTCTGACAGCACACAGGAGGATCTTGTCTTTTCCCTGTGCACGCATAAATATCACACAGATATATAGATATAGATATATAGATATAGATATATAGATATTGATACTTAGATATATAGATATCGATACTTAGATATATAGATATACAGATATATGATATATGATATATATAGAGACATATCGATATATAGACATATAGATAGATATATAGACATATCGATATATAGATGTATAGATATATAGATATAGATATTGATACATAGATATATATATGTATTAAATATCATCTAGGTATATAGATAAATATATCAATACATAGATATATAGATATAGATATATTTTATATTATATATATCTAATATAGATATATAGATATAGATATTAGATATTAGAGATATATATATTAGATATAGAGATATAGAGATATAGAGATATGTTAGATATATCGATTATACTTTATATATCTATATAGAGATACATAGATATATAGATATAGAGAGATAAATATATTTTATATTAGATATATCTAATATAGATATATCTATATATACAGATATATATATTAGATATATAGATATATATTAGATATATAGATACAAAGATATTAGATATAGATATTAGATATATGTTAGATATATCGATTATGTTTTTTATATCTATATAGAGATACATAGATATATAGATATAGAGATATAGAGATGCATAGATATGTATTAAATGTCATCTAGATATATAGATATAGATATATATAGCTATAGAAATGTGTAAAACATATTATATTTCTAATATATATTTATAAATATTATATTTATAAATATATTTATATTTATAATCACAAATAGTGTATATTCATTCTATATTTTAAATATTTTTAATTTTTTAACATATATTTAAAATATTTTTTATATTTTTGTATATATTTTCTAATATAGATTTACATATTTATATACAGTAATCTCTAATGCTGCAGTGCAATGGTGTGCCACAGCAGCATTTTGCATGGCCAGGAAAAGGCCACCATTTTCCTGGAGGACTCACCATCCCTCCCCACCAAAACCACCATTCCTTACACTGTTTCTACCACATACCCATGGCAAGAACACATGTGCTGTCATCCAAGTTCCAGCTGCTAACACCCAGAAACGTCATGCATAATGAACAAAAACCAGCAAAACTCTTTGGAGAAGATGTTAATTATTTTTTTTCCTTACTGTTAAAATAGTTGGGGTCACAAATGCCCAACAGACTCTCCAGAATTTACTTGGCTGGAATCCGATCATCATTTCTATATCTTCACAGAATCTTTGCAGGCCTGTGAACAGAAAAGGAGGAGCAGTTAGGTGTGAAGGGAACCAGCTGCAGTCTGCAGCAGAGCTCTGGTGCCCTCCCTTGTGTCCAACTATGAAAACAAACTCCAAATTTTTGTTTGAGAGCTTCCTTGGAGGATCTAACCACAAAGTAAAAAGGGGACTAATAGACTGGGAACCATTCCAATAAAATATTTCCTTCTCAGGGATTAAAGCAATTGAGCTTTTACATTGAGATGAGGTGTTTAGTATGTTTTGTGTTAAAGCATTGCTGATATGTACTGGGTAGCTGCAATTATTTGTCTGTTTGTTTTATTCCCCTGTGAAGATCAGCCTTATTAATATTCAGGCAATATTTCAGCTTCTCTTTACCTGCTACATGACTGGATCACTGAAACTGGTGATGTCCTGCTCTTTTTCACCTGATGCATAATTGATATTTAAAATTCCCAAAGAGCACCTGTAAATATTTTGAATGATATTCAATGTTGTCTGAACAAAAAGGTCAGCTGATACGTTAACCTTCATATAAGGTTGCTTGAGTTAACAAAAGGTGCAAGATTGGGAAATGGTATTTCAGCCATTGTGCAGCTCCTCCCGGGCCATGCCATGTGCCAGGAAAGCTGTGTTGGTCAGCAGCTGCTATTACTGGTGGTTATTAGTAAGTTAGTCATTAGCAATTTCATTATCAGTAATTTATCCAAAAGTTAAAAGAAATCCTAAAACTGATTACAACTTTCCTAATTGTAATAAGAAGAGAGAGTTCAGAGCTCATCTGTTCGCATAAATGTTAAAAATTTGGGCCAATTTAATCTAAATTTTGCAAAGCATTATTCTGTAGCATTTTGTCTAACTTGCATGATGTGGGGAAAGCTCTGTTTTGTAACAGAAGTTTGTATGGAAGAGGAGAGGAGAGGGAGAGGGAGAGGGAGAGGGAGAGGGAGAGGGAGAGGGAGAGGGAGAGGGAGAGGGAGAGGGAGAGGGAGAGGAGAGGAGAGGAGAGGAGAGGAGAGAAGTTTGTCTGGACAAAATGTGCCCTCCAAGGCCATCTTGTGGTGGAGTTGGAAGGAGGTTTTTGCTGCAATGGAAAGATTTGTCCCTGTGTTTTATTTACCTGCAGTGAGTGTGAGGGAGGTGCTCACACAGCAGCCATCCCTGTGCTCTGCTGGGAACAAAGCTGGGCTTTAATTGCAGCAGCACAAGGCTGATGGGTATTTCCACAAAGTTTAAATCTCATTTAAGTGTCCACTTCAGCCACACTCGCTGCTGCAAAGAAGGGAGACCTAACTGGATTATTACCAAGGGGTCCTGCCTCCAAAATTCATGCTGGCTTCATGAAAACCTGCACAGATTTGTTTGAAACTCTAATTTAAGAAATTAAAAAAGAAATTCCTTTTAGGAATGGTCAGTAGATATTCACAGTGTAAGGCACTCTTAAATATTAGCAATTCAGGAGTCAAATGTATATGACAGATGGAGGACAGATGACAGAAAAAATGCACAGGATATTTTAGTTTCCAGAACACCAACTTTTTTTCCCAGATCTCAGTAAATCTGATCTCCCTCTCAGATCAGCCAGGCCTGCTGAATAACTCTGGGAAATAAACAACACATGATATTCCATATCTGATTTTTCCCTCTCTAAAGTAGAATGATGTATTCATAGGTGCTGACATATAAAATCCATTTAAAAGGAGACTGCAAACCTAGCCAGACAACCACTTCACTATTCTGCCACAGGTAAAATGTTCAAAATGATTAATGCTTTCTACAAATACACAGCAGCAGTTTCCACTCACTCTAACAAACCTTCCCAAAAACAAACTGACAAAACCAGTTCTGCATGGAGCATTAACAAAGTTTCCATCATGTATTTTCAGTTTCCAGCAGTGCTTCACTCACACACAGGGATTTTTGTCTTCAGCTTCATGCTCCTAAATGCAACAGTGGGAATTATGCTGGTGATTAAATTAATACCTCACCTCTAAGCTGTCCTTTACTAATTATTCCTCATAATCTAAACAACTGGAGAATAAACATCTAAAACAGTAAAAAGGTGCATTTGATTGCATCATGAAGCACTGACTCTACTGAAAAATAAGTGATCACAAGGAAATAACCACGTGTATCTCTTTCTAATTTAAAAATCTCAGCAAGCTCAGCAAGCAGAACGTGTAACAAGCACTAAAGACAAATTTATTTCATCATAACAGCACCTGCCACTGTTGTGCCAAGCTGCTTGCCATGAAGAGTACAAGTGCACAGAGAAAGGTGGCAGTGGAGTGTAAAACAGCAGTCGGCAAACCTTGAAAATGTATTATGCCAATTTTAAGCACTTCTTGAAGGGATACAGCATGAGCAGCAGCTTTGCTTGTATTTACAACACACAAATCACAAATGCACAGATGTATTCCTGTGCCCAGCCCTTGCTAAAGCAGCTTTAGCACAGTAAAAGCAGCTCTGCCAAACAGGTAATGATTTTAATGTCTTTCCTTTTTATTTGAACAAAAGGAAGCTCCTTAGTCTAGCAAAGGGTTAATTCCCTTGAAGTAGATTGCAGCCAAGGTTTTACCAACATCTGTTGATGAACAATCAGTTGTACAGAAAGCATAAAAAGAATGATTGGTAATTTGTCAAACCTTTTCCACATCTGATTACACTGAAGTAATAACTCACTATAAAAACCTTCTCCTCTACTCAGGCCCTTCCTTTGCAGAGCTATTATTATTTCTGCATTATTTTATGTTGTTGATAAGAGTTAATGCTTTAAGGGATACTGGAATTGCTGGGCAAGGCAAACACAGGCCAGAGCAGTTTTTCCCTCCAAACCCACTGAGATGCCATTCCACATATGCTGTTTGCAGTGCTTCTGCCACACAGTGTTCAGAGGAGGAATAGAGCCACTTCTTGCTCCCTGTTTGCCTTCATCCCTATTTAAAATCATGCAGAGCAAAGAAATTTCACAGATTTAAGTAGGTTTTAAATATTAAAAATACTTTAAGCACAGAATGTTTCTCTTTCACACTAATAGCAATGGGTTTAAAGGGGGCAATATTTGGCACAGAGCAGGTGAAGCTGTCCATGCTGGTGGCCATGAAGAGTGAAAACATCTAGCACAGCATGATTCAAGCCTGCTGTCAGCAAAGTGAGGAGGAGAAGGAAGGCAAAAAATACCCAGCAAACCCTTAAAATCTTTGTAAGCCTCCCCACTCGTCACTGCCTATGAAATTGCATTGATTTTAGAGAGGCTGGGTTTCATTTCACCTCTAAACCAACTCTACTTGAATTATTTACATTCCAGGGACATAAAAAAAGTGAAGAAATTTGTTTAATCAAAACATGACTGCCCTCAATCAATTTTTCTCTCTGTGTTTTGAGTACTTCTATAATATTCTGTAGCATTCCCTCACTAGGTCATGTCTGGCTTAGCAGCCAATCTCTCAGACATACTCACTGAATTGGATGTCAGTAGAGGTTAAAATACAGTGCTGAATTTCCATGAAACCAGAGAAAACAAGGAAGGGCTCATTCCCTGTCCTGTCTATAACATTTATTTCTCCAGCAAGAGCTCCAAATTCACCATGATTTGGAACCTGTACTCTTTTAAATTCTGCATTATTTGAAACCTGGACTATATTTTAAATTCACCATGATTTGAAACCTGTACTATATTTTAAATTCACCATGATTTGAAAGTTTCAAACCATGCAGAATTTAAAATACAGTGCAGGTTTCAAATCATGGTGAATGTTATATTTTCTCTCCCATGCCCAGTTGCAGAAGGCAGTGATAGAGCAGCTCTGGTGGGTGCCTGGCATACAGCTAGGGCCACACTAAAATAGTAATAGTGATAGATGATAGATAGATAGATAGATAGATAGAGTATATATATATATAATATATACTCTATATATTTATATATATATTTATATATATAAAGCATATATAAAGCTCTATTGGTTCAGGAGGTCTCTGTCCTTAAAAATCCTGAAGCACAAAAGCACCCCTGGAAAAATGTCAGTAAATATTTGCTCTATTCTCATACTCACATCTTTGAGCTATTGGTGGAAAATGACTTGAGACTGTGTGGAAGTCTTTTGAATACATGCATTTAAAGGGATCCTGAAGTCATGTCATGCTTCTGTCCAAACTAAGAGTGTTTGGGGGCTTTTATTAGAGAGAAAAATTACTCATTTCCTTAAGAATTTCCCTTATAATTCTCTAACATGTTGCTTTGACAGAGGCTGTCCAATAACACTTTTTCTTACCGTAGATGTAGGAAACTCCAACAAGCTCAAAGATGGCAATAATGACAAGAGAGTAGGAGGCTGCATAGGTGTCCACAAGCTGCAGCATGTACATTCCACCCTGGGGAAAAAAGAGAGAGGATTACCTTTGGCACTGAGGCTGGAGAGGAACAGGACCCAGGGCAGCACCCACACCTCAGGCTCCTCCTTCTGCCTCAATGGATAGCAAACCAACAGCAAAAAAGCAGAGGGCACACCTGATTCTGCTGCCCAGCACAGCTTGGGAAGACTTTGCGTTCAGTTCTTTAAGATGCAGGACTGAACTGTGATCAGAACTCCCACCTGCGGTGTCTCAAACCACAGAACACCACAACAAAAATCAAAATCACCACTGGAAGCACAACTGCCATAATAATGAGTCCAGTTCATCTGTTTGGAAAGGATTTAATATCCTGTCTCCACGATGGAGTTAAGCAGCACAATTCAAGTGAATAAAGGACTGAATCCTTCCTGGGCTTTAGGACAGCAAAGCTGGGCTAGTAGGTGATGAGGTAAGGGGAAAGAAAAGAAAGAAAAAGGGGTGGAAGGATGGATAAAATCTTAACATTTTGTTAAGATGCCTTGGACACTTCCAGGGATCCAGGGGCATCCACAGCTGCTCTGGGCACCCTGTGCCAGGGGGTCAGCACCCTCACAGGGAAGGATTTCTTCCTAATGTCTGATCTGAACCTGCCTTCTCTCAGTATGGGTTGAGCACTTAATTTATTACTATTACTGTACTATATATATATACTCTCTATATATATACTATATATTTTTTTTTTATTTATATATAAAGTGGATATATATATACACTATATATATACTCTACATATATTTTTATATATATACACTATATATATACACTATATATACTTTATATATATATAGTAATAGTAATAATTTCTTTATTTATCTATTACTATTTATTTATTACTATTACTAATTTATATATTTATTTATTACCAATACAAAATATTACTATTTCAGAGATGTTTGGCTAGAGAAAATTTTAAAGGCCTGATTCTCAGAAAGGCTTGAACAGCAAAGTCTTTTAAGAATGTCTCAGTCAGAGCACCCGTTTTGTTTGTTGTTTTTTTTTTTTTTTTTAATAAGGTTTTCAGACAGCGTGTGGAAGAATTCAGAACTCAGGCAAACATTGTGCAGCCTGTGCAGGAGAGAAGCAGCCAGCAGAGGGGGGCTGGGGCCAGCAGTGGTGCTCAGAGGCAGTGAGATTACCTGAGTGATCATAGGAAAGCCCATGATGAAGAAGGACACGCAGCAGCCCAGGGTGAACAGAGCCTTGTGTGTCCGCAGGTACTTGGGGAACTCGTCCGACACCGAGGTCACGATGGTCTCGATGGTGGCAAACTGAAACACAAACCAAAGGGTTCATTTCAGTGCACACACGCTGCTCCAGCTGCAGAGAAAACATCAGAATTTGAACATCATTTTGAGTCCTGGGTGGGAAATGCTCAGATGGCAGCACCAAAGCTCTGCAAAAATGATTTCAGCATTGATGGCCTCACTGCATTCCTCTTCTTTCATGAGTCACTGCTCACATGTGTCACAGACATCTTTTATGGAAAATCCCGTCCTTAGGATTTTTCCTCCTGAGAAGCTGGGAGGCCTCAGGAACAAAATGTGAAAAATGGTTATCTGCTGCTGTGGGATGCAACAGGTGCGACTGGTCTCATGTGGTTGTTTCTAACTAATGGCCAATCACAGCCAGCTGGCTCAGACTCTGTCCGAGCCACAAACCTTTGTTATCATTCCTACTTTTTCTATTCTTAGCCAGCCTTCTAATGAAATCCTTTCTTCTATTCTTTCAGTATAGTTTTAATGTAATATCTATCATAAAATAATAAATCAGCCTTCTGAACCATGGAGTCAGATCCTTGTCCCTTCCCCAGTCTGAACACCCCTGTGAACACCATCACACACACGGGAAATAGCAATCAACTGCATGATCCTCCAAACAAATAAATAGGAAAATCGAAAGGAAAAGAATGGGACACAAAAGCAGTTTACCATGGTGTCTAATCCAAGAGTTAGAAGCATCAAAAAAAATATTATAGCCCAAAAGGGAGAGAGGGGCAGCCTAGTTAAGGCTTCTGGGTAAACCACAAAAGCAATCCCAGGACCTAGAAATAAGAAAAATAAAGATTATCAGATTCAGTCTTTCCTATTTACAAAAAGGCTTAAACGTTATAGAGTTTAGCATTACCTGATTGATTTCTATTTGCACTGTAAATTTCAAATCACTTACTTAGTCCAGCTTTCCAAGCAGAATGCATATTCAACCAGTACACAAACACACTGATCCAAAAGTTTCAAAAATTAGCAAAAATTGCACACTGCAGCAATGTTTCTGTGATCAAATTCCTGCCACCTCCCTGCCAATTAGCAACCCATGGCAAACATCCACACCTCAGTGCTGCAACATGAATGGAAATGCAAATACTCTTCTTCAACTTGGTACCACGCTGTTAAATGAGGAGAGAATATAAAACATGCCCAGAACTGACAGCAGACAGAAGGTAACAACTACTGTGATTCTTAAAAAATCCACAAGAGAACCCAAAATAATGCAGAGTGCAAGAAATAAGGAATCTTTTAAACCTAAATCAGGAATTTTCCATCCGTTTGTTTGTCTGTTTGTGGTATTTTTGTTGGGGTTTTTAAAATATATATTGGTCTTTAATTTCTATTGATCATAAAGAAAAAGTATTTTGTAAGTGCTTAGATCTTTTTATATATATACATATATATATATATATATAGGGCTTTAATTTCTATTGACCATAAATAAAAAGTGTTTTTGTAAGTGCTTAGATTTTTTTAATATATATATTGGGCTTTAATTTCTATTGTTCATAAATAAAAATTATTTTTTAAGTGCTTAGATCTTTATATATATATGTATGTATGTATTTGTGTATACATATATATTTTATATATGTATATATGTATATATATGTATATATGTATATATATGTATATATGTATGTATATATAGGGCTTTAATTTCTATATTTCTATTGATCATAAAGCAAAACTATTTTTGCAAGTGCTTAGATCTTTTTTTTAATATATATTGGGCTTTAATTTCTATTGATCATAAAGAAAAAGTATTTTTGCAAGTGCTGAGATGTGGCTGGGAGCAGGGGCTGCAGGGCTGTGGTGGCAGCCTTACAGCCTTACAGCAGGTGGCAGCTCCTCTCCATTGATCCCAGCTCAGGGATGCCCCTCCGAGCTCTCTGGGATGTTTCCTGTGAGATAGAAATGCCATGAGCTGTCCCCATGCCAAGAGAACAGGCGCCCCTCTCCATCTCTTAATTAAAGATTTCTTCTTGGCTCCGTTTAAACTCACTGCCTGCATCTAGAAGTTTAATTAAGTCTCAGAATAATGAGTTCCCATTAATCACACCTCTAGGAAAAGTTAAATTGTAGAATATGAGAATGTCTCCAGGTCAGCCCCTCACACCTGGTAGCATTCAAGCACAGGAAATTGTCACAGGGAGGCAAGCTCCCATTCCTTCCATCTTCCAATATTTGGTGGGTATGAACTCTTTATAAAAGTGTATTAAAGCCAGGAGAACTCCAAGTACTTTATATGTCTTCAAAAGTAAAAATTACATTGAACTTTCATTTTAAGGTATAACATTTTTCAACTACACTATATATAAGGTATAATATTTTCAACTGTAGCTCTGTTCTTAATCAGAGACTAGAACAAAAAGAGGTTGTCTTGTCTTTCCCTCCATGTTTTATTTGTTCATCAGATAAATGAGTTTTTTCCTGAAAAGAAAAGTCTAAATGAAAAAAAAAATTAAAACCCTTTGTATTTCCATTAACATTTTCATTCGAGGATTTGAAAACTTGAAGGCAGATTACGCTTCATCCCTGGAGCTGCTCTAGCAGTGACTGGGCACTCAGAGCAGTGTTTAATTGACATGGTGGTGCTCAGCTCTACCAATTCAGACTCTCAAAGGCTTAAAATGAGTCTCAATTTCCTTCCTTCTCTTACAACAGGTGATTAAGAGGCTGTAATTAAAATCTTGACTTACAGACTACCTTCTCCTGCGCAGAAATGCCTACACATGGTTTAGTAATCCACACCAGTTTGAAGCCATCATTCCCACCTCCAATACCAATGACACCGGAGTGATCACATATCAAATATCTGTGATCATAAACAACAGAGCTGGAAGTGCCACGGGGAGCCTGTCTGAGCAATGAAATGCCAGTGAGCCCTACCTTGGTCTGCCACAGCTTCAATATTCACTTTGAGCTCGTTTGCCATGAAGCCAATGACTGAGAAGATGACAAAGCCTGCAAATATGCTTGTGGCACTGTTGGTACACGTGACTATCAGAGTGTCCCTGCAAAGAAAGCACAAAGAGCCTGTTGGGGTACACACAGGGAAGGTTTTGTGTATGTATTTGTATTTCAGGGGTTTCTCATCAGCACACACAGCTTGTGGAGGTGCTGGTGAAGGCACATTTTACACTCCCCAGGAATCAGCTCTGCAAGCTTCCATCACCCACGTGCTGTGCAGGAACCACAGGCCCAGCACATCTGCCCTTGGCCTCTCTGAAGAACAGGGACAGCCATGGGGACTTGATTTCTAACACATTTTTTAGCTCTTTGCCTTACAGGACATCTGCTCTCCACATTGGGTACGGACTAACCACTGCTGCCCAGCTGAGATGATTTTTGTCTGGTCCTTCTGGTGCTCATACCCAAAATTCCAGGGTTAGGTTTCTGTACATTGCAGAGCTTGCTCAGTCACCTTCCTGTCTGTACAGGGAGGATCCCTTGGCACCTTTTTCCATGGTTTTTATTATCAAAGGAACCTCAAGAAATCTACAGCTGAACATCTCACTATGCTGGGTGTGTCAAGGCTTGACAGCAAACCAGCCCTTGTGAGCCCCATCCACAGTTATTGCATTCTTAGGAGTGTAATGGGATCTTTCAATAGGATTTCTGTAGAATTTTTTTCAATAGGATTTTTCTTTAAACAATATGCATGTCCAGAGAACTTCCCCATAAACTCCTACGTCTTCAGAAAAACAAATCCCTCACTTTAAATTTTCAGGGGGTTTATGTTGGCTAGAATTGTTTATTCCTACTGCTATTGTGCTTATTCCTACTGTGTTGTTGCTATTGTCAGGAAGAGAATGAAACACAACTTGGAAAGCTATCAAAGAACCTCACTGAGCTGGCAAACTCCTGGAACATCCAACAGAGCACGTCTTAACAGGAATTATTTTGTTAATTCTTTCTACAGAAAACAAAAAATAACAATGTGCTGTTTGGAATCATCATGTGTTAACCTTCTTCCAAAACCTAGATAGGTTTGAAATATTTCAGGTATTCATTAAGAAGTAAATTTATGTACATTTACTGCAATCGTAGATTTTGGACTATGTTTAAAATCAATGTGTAACTGAAAATTACAATTGATGTATTAAAATGTAATTAATATAGAAATTGAAAGAGAAAATAGTCATACTGCATTTCAATATTCAAGGTTTTGTTGTAAAATTTAAAATATTGGGAGTAACTAAGCTTTTCTAATTATTTCTACTTTGGTCTCTCATATCCCTCCCTAACAGGTAAAGCATCTACTTGGTATTAGAACTGTGATATTTTTATACTTCATTACCATGTATTCCCTTCAAAATTTTCATTAAGATCTTCCAAACTCCACAGAAGATTGTTAAGTTTGTGCAGAAAGGTAGCATGATGCTTCCTCCATTTTCCTCCCTAATATTCTGATTGCAATTATTCATTAAAATAAAAAAAGAAGAAGGCTCAGCAATAGCATTTTCAAAAACAGAACCCAAAGGATTGCTGGGTGGGAGTTACTGTGTATGCAGCACTGTTAGCTTTCATCCATATTTTGGGATAATTTCATTCAATTACTTTTGAGCACTAGTAAAATATTTTTTTTTAATTTCTTTTTAATATCCTCACCCACATTTCTTTTTTTAAGTTAAGAATTCTGTACTTAGAAGCCATAGGAGGTGGCAGTGGAAATCCCAAGGAGAGTTTTTGGGCATCTCTTGGGGGAGTCCCTGTGCACACTGCTGCTGAATCAGCACCCCTGGCACTGCCAGGATTGGCAAAGCTTTGCTCCAGACTGACTTTTAAAACTGTAAAACAGCAGGGCAGCACTCCACTAGTGCCACTTGCTGTTGTGTTTTCCAGCTGCAGACATTTTAGCTGGCAGGCTTTTGCATGAAAAATTATACACTGTGACTTTTTCCCATGTAAAAATAGCTCTCAAAGAAGTGATTTTAGATTTCATAGCATGAAATAACCTTTTGCACGTTAACAGGAAAAATTGGGAATAGAAAGAACATTTAAGAGATGTAGGAATCCCAGCAATGGAAGTTGCAAATTGAAGTCCTGCATGTTTCACTCTGCCCATGGGCTGTCCTCCAGCAGAGCTGCCAAGTGATTCTGTCTCATTGCTCCTGACACATCCCAGGCTGCCCTTCAGCCTCAGCCTCCTGATTCTGAAAGTTTTATTACTAACAAAATAATTTTCTAAAGTTCCTGAGCCAGCAGGAGCTCTAATAAGCCTAAATGATTACCTTGAGAAGAGTAGATTAGGATCTGGGTAGAGGAAAAAATACACAAAAATGGTTAAATGTAAACAAAACACACACACACACAAAAATAGGAAAGGAAACAGACGAGAGGAAAAGAGAAAAAATACCAGAGAGGAAAAAAGGACAAAAGGACAGCAGGGGAAAAAAAGGACAAAGGAGAAAGAGACAAGAGGTAGGGGGTCTTGCAAACCAGATTTCTGAAAGATGAAGGATAACTGCTTTTGGACAAACCTGTTCAATAACACAGACGTATTTCACTCTTACACACCTGTAGCAGTTATTGTGGAATTTGTTGTATGAAGAGAGGGTGATTAGACCTCCCCATGCTGCAGATAAGGAGAAAAAAATCTGAGTGGCAGCATCCTTCCAAACCTGAAAGGAAAGAAAATGAAAGAGTGTTAGACCAATGGATGTCGGTGGAATATTTAAAAGCAAAATCCTGCCAATAGATACATCAGGCTCATTTGATAAGGAGCACTGTTCTTGTGGAGTCCATGTGAAAGGACACTACAAACCTTGCTGTACATGGCAGACACAAATATAAAACCCATATTGTTTGCTACTTATCAGTTCAAATACATTCAGAAACAAAAAACACAAGTCAAGAGGGAAAACCTGCATCAGATACTGATGTTTTCTTGCCAGTGACCCTAAATAACACTTTACCCATGCAAGAGGAAGAGCAAGTTTCCACAGATGACAACACCACTTCTGCACATGGAAAATAATAGTAATAGTAATAGTAATAGTAATAGTAATAGTAATAATAATAATAATAATAATAGTTATTATTATCATCATCATCATTTTACATATGTATTATATAATATATGATTATAAATTGTATGTCATGTCATGTTGTATTGTATTATATATATTATATTATATTATATTATATTATTGTATAATTATATTCTATACATGAAATACATATAATATGTATTATTTCTCCCCCCAGCAGCTGTGAGTGCAGCAGCAAACCCACCATGGCATCGATGAGCTTCTCCCACTTGGGTGTGATGAAGTACCAGATGCCATCCCCAGCTCCAGGCAGAGTCACTCCCCGTATGAGCAGGATGATGAGAACCACGTAGGGGAACGTGGCTGTGAAGTACACAACCTGCACGGGGCAGAGAAAGGGTTACTGAGAGAGTAAAAAGTGAGGAGGGGAAATGGAAATGCCGCTGATGCCAAAAGAAGGCAATTACTCAGTCCCAGAGACAGCAGTCAGGGGATAAACTAAGAAAACAACAGGGAAAATTTCCCTGGAAATCTGAAATTTTACAGCTCTTCTTGCTGCTAGGAACAGGAATAACAGCAATAACAGTGGGAAGAGCTGGAATTCTAGACAGAGAAGGGAAGAGGATTCCTCTCTTCATCTGGAGAGGAACAGTAGGGCTTTAAAGCTAAAGGAAAATCCCACTTTGGATCACTTCCCAGAGGGAACTATCCCAGTTCAGTGGAAATTAAGTGAGAAATGCCATTCAGTAACACATTTCTGTGGTTTTCTTCTATATTTTTCTGTGTTTAACTAAAATAATCCTAAATAATTTTTATTACTGTTTATACCTCTTAATTATATATCACCAAGGAGTGAGTATTTTTCTCTCTGATATCAGTGTCAGTATTTCTCTTGACCACAAAGAGTCACTTAAACAAACAACCATTGCCACCCATATTATTATCCAAACCCATATTATTATCCAGTCTCTTGCCTTTCATGAAATATTTTTTCCTATCCCACTAGGGTAAGGGGGGAAAAAACCATCAACTTTCCCCTGGCACTCTGCATCCCTGGATTTTCTGTTAATTGCCAGGTGACCTCCCAAGAGATGAAATCAGATTCTAAAAGCAAAGGGATGGCTTCAAACTCTGGGAACAGCTCCAGAAAATTATTCCCATCTCCATTTCCACTGTCTTTATCCCAGGAAATACCCAGTTGTGTTGATCACACCCACCCACCCACACTGAGCTTCTTTAAAAAGTTCAGTTCTGGTTTTCAAATATATTGCTTAACATCTTAATTTACATCCCAATTTCCTGGATTCCAGTGAAATGAGAAATGATTGCAGAATGTTTATGAAGAAATTAATAAATCCTTCCCATGCAGAATAGGGAAGGCTGGACAGTACCATTTGTGCCATCCCACTGCTGAGTGCAGCTGAAGAGTTAATTTTAAATTGGAGATTAGAGAAAAAAATGTCGAACAAAAATATTTTCTGTTTTGACTGTAAAGGAAAACACAGAGAGGAAAAAGGCATTTCAATTAATACTTAGTAATTTACTGAATTATTTTCAGTAATTCCTCCCTTAAATGAGAGTGTGAGTCCCTAAAAACCAGCACCCTGCTTTCCTGTGAGTTGACAATCACAAACATTGTTCTTACTTTTCCTGATGATTTGATTCCTTTAGCAAGGGAGGCATAAACAATCACCCAGGCTAGGAAAAGAGATAATGCCAAGGGCCATCTAATCTCACCAGGATATTCAATCCCCGCTGAAATCTTCAATACAAAGTACCTAAGAACAAGAAGAAAAAAAAAGAAATGTAAAAATTTGGAAAAAAAAAATAATGGAAGCAACCACAGCAGCAATTCAGTGCAAATTTCTTTTTTGTTCTGCCTCAGTGTCCTCAGCAGTTTCTCTAGATGGTTCCAGTGATTCTCACCATGTATTATTTTATTTATCTGCATTGCAGCAGCAGATAAAACTGCCGGGCATGGGCCAACACCCCAGCTGTGCTAAGCACCACAGGAACAGAAAACAATCCAGCATTTCCATTCAGCTCTCATCATTCCTAAGCACGAAAATAAGAGCATCATTTGCTGCCCTTCACTGCTGCATTTCTAGTTTTCCAAGCCACGTTGTTGCCTGTTCCAGTGGATTTTACAGAAAGAGCATCATAATTTTTCTGAGCAAAGAAAGATCTTACTTGAAGTATTCTTCACTCCCACTGACAAACGTTTTGTTTCCTTCCCTGGTGAAGTTAACCATGGTTAGATTTGGATAGGCACTCATACAGAAAGTGGAGTTCTTGATTTGTATTTTCGGGTGGTCGCCAGTGATGCAGGAATCTGGGAAGAAATGAGGTGAGGGAACAGAAAAATAAAGCGCACAGATTCGTTGTTGTTGTGAAACGACAAGAATGCATTAGATCACACCCAATTACTTGAGCTTTTGTTCAGTTGCCGACACCTTTTCCAAAAGGTCGTTAACTAGATTAACTTCCTTTCGTTTTCATGCCATCGTGTGTTTGGCACCGTTTGCAGAAACGAGTTTTGTTTTTTCGTTTAAGTGAAGCTTCTCTAAAGACAAATAATTGTCTCTAAAGACAAACAATCCAGGCTGCCAGCTGTGGCATTTTGTTGCCTACACTGAGTTTTCCTCTGGGGGAAAAAAAATCGGCATTTTTAAAGCATTTAAATTAACAAATCTAACCTATGCTCGGTAAGGAGAATTTTAAATAAAAGCAGAGGGCAGTGCCCGTGGGACACAGCTCACAAGGACCTCTCCTCTGGCATCTCCCAGAGGCGCAGCTGAGCTGCGGAACCCTCTGCAAAACACCACGGCCACGAATTTTCAAACCAAACCCAATCCCTCAAAAAAAGGAGAGTGTGAGCGCGTCCCGCCTTACCCAGCAGCAGTTTGGTTTTGTCCTTGCAGTCGGGAGTGTTCCAGGGGTTGCTGCAGGAGGCCCAGGGCAGCACGGGCACGAAGGAGGCGAACAGGTAGAAGAGGGTGTAGCAGAGGATGATGTTGTAGTAGATGGCTATCAGCACCGAGATGATCAGCATGGCGATGCCGCAGCCTGCGGACACACGGGGGACAGCACGGAAAGCCATCAACGCGGGAGGCTGCCGAGCATCGAGGCTGCTCTGGTACGGGACAGACACCGGGACAGCCACAGGGACGGGGACAGGGACAGTGACAGAGCCACCCCGCTGCGGGAGGGATGGATGAAGGGACGGAGGGATGGATGCAGGGAGGGAGGGAGGGAGGGATGGAGAGAAGGATGGATGGATGGATGGATGGATGGATGG
>JAHXMQ010012340.1:22222271-22280586 GCA_020466415.1 Ammodramus savannarum pratensis
AAGAATAGAAAAAGAAAGAATGATAACAAAGTTTTGTGTCTCAGACAGAGAGTCCGAGCCAGCTGAGTGTGATTGGCCATTAATTAGAAACGGCCACATGAGACCAATCCCAGATGCACCTGTTACATTCCACAGCAGCAGATAATCAATGTTTGCATTTTGTTCCTGAGGCCTCCCAGCTTCTCAGGAGGAAAAATCTTAAGGAATCACAGATGTCTGTGACAAAAGTGTTTTGAGGCTAACCCTTCAGTTCTCTTCAAGCTGATACAAAAATCTGAGAGAAGCCTTTTGTTGTCTTGTGCTGCCTGCATTTTGACAATAATATCTCTCCAACAATCATAAACACATCCCCCTCTAATTGCAACGGGGCAGATGGACGGGAAGACATTTAGTAAGATGATTGAAGAGACTTTCTGACAGTGCAAATACTTGGATTTCCATTCTGACAGTGCAAATACTTGGATTTCCATTCTGCAGGACCCAGCCAGGTGAGATGAGGGGGGCTGAGCTGCCTTCTCCCCACTCTGGTCCCAACAAGGGAATGGCCACGAGGGTCAAACCCCAGACAAGTTGTTCCTGCCTAGATAACTGCACTATAACCATCTGGACCAACCAATTACTTCAATGTCAGCACACTCATCTCTCCTGGGTCAGAGGAGATTTTTCACTGCTTTACAGGAATTGTTGCAAAGCTGATAACAGGAGATATCTCAGATCTAGAGGATGGGTTCTGTCTCCTTCTATCCAATTTGCTCATCTTCAAGCAACACATCATCATTCAAGTTTGAGCAATAACATTTAGACAGACAAATTGAATTGGTTTTGATGTCTGGAGACTTTAGCCTGGAGAATTTCACAGAACTTGGCCACATGTTCCTTTCTCCAACTTTCTGCTGGGATTGACAAATATTAGTGATTGTTCTTGAGGCACTGGGGAGACAAGCCAGCCTGGTCAGCAGCAGGCAGAGGAGCAAATTCCAGGCACCACCCAGCGCTGATCCTGGGGAAAAGCAAAGAACCCCCAAAAAGAGAAGGAGCATACAAACACACACTCCATCTTTGAGACAATTTGGGAGCAGGTGTGAAATACAGGGAAAGAAACAAAAACAGCAAAAACCCCCAGAATCAGAAATCCTTGGAAATGGATGAACTCTCCAAGGACATGAGGTAATAATCTGCAAAACAGATCTGTTTGTTCTGCAGGGTGATCTGAAAGCCACCAGCAGCTCCTGGTATCAGCTGACAGGGTCAGCAGGGCTCAAACAGGGCTGATCCAGAAGCTCTAATTTTTTCTAGGCTATCAAGGCCACTACAGCCTGCTTCAAAAGTGAGATCTGGTTACAACGGGCAGGAGGACTTGAACATATGGCTTCCCCTTGGATGGTGTCAGGCAGCAAAGAGGGGCATGGGATGCCGAGTATTTACCTTTGCTGTGATTATCACTGAACATACAAGCATGGAAAGCTCATATGTGAGGCCAGAATGGGATTAAAACCCATGGCAACATGGGATTATAATTATAAAAATATGTAAAATATATATAAAAATTTTATATATTAAAAATTATGCACATTATTTTTATACAAATATTTTATATAGAAATATGTTAATATTTATATATGAATAGTATAAATAAATATATAAATAATATAATATATTATTTTATATATTTATACTATTAAATATATAATATATAATATATAATATATAATATATAATATATTATATATTATATATTATATAATATATATTATATATTATATGTAAATATTTTATGTATTTTTACAAGTGTATATTATTTTATAGAAATATATTGATATATAAATATATCAATATTTTGTATTAATAATATATATATATATAAAATAAATGATATTATAAAAATATATTTTAAAAACCCCCTGTGGTTTATTTCTCTCTCTCAGATTCCACAATCAGAGCAAACCTCAGTGCCTGGAATGCAGTGCAGAAAGATGGACTGTCACCTGCTCCATCTCTCCTGGCCCTTCATCAGATCCCCTGTAAAAGCCTCCAGGTGACAGCTCATCCCTCTCCCTTCCATTCCCTGCTACTGGGCATGAAAAATGGCTTCACATTATGAGCTGCAACAGGAGTGAGGAGCAAAGAGAAATATGACCTGCAGAGGTGTCTGTGAAGCACAGGAAAATGTAATGGGATCTGGAGATGTTTTCTTAAACCACATACTGCTCTAGGTAATTACTTTGCCAAGGTGCAGGGAGGTGCTTTACGGGTTTTATTAACTTTTCCTGTCACCTGCACTCTTGTTATCAGCTGGGATTATGCATTCCCCTCCTTAATTCAGCTCCATCTCTAGAGAAAGCGTAAATGACACTTGGCTAACCCCATCTAAGGTTTTATTCCTTGTGGCAGGTGAGTAGAGGTGAGGCACTCTGGAAAGAGATTGTATTTAAGATATTTTATGCAAAAAGCACCTGCTGGATCTCCCCAGTGCCTCGGGCTCACTGGCTCTCCAGCACAGCACCTTTCCCCAAGCCTGGTGTGAGGGAACCTGGCTGCTCAGGGCACAGCTCACCTCAAACAAACCAAGGTTTGGAGCTGGATCACTTCCCCTCCTCCCTGATAACAACAGCTGCACATCCAACACTGAATGTACACTGGGGGAAAGAGATCTGGAAATAAGGTTTTGTCCTCTTCCCAAGGATCAGCACACTTCAGCACCTTAAACATACAGCCAGCAACATCAGAATGTGCTGAAGGGCAAATGGATTGGCAATGAGCTGCTGAAAACAAGGTTTGTTGGTAATGTATCAGCTGGGCATTCTGACTGATGGGAACGGCTTCATTTTGCTCTCAGTGCTCTAACACGAGGCACAAACACAGGAATTCATGAAAAACATTCAGGCACAGAGTGGTCCCAGAGGGGCAATGACAGAACTCAGGCAAAGCAACCACGTCCTGGCAGGCACATCAAAGACTGGTATTTTATCAAAAAACTGAATAAACTCCCCTCTAAGCTCTTGGAAAGTCTTTTCTCAACTCTGTAGACTGGCTTGGAAATGTCTTGCTGGGAATAAACCCATGAGAGCAGGGCAATGGTGGCACTGGGGTGACAGCTCAGCGTTTCCTGCTCACTCCACTGCCTGCAGTGCTCAGATGGCACCACAAACCTGCAGGACACAGATAACAGGGTTGGCTGCTGTGGAGGGGCCCTAGAGCTGCTCTGGCTCCTGTCCCCGTGCCAGGGACACCTCACACTGCCCCAGGTTGCACATCCAGCCTGGCCCTGGGCTCCAGGGGCACCCCCAGCTCCTCGGGCACCCTGTGCCAAGTGAGGGCATAATATTGATTGTGTGGAGCTTTTCCTGCTGACAGCTCTCTCCCCCACTTCCTTCAGTGATGTCTCAATTACTGTAGAAGTAATTAAATGTCACATGCATGAATAAATCAGGCGTGGAACATCTGATTCAGAAAACAGTTTTGTGTGAGAACCACAAAATTCCATTAAGGGCTGGGCTCAGCCACAACCCTAACCCCATTCCTTAGCCAGATGTTGCATTTGGGTTTTCACTTCAGAATTAACCAAAACAATGGATTAAAAGGTGACCAAAAGCCATGAAAGATGGAATATTTACTCCTGCCCTCATCACCTGCTTGTGGGGCTTTTTTAGCATAGGAAGACAAGAAAAAAATTACATCTTTTAATATTAACACACAGATCAACCTGTTCTGAAGAAATGACATTCAGGAAGTCTGTTTTAGATGAAAAAATCTTATCTTTCATTTGAAGCACTACAAAGGAGGTTGTCTTCATGTTTTTTGAGGGGCTTGCATTCAGAAAGGCAAACCTTGTAAAAATATAAATCTCAGTTTCATCTGAGCAATTAAAAAAAGGCAAAACAGAAAATTAAAATCCCTAGTCACTTCAGAAAATTTTCACTTCAGAGCTGAATCGATAATTAAAGAAGGAGCTTGTAATACCTCCATATGCTCTGTTTTTGACACCATTAAATGACCTTGGCTAACCAAACCTCCTCTCCTTCCATTTTCCTCAGCTCCTTGCTGTGGTTTGCTGTCATTGCCAGGGATGTTGGTTTGTTCCAGGTGAGAAGTTGGAAAGATTGGGGATGCCTGTCCCCATAGGCTGCTCAGCCCAGGTCACTGGCACCTGGCACCTAAAGAGGGTCACAGTCCCTTTAAACCAATGGTAACAGCATTATTTGTACCTAAAGGAGGGCACAGTCACTGCAAAACAATGGTAACAGCATTATTTGTACCCTAAAGAATTCACTGTCACTGCAAACCAATGGTAACAGCATTGTTTGTACCCTAAAGGAGGGCACAGTCACTGCAAACCAATGGTAACAGCATTATTTGTACCTAAAATAGGTCACAGTCACTGCAAACCAATGGTAACAGAATTATTTGTACACTAAAGAATTCAAAGTCCCTGCAAACCAATGGTAACAGCATTATTTGTACCTAAGGAGGGCACAGTCACTGCAAACCAAAGGTAATAGCATTATTTGTACCCAAAGGACCTCATAGTCACTGCAAACCAATGGTAACAGCATTATTTGTACCTAAAGGAGGTCACTGTCACTGCAAACCAATGGTAACAACATTATTTGTACCAAAGAGGGGCACAGTCACTGCAAACCAATGGTAACAGCATTATTTGTACCCTAAAGAATTCACAGTCCCTGCAAACCAATGGTAACAGCATTATTTGTACCCTAAAGAATTCACAATCCCTGCAAACCAATGGTAACAGCATTATTGGCACTAAAGGAGGTCATGGTCACTGCTAACCAATGGTAACAGCATTATTTGTACCTGAAGGAGGGCACAGTCCCTGCAAACCAATGGTAACAGCATTATTTGTACCCTAAAGGAGGTCAGTCACTGCAAACCAATGGTAGCAGCATTGTTTCCACCTCTAGGCACACCACACAACATCTGTTTTTCTCGAAGCCAAATCCATTTTTTGGGGTCTCCACAAACACAAGGGCTGGGACTGCTCTAAAGGCAAAATGCTGCCAAAATTAACATCAGTGCATGTGTCATTATGAGGCAGGAAACTTAGCTGTGCACTGCTTTTTCTGCTTTGTGTTAATTCCCAAGCAAGCAAGCAGTGCAGCACAGTTGAACATCTGAGCCACAGAGCCTTCTCCTCCTCCTCCTCACATCCAATTTTCCAGCTGAGTAGCCTTTGTCCCAAGAATGTCCAGTGCTGTGACAGGAGTCAATACCATTAAGAAATTCCCTCTTTTCAGTGCTCCTCTCTTTGCATAACCCATCAGAAGGTTAAATCAAAGTTCAGTTCTACTTACTGAATCCCACTTGTATTTAAGGTTTAATTACCTAAACCATCGTTACCCAAAGTGGATCAGCACTCGTTCAAGGAGCTCCCTGTGCCCTCCAGGTCTCTGCTGTGTCTCCCACCAGGTCCCTTTTCCTCCTGCCCCTCTTCCATCCAGGCAGCCTGCAGCACTCAGGGAAACAGCAGCAAAAGCTAAAATTCTGACTGACTTTATAATGAAAAGCACTGCAAACAGAGAGGGATGGTTCTAAAGAGTGAGGCCAATATGTATTAATTTGTTTGGACAACACTGGGTGAATGATGTCAGTTTTACAGGTTTTTGTTTATTTATTTGTTGGTTTTTAATTCTAGCTATGAATATCACTGCTCAAGGGGTGCAGTGATCCCACTGGCATCATTAGATTATATTCCAGCAGCACTGGCATTATGTCCAGCAGAAGGGTTTTCAGCAGTGGAAATTTCCCAGATGTGGGGATCCTCTAAGCACTTGGTTATTTTAGCATCTGCCAGCTGAATGCAAGGAGAGTAATTTTATTTGGATTTATTTAGTATTACTTGTGAAAGGCAAACTCGAGCCAGTGTGGGTATGGCTCTAAGCACCTGGATCACTCACACCTTGCACATCACTCTGGGCTGCAGATGTGATCTCCCTCAGTTAATGCCAGCCACTCTGGGAAAATCCATCCCTTTTTGTATAGGAAGGGATCATGTATCAGGATGCCAGAAAGGTAAGGAAAAAACCCTGAAAAAATGGGTGTCCCATTTCACCTGCTTTTTCTTGGAAGAAAACAAAATAATTTGAAAAGGCCTCTCAAACCACCATGTGAAGGGGGATTATTTTAGCATCTGCCAGCTGGATCCAAGGAGAGTAATTGTATTTGGATAGTAGTTCTTACTTGTGAAAGGCTAACTTCAGCCAGTCTGCTTTCCAGGGGACATATTTGCTCTCACTCTATTTGCTCTGATGTTTTGAGTAGTACCCAAGTGGAAAATAGAATTAACATGTTGAGTAAGCTTTATTCCTCTTTAATTTGTTATCACTGCCATTAAGAGTCTTTTATTTTACTTTGGTTAATTGTTAGAGGAACAGCAAGAGGAATGATATAAATCCAGAAATTGATTGTTTCATGGTAGAGTTTTTCCATGGGATGAGTGAGGCCTTTTCATTTAGCATGGAGGAGTTCAGAGAGCTCTGGGACCTGGAGGCATTCAAAGAAACCCAGGAGCACCCTTGCCCTTCAGAAAGGGACAGAAATGAAGGTGGTTCTATTTTGATATACGACAATTAGCAAAGATTGTTAAAATTCTGAGCCAATTGGGAACAGACATTTACACATTACATTTAGGTGCTGAAAAAGCATGAGCTTTTAAAATATCCTATGAAAAATTCCTGTGTTCATAGTACCTTACCGGCAGGAAGGCTTCTCCTTCTCACTTTGGTTCTCAACAATATCATTAAATTAGTATTTAGCAATACCACTTTTCCCTGTGAAGTTAATTATCAACCTGTGAACTTAATATAAGGTCAAGAATTGTATCAAACAGCATGTGTTTAAACTTTATTATTAAGCTGAGGGGACTGAACCATCTTCAGGTTTCTGTTCAGTTATGTAAAAGCAATTCAAACTGGATGTTTTCTACACTTATTTAATAACCTAAGTCCTTCTGCAAATTTGTCTGTAGTGCTCATAACATTAAAAGTCAGATTTCCCCTTTAATTTCCCTTTCCATGTAATCAGGTATTTGTCTTTTAATTAGATGTCACTACTTCACCAGCTTTAACATCTGTCAATGCCTGGATAAACAAAATAACGTAAAGTGTCTTTGCCATTCCTTTCAAAGTTTGTGTACTCAGATATACACCCATGACTTTATTTTTGGTTGCCTTTAAAAACTCCTAAATGCTGTTACTGTGAAGTTAATCCATGTAGTAAAAGCAGTAAAAGCAGTCACAGGCATCTTTTATGGAAAATCCTAAGGAAAGGATTTTCCTCCTGAGAAGCTGGAGGCCTCAGGAACAGAATGCAAACAATGATTATCTGCTGCTGTGGAATGCAACAGGTGCATCTGTGATTGGTCTCATGTGGTTGTTTCTAATTAATGGCCAATCACAGTCAGCTGGCTCAGAGAGTCTGAGACACAAACCTTTGTTATTGTTCCTTCTTTTTCTATTCTTAGCCAGCCTTCTGATGAAATCCTTTCTTCTATTCTTTTAGTGTAGTTTTGATATATCATAAAATAATAAATCAGCCTTCTGAAACACAGTGTCAGATCCTCATCTCTTCCCTCGGACTCAGACCCCTGTGAACACCATCACAGCAGCAGCAAATTGTACTTCTAAACCTGGTTTCTAAAACTAAAATCATCACTTTAGCCTTCACACAAGTCTTTATTTCACCCCTGATATCCCAAATCCCCCTGGCCCTCTCCAGCCAGGCTCAGCAGGGCTGTGTCACTCCACACACCTGGGGCAAGACACACTGCTGCAATTTCTCCTGCAGGTAATTTCAGCCAGGGACAGCAAATGCAGAGAGTCATTACTGCTGGGAACTTCAGGCACTATTAAACACAGAGCAGAGACACATCCTTGACATAAAACCCTTCAAACCTCACTAGCAGCCTACATTTTTAGTTAGAAACGATATTTCCCAGACCAGCTCTCCAAATCCTCTGTAGAGCTTTATTAGAAATTGAGGCTTTGCTGTTCTCTGGATCTGTCTCATTACAGCACACCCCACAGGACAGAATTTAGAAGGTCAAACCAAGGTGTAGATGCAAAAATCCTATTAAGAGACCCCAGCATGGTGCTCACTGAAGAGCCATTCAGAAGCTTCCAGGTTTGTCAGGCTTGCTTAGCTGCTCTCTCATGGGCAGAAGCAGCAAAATCATTTTACAGCTTAGCAAAACATTTAAAAGCACTGCAGAAGACAGGATTAAAAAAACCCAAAAACTAACATACATGTAAATAAGCAGCAGAGCTGTGAGCATCCATATAATTTTCAGGTGGGTTATTTATCTTCAAGTACACGGACTTTGGGCACAGATTTGCAAGTAGAAGGCAGGCCAGCCTTCAGGTTTTATCTGAATATTAAAAGAAGTTTTGTGAATCATGATCCATCTTAGCTCCTCTGACTTTGGGCTAAGTATAATGCAAATTGCTTCAGCATGAATAAAACTTCCATCTTTGACTTTTTCTGTGTGCCTCATTTTTTAATGAAGCTTTTTATAGTAAAGCCTATTCTGAAAATAGATAGAATTTGAGAACTGTGTACAGTCTCATTTGCATGAACTGAGGGATCCAAAATCAGCACCTGAGCATTCCTGTTATGTGAGTTGAGCTCCTGAACATCCACATGTTAACCAGGACATTTAAGGAGCCTAAAGGGAATCAAAATGAATCCCTACATGTACACTCCCTCCCCAGAACAGTCAACCCCTGAGTGTCCAGTGTTTCTGTAAGAAGCCAAACCAAACCCACCCTCCCAGCTGCTTTTGGTTTGCTGTGTTTTTCCCAAAGCTGCCAAGATACACACTTCCACCCACCTATGTCCCAACAGGTTAGTAGAGAAAAAACTGCAGGCACAAATAAATGAGCCATCACAGGATAGACAGACTTTCCAATTACACAGAACACAAGGAAAACAGCAACTGCATTATATATCACACTGGGTTCATTTATTTAGACAAATGTAACTGAAGTGTGTACAACTTTTAAACTGCAGAAGTGTAGTATAAATACCATCTTTGTTGCCCCAATCTTGCAGTTGGAATTCAAAAATTATTCCCATTGGGATTTTCCAGTTACTGTTGAGGTGCACTCACACATGACTAAGCTGCTTCTTTCACAAAAAATACTATACAAGGATTTTGCCCGAGGAAGAATAAAACATTTTTGAGAGACCATATTTATTGTTCCTTACAGCAAGACTTGAGGCTTGTTTTTCCTCACCTAGCAGTCTCAGGTAACCCAAACCCATCTTTCTTGCTTTCCTCACACCACGTGAAGCAGCAGGATCTGAGTTTGCTGTAAATCTCAGCTCCAGGTAACTTTTCCATATTCCTGTGCTATTTTTGGGTATTCCAGGAGTTATCAGCAGCCAAGTGAAGCATTTGGAAAGAGCCATCCCCAGTGTCACTGGAGGCTGTAGGTCTGCTGGGTGTCCCTCACTGAGAGGGTGATGCAGATGGAGCGCGGATCCTTCCTGTTCTTGCGCACCGTGATCTTCCCTCGCAGGGCCTCTCCTGGAAAACAAGGCGGAATTGCTCTGGTTACACCATTCAACAGTAACAGCAGAGATGCCCTGCATCCATGTTGCACAAGGAGCTGTTCTCAATTAATCAGAATTTTAGAAGTCTAAAGAAGTTTAAGTTTTCGAAGCTCTTGACAACAAGCCAAAGTCAAACTTTACTGCAGTTAAACCTGGAGAGGTGCCAAGTTGTGGCTGATGCTTCACTTCTCAGAGGTCCTCCCAAATTACTGATGTGCCAAATACTTCACTTGTGGCTGGGGAAAACCACTGTAGCCCTGGGATGTATTCACCATGCAGCCACAAAAGCACATTCCCTCCCTGCTGTATGGGCCACGTGCTCTGTATTTGCACTGCATTTCATTTAAATTCTGACCAAGTATTTTTTAAATCTGACAGGAAACTACCACAGAAATCTCTGCCATTTCAAGTATATACATTATTAATTGCAGGAAGGTGTCAGTGTCATAACATTTGAGAGGTATGTCTTTCAGTTACACCCAGAGCTAATGCTTTTACACAAAAGGAAAAAAACCTAATTCAATTTCTTTTCAGTCAGTCCTTACTATGGCCTTTAATTTAAGGAATATTTGTAAATTAGGAATATGCAACCTACAAAATATAAACACAGACACTTGTAAGTGTGTACATTTAGGAGGTCCCTGTTGAGCCACCTCATGCCCCCATTTTACACCTGCAGGAGCTACAATCTCACAGAGGACTCTGCTGAGCACATAAAGCAGGCTGTGATCCCAGTCCAGAGCAGGAAGTTCCCTGCTCCTCTTCCATCACACCTCCCTTTTCTTCTCATCTTCATCGCTCACACTGCTGCTATTTTCCATCTCACTGCATCCAAGGCATCTTCCAGCTGCTCATTTCTCACTGGGATTCTAAAAGCCACTGTTAACATCCTGATAAAAAGCTTCCTTATTGCAATAAAGAAAACAAATAGTAATTTCAAAACTGGTTTCAAATTCAGGAAGCATTTTGGAGCTCTCCATGTGGCACAATTGGCATCTGCAAACAGTAAACTGAAGAAAGTCCCAATTGTAAATTATAAATGCAGGACATTTTGTTAAAGGTTGCAGTTCAAATCTCAAAAAGGGTTATCTACAAGACTAACTGTAGTACCAAGGATCAGAAGAAAAAAATCTGATCATTTTGGAGTTTTTTTTAACATGTAACAGTTAGCTGGAGATACCACTACAAGACCGACATAACACAATGCAACTTGCAGAGAATTGTGAAAACGGTTTCACAGATTATTTACACAGAGAAAGGTTTGCCAGAGAGAAGGACAAGATAAGGAAAAAAGGCATTATAGTCCCACTCCAGCTAGGAAATTTAACCTGGTTTGAACACATTGATTTTCAAAAAATGACCAAAATCACATCCTGTGATAACAATTCAGTAAGACTAAAGAGCCTCTGTAAACTAAAAATTCCATTATTTCAATTAATTCACACTTCAATCTTCCCATTTAAAACACTAATAAAAAAATAAAAATGAAGCAGAAACTTAAATATAATTTCATAAATAGCTGACTTGAGAGAACAGAACCCTCAGACTCTGTTTGTAAAGACAGTTAATGAAACAAAGCAATCCATTAATTTTCCCCAGCTATTCCTCATGCTGTAGCACATTAAATGTGTTTTTTGGAGCAGCCTTTTCCGAGGGCTGAAGCAAACAACAGCAGTAACTGAAAGGCAGTTCAGAACAATTAATCAATGTCATGTAGATAGAAAATGACTGATGTTTCCCCCATTCTCTGTCCTAGGAGCTGCCTGGAGGAAGCTGTCTCTGGGACTCAGCTGCATCACCTTGCTCTTATCACGTTCAGCTGAATGCAAGCAAACCACACAGTGCCACTGCAGTTTGATTAGGACAAAGCTGAATCCATTACCATCCCCTCCCTGCATTTTTATTATCCCCCAGGGAGGCTTGAAATTTTCCCCCAAATGGAAAAAGCAGAAATATTCAGGAGAAGTGCTGTGTAGGCTTGGCTAGCACAGGAAAAAAGACATCCCTAAGTCCATCCTGATCCCTGTCACATACTGCATTGTGTGACTGCAGGCTCTGCAGGGCCTGTGCTCTGCACACCTGAGCCAGTTTATCTGGATTGTGGCTTTTACCCCCAGTAAAACCATAAGCAACTGCATTTGTCCCTTCTGTCTGTGCAATACAAACACACAGGGGCCAGCCTGCAGTCTGTGAGCCAGGGCATCTCTCAGTGCAGAGATCCTGCAGCATCAGGAGTGCTCAGGCCCAACAAATCATGGCTTTTCAGTCTATAAAGGATTTATCAAAACCAAAGATTCTTGGTTTTGATCAAATCCTTTATAGACTGAAATCTAAAGACTTGGTTTTGATCTAAATCCTTTATAGACTGAAATGAAATCCACAGTCCCTTGCATGCATATCCACAACATCCACTTTAAGCTTGGAATGACCCCTGACAATCAGTTTGTAATGTGAGGAACTACCCTGCCTTTCAACACAACTTGGTGTCTCCTCCCTCTCTGATCCCAAAAAAGGCTCAAAAGAGTTACCAAAGGCAGCCAGCAATCAAGGTCTTTTAGGTTTCCTTCTTCTCTTTCCCTGGAAAAGTTTTATGAAGCTAACAGTGGGACAAGTAAAAACACAGTACTGAATCTACTGTTTATTCTAAACACCATCAAAATTTAAGACTCTTACGAAAGAGCTCACTGGAATTGTTTCAGAGAGCTGCTAGCAAACTGCAGTGGGCTTTGGGCTAAACACACCTAAACTCCTGCTCTGCTGGTGAAAAGAACGTTTACAAATCCCCTACAATGCAAAGAACCTCTGGGGGGGTTCTGCCTTCCCAGTCACAAACCAGCAGGATTTGCTAAGCTCTGCACAGCAAGGTTGTCCTTGCTGGAAGCTGAAATTTAAACATGATCTAGTTTAAATAACTGATGCAACACTGACTTCTAGCATGCAACAGAAAAAACAGCAAGTCTCAAAAGCATTACTCTGGGCAGAAAATGGTTTCCATATACCACCTGTCTTCTGACAATGGAAAACAAGGAAGGACCGAAACAGTTTGCAGTGGGACCAAGGGCATTTCCCTTAAACTCAGGAACTTATCCTTAACCTTCCCATTCACCCTCTTGAACTGCAGGCACCTGCAGCAGTGCACAGAGTGCCCCCTTGCCCCACTGAATCCCCAGGGCAGTGTGATGCAAGCAGCAGTTTCTGCTCTGAGCAGCAGCCACTGCCTTTTGCTATCACCCACCTGACCTGTGGTACCCTTCCTCTGGGCTGGCTGCTCCCATCACCTGTTTGCCTTCTGCAGCATCACTGCTCACCCTCTGCTGGAACTGTCCTGAGGCTCTGTCTTCTCCATGCATGTTCTGAGTCTATTTTCTGAGGATTTTCTGTATCAAACTGACACTTTTCAACTGCTCAAGAAAGATGGCTGTGAGCTCTTTCAAAGTGTTTTCATTTTAGAGAGCAACCCCACTGTGGCAGACACATATATTCATGGTCCCTTTAAACACAGGACACTTCAGGAGGGCTACAACACATCCTGGGCAACCACTTGACAAATTTGATACTTCAGAGTATGAGTAATGTCAAAATTAAGAGAATGTCAATAGCAGCGTTCTGGTTTTACATTGTTCTGCATCAGAAATGCTTTGATACAGAACTTTTCTCACCAAAATTCCAGTATGAAACTATACAAGTGCAAGAGATATGCCCACTTCCAAGATACTCATGCATATATTTATGTATAATTGATGCATATATTTATGTATAATTTAAACCAGGAGCAAGGCTGCTGTAAGGAGTGAGCACTGCCAGCTGGATGAGGCAAGCCAGGCTCTGTGTGCACTGCAGATGCCCACACAGCTCAGGCAGCACACAGAGCTGCCACAGGGAATGGTGACAGCCAGGTCCTCCTCAATGCAGAGCTGCAGTGCCCAAACTCACTCACCTACAACAAGCTTAATTCACCACTTCTTGTGCTGAGATTCTACACTGCGTAGCCTTGTCCCAAGCTTTCTCTCAGCAGTGTGACAAAATTCTGAGAAAATCAGATTGTTGTTGCTGTTTGAGCCATATTCCCTCACAGCTGAAGAACTTGCAAAGGGAAGCACCCAAAATAACATGTGTCATCAGTCCATCCAAGTTTTCCTGTCTAAATATGGGATTTCTATTACAGCCATGAGAAGAGATTATCTCCATTTAGTGCCCTGAAAAACACACCTAAAAATGTTCCTGAAAAGTCAGCATGATCATTTTAAAATTAAGATTTTGATAAATACAACATAAGACTTGCCAGACTTAGTGTGACCTCAAAATTCAGGTTTTAACATTTACTAGATTTTAAAAGCCAGCATCATTTTTGGAGGTGCCACTTGCAAATAAATGGACAGATTTCTACAGACACCATGTTGCAGCTGTAGACAGGCAAAACAGACACTAAAATCTTAATTAGGAGCCAAATTATCCAACTGGGATGCACAATATTGAAGTATTTCAGTATAGGATCAAAACATTCAGACAGATTAATCGTGCTAGTGTTGTTTTCCTACTTTTAATAGTGCTGTCTAAGTAGACAAATCAACATTCTTTCAGTTTGTAAATTTACATACAGCTTTCCAATTACAGAGACGAGGGAGCTAAAGATAATCAAGGATTTTACAGGAGCTCAGTCATGTGAGTTCTGCTCCAGCTTTGCTGTGCTAGCCCCTTTAACACCATAGAAAAACAAATCAAGGTTTTATTTTCACTGCAAGGCAATATCAAAAGCACACAATGTTGTCAATAGGCTGTTTTATTGCTAATAGAATTTGCCTGCATACAGAGCTGGGTTTTAACTTAAGGCATTGTTATTGAAAAGATTCTGTGGGCCCTTTAAAATAATAATTTTTGTAAGCATTTGATTTATGTAGTAAATTATTGAGACAAGCAAATGAGAATGATGTAATTTTTTGTTTGCTTGGCAGGAGTATTTCAACAAACAACAAAAGGAAGAGACTCATTTTTGACCACTGAGGAGAAAAAGACACTGCTTTGGATCTCAGTTTCCATCTTTAAAATAAGGACATGTTCAAGCTATGAAAAAGGCTCTAAGAGAAGGTTTGTGCTCTGTAGGGAGCCCACAATACATCACTGTTTTGTCTGAGAAAACCCAGGATATATTGCTTCTTTCTCCAGTTTAATTTTAATTGCTTGCCAAATAGTTAAAGCATATCCAACATGCTGATGCTATTTCGTTTCACTTGGCTGAAAATCAGCTTCAAGTCTCTTGTCACAGTCCATGAGAAAGAAAACTGGTTTTTCAGAACACATGAGTAACAAGAGGCTGTCCTCCACTCACACATTATATCTGCAGAAGTGAGCAGCAATTAGCCATTAAATATATCAGTTTGCATATATCCATTATACACAAAGCTACCTACCACAGGTATCACACTGAAACTCAGTGGCAAATAATCAGTATTAATTAGGTGTGGATTTTATTGCCTCACTGTCCAGACCTTCGGAGCCAGAATGAACCTCTCCCACCTCATCCCAGATATGCACAAACATCACACCTGGAGTGCAGGAGCAGCAAAGGAGGCAGGATGAGCTCCAAGACCCATCCTTTGGCTTGCAACTGCTCCATTCTGCTGTCATTAGAATAGATCAAACATTCAGTCCTTTTTATGGCTGAGAAAATAGATCTATTTTTACAACAAACACCCTGGCATCAAACAGCTGAGAAAATTAGCTAGTTCATACTGCAGAACAAAACAATTTTGCCATGGCGTAAAGGAGCATTTTCCAGTTAAATACCCAGCAGGTTTGGATATCTGAAAGCTCAAGCTCTTTTACAGAGCAAAACCAAATACAATCAGTGCTTTATAACCACTCCAGGCAGGGCCCCAAAAGCTATAAAGCATCTGATAAGGGACTTTTAGCCAGCCTTACTATTTTACTCAGAACTAAAAAATCTGAGGAAACCATTTTTCTTCACTGGGGAAAAACAACCACTGCCCTGTCTGAAAGATGTTTTCAAAACAAGAAAACATTTAAAATGTGTTTTCCAAATTCTTCTTTCACTACCTATTAAAAAGCTACAAGCGAATGCCATCATGGTAACATTGGCCAGATTACTGTAAGACTCCTGTTGCATTATTTCTGTTTATTTTCACACATTTACTAGAAAGAAAGAAGAGTTTATCTGGACCAAAGGCATTCTGGCTTGGATGTGCAGCAGTGAGGCCAGCAGGACCAGGGCAGGGGCTGTCCCCCTGCTCTGGCACCGCTGAGCCCCACCTTGAATCCTGGGGTCAGTTTTTGGCCCCTCTCCACCAGAAAGACATTGAGGTGCTGGGTCCAGAGAGGGAACTGAGCTGGGGCAGGCTTTGGAGCACAGGTCTGATGAGAAGGGGCTGAGGGAGCCTGGGGGGGCCCAAACCAAAGAAAAGAAGGCTCAGGGCTCTCTACAGCTCCCTGCAAGGAGCTGGGAGCTGGTCTCCTCCAGGTCATGAGCAACAGGACAAGAGGAAATGGCCTCAGGTTGCACCAGGGTTGGACATCAGGAAAAATTTCTGCATGGAAAGGGTTGTAAAGTACCGGCTGCCCAGGGAACTGCAGATGTGTCACCCAGTGACATGGTTTAGTGGCGTGTTGGGAAGGATGAAAGTTTGACAAGGAAGTCTCACAGATGCTTGGCAGAAAGATTTTAAATGTAGAGTCTGATGAAGGAATAGAGATGGAAGCAAGTTTTGATATAGAAGAAAAGAATTGCTGAGCCAGTCTCACTGGATAACCAAGGAGGCAAAGGGTGTGTGAGTTAGAAGGTAATCTGCATTTTGGAGAGCCCTGGAGTCCCACATCTCTCATTCAGGCTCTTACAGTGGGGTCCTTGGAAGTGCTGGGTTAATGACTTGACTCAATGATCCTAAAGGTCTTTTCCAACCTTAATGATTCTAGAATATATTTAGTCAAAAGTGCATCTTCCTTGATGTTTCTCCAATTGCCATGAAGTATTTCTGAATCTAAGAATTCCTACAGAGGGCTGATGAACACCAGTAAGCACAGGGATGGACGGAAAGGCTTCAAAAGGATGCAAATATGTTTAATCTAATACAGTTATTTCTGCCTCCAGTTCATTTGCACTGAGGAATGCCCTTCTGAAGACAAGACTTCCCTAAGAGCTCAGGGCACTCAGTGGAGCTCAGTCCAACATGCCAGGCTCAGTGAGGAGTGGTGCTAATTCATTAACAAGTGGGACAAGAGAAACAGCTGGAAGTGCACGTTGAAATAGACTGCAAAATGAGCTTGAACAGTTTGTTTAGCTGAGGAAATGGAAAGACTGAAGAAACAAAAAAAAAATTGGCTAATAACAAATTATCAAGACAAATATTCAAGTCACTATTTAGACAAAGAGAAGAATATAAAAAAGGAAGATAGGAAAATCTGTACTTATAACAACATGTCTTGAGGAGAAAGATTTTTGGAACAATGAAGGAGAAGGATCAAAGACAAGAGATGAAGAGAGGGAATGTTTTTTCCAGAAAAATCATGTAAACTAACATACATTCCTATGTAAGTACCAGGAAGCACCTTCTGCATGGGCTTATGTCATCAACAACCAACAAATATCCCACAGAAAATAAGACTGGGATTACAAAAGAAAAGGAAATCACATCAGGAGTTTCTCTCAATCTTCTTGTACACTAGAAGCAAAAGGCAGACAATCCTAGATGTAAGTGGCAATTTCATGTACGATATAAAACCAGACAGAATGGGTAAAAGGATGGGAAAGGGGAATTCAAATAATTACAAAGAGAAGGAGACAGGCAGAAAGAAAGAGAAACAGCTGTAACAAGATTTGTTATGGGAATAACGTTAAGAAATATGAGCTAATGAAAAGGAAGGAAGGAGTTACTGCACAAGTGATCTTGAAGGTCAGGCTGGCTGGGTTCACACAAGCAGGGCACATTGTTTCTGCAGCTGCCTTCATAAAGTCACCACACCTAGGCTGGGGCACACCTCCAGTAATTTCACACAGTTGAAAAATGTCAAATGATCTCTGTAATATGAAATAATGTGCATATTTTAATAAATGTCATTGCACTTTTTAAAAGTTCACTCTATGACATTGAGATTTAATGAGGAGCAGCAAGGAGATCTTAGTCAGCCTTGTGTAGAAAGAGAATCTGAAGAGAACACAAGCCAAGTACGAATGCACTAAAGCATGGGTGCACCCCAAGAAGTGACAGGACTAAAGTAAATGCAAATAAAAATTGTTTAAGAGTAAAAATTCAAAGCATGAAAGACAGAAGTGGTATGTCAGATATCACAAACCTCAGTGCCTCTAGGAAAGAAGCTCCTGGTAAGAAGTTGTCACGTCTGGTAGCTGGAAGAGGCAGCTGTAAAAGCATTTCAATTGAGAGCAGAAGCATCCACACATTTTCTATGCTTTCCCCCCAGTATGCCTGATCTATTTACAAACTATTCAGGTCAGGGCCACACATTACCATGAGTTTGTTAACTGACCCCCAAAAATGAGCCCCATTCTGAGGCTCCTCCTTTGGTTCTGCTAGTGTGTAAAGAAAAGGGCTCCCAAAGACAATTGATTCATCACTGGGTGAGAGCTCAGCAGTAAATATCTGGTGGCCAAATGGACACAAATAAAATAACTGCATAAAAATGTAACTGCTCCATTTCCTTGCATTGTAAGAAGTCTGTGAGAGTCTGAAAGAAAGCTCTACAGGAATAAGAGGTTATGGTCTGTTCATCTGTGGAATGTCCATCCCCTGGCATGGCCATTCAATGAGAGTCATGGATATCCTTGTGTCCTTGCTAAAGCAAGGAATATTTGAAAGCACATTTTGTACAAGTAGACAAGACCTCAAGAACAGAACTAATTAAACCACTAACAAGCATCACTTTATAGTCTTCAAAACCTCACCTCAACAGTTTATCATCTGAATTTTGCTTATCCCTGATGACAATGAAAATCCTTGTATTTGCATCAAATTCAAGGTGAAACTTATGACAGTACTTAACTATTTTAAACAACTTTACAGTGTACCAAGCAAAGCTATTCAATACTTCAAGGTCATGGCTGTGAGTTCTTTCAAAGTGTTTTCATTTCCCAGAGTAATACCACTGTGGCAGATACAGCCCCTGCATATATTCATGATCCCTGTAAATACAGGGCACTTCAGGAGGGCTACAACACATCCTGGGCAACCACTTGACAAATTTGATACTTCAGAGTATTAGTAATGTCAAAATTAAGAGAATGTCCATAGCAGTGTTCTGGTCTACATTTTTCTGCATCAGAAATGCTTTGATACAGAACTTTTCTCACCAAAATTCCAGCATGCAGCTATACAAGTATAAGAGATATGCCCACCTGCAAGATACTTATGCATACATTTATGTATAACTTTAAACCAGAATTTTGTATGCAGATACTTCCCTGGTTTGATGAGACAAAAAAATTCCTATAACAGCAGCTGAAAGATTTATTTACTAGCTCTTTTTGAACTTGAAATTCATGTAATTTTTGAAGTATTTTGTACCTAGCTTTAATGGTAACAGCACTGTAACACAACTACTGTTGCACCCCAACTGAATTTAAATATACCTGCTTCTACAGGAATTGGCTTCTCCAGGAGAAAAATTGTCTGTTTCCAGTGTGTTTTGGTACACTGGGGACCAGTTGAAAACAAGACCTGCAATGGGAGAGTTCAAGAGTTTGATTAAAAAAAATCTTTTTCATATCACACCACATCAATCAATTACCAAACACAGATGCATATGCAGTTTTTGCTACAGCAAAACAGACTCACTGCCAAACACCTTGACACAAAATAAAATCTTCATCTCTCAAAGACATTTTTGAAATGCATAACTCCAAATGCTCACCTTGTTATGGCAGTTCTTCTCAAAAAATACATCAAAGTAACCAGCAATTGCCTATAAAAAGAGGTGAAAAGGTAAATACAATAAAGGAATAACAATGACACTCAAGAAAAATTCTGTGATTCATATATGCACCTATTGGAATTTCTACTTCAAGTGTTTACCAAGAGGAACAAGGTTATATTTATGCTTTCAAGTATGCTAGAAATCCTAGGTTAAAAAAAAAAAGCTGCCATTATACCTTTGCACCACTTGAGAATATTCAGCCCACTGTAACTGCATTTTATTACACATCAGATCTTAGTATGAATTTCTAAAACAACCCACTCACCTTAACTGCAACCAGAATGATATGAGAGAAAACAGATGTGCAAACCCACAAGCACAAAACTCAGTCCTTCTGCTGCCCATGGCCCTCAGCAAACTCATAGCAAGTATCCCTCCCACGAGGGATTCTGCAGGATTTGTTCCCTCCCTGGGAGGCTAAACAGGAATTTCCACAGAAGCTCCCTGTGAACAGAGGCAGAGCACAACCAGGCAGGGAATCCTTTTCTTCCTTACTACACACACATATAAGGAAAAACACAAATGCTTCCTGCTGTCCCTTCCAGCAGCTAACAGATTCTAATAGCAACTTTCCATATGATTCCTTCTCTGCTCCTCCTGCCATCCCACTCCTAGCATCCACAGCCTCTCTCTTCAGTGCCTAATCCATTAGTGGGACTTTTCTTCCAGTTTGAGTAGGAAAAGAAATCATAGACTACTTTGGGTTGGAAGGGGCCTAAAAGATCATCTTGTTCCAACCCCTGTGCTGTGGGCAGGGACAACTTCACCAAGCCAGGTTGCTCCACCCTCATCAAACCTCAGCCTGAACACTTCCACAGCTTCTCTGGGCAATCTGTGCCAGTGCCACACCACTCTCACAGGGAAGAATTTATTGCTAATACTAACAGATATAAAATGTTCATACACAAAACACTATATTGACACTATCAGTCAACTCAGTCTTTTAATGCTGGACTGCTCTCTTGACAAGAAAATGCCTTGTTAGAGTCCCAGAAACCCAAATAAACAACTGGAAGATGCTAATAAAATATCCACTTCAGTTCCACCTGTGAAATCCTGTCCATGCTCACCTTTATTTGCTTTGTCCTGTCCTGTGAAAAGGCCAAAGCACATCAGACCCTGGTACCAAGGCAGTTGTGCTTTACTATCACACCAGCCTGAAGAAATAACCCAAAGAGGGTTTTTAAGGGACCACAGTGGGCTGAAGTTACTCAGCTGGGGACTCTCTCCATCCCTGCCATGGGAGGAAGGGTCTCTCCCCCATCAGCTGCATCCAAAGGAAGGATGTACCAATGCCATGGTGGCAAGCCTGTCCCATGAAAACTCACTGGAACCTCTCTCACTGCACCAGGGCTCTTCTCCTAGGCCAGCACCAGGAAACTGCTTGTTCTGAAGAGCTACAAGGTCAGCTTCTATAGCACATACTTCATACAGATTCACACAAGATAGTGAAGGAAAAAAGTAAAACATGTTCACAAAATTAGGGAATAGGGTTTTATCACTCTGTAATATATAATATGAATAAGTCATTCTGGTATTTTTCCTCTCTAGTCTAAATCCAAAACAGATGCTGCCAACACACTGAAGAATAAAATACATTAAACCAGTAAAACTGTGCTCAAGTAGCTGCTTTTCAACAAAGGGCACTCCAGACAAGCCTGGCAAGTTCCAAACTCCAATGTGGCTAAAGGATTCAAATACAAAACAAACCATGGAGACATTGAGAGCTCTCCATGACAAATGAGCATCAGACAGTGGAAACAGCAACTCCTCCTGCCCTTTAGTAAAGTCCTATCACTCACTCTGAGCATCTCATTCCTAAGTGAATTAAAGCCTTGTCTCTAATATGCCTTTTGAGTAAAGACTGAGAAGGTTTTGACAAAGTTCTATTGACCCATCAGACCACTTTTATTGATGCACAATCTTTTCTGGACATTAGTCAGACATCTAGCAAGTCATAGAAAATATTTTTCAACCATCAGCTCAATACTGCTAGTATACTTACAAGTAAGAATTAGGATGTGATTACTGCAGGAGAACAAAGTTGTGACAACAAAAACAAATCGAGGAGAAAAAAAATTCTGGCTTCCAGAGAAAATGAGCCAATCAAGCTACATCTTGGATCAAAAGGCCAAGAGCTCCAGCAGACAGACCTAAGGTGGATGCAAACATCCATACACTTGGTAACAAGAGGTGACAGAAACACCCTACGTGCTACCCTGAGAAAAGGCTCCAGAGAACTATTTTTGGGGTCAAGTTCAGGTTGAAAAGTTACAAGCAAAATGTTCCCTGCTGCCTCTCCTGTGTTAAAAGGAAACAGGATTTGTACCTTTTGTAAATTACTAGATAAATAACTATTTTATTCTTTACAGTATCAGTGGTTTCCCCATCTGAAACAACCTGAAACACCGACTTTGAATAGCTAACCTAGAGTAGTAATAATAATGATTACACATCACAAAGATCACCTTAATCAGAGCTCCAGGGATTACAGAGAACAAGAGCTCTACATTGACCCATTAATTTCTTCTTGTTATGTTCTAAAATGGATAGATGTCCTTCAGTATTGAACACTGAAATATTTGTTGAGCCAGAAGAAACCAAAAATAGGAAAATATTATTGCTCAAGTTCCTGAGGACATGCTCCTGTGAACAGCTCTGGGAATTCCTCAGAAGTTTGTCAGTTAAATGTACAATTATGTATCTTTTATGTTTAAGTGCATTTCAAAGAAATACTTCTGTAAAAATGAAGTTCAAAATATTTTCCTTTCGTTGACTTTTGAACAGTATCCCAAATTACAGCAGCTATAATAATCACAAGCATCTATTACATACGCAATATACAAAGAAAGATTTCTAATGTCTACCACTTGAAGTAAGATTCAGTCGTCCCCTCTTGTTGTGTAATTTATCACATGCAGCAAAATATAAGGAAAAAAAATCACAAGTGGCACACTAGAAGCAATCACAGACACATGCATATTAAAGTGAAATATAGGGCTGGCCAGACTTTCATTAAACATCTTTTTTACAAGTCAAACTAAACATATTTTTTAAAAGTCAAGCTAAAGAAAAATAACTTCTCCATAAATTCTAAATGATGCTTTGCAACTACTGCCTTGGATTCTTTTTCCTCTTGTTTTGTGTTTTTTTTAAGCATAATGATAGCTGTTTTTTCTCCTACTGCAATTTCTCTCATCTTTTTGTGACACCTTTGACAGCTCATTTACAACTTCACCTACAACTAATCAGTAAGAATTTAAACCTTCTTTGGAAAAATCTTTCAAGTGTCAGTCTCCTGAATACCATGAAAGAGGAAAACAAAAAAATGACTTCTAAACTGGTAATAAATAATTACAACTCCAGTCTGACACATGCTCGAGCCTCAAAGGACAGTAAATATTAGGAAACGTTACCAAAATATTATTCTTCCTGTTTTCAAATAACTTGCCAGGAGAAAAGGCAAGCTGTGAGGACAAAAACTCCAAAACAAAGCCAATGTATTTAGCCAGGGAACCAAGGTGGCCAAATAAGGAATGAAGGAAACATTAAGGATTAGATGTACATTAATAGATATACATTACTGAGGCTGCAGAGCAACATCTTACAAAGGTCAACAAAGAGTTCAAAGGTTGGAATAAAATATTCCTCAAATTAAAATAGCAGCCACAAACTCCTGCTTGATTTTGTCAAGCCACCATTTTGATGAAGAGTTCATGTAGCTTAAGGTCTTCATTCATTACTGAGGGTTTCTAAGGTGTCCATGCAAACACATGAAAAACCTGCAATTTAAGCAGGTCCTCCCAGTAAGATTCACTTGTCTTCAATCTGGTTTTCTTCTCTCCCAAAGAAATGATTTCAAGACTATTTTTCTCCCCATTTATTCATGTAACATGTACCAAATACAATAAAACCAGAAAATGCTTTAACATACAGTAAATGAGTATGCATTATTTATAATCTTCCACTCAGAGCCTTTAGCTGAAATGCAAAGAAAAATCTAAATTTGAATTCAAATCTATCTGAATACTAAGGCTTTTTTCCTAAAGAAAATGGCTGGCTGTACATGCAGCATTTTAAGAGGACAAAACAAATGAGACTGCTCCTTTCCTTATGAGAACTCAAAGGCAGCCTTACCAATTCACTTAGGAACAAGGAAATTAAAAATTATCATCATCACTATCACCTACAGTGAGTCATTTATCATTCTTGCTCCTCACTAGTATCATGTTCCAACAGTGAGTGGCTACAACAAATACAATTAGACAGCTGGCCACAGAAGTGGGAGATAATGTGCTTTTGATGGAGTTTATCCAAGCATGGAGATAGAATGTTTGTCATCCATGCAGCAGAGCTGCTGCGCTTTTATCATGGGCAAAAGAAACCCCTGGCAATTAAAACCCAGCAATTTTGTGCTTTAAAGATTAATAATCTGGATGTCACTGCAGAGAAGGCTGCAGATAAATAGAGAGATGAGAAGGATAAAACCTGCTTTGTAACATGGTAGTGCAGTATTTCCTTTACTCAGAAATCAGGCACTCAAGGTGGATTTAACTGTGGTACCCACACCAGATTTTCAACTTTAGCTTAATAAATTTAGTTTCTCACCTAAGGCTGGAAACAAAGATTCATATGGTAATACTTCTAGTTGGCTCCCAAATGGAAGACCTGATATTAAGAAATGAAACTGCCAAACACTTAAGCAAAGATTTTTTTCCTTAGTCAGAATTATTTTCTCTAGTCAACTCAACTTCCTTTTTCCTGCTGAAGGTTTTAATACATCAGTCACGTCCTTGAGTTCATTATCCTTCCTTCACCCCCTTCCTCCCTCCCACTTTTTATACACATACCCTGCTCTTTGACAAAATCTCCTGGGAGCAATGAAGAGATACTGCCATTTTCCTCTCAGGGGATATTGTTATTCAGCTAGGAAAGATCAACCTTGATGGACTCCCAGGGGAAATGCTTGCAAACAAAAGAGAAAGTTTGTCAATTGATTTCTGTGCCGAGGGTAATCACCATTATATTTTATCTCAAAAGCTCACACAGTGATCAACTTAGAATACAATTAATGGAGTATTTTTCTAGCAGCATCTACTAACTGATATCAGCCAGATGTCTCATTAAAATCAACAGTGACAAACTCTAGCTCTTTATTAGGAAAATGCACTTCTGCAGGCTAATTGATGGGATTCTTTCTGCTATTATCTTTGTAGGAGCGAAATCAAGTCAACTTGCAATAAAAGTACTTTGGAACAGTTTCATATAACTATTCCATGCAACCATTTCACACTTTGAAAACCTTCAATCTTAGAAAGCTAAGGATCCCCAGAACAAATAACAGAACCCTACACGACATGTACCCCAAATAACATGTGCCCCTACATCTGTTTTGGTCACCTTTTAATGGCAAAAAGATGTCTGGGAAGATGTCTTAGATGATGTCTTAAAAGGATGCCCAAAAAGATGTCTTAAAAGATGTCTAATATAGACTTCCATTCAATAAACCAAAAATGTTTCTGTGTATTCACCTAATTTGGTGATAAGTGACAAGTAAATATGAAGTATTTATACACACCTACTAAATAAAAATAATAATTATTTGTCTGGATTCTAAGGACAGATTATTCAGCAGAGACAGCCCTAGTTCTGATGGTATCATTGCCCTGCTATCAGCAATGTTGATGGCAACATCAGGAATAAGAGAACCAAATCTGCTTCCACACTTGCATGGCTGAGAAAAAGCTGCTTTGAAATGAAATACAAGCATATAAAGATGGATGTACAAATTGCTATTTTTGTGGAGTATTTTTTGTAAATAAAGCAAAGATATTTTAAAATGTTCATATTTAAAAAAAACGCTGAAAAAACCTGAAACACAAGTACCAAACCCTAGAATTTTGGAAAATGTAGGCAACTTTCGCTTTTTGTGAAGAAAATGAAAAGCCAGTAGAACAACAGAACATATGCAAACAAGAAAACCATCAAATATTATTTTTAAAGGACAAATTTCAATCTTAAAGCATCTCCTCAAAAATTTTGACATAAATAATGGACTTTTATTGTTCATTTATTGCAAGGTTAGGCAGGCTGATATGATGGATGAACTGTCAACCTTCAACTAAACTTCTACAATCCATCATAGAAACTGTGGAAATTTCACTCAAAGTGTCAATAAACCTAAATGATGAAGTGCAAAATACTTTACAGCATTCTGATCATTTTTTAGAAGCTGCATTTGCTGCAAAATTTCAGAAACACTGCTCTTGCCCCACTTCCCTCCCCTTCTTCTTGGAAGTCATAAAATGCAGGTATACATCTTGATTTATATGCCAATGATGCCACAGAATCACAGAGCAGAAATGAAGTTTTTGTAAGAGCTTAGTGCTGGGGAAAACAATATTTATAAAATAAGCTGTTTTATTTTACCCGAACATCAAAAGATGACCAACATTTTGTAAAGATTCCTGCTTAATCAGTTATTCAAATATGGCTAGATTAATAAAATTAAACCAGGGCTGCAGTGGAGCTTGATCTCAAATCAAACTCTGCCCTGAGGAAACTAGATTTACCCTATGATACATGAAACAGGAGGGGTTCCATTTGTATGCACAGTAAAATATACAACTTCCATTTAATAAATCCAAAAATGTTATTGTGTATTCACCCAATTTGGTGATAAGTGACAAGTAAATATGAAGTATTTGTACACAGCTACTAATTAAAATGATAATTATTTAAACTATATATATGGGAAAATTCCACTTTTTGACATCAACAAGCTCTTCTACAGACTGCTACACTGCAAAAACGTTTGCAAATGCAGCAGCATGACCTAACATCCAAGCCAGGAATGACATTGCCTGATGCAGGCATCCAAGAGTTTGTCATCACCCTAAGCAGCTCCTTTCATACAGAAACATATTCTTGGTGTCCATGTCAGAGGAAGCCTGAAGCTCTTCTCTGCATACTCATGCATAATCCCAACAAACCAGCTGCAGCAGAATTATCTCAATATATTAGAACTAAGATAAAAATTACCCCTTTACACTTGATTTTGTGATGTGACTTAAGCGTGAAACTCCAGAAGTTTCACAATACTCCAGAGGGCAAAAATTTCAGTTTCTACTCCTGATTTCAGAGTGTAATGCTCTTTTGTCAGATTTGATGATGGAATTTTAATAAATTACTAGAAAGCATTTAGAATTTGTATTGCATATAAAAGAAAATTACTGTAAAATTAGGCCATCCTGTCTTTGCTTATAATGTAATGTTTGAAACTTCTAAGCATTACTTAGACAAGCTAACACCAGACTTTCTTGTATTTCAGAAGATGGGCCAGAGAACAAAACAGAAAGATCCCAGGCTCCTTCCCCTTCCCTTTGCTCACCTACCTGCATTGCCCCATTACACCATTACTGCAGTTTTACATCCATCTCTCTTTAGAAAGAGCTCATCTGACACCTCTGTACTGCAGAAATGAATGTTTCAAGGCAACGACTGATGATAAATGAAGGATAATTAATGGATTGTCTCTTAGTCCAGTGCAATACCAGCCATGGATGAAGAAACTGAAATTGTCTTACCGTACACTGTGTGCTCATTGTAATGCTCAGGGTGAAATCTGAAGAGAATTCCAAGTCTGGAGTGGATGCAGTATTGCAGTCAATATGCTGTCAGAAAGGATAATAAAATTCTGTCAGTAAAGTGAGGAATGGCAATTAAGATCTCCCTTTAGACTAAGGCTGTTCAGTTGTTCTCATTATGACACAATTTTTATAAGGCAATACTATTTCAGCTTTCCAAAAAAAGGGAAAAGACTAAACAACTACCTAATCCCATGTGACAAAGCATCTGAAACCCCTCTTCCTCACACACCCAAATAAACAGACACTTTGAGTAGCAGTGGCATGGAACTACACATAGAAGCTCATTCTGTTCAGGGAAGTTGCTTCTTGATGACAGCTGCCCCTTGTTGAGAGTAAGCAGCTTCCCCAGGCATCCTGACCTGTTTTACCCCTTGTTTATGCAGTCACATGGTGAACTAAAGCATCACACTGCTGAGGGTTAAAACCAGGGGGTTTGGATTTGCCAGACTGGCTTTGTATCCAACTGAGGGTGAAGAAGACCTTTGGAGAAGCCCTTTGCAGTCTTTGCAGTGCCAACCTGAGACTGGACAGGGCACTCCAGGATTCATCTCCCTGGGGTGCAGGAGATCAATTTCTCCTGAGCTGCTGGTGATAAATCTTCCTAATGGAGCCTAGGAGGCTCTGCCTCTGCCACAAGGGTGTGTTTTACTGGCTCATGGTCAGCCTGGTGTCAACCAGAACCCCCAAATTCCTCTCTGCAAAGCTCCCTTCCAGCCAGCAGGCCCCCTTCTCTGTGGGTACGTGGGGTTATTCTTCCCTCCCATTGCAGGATTTCTGCATCCAGCTCTGGGGTCCCAGCACAAGAGGGGCATGGAGCTGTTGGAGTGAGCCCAGAGGAGGCCACCAAGGTAATGCAGCACCTCTCCTGTCAGGAAAAGCTGAGAGAATTGGGATTGGCCAGCCTGGAAAAGAGAAGGCTTTGGGGTGAGCTAACTGTGGCCTCCAGCACCTGAGCAGAACCTGCAGGAAAGAGGGAGAGAGGCTTTTCCAAAGAGCATGGAGTGACAGGGCAGGGGAGAATGGATCCAAACTGAAAGCCAGCAGGTTTAGATTTGATCTTAGGAAGAAATTCTTTACTGCAGGGTGGAGAAGCCCTGGCACAGGCTGTCCAGGGCAGCTGTGGCTGCCCCATCCCTGGAATTGCTCAAGGCTGGATTGGAGGGAGGTCTCAGCAATGTGGGGCAGTGGAAGGTGTCCCTGCCCACAGCAAGGAGCTGGAACTGGAGGATCTTTAACCCAAAGCCTCCCATGAGTTTTCATGCTGCCCTGTCTTTCTTTAGGGAATGTTTTGCTTCTGAAAAGTTACATTATGAACTATATAGAATAAGCAGCACTTGATGCGAGCTCACACACCAAAGTACCTTCTGTAATAATCATAATGATGAATGGGAACACTTTTAAACTTTCCCTACAAAATATAATCCATTTGTTCTGTTGGATAGCTATTGATTAAAACAATTTATCTATAATGCCACTGTTCCTCAACTCATTAATTTTACTACTTTGTACTGTAACTCCAGCAAACAAGCACATGCATTGATTTTAAGTTATTTTAAAAAGCACGAGGGCTAAATGAGAACAAATTACTATAAAGCCATTCAGCACAACAGTTATGCTACATGATGACAAAGTTCGATAAGCTCCTACATCTGAGCTGGACAGCATGGATTAGAAAGGGATATGCAGGAACTGTTACCAGCAGAGCATTACCAAAGTAAATTTGGCTTTGGATAGAAGAAATCACAGAACAGAACAGTCTAAATATGGGAAAAGTACCTTACTAAAAGCTCTATAGTTGGTAAAAAAAGCAGTTAATGCAAACCTTCCAGTCTTAGCAGCAAGAAGCTCACTGCACTTTTATAATTTATAAATGCCAAAGTTTGTGTGTGCCATGGGAATTTCAGCCCCTCCTCCATAAACCAAGGAAAATTCTCACCTGCCTCCTAAGCATTAAGTACTCTGCTTAATGCCAATATACCTTAATGACACTGGCTGTAGATACCAGTGTGTTTGGATCCAGCACCTCCACAACAGCTTCTGGAATGACAGCTTTCTTCATACAAGACATGTCAAAGCCATACACATCTTCCCAGAAAAGCAGCTTGTCCACATGTTTATTCATATCCCCAACAGCCACCAGACTGATGGTGCACAAGTCAGGATAAACTGCAACAACAAAAACAGAGTAGTGAAATTTTATTTACACACACAGAGGATTTTTTACTCCTTTGTCTAAAAGTGATAACATCTCAAAAGAATAAAAAACCCCCTTTTTTTAGCTCTTGGACAAGACACTTTTTCTGCTACTTTACTTTCTAGAGTCCCATTTGTCCACAGAAGAGACTACACACAAAAACTTAATTTTCACACACTAGTCTGGTACTTCCTATTCGTAACAAAATATCTTTGCAGTTGAATCCCAGTAGCAGGAAATGACTGGAAACTTGATGTCTGAAGAAAATAGTTTGGAACAGCCTATTGTGGTTTCTATACAGAGACTAACCTAAAATATATTCCATAACAGCAGAAGGACACCCAAACAGAAATTCAGGCAAGGGCTTTGTAATACCAGAAAACCTCTGTGAAAAGGTCTTATTTTCAGAAAAAAGCATATATTCTTATTGAAGAGCTTTATTCCTGTTTGCTATCAGCTCTGGCTGATTCTTACCTTACAACCTAAACAATTATTTCTGTGTACTGGAAATAACCACTTTTCTGTCTGCATCTGAAGAGCTGGAAGTGGCCCAAGAGACAGAAGAGAACCTCATGGATTCCCTCCCTCCCTCTCATTTTCAGGATAAAGCTGTCATTTTAGACTATTTTCACATCTGTGCTTTTCCTTCTCCCAAGAACATCTTCAGAACAAGTAACTGTTTCCAGCTTTACAAACAGTAGTGGAAAACTGACATTTGCCTTTTGAACAGCTGCCCACAAAGTCAGTCAATCTCTTGGCAATCTCACCTGACTGGAAAACCCACAAAGAACAGCTGCTATCTACATGGCTGTCTATAACCCTAACAAATAGTAAAAGAGGCTCAATTTATATTTAGGCAGGTTTCTTCTCACAAAGAAATTCCCTTGTTTTGTTCTTCAGAAAACTTCTTTCTCTAAAGTCATGTACATTGAATTCTTGACCTGATTTCAGAAAAAAGTGTCAACTAAAGCACCCAATTGAATTTTATTTTATTTTATATTAATACATGAAAGGAGCAGTGTTAATACAACTGAAGGCAAGTGTCTCTCTTCCTCCCCAGAATCTGGTGAACTGTAAAATTAATTGTGTCTTCAGCTCTGCTTGAAATTACAGTTCATCAAAATGAATAAATCATTGCTATAGGATGGTAGGTCAGAAAAGCAGTATTTTCTACCTTGCAAAATACTGAAGACAGAGGCAGCAAATTGAAATTAGACCTTTCAAACAGTTTTAGGCCAAAGGAAATATAAATAGTGATTGTAAAGAATAACCTTCTCTAAAGAAGCTTTTTATTGTTCTGTGAAGACATTAAAGTAAGTAAAGTGCCATTTTTCTCACTTGCTGACTATTTCAAGCAGAATAAACAAGTATCAGCAAGCTGAGATTGGAATCCAATTGGTAAACTATCATCACCGCTGCTTTGCAGCTGAGGAAATGGGAGCAGAAGGTGTCTCAGGAACAGCCTACAACTCACTCAGCACTTGAACAGACAGAGTGATACAAGCAACAGAAAGCAAGGGCTAAGAGCCTTTGAGGGATTATTTTTTAGGGGAATGGATTTCATAGGATGCAATGGCATGGTGAGAAGAGAGAGGAAAAGACTGGCAGTCCATGGTTACAGAACACACAGGAGCAATGCAGTTCCACTGGAAATGAAAATTAAACCCATGACAATATGTGATTAACTATTTTATAAAATTTCTTCTTCTGACTAGCCCTAATTTCTTACACATTTTGTAAACCAAAGAGAAACTTAATCACCTCTATCAAGCATAAATATTTGAACTGGATCATAATCAGTTTTTATTAAATCTTTGTTCTTACAGGAAATCCTTAAATCAGCAGTGGAACTCATGATCGATTACACAAGGGAAAATGTAAACAAAATGCTTCAATTTAATTTGCATTTTCACTACTAATAGCAGCAAAAGTAGACAATGTCTATTCAGACTTCACAAAAAGAAATCTGTGTAGCACCAACAGGGCTCAGGCAGAAGACTACAGAGATTCATTAATTTACAGACCCACCCATGTCCTATACACGGTACTGAGATTTGACTGAAAATGTGAGCAATGCTATCTGAATCATCTAAACACTGCAGAGTTTTGTACATATTTAAAAGCACCAGCATAAAACCGCGTTTGCCATTTCCCCATTGCCCTTGATTTCCCTGGAAATCCTCTGCTCTTTCTGTAACGCTTTCCTGTGCAATCCTGACAGACTTGTCATTTTTTTCCCCATTAAGCCTATAATTCAGTAATTATCCCTCCTCACAGGTGAAATGAGGAAAATGCTGATTGGCCAGGAGCAGGCACTGCTCCCAGCTCTCCCAGATTCATGGCTTTGACCATCTGTGTCCTTCTCGACTGGGTGCCCACGGGCCATCCGTCACCAGGGCAGCTCACGTGTTGGGAGAGAGGGATGGAAACCCTCCAGCCCCAGCAGCGCCTCACAGGGTGCTGAGGGGGAGAGCAATCCTCAGATACACAGTAGTGACTCCATGAGCTGCGAGAAAAGGGATGGGAAACCCTCCAGCCCCAGCAGGGCCTCACAGGCTGCAGGGTGCTGAGGGGAGAGCAATCCTCAGATACACAGCAATGACTCCACGTGCTGGGAGAAAAGAGATGGGAAACCCTCCAGCCCCAGCAGGGCCTCACAGGGTGCTGAGGGGAGAGCAACCCTCAGATACACAGCAGTGTATCATCATTGTGATGTGCAGGAGCACTGTGTTTTGGATGTATTTTGTTTTGAATGACACCCTCCTTACCTTTGTCACCCCTCAATCCAAGTGTGTGAAAAGATCTCTACCTGAGCAACAGCCCTAAAGAACAAACAGATGGACCCTGGGCAGCAAAAATGTCATGTTCCCAAACAAAGCTATTCTATACTGTATACATTACCCCAGACATTTTGGCACAATCCACTCCAGCATGCCAATAGGCTGAGCTGAAGTAATGATGATATGACTGACTGAACACATATCTGGAAATTTGGATTCTATTCCCGGCTCAGTCACTGAAAGATCTGGTCAAATTGCAGCTGCTGCTATTGCTTTTTTCAGCTTTCAAACATTCTCTGTAATAATGTTCTTGGGCTCAATAGTACCAAATGGTTTTAGACAAAATTGAGCAGATTCAGGAGCTTCCCTGGTAAGGCTTCACCTCAGAGTGAACTCTTAGTTCTGGCTCATCTGGATTTGGGTGTGCAATTCAGCTGGACCCAGGGCACAGCCTTTCTTTCACCTGCTGGACAAGCTGGCAGAGAACAGCACCTGCAAGCACCTTAAAGAAACTGCTGACAGAACTGAAAAACCCATCAGTGCCTGTACAACACTCTGTGCTTTGTCATGAGTGAAAGAAGGGCCCAGGATCATTGTCAGACCCCAAAGGATGAGTGCACTGCAGAACCAGGACACCTCATCTCTCAAAGGAATCAAGAGCAAACAAGAGCAAACCCACCAACAATACAGTTTAAACACAGGTCAGAAATTTCTGGTCCTTTTCAGAAGGCTTTGGAAGTAGTAGCTAAACATAAAATGTTTCCTTATGATTTAGGGAATGTCCCTGGATTTAATTGTACTGCAGTGTAAAATTATCAGCACATATGTACACAGAATACACCCCTATGTTCCTGATGTGGCTGGACTATTACTGAAAACAAAAAAAACCCTCTTATTCTGTCACATTGCTCAAGTGGCTACTAAATATTCTAAGACATAGCTTGCTTGTATGTTCAGCTTTGTGACCAAATGCATAAAGCCCATTTTTCCTGCAGCAGTCAGTAGTACACAAAAACTCACTGCAACCAGAGGGAAGCACTGCAGCAAGCACTGTGACACAGTCATTAATCCAATCATTAGGTCAGCGTAGTGAAACTGTGTGCATGGTTAGCACAAAAGGGGAAAAAAACCCCAGACTGATGACTGCAATTGAAAAGGTCAATATGAAATACAATACTGACAAAGGAATTAAGCACATGCAGAACTCATGCACAAAACTGCACCACATGGGGAATAAACACTTACAGGTATTTAAACACTGCCTAAGATAACAACATCTAAGCTACTTAAATGCGTAAAAGAACTCCAAGGCAAACACTTTTGTTTTGTCACAACCCTGTCCTCAAGCCATAAAAATAAAGACCGTATTACCACCAGAATAAATATGCTGAACTGAAACAGTGTAATTCCATTTGTTATTTCACATTTGAAAATATGTCCTACCTACACAGCTTCCCTCCCTCAGGAAAACACCCAATCCACTTTCCCTCAAATCCACAGCAGCTTACTCAAACAGCATCACACCTTACAAGATAAAACTTATTTTCCTCTGTTCATAGTTATGCAGGAACTTGGATTTCAGGGGGGTAAAACAAATACCCACATGTGTGGGAAGAAATAGGGAGGAAAAATTTAGTCTGTACTTAAGAATAAATAGCCCCCTCTATGCTTAAAAACACCATTAACTTGAGACCTTGGTACCCCATCTAATGTTCTCCTATTGCCCATACAGTAAATTAATGTCTTGAAGCTCCTACTAATGGAAACATTTTTCACTGAGACTGGCAACTTTCTCATCCATGCATAGCTTATTCCAAGTCTGAGTTCATTTAGCTTCCCCCAGAGCTAAATTTATTGAAAGAACTGAGCACCAACCTGAGCCTCCCTCTGCCAGGTACTTGTCCTTGGCATAGATGACAGAATCCAGCATTGACTCGAAGAGAAGGAAATAACCCTGTTTACAGAAAAAGGAAAGAATTTAGGAATCATTGTGTTTTTTATAGTCATTCTACAGAGAGGCTTTATCAACACAGTTTAAGAACACCATAAACCCATACACCCAGAGTTTCACAACAACAGCAATGTCACTTCAAAACTTGTTGTATAAGTATCATCTTTAATTTCCCAAACTGCAAGTATGTAGCACACAGAGAAAATAAACACACCATCTACACCAACAATTACCCAAAAACAGTCCTACAACAACAAAAGAGATCGAATTCAACTCAAAGTAAGTGAAAAGCTGCATGTATTGATTTTTTAGTAATAACTGTGAGGTTCCAAGAAAACTAAAACTAAAAAAATAAAAGCCCTTCTGCTTCAGATCTGCAAGTAACACTGAAACTATTGTCAGAGAAAGGTCAAATGGAATGCATCTTTGCTTCTCCATATTTGCAACCTCATGGTGCCCTGTATCAATCCCAGCAGTGCTCACTGAGAGAGATGGAAATAAATCATGTACCAAACATTGGTTCTGGGTGTTCTACACCATCTAGCAGCACCCAGACTTGCAACATTTCCAGGATAAAAATGGTAACAACTAGATCTGCACAGGGCATTTTTGTCTTGGAATTAATTTTATGGCATAGGATACTGCTATTGCTGCTTAAAATAATTTACTATAAACTTCATTTTAATCAATAATTAATAATATTTATATATAATATATTTATATACAATAGAATATTTATATAACCTATATAAATATATCTTATTTATATATACTATAACAATAATTTAATTTAAATTATTCTATTATTAATTAAAATTCATTTAATTAATCATAGAATAATTTATTGTAAACTTCAGTCATTTGCTGAAACAGGGAAACATTCTTTATTAGAATATTTGAGATATTAAAAATCTCAAATAGAAGTATCAAACAAAATTAGCATTTTATATAGAACATCCCCTTTCTCAATTACTTCTAAACAAACTGCACATTTATGAGATGTATAGCCCTCTGTTTTCCCACTGATATACCGATTTTATACCCTTCCTGTCCTCCATGTTTGAGCATCATTGTTATGCAATACTGTAACATATTTCATCTACAGCCTCACAACACCAAATCAATTAAGACAAACACCAACAAAGGTTTCGAATTTTCATTTAGCAACCTCATTTTCATTTTACTTAAAACACAGCTTAGCCACATGGCTGGATTTAGCTGGCAAGAACAAAATGGACAACTGAAGGCCAGACTTTGGACCTGCAGTAATTTACCAAAGTAAAGCTAGGAAGCTGCAGCAGAGACGTTTCAGATGGGTTTTAGGAAAGATTTCCTCACTGAAATGGTTATCAAGCACTGAACCAGGCTTGCCCAGGGCAGCCCTGCAGGGATCTAAAAGTCATGTGAATGTGACACCTGGGGACATGGTGTAGTGCTGGGTTGGACTCAATGATCTTTAAAAAATGCTTAAGCTTCAGAATTGCTTATAAGCGGGATTTTCTGCAGCCTTCAGAACAAAAAATCAAAACTAAAAACCCCAGAAACCTGAAGCATGACATTTGTAATCAAAGAGAACACAGTGTGAAAATAATGGCCGTGTCATTTTCTCAATCTATTTCTTCTGGTAATACTGCTTCACTGAAAACTTTTCTTCCCAATCTTGTCTGCTCTTCTGTTTTACTGCCCAACTTGTGTACATCCTCAGAATAAATCCCAGAAGGAAGATGACTGTTTTGTGAGCAATTGTTGTTAGTAAGCCTTGCTGAACAGCTGAAAAGGCCTGGAGCTCCAGTTGCATCAGGCAGGAATAATGTGATGCCCACAGCAAGCCAAAAGCACAGCATGGAACCACGGGTTTCTTTTTTATACAGTTAAAAACAGAATATGCTTAGCTCACAAGAAGTATTTTTAGACACCTTTAAGTGAAAATGAGCTGTTTTCATAGTATTTTAAAGGTAACCTCTAGGACATATTGAAGCCTGGTCACTAGCAAGAGTCAGTAATTCACAAATGACATCTTTATGGATTAGGTCTGCAATTCCTTCTTTCTGCCCACTACCTGTGCCTGTCAGGCTGTGCAAGGAGAGCAGCTGGAAACACTCTCAGGAGAAATACAGAGAAATCCTCACCATTCTTTCCCTGACCTTTCCACTCCGGCACTGCTGGTTCTCCCACATGCCCAGTTTTCACTCCCCCATTAATCATAGCATTCCTGTAAGTTACATAAACCACCAAAGGTACTGAATCAATAATTTACTACTTACACCAAAACACTTTGCTCAGTGTGCTGTGATCATCTGTAGTGTAAGTTAGAATGCAATTTCACAGCCTGCTGCCCCACCTGTAGGGGAGCTTTCTGGAAAGAGAATTACACCTGACATTTTATCCTGGGATGCTGTGGGGAACTCCTGCTCCACCCCCAGAAATGGTCGAGGGTTTATTTTTTCTTAAGCATGTAGTGACATCCTCAAAATCAATCCCTGCAAAGAGATCTCTATGATACAGATCTGTGAGCTGCACATTATTAGTACAATCTTGAATGTCACATGAAAGGTGACATTCTCTGTTAAAGACAACCCAAATACACAGAACACCTTAAATTTTATGTTGTCCCATGGCATGTTTTCTACTAAAGAGCTGGCCATTTCCCTCTCAGAAAGAACATATCATTTTTTCTATTTGCAAAGCTGAAATGAAATGTTCTCCAGCTACCACCAAAGGCCCAGATGTGGACAGGAACAGAAATACAGCACTGTGAGTAACTCTGCTCAAGCACACAGCTCTGCCCTGCCTCATGCCAGCCCAAGGAGACACCCACTGAGCCCCCTGAGTCCATTAGGAATGGGAATAGTGCTGCATTTCTTATATATCTCCTTTGTATCTGCATTCTGTGTTCCTCACTGAATTATAAAAGGCTCCCGGCTCTTTGATGCCTTCACATTTTGCATTGTTAATTTTTCCCTAATATTCAAATATATTACAGCGCTGTCGTATTCATTTTCATTTTAATACAAAGCCACATAAAAATATTTTAGCAACTGATCAAAATATAAGTATTCAACTTCTTTTAGCTTTAGTCTTTCAGTATTTACATGATAATCCTTGTAGAGAAAAAGAGTTTAAATTCTTTAAAAGCATCAAAAAGTGGATTAGCATGTTTACAACAGCAAGAATTAACAGAATTGTTGGTGCACCTGAAAAACCTGTGTAAAGATAGAATTTAGAAGCATTGTTTAACTACATGAATAAGCACTGGGTTTCCCTTCCACTTGCTATCAAAGATTATTTTATTATTTTCTATAAGATTACTGAACCTGGTCAGGTTCTCCAGATCCAGTAAGGCCCAACCCTGAACATTTAATGAGATGAAAAACAGCTATCAAATCACAGGCTGAGAGAGTCAGCTTTATCTTTTTTAATCCCCAGTGGTATAAAAAAAAGTGCATTATTGTCTTAAATGGAAGTTTTCAACTACAAGATTTCCACTGGCCCACACAGTAAAGCCAGCTACTGAAGGTATGCAACACAGATTAGACAACAGATTCTGATCTCTGACACAAAATTGAGTCTGGCATTACCAAATGCACAAAACTGATGTGGTCCACTCCAGGTCATGAAAAAATATTTTTTTATTTGAGAAAAGTCCCTCCAAACCTGCAGCACAGTTAAATGCCAAGCAGCAGCCACACAAACACTTCAGCATGCTCTGCTGCAGCACCATCTCCCACATGCTAAGTTTGCCTTCATGCTGATCTCTCATGTACATTTTAATTTAAAAAAAGAGGAAGTAATTCATTACTGACAGAGCAAGCTCACAAATGTCAGCGTCACAGCTTGATTTTGTCATTCTGCACACCCTGTTGTTTCCTTAAAGCAATAAAAGTAAGAACACCAAATGGGAAGATGTGAAGAGCAGAAATGTGATCCCCATTACTTGTATTGACAAAAAAAATCATGTAAGGAAAGAACTGTGTATCTCTCACAGAAACAGGGGAAAGGAGGAAGGAGAGAGAAGATGGTTTCCAGTGTTTCAGACATCCTCATTTCCTTCTCTTTTCCCTAGATCTTGAATGCCTCTGCTCACAGCCCATCCTCATGTATTTTCAAAATTATTTTTTAAAAAAAGAGAAAGAAATACAAAGAAAGAGAAGAAAAAGGAGAGAAGAAAATACTAGCTATGTGGCCAAAGACATGATTAAAAGACAAGTACTGGGCTGTATCCTAAGTGCATTTTAATCTGCCAGTTCATCTCCTCCCCAGTTTTACCTTGTGTAACTCTGCTGCACATTCAGTACCATAAAGCACTGCAATAAAAAAAACCAATTTATGAGTCCATGCTGTACATTCACACTGTATTTGAGACAACCATCTCAGGCAATTGTCTCTCATAGCAGAGCCCCTTTACAAACAAAAATGCAGATATTCAAGTGAACAAAACTAGCAACCCTTAGCTTTAGAGTTTTAGCTAGAGAAAGGAAGCAAGACCAGTACTGATGGCAAGAAAAATCTGCACACAGATGCAGCTGTGCAAGGACATTCCAGAAAAGCACTGCATACATTTTGCTTCTTTCTGCACTCATCTTCTCAATAAGCAGCCTAGGAAGTTTACAATTACTCTACCTAAATATGGGAGCAATAATTCAGTCACTTTTGTATGTCATACTTTCCTGCCCAGGAATACATGTAAGTCAACACCCTGAATAAGAAGTAACAGATTTATCTGTAGGTGACTTGTAATACAAGCAGCCAAGTAACAAAATATGAGAGCCTGGTACTAGTATACAAATCTTTAGTTATACAAATTAAGGTTTTTAAAGGTTTCACATATCAGAGCTCCAGGCAGGCAGGCAGGATGATGTGTTGGGAAGAATGAAAGTTTGACAAGAAAGTCTCATAGTTATGGATGCTTGGCAGGAAGATTTTTGAATGTAGAGTCTGATGAAGGAATAGAGATGGAAGCAAGTTTTGATATAGAAGAAAAGAATTGCTGAGCCAGTCTCAATGGATAACCAAGGAGGCAAAGGGTTTGTGTTAGTTAGAAGGGGTTTTTATGATTTAGAGCAAAGGATAAACCCACCCCAAACAAGATGATGTTTTTACCAAGAAGAAAGATAGCACAGGCAAAAGAGTCAGTAAATGTTGCAAGTAGAAAAAAGACTTCAAAATTTTCCACTGCAAGAAAAGTGAAAAACAACTTCTAGCTGAAACTGTAATGTACTGACTTTTAGTGATTGGAGAACAGTAACATGACTATGGTAATTACAGTAGTTATGATTGGCTATAGATAATAGTTAAGGTATAGATTGGTTCTACTGTATTAATTTGCTCAGCAAAGAAAAGTATATAATGCAATGTAACCAAACTTCAGACACAAGCTTCAGATGTCACCAGCTGAATTTAGCATGTTACAAACATGTTCACTATTTAATGAACAAGCTAATTTCTTTCACAGGCTTCAATAAAACCACTGAAGGTACAGCTGCTCTTCATTCAGCCCCTAAACCTGGAACATGAAAAAACGTATCCAGAAGGAATTTAAACTGGGAATCTGTTATTTTGGAAGATGGTAAATATGCATTTGAAATACAAATTTCTACACATGCACTCACACACACCTGCCCATTGTGTAATATTTAAGATGCTTCTCCCATTTTTCCATAATTTAAGGGAACAAATTTATAAATGAAAGAGAGGGAGTAAGAGAAGCAGTTTGTGGCAGTCACAGGTCACTTCTGCAATTAAGTAAATGATCATTAGAAACCATCACACTGAGATGCTCATAATACAAGACACTGCTCTATGTGACAGCTTTTTCAGAAAGCCTAATCTAAAAACAATCCTGGGAGAATGCAGTATTTTTCCTCTCTCACCTCATACTTGTTTTTAATTTTCTGATGTTCCAGACATGGCTCTACAAAAAAAATAAAAGCTTATTGTGTACTGCTCTTGAGTAGTACTTCTCTATCAAGCAAAACAAAGCTATGGCTCCACCAAAGGTTCGATATTCACTGATCTCTAAAGGCAGTTTGTTTTCTAAAGAGGAACAGCAACTTTCCATATTTTTGTTACAAAGAAAAGTATGAGAATTTTCCTGCCAGCCCATACAGATTCTCTGCATAAAGAGGCAAAAACTGACATATACTGAATTCTTTTTAACTCTCACGCTCACATATTAAGAACTGATTTCACACTATATAACGTAGGGAAGGAAATGAAAAAGCAAATTCACACAAGGAAGGCGGACAAAGAAAAATCTTCATCTGCGTTAGACAACACAATGTTCCTTTGTGGACAGTGCTGGAACATTGTATACCCTGTCCAGCTATCAATCTTACTTGCACAGCATTGTCCTCTTTATCTCTGTCATGCAGTAACCTATAAAAATCCTAACACCCCGAAATATTTAAAATACCTAATTAACTGAAGTGCACATGGCTATGTCATTTTGACATAAAAAAGGTAAATTAGCACACAAAAGAAAAATATCCAACATTCAATACTTTGTTTCTTAAAAGACTTGAGTGTTGAAATCCTTTAGTTCATCTAGAGGCACTGATTTACAACATGACCTCAGCTCACCTGTCCAGGTTCTCTACAAAACCAGATCTGGGCTCTAGAAGGAGAAACATAATTTTGGGAACATTAATCTTGGTGCACATATTAGGAGGCTGATCAGAAGTTTCTCTGAAAAAACTGTAATTACATTTCTAGTGAAGCCACCATACTGTTGAAATCACCAACCATGATGTGCTATTTTTAAATCACTGGTTTAAGCCAGTGGTTTAAACTATCCTTGAAACTAGTGACCTCAACACTAAATTAAGCTCATGCTTCAAATAACACACATCACAGCAGGGCAGGAAAAACTGCAGATTTCTAATTCCTAGTTCACTGACACACGTAATATTAAATAAATATATACAAAAAAGGCAAACCAATTTATTTGCATCTTTCCCTGAAAAACAAGTAGATACATATGGATTCACAGACGAGTGTGTGACCTCCCCACCAAAGGGCATTGTATATAATAGAACATCCAGTTTGTTAAAAAAGAAACAAACCCCACAAAGAAACAAGTAACATTGAATATAAGCTTTCATTCCTGATCTTAAATTTCAGGCAGAAAGGAATTTTTAAGTCCCAGCAGCTGGAAGTAACACAAAGAAAACCTGTGCTTTGAAGTGCTTTTTGAAGGTCTGTGATGTGAGCATCCTGAACAGCAGAAGTTCACAAAAGAACAGCTCAAAGAGACGTTTCCTACCACATTTTTGATAGGCAACAGGCACTCCTATGTCACTATGAAACTCAGGCTGGCACTGGGTTTGTAACACAGATTTCTTTATTAGGATTAACGGCAGGTAGCAAGGACAGGGGTGTAACAGTTACTGCTCACCACACAAACAGGTAACAGGCCAACAGCTGAAACCCAATGGATTCCAGGAGATGGCTCATTCAGACACTGCTGTCCTTCACACTCTTTTGTACCTTTGAATCAGTGTTTTTGCTGCCGTGCTGAATCCAGCAATGAAAGCAACATTGTTTTCAAGCTCTCCCAGTATTTGCAGATTTCCAGAGGCAGCACCTCCCCTCCTTCTCACCTTTCCTGCACTGTCAGGAGAGTCCTTGGCTGAATTTGCAGACTGAAGGTATTTTACCTATCAGAATGAGCTGGCTAGACGACTAATACAATATTTCTCCATTGCTTTCAGCAGTATGACTTAGTGCTTTATAGATTCCAAACCAACTTCATGACAGAAACTTGCTGCACCTACAGCAGCTCAACTGCACTTAGAGAAGCTTGACTTGAAGGAGCTTGAGCAAGAGGGAGCAGGAATTGGGTCCAAGTACCACATAATCAGGACTGCATCCCATCTCTGACATTGTCAAAGACACCGCTGGGGTCATGATAGATGCTTTGGTTAAAAAAAAAAAATCCAGCTTTTCAAATGAAATAAAACACATCTTTTTTCAAAAAATAACTTGAAAAGAATAGCCATGCACCTTACCATCCACTCAGATATAATTACATCCACTTTTTCCAAAGGCAGATCAACTTCCTCGATTCTTCCTTTGACTAATGTAATAATCTTTTCAAGTTTATTTAATCTGCAAGTCAAAACATCAACAAATTAGTTTATATTTCCAATTTATGCTGTCAAGAGAGCCATACTGACATCTATATTTTGCATTCTCCTCACAAACTTTTTGGCTTAACTATTCAAGAAGCACTAGAATGTACTATTCCTCAGTTTTATTTCAGAGGGAACATTTCCAAGTAGATAAAAATTGCAGCAGATTTAGTGCTGGGAGAAGATGGCAGGCAGTACATCTGTACACCTCCAACGTGCCATGCATGCAAATAGGCTACAGAAACCAGGAAAACAGAGAAGAAGCCAATTTAAAACTGCTGCTCCTCTTTATTTAGCAGTTGCTTATTTCCATTTCTCCTCCTCTGACCTCCACAGCAATCAGAGCCTACTCACCACCCCAGGACGGCAGTGGAAATTAACTTCCCTACAAAGCTGCTTTGCATGACTCGCTTTTTATTTAACCAAACCAGCTGCAAAGTCACTGAGAACAGAGCTTCCCTCTAAATCAGTGCCACAGTTCCTGCACAGTGAAGGCACCCTCCCCTCTGGGATTTGGGCAAAAGCACCTGCAGTGCTCAGGGATTAGCTCACGTGCACGTCACGGTACGGCCGCCCTGCGTAAGGAGGGAGGGACAGGACAGGACACAGCTTTTGAAACAACAACTGCATCATGGTGAAATCAGCAAGGCTGTAATGCCTGAAATGCACTGCTTCTCTTCTTGGCAAACCATATTAGCCTTTCTTGCACTTCTCTTTATCACCGTGGCTGTTGTTACAGAGGGCACAGAAGTACTCTCAGCACAGAAATTTATCTTCCCACTGCAGTTCTTATCGCTGCCCCTTCCCTCCCTCCATTGATATCTTACTCTTCCATTCTGTCTGGCTTTCAGTGCAGACCAGTAATGACATTAAAAATTCAATCCAAGAGACAATGGAAGAACGATCACTATGAAGGGAGGGAAAGGAAAAGGTCAAAGGGCTCCCTGAACACTTGAGTTGTTGCAAAGACAAATTAAACCCTCTACACATGACAGTTTTCTGTTAGAGGACAGCAGTTCATTACTAATGTCATATTCAATGGTCTAAACAGAAGTAAAAGCACAAGTTCAAAGTGAGGAATGTTAAAGAGCTACCACCCACAGCAATAATTTAAGAAGAACTAAAAGAGATCTAAAGACAACTATCTAAATGACCACATCCAAGGACATGATTTAAAACAAAAGAGAGAAAAGGATTCATTCACTACATACTTGTTTTCAGTTATAATGTTTAAAAAAACCCAAACCAACCAATGTAGTTTACACACTGTAGGAAAAACTGAGATGTTATTTAGGAAGTCTATTTCAACTTTCTATTTTAGCTTAACAGTGACAAATGACAAAAATCAAGTAATTCACTGTTCTAGAAATTTTACAGGGACTATTCACAGCAAGAAAAAGAAAAGGCAATCATTTAGTTTAAAGTTTATTTTTAAGGCTACTCAGGCTATGTACTCTGGTTCACTTACACACATGGGTGGCACTGTTTCCAGTAATTAGCATGCTAGAAATTAACCTGAATTCTGGGAAGGACAAAAGCATTGAGCACACACTTGAATCACAGTGGAAGTGTGCCCTAACAGTCATTTTTTAAGCTACAGAGCTGTTTAGTGCTCCAATAAATATTTGTTATTCCACTGCAACTTTGTCAGCTTTATTCCTTTAGGAAAAGTAGCTTTAAACAAATCTAAATTGTTTTGATGTGAACTGCAGACTTTAATGTGAATTGCACCTTGTATAGGAGAAAGTACCTCTAAATGTGCAGCCTTACTGATTATTTGCTGCATACTTCAGGTGGCAATTCATCACTCTTAAGAGTTTTGATTCATTGCTTTTCTTAGAGGCCTGCCCTTCTCGTCCCCAAAGAATAACACATACTGTTACTTCTACTCTTCCCTAAGTATAAGTAACACTCAAAAGACTTTATGCACTTGTTGAAAGTTAAAACAGCCCCAAATTTGTAATCTAGTATATTAGATATAAAAAATTCCTATAAAGAAACAGAAAACTAACAACCACAACTTCTCCTACCTAATGATGTCCATGGCCTGATAGATGATTTCAGATTGGTCAACTCCAATCACCTTCTTGGCACCTGCTCTGGCAGCAAACATGGAGAGAATTCCAGTTCCACAGCCAACATCCAAAACCACCTGAAAGGAATAAACCAAAGCAAAACAATCTTATTTTAACCCAGTCCCATGGGAAACAGCAGCAAGCAATTATGTGGGAAACACTTAAAATGCTACATGAAGAGAAAAAGGAAATTATAGCCTGAGCAATTTTAATCACTAATAATTGAACTGAGAAAACGTATTCTAGCTGCAGTTTTTAATTAAAAGTCTATTCAGAAACTTTATTTAGGAATACTCTGCCAGACATGGGCACACTGCCTCAAAACAGCTATGGCTCAAGATGACCAAATTTTAAAATGGTCACTGGCACAGTTTTAACACCTGGAAATATTTTCTGTTTAGCACTACTTATAAACAAAATAGAGCAAAAAAAATCCAGTTAAGATGGAATCCCTAGAGTTTTCATGAAAGAGTGAATTTCACCACTACAGCTGGAAAAAGTATGCCATGAGATCCATGGAAATGCATAGGGTTTTGTATATCACATATCAGCTACTACAGGAAGACTGAAAAGTTAAGAAATGTGAAGCAACTAGGAAAAGAGCACCAAATTTATGACTAAGTGGTGTCGAGCTGCCAGCAGGTCTAAGCTTCACAGATATTTTACTAAGTAGCATTTTTCAGACCTTGCTATCACAACAATGTATTTCTTGTAACTGCTGGAAATCCTCAACAGCTACAAACCTAATGAATGTGTTACAGTAGATTTTTAAGCTGAGTTCCAAGCTTGATGTTTGCACAGAATTATTGGGGCTGAAAGGGATCTCTGGAGATTCTGAGGGTGTATTTTACTGGATTGGCCAGATCATCAATGGTCTTGTTGTTAGACTCATATCTGACACAGCTAAGCTTTACTCATGGTGTAAAAAAACTCACAGCACCAAACCCAAAAATGTTCTGAAGTCTGAAAATCAAAATAAGTTTTCTAAACACTGCATAGAGCCACTCATCTCACGTACAGCATTTAAGCATGAACAGAACCAGAACTGTAAAGAAAGAACTTACTTGCCCATACATAAGACCTAAAATGAAAGTAGAGCTTAAAACATGCTTAAGTTAACAAGAACATTGAGGCAGAATTACCAGTCACGGCAAGAATTTGTTAGAAAGGAAAACTGATTTCACTGTCTCCTTCTCCTCACAGCACAGTGCTGTTAAACCTACCCTCACAGCTTTCATTACACTACATTACATTAAACATTCTTCCAAAGACATTTTACAAAATCTTCCCATTTTACAAAATATTTTTAAAAATACAAAAAAATAAAGCAATAATGCACCCTGCTGCTGATACACTTTCCAGCTTATCACCTACTGATCACTCTTGCTTTGGCATAAGAAAACCTTGTATTTCACCTGACCAAGAGCAGTAAGGCAAATGCTGGGATGCTCTGCCCCTTCCTTGTGTACAACTCTGTCCATTCTGAGGATGGACACACAACATTGATCCTGAAGGCAGCATGAACAAAACCAGCTGCTCATCCTCAGCAGTACAGAGCAAGGGAGCTGCTGCTGTGGTGGTCTGGGAAGCAGTGACTGCAGCACTGACACCACCTGTCTCTGTAGAGCCACTCAGAACCTGGAAACAGACCAAAAACCATCAGTATCATGGCCTTTTACAGCAGCTTGTGCAGAGGGAACTTGTGGATAGAGCTACTCATTCCACCTGCAACTCTTTTGTAGCCCTGTTTCAAAAGGAGTCAACTCTGCAACTCAGAAATGAGAGAAATCCCTAAACTGTCAATCTGCTGGAGACAGGAATAGAAAATAAAAATCAATATTCTTGCAGCTGCTGAAATCTCCCACCCTCCAACATCACCTAACATTTCACCTATGGCAGTTAACAAAATCACTGAGCCATGACAGGTGGAAGTCACAGCCAAAAATAAACCACTGTGAAAGAATCATCTTGATGTACAGTTACGTGGAAGAGAGCAATCACCACAAATTGGAAAAAAATCAAAACAGACACCATGTTGGACAGCTGCCCTGGTCACTTAAAAGCCCAGATGGAACTCATCTAGCCTTAGGCAGGGGATGGGATGGAAAAGAGGCACTGGAGGGAAAACAGGCTGGAATATGTGTGAGAAGGGAAAGACAGCAGAGTGATCATCAATTAGCCTGAGGACAAGGGTCTACAGCCCACATGTTCCTGCAGGGATCACATATGGCCTCTCAGCAAAGACCTGAGCAGCTGCACAGGTGATTTCCCTACAACACAACACACTGCACTCCACGTGCTCCTCTGCAGCCTGAGCAAAACTGATAGCCTGCTTGCAGTGACAGCCTACCTCAAACTCAGAGAAACAGGAGGCCAGGGACTTTGGCCAACTAAACCCATTTCATCAGTGAACTCTTAGTGGGACAGTAGTTTAAAAGCTTATTTTATTCCCTGAATATGGCACTGATGCTTGCCTCAGATTTCAGTATTACACTGAAAACTAAGCATGGCAACAGTGCTTTACTGAATTATTTTTCCACTCAAAAATACTCTCATTGTAAAATGGACCACACTTCCTTTTACTGAGTACAGCCACCTTCATTACTCCTGCCAGGTAATCTGAATTGCCCCATTGTCATCTGAAATACATTTGTCAGGTTGAAAACAAAGGCAGCAAGCAGGATTTGTTCCAGTTTTAATAATTTATTTTGAAAGCTGAGACAGAACAGGCTAATTGGCTGATTCTGAATAAAATAATAAACAAACCTAGATACTCTTATCATCTACCAGCATGCAATCACAACTCTTTAGTATCCTAAAGGTTAGGATGCAGACTTGCATCACAAGTGAGTATAAAAATTCAGGTCTTTGAACAAGCCCCTCCCAAACTACCTCATAACAGTCCACTCAGAAAAAACTAAAAAGCATCAGTAGGTATTTGCCAGGGAGGATTACTATAACAGAGTTCTAGGAAATGCAGTAACAGACTTTTTCCTCTATTTTGTGCCTGAGCTGTCGCCTGAGCATGGGGATCTCCTGGGGCTGAAGCACCATTGACTCTAACAGTTACTCCATGTTTTGTTTTCAATGTTCCCAGTGTCCATGCAGCACAGGAGACACTATCCATCATGAAAAATTACTGTTCCACTAGGCCTCACATTGTGTGTAGATCAGCCTTAACCTGCAGAAACCTGCAGTTATCAATTTTAGGGACTAAAATGTGAAACTACATTTCTCTGGGGAAAGTTTTCTTTCCTTTATTGATCTTTCTGGTTTGTTGGATGAGCTGCCCACCTACAGAGTCACCTGGTGGCATAATTCCATGACACTTCTGCTTGTTCTCTCACTATAATCAGAGAGTTTAGAAATGTTTAGTGGAAACAGGCTTGTGACATGAATTGAGGCAAAAAAGGGAAGAAAAATATTGAGGGTTTTTTTGGGTTTTTTTTGTTTTGTTTTTTTTTTGCTATAGTTGCCAATTGAAAAATAAGCCATACAAGGAATAGAAGGACTAGGCACTGTCAAACACTGAAATACTTTCTGTCAGGACAGAACTGCTCTCTCACCTCTCCTACAAAAAAAGGCTCAGAGAACTGCACAGCCTGGAAAAGAGAAGGCTTTGGGGTGACCTAATCGTTGCCTTGCAGTACCTGAAAAGAGCCTAAAAGAAAGATTAAGAGAGACTCTTTACAAGGACCTAGAGTGACAGAACAAAGGGGAATGGATTTAAATGAACAAGAGTAGGCTTACATGAGATACTAGGAAAAAATTCTTCCCTGTGAGGGTGATGAAGTCCCAGCACAGTTTGCCTAGAAAAAGTGTGAATGTCCCATCCCTGAAAAAAAACCATTCAAGGCCAGGTTGGATGGAGCTCTGAGCAACCTGGTCTAGTGGAAAGTGGCCCTACCTAAGGCAGAAGGATTGGAACTGCATGATCCTGCAAGCCCCTTCCAACCCAAACCATCCTATGGTTCTATAAGCTCCAAACACAACAAGCTCATTAGAAACAGCCAGCAGAAATAGAAAAGACAAGAGGATTATTACTGTACACGGGTCATAACCACTATAAGATCCATCACTGAAATCCCTCCTCACTGCAAATGAAGTACCAGGTCACAGTTGCAAGCCCTTTAACAATAACCACCCAGTCTGGAGACAGGAAATAGCACTAATTCAAAAAAAATCAGTTCTACAGAATTCTTTCCCAGCCCTAATTACATAGAGCTTGCAGGACGTTTGTACTGTATCAGGCATCCATAGAAATTCACTTAATCCTGGTAAAGAGCCCTCAGAGAGACTGCACATAATATCCTCAACAAGAGAGGCTCAACCTCCCCCTGCCAGGATAATTAATGAGCTCCCTGCCATGGCACACAGCACAGTGACAATAGAGATCAGCACTGCTCTTATCAGCACGCCGCACCCTCCAGCAGCTCCCCACCACTGATACGGCCAGAGCGCATCAGATCAAACCCTGCCACTGGAACTCCGTCCCCAGAGCTGCAGAGCAGCTACCCTGCAGCTTTTCTACCATCTGACACACAACAAACCACAGGAATGACTGCATTGCTGAGCAGGGGTACCCACCTTGTCCTTGAAGATGTGTGGGTTCTGATAGATGAAGTCCCGGTAGCTCTCCGTACGGACTTTATCCTGGCAGCCAAAGAACAAAGAGGGGTCACTCTTCTGCTTAGGCACAGCATAAAATTCAAAAATGCTGAACACCTTGCTTTTTAACCTGGCCTACAGATGCTCTGCACACACTGTACTTACATGGCACTGCAATCATGACACTTCTGTATGATAATATTGCAGAATTTACCGCAGCAAATGAAGCCACGTGCCTCAGCTGGAGGAAAAATAAGGAACTATTTTATGGCTTCCTGACACTGCCTTCTCTTTTGAATGTTCCAAAGACCTTAATACCTGTTCATCACTGACAAGGAACAGCAGTAATCAAGTAACAATATTACAGCAACTTAAATAGAAACCAGCTTAAACAGGAAATCGTGAAAATTTTAATCACATGCTCATAAAATGTTTTGTATCATTTTGTTCTCTGACACCCCTGTGACATGGAAATTTCTGTAAAAAAAAAAAGTTATGCATCAAATTAGCTTGGTTTTATTTCTGAACAAGCAGCAGATCTGCAATCCTGATGACAAGCTAGTAGTTAAAACTACACAGCCCATTTGCTGAAAGTCCAACACAGTAAATAAGTTTGATTGAAATACAACAGGGCCAGAGAAGCTGCAACATTTTCAAGCCAAGAACAAAACAAACAGAATATCTTAGTATAAAAAAGCCCCCAGCATAGCTCAGTTTACCAGCAAGGTAATCTGTTAAAACATTGATTCTCTTAACATGCATCAGCAGGTACACAAATTGATAGCCAAGTATAGGTTTTGGAGTTGCTGTCACAGTTCAAGTGTTACAGACAAATTAAAAAAATCAGCAATTTTTGGTCTAGTGCAAAAAATGCTGAAGTATAAAATCTCAGCACTTTTATTAAATCTAGAGGATTTTTCTACTACAGCAAGTTAAGGATTTCTAGAAATAACAGAGAAACAGAAATTTTCTACAGTGAGAAAGAATAAAGTATTTTAATAAAAGAACAAGATTAAAAACAGTGACAGGAACATTTTTTGATAATAAGAATTTTGGAGACAAAAAATTATTTTGAGGCTTGAAAATCCTAAAATCCAGCTCTATGTGTAATGTTAAAGTACAATCACATACAAAACACAAAGAAGTAGCTGGGGTTTATTTTAGAAAATTCTGCTTTAAAATCCTGCATAACTAATATTAATAACAGAACCATGACCCTTTAAAACCATATTGGTTTGCTATGATATTCAGAGCAACTAGTTTTAGTACTTCACCTGTACTGCAGTATATATTAGGATTTGCTGGGAGGACCAAAAAGTGCAAAAATATATAATCAATAGAGAAAGCAGCCAGCTGGAAAGCTTTCAGCCTTGCCTCCTGCCCCTCACATGGCTTCAGCACCGCCCCAACCCAAAGCAGCTGGAGCCACAGCCAAGCACTTGGGAATTCTCTTCACCAATCCCCTTCTCCACTCAACTTTTCCATGTAATGCTTTCTTGGTTTAAGTAAAATGGTAAAAAAATGTATTAAGATGACAGCCAAGAAATTCTCAAACAAAAAGGGAGAGTAAGGGAAACACCAGCGACTCTGCAAGTGTGGAGGAACAATGTTCTTGCTCCACCTCTCAAGTATTTGCAGAAAAATACCCCAAATTGAAATTCTGTCTTACCACTACCAGGCATAAGGACAAAAAAGGTTTCAGAAATGGGTTTACAATTCAGACAGTAAGACTGCTTTCTTAAAAATGTTCATGTAGTAAGCCACCATATTTATGTAAATAAGGTAAACAGGAAAAAACCCAAAGTGAATGCCTTGCATAAAGAAAAAATTTCAACGTGCTCACAATAAAAGTAATCCTTTTCCTATGCTTTGGAAAGTCAAAAGTCTTCTTAAAAGCATTCTGACAAACATACCCTTAAATCAGTAAAATACAATTTTGTACCAACCTCCTTGTGCAGAGATGCAGATTTACAGTACTTTATTTGCCAACAGAAAGGCTTCCTCATCCTATACCTACATTACCTCAAATGACAGCTTTACACAGCTGTAAAACCAAACATCTATCTTTTTATTTATCTTAAAGGTACATTTCAGTTATATTTCCATAGACCATACATTTCAGAAAACATTTTCCTAGTTCTGTGCTTCTGTAAAATCTCCTCCCTTTAATAATAACCTCACAGTCACACTACCCCTAACACATACTCATGTGTATTTCTGCACTGAGGCCACTAAATGATTTACAAAGCTGAAAGCTTTATATGCCAGCTGCAGGCACAAATTCACTGCACAGCTCTGTATTCTGCCTTGAATTTAGACAGGATTTTTTTATTTATTTATGCCTTAAAATGATAAAACTGCTTATAACTCTCACAACTATGACATCTTCTCTGAAAGGAAGCATTAAGACATTTTAATTTACAAGTTAATTTTAAGCTGCTGGGCTTTGTGCTGGTTTTTAAAGTTAAAAGGGCATACGTAGGTTTGCCTTAGAGAATTTTTGAGCATAAACTTTTTTTAATCTTTAGCAAATGAAAGGAACTGCTCCAGCATGTCCATGAACATGACAGTTCGTTGTCATGCTATCAATACACTGAACCATGCACAAGTAACATTTTCTGTTTACAAAGTGCAAGAGACAACCAAAATATTTGAGAAATGGTCTTGCCTAACAAATTTCAGTCATAAGGAAAATGTAAAGCTGGAGAAAAATATTCACTGTCTGTACTATGTTTTATCCTTCATGTTTTAAACAACAGGAAAAAGCTGCTTTTGGCAAGGTATAGGGCTGTGGCACAGGTACCGTACTATCAACACAACTGTAAATGATTTTCTGTTCCTAATGCCTCCTGTAAACAGAGCTTACACAAAGGAAATAAAACTCAATAATGATCTCTTAGTCCAAGTACCACCAAAAAACCTCTCCTGGACAGAAAGGGTTAAAAATGCAGCTGCTCTGCAGTACATTTATGGGCACACAGCCCACTTCATTGCACCTCTCCTCTTCAGTCCCGGGAAGGTGCAGTGGGGAAGGCTCCCTGACCTTGAGCATCTCCTCGTGTATGCCATGGTGCCCGTAGGAGCTGAAGTAAACGCCATCCTCATCCTCCTGCAGGTCTGCGATGGCGCCGCACGCTGGGCTGCTCCTGACATCCGTGCTCATCACAAAGTCCTGAGCAAACTGCCTGCAATCAATGTGAAACACACCCCTGAGACGTGTGTGTGGCACCACGGAGAGGAGGCTGGGCAGGGGGAAAGGGCTCAGGAGAGGGCAGGAATGGATGCAGGCTGCTCTGGCTGGGCAACACGGGCAGCACAGCTTTAGGTGTGCACATCCTCCCTCTGCAGGCTCCTCGGGGCTGCTGCAGCACCCGGCAAGCCCAGCTCCTGCAATGAGATATTGGGGGGCAGTTGCTATTTCTAAGGCACAATTATCTGTTTTGAACTCGCTGGTATGAAAGCCAGCACTGCAGCGCCAAGGTTGTGTAATGCAGATATGGACTCAACACAAAGAGCACAAGGACTGCAGCCCACACGACACTGGGTGACTACTGAAAGGGAGAAGGAATCATTTTAAAATTGAGGCATTTGGGTGAAAAGAAAAAAAGAGCTTAAAATTCAATTTATAACTTGAATTCTATGCTGCTTATTTTCCCTCCTCCCTGCTCTTGCATTCCTTCAACACATAAAGAAAGGATGAGAGAGTTGGGATTGCTCAGCTTGAGGAAAAGAAGCCTCCAGGGTGAACCCACTGTGCCTCTTAGTTCCTAAAAGGGCTACAAGAAAAATGGACAGGGACTTTGGACATGGACAAATGGCTTTTAAACTCAAAGACTGTAGGTTTAGCCTGGATATTAGGATGAGATTTTTTACTGTGAGGGCAGTGAGGCCCTGGCACAGATTGCCCAGAGAAGCTGGGGATGCCCTTGGATCCCTGGAAGTGTCCAAGGCCAGGCTGGACACTGGGGCTCTCATATATAGAAATGATACATAGAAATATTTCTATATTTCACATATAGAAACTGTAGGGAACAATCTCATTACCAACATCTTTATAAAAGAACAACACCAAAAATACTATTTCACTCCTGGTATTTCAAATACTTCCCTGCTCAGCTAGTTTGGATGGGGAAGAGAATATGGTAAGGGATTCTGTATTGAAATTTTGTCAGTTTCAGAAACTTCCTATATTTTTTTACACAGAAATGGTCTGGATCTTTTTTTAATACTGATCCTTACCACAGTACTTTGCATTTTCGTTACTTTCATACAAATATCCACACGATACAATTTGAAACTTTCATAAAATGGATTCTATGACATACAATTAAGTGTAATTAGCACTATGTGAGATTTAAATTATTTAAGACAAAATTATTTAAGACAATAGTTCCTCTAATATATGCATGCAACACAAGCACCAAAGAAATTCCACAGACAGAGCTGTCCTGCTGGCTTCTTAATCAAGAAAAAAGATAAGTAAAAACAAAAGCCATCACCTCTAAAGAGGTGACAGATTAAAAACTTGGCACAGACAAGCTGTGCTCTGAAGTCTCCAAGATACATCTAACGCTAGAGGTGATCTGATTTATAGAAATGGTACTGTCATACACAGAAAATACCCCCAAGTTTTTGAAGCACAATGACAAATTTCCTTCATTCTTGCTGTTTACGATCAATTAAAGCATAATGTATACAGAGATACCAGAACAGCACTGTGTGCAAAATTCAAACTCATCTGAAGACAAAATGGATCCTTTTTGACATAAATAATTGTTCACAGCTAGGGGATTTGAATACATTTAATATTTTGGTGTACTTCGCTACCTGTAACACCAAGTGTGCACTGTCAAAATGCACAACACTCAAATTTTACAACACAAGGGCTTTCTGATTAACTTTTCACACAAAAGAACGTGAATTATTTTTTCAAGTCTCTTAAATATAATTTCAGTTCCTCAGTGCCCAGTCAGTGTGATCTCATGCTTGTAGGGGATTTAAATGAAGTTTATGTTTCTGTGTTACCCATGAGCATCATCAATCCACATGCAGACGTCAAGATTTAAAGTAGCTACAGGGATGTCCTGACTGCATACCCTTACTACCCTCACGTGATACCAAAAACGAAAGTAGCTGAAAAAAGCTGATTTATTAATTCCACTGAGAGCTTCTCCAAACTGCAAATGAACTCTACTGACAACTACTGTTTGAAGCCAACTCTGCACACCTCTGGAGTCCTGTATTTAATTTGCTCTCTCTCTTCTCCAGTGTGTGCATCCTCAGTGTTCACATGCCTATCTAAAGGATTAACAGAAAGGTATCTCAAAAACAAAGAGTAGTCTGAAGGAAAAAAACCTGAGTGATGTGCTTGCTTAGCTCTCCCAAGCATACTTTGTCCTTTCAATCTGTGGAGGTTTTTGTGCAGTTACTACTAACCATCAACCAGAAATGTACCAACCCTCTACCAGAAATGTACCAACCCTCTACAACACACAAGTCAAACCAACAGTCCCATCCCAAGGTCAGTTTCATGGTTACATTCCGCTACTTCCTTCAATTTCTGTTTGTCTTTGAACAACTCATCTAAAACACATCAAACAAAAACAGCCCCCAACTTCAGTTCAGACACTTACTTCATCTTCTGAAGATCATCCTGTGCTCTAGCCAAGGCTGCTTCTGCAGCTCTGGCCCTCTGTTCTGCATGCTTTAACTGCTCCAGGAGCACCACGGTGTCACTTAAGCCATTAGAAGGCAAAACTTTCACAGGTTCACAAAGATCTTCTATGTCTGATGAAACAGGGAGGAAAAAGAATACCTACCAATCATGTTTATGATCTGTTTGCAGCAGATCATAAACACTTCATGCTAGTTCTGTCTTTGTACAAGCTGGTTGTTTTACAAAAAGCACAACTGAATTTGACAGGGCTAACTACAAAACGCAAGAAGCAATTCTTCTGCCTAGGCAGAAGAAGCAAACATGCTAGAAGCAGGGTCTAAGTTAAGGCAAATAAATCCACAACTCAGGCTTCCTTAAATACCAGTGTTTGATTATTTCTAGAAGAGATATTTGGTTTAGACATAATTACGTTAGATATAATTAGCATGTGGACTTTCTCAGATACATAAATCAAGTAACAGTGACAATGCTTCACATGTCAGAAACTCTGACAACACCACATTTACCCCACAAAGCAGGACTCACACTGAAGCAGTTATTTACCAAACTGGAGAAGGAGATCATCTTCAAGTTCTGGTTTCAAATATTCCTCTCCTTCCCAAGGCAGTGGGCTGCTGAGAGAACTCAAATACGCTGCAGTTGGTTTCTAGAAAGGAGAACATGTACACTAAGTTTCTTTGAAAACACCAGCCCTTCAATTTCATTCAAGAAAACAAGGCAAAGATATGCTCTTTCCCACAGTGAAATATGCAGGGTATTATTGAGGGAGCTTTGCAGCAAAGGCTGGGAAAGGCCAGGCAGCTCCAGGACCAAGGAATTCTGTGCAAGCAGTAATGCACACCTGCAGGATTGCACTGCTCTCAGGAACCAAGTCCACTCAGGTGTTTGGCTAACCAAAAAATCCAAGCTACTAATCCTGTCAGGTTCTACCATGAACACTGCTGTAGGAATAAGGCAAAAACAGCCTTACTCTACACAGTTATTCATTACATAACTACTCGAGGATTTAAGATATGAAGGCTGAAGTAAAAACTGAGTAAAAACTACTTAGTAAGATAAGATGGTATTGAGTTTTAACCTAAACTTTAAGGGAATAATGAAGGACCAAAGTCACAAGACACACAAAATATATGAAGGCCTATCTTAAAACTGTAGGTTCCCATTAGCTTTCCAGACTCAGGTATAATTTTAGCAGAGTTTTAAGGTCTGTAACTTGAGGGATCAGCTATTGTCCTTACTAAGTAGGGGTCTGGCAAGCTCACACCCTCAGGAAAGATTTTTACATCAACACACATGCAAGGACTGAGAAACTCCACTTCTTGAGAAATGAACTCATTTCTGAAGTGAGTTACTAATTTCTGAATTGAGTTCACTCATTTCAGAGTTAAAGGCCCAAAGAACCTGAATAAAACAAGATGATACTACACAGCATGGAGGCTTTACGCAAATCTCAATATTCACTTCTGAAATCTCAATATTCACTTCTCAATATTCACTTCATATTAATTAAATATGTTTACAATTAAAACAGCCTCGTATCTAGATAAACAGATCAACAGCTACTTGAATTCCCATGATTTCTTTTTCTAAAACTTCAATACAAAATCTCACACTATTATTAGAAATGGGCAAACTGAAAGCACATCACTGTTCTCCAGAGCCAGAACACAGAAGCAGTAGGTGGCACACCTACCTTTAATCTGACAAAGTTTATTAGTTTAATGTATCCATAAAAATCGAGTCCTGAGCGGAAAAAAAAAGGGGGAGAGCATTTGTATTACAGAAAAAACACATGTTTTACAGTTATGTGAATACTAATTACCTGTTCAATTGGAAACTGTTTCAAACTTCCCCTTGGGTGTACACCACTATGCAGTGCACTCTTCCTATCTTAAGTTTACCATCTGTGCTTAGGACTAACCTGTTGTTATCTTGTTATATTTCATATTCCTAGAGTCCCACACTGTCACAATCATATTTCTAAAGTCTTGTACCTTCTCAGCGATACTTCTTAGGGGCAGTTCTTCACAGCTCTGACTTCTCCTGTTGCTGCTTCCTAACCAGGGCTCCTTCCAGGATCTCCCTGACTGGCCAAGCCCAGCCCCTTTTATCCCAGTTATCTTCATTAGCCACAGCTGCAGCCCAATGAAGGCCATCACAGCTGCAGCCCATCAAAAACAACCAGGGCTTATCAGGGCAAAGCCTATTTACAGACATTCAAATATAATACAGATATTCAGATATAATACAGATATTCAGATATAATACAGATATTCAAATATAATGCAGATATTTTACTAGGACTCCTACTATACTAATCCAGGAAATCCTCACCCTCAGGGCAAATACATTTGCCACAAATTAAGAATGGGAACTGTGGACAGGGATTTCATTCATTTGGCAAGCAAGTACATCAGGACAGCCTCTCTTATCTCCTTCCAGCTACCTTGATGACATTTTAGACTGCTGTGCTTCACTGCTCATATTCTTAGCATTCTGCTTAAGAGAATGTAAACTGATAGTACTCACCAAGAATACCCACCAATATTGATTTAAAACTGCCACCTTTGCAAAAGTAATAGCAGTTTAACTGTGTTCTCTCCCCAGGAACAGCAAAGATAAACCCAAAATTTGGATTTTAGACAGAAAACAGACCAGACTAGATCTCAGGATATATAATGACTGCTTCAAGTGACAGCAAACCTTAAACTTAACTAAAAAGAATTTAACAGATGGGGAGGGAAAGCCTCCCTGTGATCACCTGAAGGACACAAGCCATGGGGCTCTGCTAAATACTGAGCCCAACAACAGCATCACTGCTCAGGCAAGAGCTGCCAGCAGATCAGATCAGATCAATCATGCAGTGGCTGGTTCAGGTCAATCAAGTAGGCAGTGAGGAATCAGCACAAGCCAGCAAAGATCAATCTCACTTTTGTCACTGGCTGAGAGCTTTACTGGTAGAAAAGGCATACAGGAAGCAGCCAGCGTTAAGAAAATGTATAAGCCTTTTTCTACAATAGCTCATCTTATTCAATCTTGTAAGCTTCAACTGCTAACCAGGAGATCAGTTATAAACAAATTAATATTTGCAATTTATTTTAAATGAGATACTCATACACAAAAGGAAATGACAAATCATGAAAAAAAACTTACCGTGTTTCTGGATCACATCACTAACATCAAACTGATGCTCTGTTTTGCAGTGGGAGAACACAGCTTCAGCAGAACTAAACAACCTGTAAATAACAAACTGTTAAAAGTGCAATACTGACACATTAAGTTCTAACTTATGAGTGCTATATGCCCTGTTCTGACTTACTGGGCAATGCAGAACACATTTCCTGCCTTTGAGAAAGGATGACCAGGCACTGGCTCAAATGCCTCACAAAGCTTTTACCTTGTCTATCAAACATTCTGAAACAAAAGCCAATGAAAACAACAATTCTGTTTGACAAAACCACAGATCCTGTTAATTTCCAAACACTGTCTGAGAGCAAAGCCTGCGTTAAACCTGAGATCTAAAAGCCACACCGACACAAGGTGGGTGGGGCACTTTGATCGAAATGAAACCTCTCATCTCGATACTGATGATGGGGAAGAGATGAAAGAGACAAGGAGAAGAGTCTCCACGCTGCTTCAGCACGAGGGAAGGGGGTTACCACGCTATTCCCTCCTTCAATGCGAATCCTCAATCACACGCGTGGCTCCGCAGAGCCGTGTACGCGATCAGCACGGTACAGAGC
>JAHXMQ010012340.1:22280686-22315686 GCA_020466415.1 Ammodramus savannarum pratensis
AGGTTATGAAAAATGTTAAAATAGAAACTATGCTATGTAGGATGCTTTTCTTAAAGAAAGGACTCGCGGCGAGGCAGCAACCACAGGACTGCTGTCTTTCAGAGAATGAGAATTTATTGCCCTCCTATCAGATGAAATTAACTTCTTCCTGCCTTGAAGGCACTGTCAGGATTCGGCGAAAGAAATTGACGATGTGGGCCCGCAGTGCCCTTCAGCAGGAGGGCCAGCCCTGTCCTGGGGTCATTGGCACAGCCAGCCCTGTCCTGGGGACATCGGCACAGCCAGCCCTGTCCTGGAGACATCAGCACAGCCAAGAGGGCCAGCCCTGTCCTGGGGACATCGGCACAGCCAGCCCTGTCCTGGGGACATCGGCACGGCCAGCCCTGTCCTGGGGAGATCAGCACAGCCAGCCCTGTCCTGGGGACATCGGCACAGCCAGGAGCTAGAAAGCTAACAAAGACTTTAAGGTACAGTACTAATTAAACAAATTAGGCTTGCTTAGTCATAGGCAAATCCAGAGGGACATGAAAAACCTAAATTTGGAAACTGGTTTTAGATAAGACCAGAATGCCAAATTTGAAGAAGGGTCTAAGAGCTACTCGGTCAAACTCCTTCACAAAATTTGTCCTGTACTTTTTAAAAATCCTGTATCCATTCAGATTTCTACAGGTATGAGAAGATACCACCAATTTTGCAAACACTACTTAGTGGTATGAACTAAGTGCTTCTCATGGAATTCTTTTTCCTACGTAGCAATTCAGTACTACCCAATGAATTAGAATTAGTGCAAAGTGCTGCATTCCCTTAGTGTACAGAGGAAATCTAGCCCAGTCAGATGCTCCTGCCTTCTGCCCCCTATAGGATCTGATCCCCTGAAAGAAACAGAAGTGCTGCAGAATGATAAAACACAGTTTCCCTCTGCGCTTGCCCAAGCAGTTAGGAGCAGAAACAGACTGAAGAGGCACTGCTCTGCCAGCAGCAGCCAGGCTGATAGCAGCCAAAGCAGAAACAGCAGCTTCTTTGTGTTTGAGTGAGATCTTGCTCTCCCCCTGCAGCCCCCCAGGGCCCAGGGGTCACTGATTGCACAGTCTCTGCTCCATTGCACACCCTCAGCTATTGTGGAGTGCCCTCAGAGAGCACAGGCTGAATGTGCCTTCTTTTTGATTGTTCTGGAATTCAGGTTCTCAATAAATGTAAAGCACCTGTTTGTGTGGGTTACTGTGTATAACATGTTGGGTGAGCACTGGATGAAATCTGCAGCAGAAATATGTAATTTACACCGGTACCTATTGAAATATGACCATCTTTGTTACAATCTCCTAATCCTTGTAAAGGGATTTGCATGGTACAGGAAGATTTACAATGTAATGGATTACTATTTCATAATCTGGGCCAAGGGGAAGAAACTTCAAATATTTGCTGGGTTTTTTACTGCATTTCAAACTTTTTTCAGTTCTGGAAACATAACACTGGGGAGACTGCTGGAGGGTGTTCCCACACAAAATATGGTATCGACATATCCCTTGTTTCATCTGGATTTCCAAGCATGTGTAACTTTATTCTCTACCTGAGTCACTTTTTTGTGGCTCCTGTGCTTGCCATAATTCAAAACCAAAGAAATATGTTCATAGAAATTGTGTAGGAAAAAAAGATATTTTTTTAACAAACTATTATTAAATGGCTATGACTTTACCCTGTGTAAAATATATTAGAAAAAAAAAGAGAGAGCAGATTTTTAAAAATTCATATTAACAAAAAAAATTACTTCTTAGTTGTGTAGTCAGAGTTGTATTTTTTAAATTTTAACCACTCAAGGTCAGCAACAGAGCAGACAACAGCTCACAACAATGAAACTCAAAACTAAAGACAATTTTTCAAAAGCATTTTCTATCCAGAAAGTCCAAACTGTCCAAAATTTCGCTTTATACTCCTTGGATACTCAGGGTGGCCTGCTGCACATAAGTGCCAAGAATGACACTTCCAAAAGCAAATACACTTATATTCAGCCCTCCCACCCCAGTTTGTTGTAATTTTTGATTCAATAATGGAAACTCTCTGCAGCCAGCAGTCTAAAAACAGATAGTGGCCTTTTCATTGAGCCTTTAAGATGTGTAGAGATGAACACACAGCTGTCAAAGCTGTGGTATTTCTCACTTCCCCACATCACACAGCAATGAAAAGCACAGCTCCAGAGGCCTTAGGTGCAACAGAACCAGGTGCAAAAAAACTCACCTTTTGCAGAATGGTATCCCTGCAAGTAAAGCATCAGTAATGACAGTTACCTCTTAGCCCTTTATTGCCTTCACAGCCAAAGGCTTAATTCAGAATCTCTTAAAATAATAAAAGCTTGGAAAGAGTTAAATGAAATATAAATCAGAACATGGGAGTACCAGTTTGTATGCAGAGGGAATGAACTGTAGTCAAAAGGTATTTTTTATTTTTATAATAAGGAAAAGTTAGTAGTATTGAAAGCAGAATTGCTCTTCTGAGGGTGGCAGGGAAGGGGTGTTATTTTCTTGGGGGATAGGGGTTGTTATTGTTGTTGTTTAGTTTTTAACAAAAATTCACCCTGGAATTAGGTTTAGGGTTATATTACAAAATGTGGGACTCAGCATGTTGCACACACATTTATATCTCTACAGAAGTACCTCTATAAAATGGGCATTGTGGAGCAGCTTGAGGAAAATGGGATCATTTCAGATGCTACAGGTCACAGGAATCCAACTGAGATCTCTCCAAACAGGTACTGTTACAAAAATTATGAGATACTTAGAAAATCACTGATCTTCAGGGTTACATTGACTGTTTCTGTCCAAAGGGTAAAAGCAGATAAAAGAATTCATAAGCACATTGAGGATAAACCACTGTTCACAGAGATAGCAGCTGTAAGCATCTCAAACTTTTCTGTCTCATAATATTTGTGTTTCTACGGGGAAAATGTCTGTTTTCTACAGGGAAAAGGTACCTGAACTTAGAGTAAATGACTGTACAGAAAAACTACCAAAAAATCCTATCCTAGTTTGAGGTAAAATGAAGCATTTACCTTAGATCACCTCTTACAATGAAAATATATGATCTTTTTTCATCCATAGTAAGAAAACAAGCAAAGACAGGTGGCATTCTGATAAGTTTTCAGGCAAACTAGCAGAACTGTGAGTGCTGTGCATTAAAAACAACCCCCCAAAAGCAACTATTTGGCCCTTAACTTTATTTAATAGCATCTGCAAGATGCTTAGTGTCACAAGAATGGATGTCAGGCATTTAGCAAGACTTGGAAGGAAATAAGTAGATGAATTACCTGGGAAAAATAAACCTTCTTATGCAGGGATGAGCATCTGCAAGGTTATTTCTGAATTTGGTCCACCAGAGCTGACCAAAGAGTGGAATCCTGAAGTGTGTGAGAAAAAAGAAAGGAGAAAATTGTTTGAGTGGAAATGTATAAATCCTACATGAAACGAGCATTGGACATGTGTGCATAGCTATGTAAGGAACCAGGTGCTTAGTGCCTGCATTTCCAAGGGCTTAATAGGAACAGAAATGACATGCAAGCAGAGGAAGACTATGAAATTGTGTAGATTATGGGAGAATAGGGACTAACAGAAGCCAGTCATACTTATCAGGTCTATTACAAATGCAGTGAAAATTATTTTCCTGAGTGTGTACTAGATCACGGCTCATCCCATTACCTCCATTTTGACAGATGTAACAAAAATACAAGTATTTATTTGTTCAACTTCACTTTCCCTAAGTTGGGATTGCCTCAGAAGAATGAGGAACACCGTTGATGATCATGGGCAGCAAAAATCCCAGTTAGAAGTAGAGATAGAAGCGTTCAGAAAGTAGACTCAGGCACAATACTACATCTCTTTACTCTGCTTTTCTCACAAAATTATTTTCAGTTTTGCAACAAACATGGAAGGAGGAATTTATTCATCACGTTGCATTTAAAAAAAAAAAAATTTGTGGTTAACTGGGATGAATTCAGTTCATTGCTTCCAGCCAAGGATGTACTATTTTACTTTCATTTCTATGGCTAGAAATCCAGAGTTACTTTTACAATGATTATGACAACACACAGATTTGGAATATTTCAAGGGTTCAGGACCTTGAAAGATTTATTGCAACAGTTCAGTTGTAATCATTGTAGAGGAAATATAAACACAGGATTTTTTTTCATGTTAATACTATTGAAAAGACAGTTACTATCTCTTGCTGTAAACTTCTAGTGAAAACTTTGCAGAAGATGTAAGGCAGCTTGGGAAAATTATTTTCTCAGAGGCAATCTGGATACCTCAAAGATTTTTACACCCAGAGGTGTAAAGAATGTAGGGAGGAGGAAAAAGAATTTCTTACCCTGCACGAAAAATGTATGTAAACAATAGCACAATGTAACTGTGCAATCAAAGCACTTTTAGAGCAGGTAAACTAAAATATTATAAGTCTAACAAGGACTCATTAGGTAGCATTAGGCTAATGTTTCCATTTCTGTGCCAGTTTGTTTCAGATTCTCTGAGTCTAGATTTTTGTTGACAAATTTTAGCCGCATTCTCGGTTCATTTCACTGGAAAAAAACCCCTCCTAACATAAAAATGGAAATATCCTTCAGTAAAACTGCAAATTTTCCTGATAAATATTAATTCCTGCTTCTTTAAAAGGTGCTTATTTGAGGTATTATGAGTAGTAGCTGTGTGTTAAATCTCCCATTCTTTGTACCAGCTTCTTTAAAAAAAATAAACCAGCCAATGAAAAGTGCCTAGACTGACGCTGTCTCCCTCGGTTAATCCAAGGCCAGCAGAGGGATAATTTGATTAAACTGAGACCCTAATTTATTTAGCTTTAGTTCTGGATCAACCTCTTCTTAATAGAGTGCTGTCGTCTCCAATTGTTTGATGAAAATTAAAGTGACATAAATACCATGGGACTTTTTCAATCTGATTAGTCAGCTAACTTGCTTCAATGCTAGCCCAGCCATCAGGCGCTGGCGTCCTTCCTTTCAGCAGCCTCACTAACAACTGACAAGTTCTCCTTGAAGCCTGGGCACCCACGCTGCCACTCAGGCCCCCACACTTAACCCATCATCCCTGCTCAATGGGGCCTGCTTGACAAGGTGCCCACACCTTTTTTCCATTGCTGTTCAGCACACAAAGCTAAATATTGTTTTATTAGCAATCAATAGCCTGTTAATCCCAAACGATTTCACAAATCCACTGGGCTCTCAAGCTGATTAAAAACGTTTGGGTTGTTTTTTGGAGTTTTTTAGTTGGCTTTTTTTTTAAGCTGCTAAATTTTAGATCTCTCCTCCCAACCCTCATACTCTGATATGGCACATTGTAGCTGGTAAGCAAAGCCACAAAGCAAAAGAGATCTGTTGTTTTAATGTTGCCTTTAAGCAGACATTTGCAAATGTTTCACAATTTAAACATGAGCAAGCCTATGCCACCAAACCCTCAGCACATTTACTGGCTCCTCCACTTTCAATCCATCAGTTTGAAACGTAAGATTACAAGAGTCCTGAGCCTTCCCTTTTCTTTTTACAGCAATATGGTAAAATCTTGCTTAGTCTGTGGGCTGGGGCACTGAGGAGTGAGAGAAGTAAACTTCTTTGATTTACAATATATAAAATGTCAGCAAAGCAGCTGTTACACTGCTGAGCCATGCTGAGTTCACCTCCAAGGCACACAGGCTGGGATGTCACCTGTGTGTGCATGGTGGCTCTCACACAGATCTGTGAGGCACAAGGAGAGCAGCATTACAGACACAGATGAAATCCTCTGGAAAGTCTATTGAAACAAAACATAGATTTCCTAAGTCATCAGCCTTGAGAACAGGGTCCTAGTTCTAAACAGACTGCAGATGTAAAGTCTCAGAGACAACATTTCAGATCAGGGACTTCCAAAAGTCAGCACAATTACTGGGAGCATATCTACTTGGAGAGTGATGTTAAAATAGCTCTAAATTTGGCTGTTCAGTAATTGTTTCAAATTATTCTTCCCTATAAGCTCAGGTCTTTTACAGGCTCTTCTCCAACTCTTTCAGCAACTTCTTCTGTCAGGACATATCTATCCTATCGAAAATAGTCATCAAAACAGTAGAATATACAAACAAAAACCCCCCAAAACACCTACACATCATTTTCAAAAGAGGCTGACCTGTTAAATCTTGGACATTTTAAGTGTAACATGTAACTTTCTACCAACCTAAATAAAGCAGCAACTGTGTATTAATCTCTGGTTAATGTGCATGACCCTGTTGCATTTGCCAGTGATGAAAAAGAGCCACAAATGTTGAAGAAGATTTTTCAGTTTTGTATTTTTAACAATAAGAATCAACAGGAAGCAATACTAAAATCAATACTCACTCAAATAAGTATTTACTGTGGTTTGCAATTCCTCTCCAAATCTCTATTTCTGAGGTCAGTGATGGTAACTTTAGAAAATGGTTGTTGATTGTAGATCTGAACAACCCTACTGCTCTCAAATTCTAGAATAAAGCAACACATATTTTGTTTCAGGCTGGCTGTTCTGCACAACAACTATAATGTAATTATTTTTATTTTGAAATTTTAATTATATCTGCAGATGTACTGTGCAATAGCCTGTGCTGCTTGAAGCAGAAAAAGAGTTTACTCCTCGTTCATAGAATTATTTTTGTGTGATAACATGAGAAAAATGCCATTGATACCTAATCTTCACCTAGGCATTCTGTAAAGATTAATGGAACATCTGAAAACATCTGAAAGCTTTTCTTTGATAGTGCAGTGAGAAACACAGCATCTTTATAAAGAGGTGGTAGGGACTGGAAATCAGGAGGATTTGCTCTGTGGGCTCTGGGTATGTCCTGGCTGCAGCAGTCTCTGCCAGCCAGCTCAGGCATGGAAGGAGTGCATCCAGGTCAGCCTGAAACTCCACACTCTTTTATTTACCATGGACAGAAAGCTTTTCTGTTCTTGCTCAGAGTACTTGTCTTGAAAGTTCCATAATGTTTTGCTTTTAATGCACTGCTTTTTATAGGAAAAGCTAGTAAATTAATGAAATTACTCAGGAAAGCAGAAGATACAGTTTTTCTGTCTAATCTATATTAGTGCAAGGTTACAGCCTTGGCTGTGTGTCAGGACGCAGTGGCTTCATCTATCAAAGCACTTTGTTTTGTCTTGGAGCAGCACTAGAGGTTTGAAGTGATGCCATTTCTGATTTGGCATTTGGATCTGCAGACCCCTTTTGGTGGATGCACACTGGATTAGTTTCAGAGGAGAGTGGGCCGGAGTCTCCACTCCAGATGCACACCAGATGTGCTCTGCAGCTGAGCTGAAGGGCTTCTTTAGACAGCTCCAAACCACAAATGTGGTGCAGATAGTGAGTGAGCCCAGGGCACCAGAGCAGATCTGATCTGGATTACAAACCCCTTGATTTCAGAGTCATAGAATGGTTTGTGTTAGAAGGGATCTTCAAAAGTCCATCTAGTCAAAGCTGTCTGTAATGAGCAGGAACACTAGACCAGGCTGCTCAGGGCCCCATCCAACTTGGCCTTGGTGTTTCCAGGGATGGGGCACCTACAGCCTCTCCAGGCAACCTGTCCCAGTGTTCACCACCCCCATAACAAAACATTTCTTCATTTTACCTAGTCTCAATCTGCCCTCTTTTCATTTAAAACCATCACACTTTTCCCTATCCCTGTAGGCCCCAGTAAAAAGCCTTTCCCCATCTTTCTTATAAGGCCCCTTTAAATATAGAAAGACTGAATTTATTGTGCTGTAGATGTAAGAATTTCAGCTTCTGAAATTCTTACATCTGTCTTGCTTCTGTTTATTGATCTGCTCCTAAGAAACCCTGTAAACATAATATTTTTTGCTGTCACATTGAGCGAGCTGTTGTTCCAGAGCTCTTCCCCACAGGAATAATCTCTGTGAATCATTACACATTCAGAGTAATTCCTCTAAAGTTTCACTTGGTGCTACAGGTCACCTGCCTCTGCAGACTGAGATTAGTGATGCTCATGCATTTTTACAAAACTGAGGTCACCCAACTTGTTACTGGAGCTGGCAGCCAAATCCTACAGCTGAGAGCTGAGGCAGATGCTCAAGCAGCTGCTGACCAAGTTACACGAGCAGCAGGGAGATTTCCTGCTTTGCTCCAGTTCTCCAAACCTCTGCTTCATTTCTCTGGCGACATTCAGAGCACGCTGGAGACAGCAGTTGTGCAGCTTTGCTATCAATTGATCAGACACGGGTTTGGGTGGTATTTACTTAGTTTCTTTAATGACCGTGTTTGCATGGTGAAATTCTGTCTTCTGAACTTCAAAGCCCCAAACTGGATAACTGTCAGAGTAGCTGGAGACTAGAAATCTAGATCCAGATCCAGGGTAGAATTTGAGCCAACAGCCAATTTTCAAACTAATTCATCTGGATGCACAGTAGTTCAATAAAATTTAGATTAAATCTCTCGTCTATTTTGACTTCCAGCTTCCATGTTCAGAAATACCCCACAATGAATAATTCTTCTATTAATATTATTTTCACTTTTGTTCCCCAGAAAAGATCTGTGAGTGCAAAAACATGAAAGAATCTGTCTTCAAAAAACTTCCAAAAATGTCAATAGTCACTTTTACATTACCATTACAGTAAAGCTGGTGCAACCCTACTGACCTAATACTTAGCTATGTTATCCCAAACCTGTCCTCCCCAGGAGCTCTCCTGATTATCTCTTATCAGCCACAGTGGAAAAGGTGTGTTTGGTCTCCTGTTTCCTGCTTTCCTTGCCTGCATACTTTATTTCTGTTCTGTCTGTGCAGGTGTCACTCCTTGCCCTTGAAGAACCAACTCATTTTGAAGAGACATTACCAAAACACAGCAGCATAATAGAGGCAGAAAGGCTTTAGCCAATATGTGGTGTAAGGTCCTTAAATGAGAAGGTGTGTAACCCTTCAGGGAACCCCTGATTTGTGTAACCCCTGATTTGTATGAAGCACTCTCTAATAAGCAGCATCTTTCACAGAATCACAGAGTGCTTTGGGTTGGAAGGGACCCTAACACTCATTGCAATCCCCTGGCATGGGCAGGAACACCTTTCTCTAGGCCAGACTGCTCAGAGTCTCAGACAACCTGGCCTTAGACACTTCCAGGGATGGGGCAGCCACAGCTTCTCCGGGCACCCTGTGCCAGTGTAATTTTCTATATTTACATAGAAGTTCCCATTCTGCCTAATTGCTCTTGCAGGCCACTCTGGTTCCTTTTAAGCCCTTTTAGGTTCCTTTTAACTGACTCATTTTAAAATGAGCTGTTCTTCCTATTCCTGGGCTTTCATTAGAAGATTGCTCCAGAGCCTGTTTTCCTAATGCTCAGGAGCTATCTCATTTCTAGCAGAGCTGTGGATGGAGCTGCCTTGCTGGTGTGGAGCTGGGGGCCAGGACCTTTCACAAGTATCACCTCCCCAGGAGCCTGCAAGCCCACTCTGCTGCAAGCAGGATGAGGGGGGGGAAGGGAAGTGGTTTTAAAGAAAAAGGAATAGAAGGAGAATGCTGCAGCTTGAATTGCTGCTAGTAGAGTCCAGGGTAAAGAAGCAAAAAAGGTTTTTGCACAATATCCACAAATCTTGCCAGCTCCAGCAGCTCATGGCTGCGTGCACATCTCTGTGTGGTACAGCCTGGCTGTGCCGTGAGCCCTTTGCTGCTTCCCAGAAATGGATGAGTTGTCTAATCCAGTGTGTGGGGAGATGACAGGAAATAACTGGGTAGCTTCCATGTGTGTTTGGAGCTTTTTAGTGCTGGATGTGCTGTCAGTGATGCCTCTGGAATCTGATCAGCCACACGATGGTCTCTTCAGAACTGCTGAAGCCTTTGCAGCCTGAACTGGCTGCCTGTAAAAGCAGAGCATCCTGCAAAACTTCCACAATGTTTAGGCAAGGAATGCATAGCTGGAGAAAACACTCCAAATTGTTTGGAGTATGCAGTTTTTCTGTGTGTTCTGGGTGAACCTGAGAGCAAAACCTGCTCTGATTAGCCAAAATAAGTTCGGTTCTGCACCCTCTTCTAAGCAGGAGGGTGCAGGAATATTTGTGTTCCTTTTGTTTCTCATTGATGGCATTTAGACGAGACGCTTCCTCTGTCCCGGGGATGTGTCACAAACTTCTCCTTTTCCCGCTGTGGACGCAGGAGGGCAGTGCAACTCCAGCTTGGATTCAGGCATCTTCGGAGCATCAGATGGTCCTAAGCAAAGCTCAGCCCTAGCCCACGTAAAGCCTCCAGTTCCAATCAAAGGAGTTTCTAATATTTTCTTCATTATTACACTTGGCAATCCACCTGTAGCTAGACTTTAAAAAATAAATTCCCTTCCCTGTTTACATGAGCAGCAAATCTGCACTGCCAAAGAAAGGATGCAAGGCAGAGGAGGGGGAGGAAAAGAAGGGGGCAAGGAGGAGAAAACGTGGGAAGAAAGGAGAGGAAGGGAAAAAAGGGGAGGAAAAAGGGGGAGTTTAAGATGGGGTTTAAGATTAAAATAAAATAAACGAAGTTGCTGTTGCATTTATTTGTACCACACATAAACAAGCTGCTGGACTCAAAGGCATCAAAAGTGTCAAGTCAGCTACACCTCTAAGAACAGCTCAGAAATTGTACTTGCAGCATAAACAGTAGCTGCATGGTTTGAAAACATGTGAAATAGGTAAGGGGTATCTAGGATAAAAATACCTGCTAACTCTGGCAGATTTGGTCAGGTTCCTTCTGACGGGTCACAGCCTCCTCATTGGAATTTCCACTGGGAAATGGATTTCCACTGCCACTGTTACTTTCACTGTATTCATTTCACAGTGGTTCTTCCAAGCAGATTCCCTAGTGCAAAGGCATTTTTCCAGGTAAATTACTTACACCACCAAAACAAATTAATCACTGAAGTAAATTAGTAGTTTGGTGCAGTAGAGTGCCTTGTTTTGTACAATAATTTGTTTTTTACACACTTATTTTCCCCCCACAACACATCGAAGCAAAGTCAGCTCTTTGGAGCAGAAGTCTGTAGTTGGCAAGATGCTGACTTTAACCAGGCTCTTACCTGGATCCCATCACAAACCACAGGGCTAGGAACCACTGAGAACATGCAGCCACATGAGGTTTTATCAGCATGTTTTATTCCATGCACAGCACACAAGATCACACAGAATCTTCTGCAGCCACATTGGCAGAGAAGATTTGGTGCTGGAATAGTTCTTAACTGGGAAATACCAGTTCTGCAAGTCATCCATTTGTGGCATTTCCTAGCCTTTTTCTCTTTGATGCTTTTGGTAGGTGATATTGTTCCTTGGAGTTAAAAAGGAATTGTAGAAATCATTGACTATATCTATAGTATTTGCAGGGAATGCCCTGACAAAGAAGAAGAATGATGAGGAGGACTTCATCTTATAGAATAATGTAGTATAATAAAGTAATTAATTAGCCTTCTGATACTATATTACATTACATCTAAACTGAATCTGCCAAGCACTCCCTGCACAGCATCTGTGGCTGTCAGTGACAGTCCCACACACACCTGGATCCAACGGGTCAGTGAATCACAGCACTCACCCCAGAACCCAGTCACCAATTCCCTTCTGGTAAACCATCTTCCACAATGCATCCCAATTGTGAACAACACAGGAGCAGCAAATGAGATAATTGCTTTGCCTTTCTCTGAGGTTCAGAGAATGTGAATCCCAGAAATATTCTTGGGAAGAATCGTGCCTTGCATTTCTCTGTGAAGAGAAATGTGGCTACATATTTCTGCAACCATTGGTTTATGCTGTTGTTTTATGAACATTTCTAGATAACATTTTAGGGAGAGTAAAAAAATAGTACAAGACTTACCAGGAGAATATCACCTTTACAAACACCTAGTAAATAAATTAATAATAATAATAATAACAATAATAATAGTAGTAGTAGTAGTAGCAGCTTCTGACAAGAGAGGAGGTAGCCTATTTCTCTTTGTGCTTGCACATTCCTACTGCACTAACACATTCCCATGTGAATGAAAATCTAATTAGTCTGAAAACTAATTAGGAATGTGCAAAGAATGGATCAGGCAGGTTGGTATCAGTGCTGTTTCAACACTTGTGAAGAGGAGAGGTGGGATGGAGCTGCTCAGGGCGGGGAGGGGACTACTCTTATCAGCAACACTTTTGATTTAGATTGGTGTAAACCCGAGGCCATAACCTGAGACCAACTTCCATCGAGTTCAAGGCAGTCACAGCACTCTGAGAGCCTTTCATTGTGGCCCCTTTCTCAAAAAGTCTTTCAAAAAAAGCTAAATCCGTGTTACAAAAACAAGTTGAAAATATTGAGCTAATAACACACTGTATATACTTCTTCTGAAAGGATTCCTTTCCAAGAAAGGTGTATGTGACGTAAAAAAGAAAAAAATGGCTAAAAATCAAGTGGTAAAAGAAAAAAATCACAGCAAAATCAGTAACTTCAGGGAAAAAAATAGAAAAGATGACTGAAATTGAGAAGATTGAATTCAAAAAGAAATACATTAAGAAACAACTAAAAACATTTAACAAGCCGATACTTTGGAACTCAGTTGCACTGATATAAAATTTGGAACAGCTCCCTCTGCTTTTCCTTTTGTAACAGGCTTGTCATGGGCAAAACTGACAAAATAATCAAAACAGTCACTGGAAAATTATAAATAAATTCTAGAATGAAAGGACCCCCAGAATATATGTTGTTTGAAAGACTGACATTCTTCAGTGAGATGCTAGAAATTTTAATCTACATTCCTATCAATATTTGCATTATTCACCACTGCAATGTCTGTTGCTAATTATTATTATTTGTAGTATTATTTGAAAGTGTAGTCACTTACATAGCCAATTACATTGCAATAAATGAGTTCTAACCTATAAAACCTATAATAGGCTTTGAACTCAGATTAAAACCATCTTGTCAAAGTGAAAAATTATACAAGAGCTTATACACAGCAAAAAGCATTCACCAAACCATTTGAAATTTAGTTACAGCAGAATCTTATTTTTTCAGCAAATTAGTTTTTTTTATTTCCTCAGAGAAAAATAATGGGGTCTGAATTTTTCTTTGTTTTGTTTTTGGTTTTGTGTTTTCCCAGATAGCAAGCATAAAACTAAAGAAAATGTAATCAAGTTCACAGAGAATCTTCATTAACATTGGTTTCAGTTGCAATTCTCTACTAAGGGATTTTCTATTCTTCTGTGGTGAAAAATTGATGTTTTCGCTATGCTGGCTTAGATTTGGAAAACATTTGAGAAGTGGATTTTGGGCTGGATCATCCTACATTTATTATGACTATTTTTGTTATAGAAAACTCCACCTATTCATGGATTTAAGTAGCAGAAATCTTCATGTGTCTGCAATGAACAACCAGTTATTGCAAATACTTATTTCCCAGAGGGTTATTGAATTGTATGAAGCATTGAAGCATTCAGAAGTTAGATTAGTACTAAACTATAGGAGAGTATTGAACTTTTACAATACTATACTTTTCTAAACTATAGGAAAGTATTTGAACTTTTACAGAGAGCAGCTGAACCAAACTACACAAAAGCAGCTGAAAAGTACTTTGTACTTTTGGTTGGGATTTTCTCGGTGATTTTGTTACAGTAATAATAACAGTTAAAATTCAGTTTTGGAGAGTGAGTTGTTCCTTTTTTTCCTTTGAGAAGAAATGTGAAATCTAATGTTTCTCTCTATTTTACTGGCCTAATTCTGATTTCATTTGCAATCTCTGTGAAACCCCTTCTGATACACAAGAACATCAGAAGAAATCAAACTTGCCTTTTTTTTAAAAAAAGCACTTTTAGAAGGAGATTATTCAAAACGACAGGATTGTACTTTTCTTTTAGTTTTTCAGGCAGAGCATTCATGAAATGTCTTCAGGAAGATGGTGGGACAACTGGGAAGGTTAGCAAATCATAAATGTCAAGAATATTAAAATAATGAGATCATTGCATGGCAGACAAATTGTTTTGTAAACTAAGATTCTAGATGCATGTCCTGCACAGCCACAGGACATGGCTGAGATAAAGGGGTGACCGTCCAGAAATATGCCTCCAAATCCTGTAATCCATTTCTCCATAATTATTTCCAGCCACCAAAACAAAGAACAAACAAACAAAGCAATCTGACTGGGGCAGAAAAGACAAAGTGAACTGCAGACAAACGTGGGATTGCACGTCCCTGATCAGCATGCTCCAAATGCTGAGCGGAGCACAAACACCCTTGGGACCACAAACCCCAGCAGGGCATGAAAGAAAGTGCCATATCCATTGCATTTCCATTCATCATCGCTAAGCTCCAAGTTTAGCAAAGTTTCATTGCCCATAAATGCTCTGATGATGAGCAGCTGCACCTGATATCATTTAGAGCCTGGTTGCATAACCCGCATTTCCCCCGAGCTTTGTCCCTAAGCTGCTGCCTGACAGGCATCAGCCAGACACAACTTGTTGTTTTAAAAAAGCCTCTGCAGCGTTTTTACGTTTAGCAGCTGAACCAAACTTCACAAAAGCAGCTGAAAAGAATTGGTAAAAGGTTAGGATAGATTGACTGTTTCCAAATTGGAATACTAATGATGATCTTTAATGAAGCCTGACAGTACAATCTGTTTCTTATTGTTCCCTAAGTGCTGGCTACTGATCATATTCACTGGCTTTAGCTGACAGGGATAGACAGGGACAAATGGGCCCCACTGGTGAGCAGGACTGTGCACAGCTAATCTTTCAACAAGGATTAAATTAATTAAAATGATTCTCCCATCAGAAGAATCAATCTTTTGATTTGTTATCATCGTAGTGGTTATTAATTTTGAATGATGTCTAATTGGTGCCAGTACTGTTTGGGTCAGCTGGCTTAGTAATCTTCTTAGAAAGCAGTAAAGAATACATAATTTTAGTAGCTGTGTCAGGGAGCAGGGAGCTGAGCAAGGAAAAAAATCCCTGACTTGATTTAATACCTCTCATAATGTGTAAGAAGAATGGGAAAAGTAGGCAAAATACCTGCTAGACCCAACTGGTGAAAACTGACTTTTCTTTATTAACTTCACCTCTTTAAAATAAAAAAATTAAGGCACTTTCTCATAAGGAGTCTTAAATAAATGTTTTATTTTGGCATTGCTAATAAGCAGGATTGGAAATGCTTTATTCTCAGTGCAAAGACAAAATGCTGAGGGCTGGAGAGGGCTCAGAGGAAAGCCCAGACTGATGGAGCAGGTCTGCACCACACTGCAGAGGCAGAGCTTGCACAGCTGGGTGGATCTGGCCCAGCCATTTCCAGCTCCACAAACAATTGCTCCCTTTTCTTTTGATGCCAATGTCCAAAGCAGTAGGATCTGGTCTCTTACTCAAATTTCTACAGTATTTAAGCCCTTTAAAACACCAGTGGGAGTTTAGAAGAGGTAATAGAAGCACCTGTAGGTCAAATAAAATTTCCTATCTGCCTGGTTTTGATATTTAGGCTGAGTGTGTTACCTGCACAGCTACAATAATGCCTAAGCCATACCTGCAAAGTGGATGAGGGGCTGCCTCTTGTGTGCTGTTCAAACTGAAGTGACAGAGTAAGAGAAAGGCCATTCTCTGTGCCTTAGAACAACAGACATGTCAGTGAGGTGAGGTGAGGACAAAACTGGCCCTGACAGAGCTAGGATGGTACAGAGCACATCCTCCTGTCAACTCCTGAAACATAAATATATGGCTGCATGGGCAACCTGCAGGAGGGACAAATCCTGAACCTTGGATGTTCACACAATTAAAACCCCAGAGGTTTCTCCTGAAGTGATATCCAAGTCTCACTCAGATGAAAACAGGGACATAATTCTTGGGTTTTTGTTATTTATCTTCTACACATAGGAAATAGTTTCTGCCTTACTTATGCTTGACAATAAATGCACAAAAGCAAGGAGGGGTTAATCTGGGAGGAAGGCATCCATTCCACCAGTGGAATAAGTGTTTAGATGATTCACACCCATATCAATTTACTCATCTGGGGGTAATGTCACTCCCTTTGCAAATCCACCATCTCACCATCCCCTTCTCCTGCTACACTCTCCAGCCCCACAACCTGCTGTCTCTTTGGAAAAGGAAATATGTTGCATGACAAATAAAAGTGGTCCAATCCTGCCTTTTCATGGAGTGAGCTGTTCTCCTCTAAGAAATCATCACAGTTTCTGTAATTCATGTGCTTTAGCTAAAACCTCAGTTAAGCTGGAATAGTAGCACTTGAGTAAAAATTATTCCCACATGTTATGTCTTTGGAGTCAACAGCAAAACCATCAACCCAGGAGAATTCATCCACTACAACAAATGGTACACAGGTCTTTTACAGTCTTACCTACATTTGGTAAGAAATTCTGGTTAACCCAATCTTGCTTACCAGCCCCAAGTCCCACCAAATGATCTTCAAAACTCAACTAGTAAAAAGAGATTTAAAAACTGTTTCTAATTCCTCATCCTACAGATGGTTGTTCTTTAGAAATCATTCTACAGAAAAGCAAGATATATCTCAACCAAATTACAAATCATTATAACAATAAATAAAAAGCTTTTACATGATGGAGTGCAAATTGTCATTCAAGTTTGGAGAGCTGGACCTGGGTCCTATTTCATAGGTTAAAAATGCTTATTCTTGTTCGATGAAGGTCCTTTTCTTTTCTCTACATGCATTCCCCCTACTTGTTCTGCTGTGATTGGTTAGGCTGGGCACACTCATCTTACTCAGCACCATTAATAATTGTTTAGACAAGGAGTTAAGTTACAGATCATAAAATCCAACTATTGTTCCTGGCCTCAGCACTGATTTTAGACAGATCTATCCTTCTATGACTTTGGATAGATTACATTTCTGCTTTGTCTTTTTTGTTTGTTCATTTGTTTGAATATCCTGTTCTGCAAAGTATTCTTAAGCAAATTAATCTAAACATCATTTCATGTGCTCCCGTGAATACATTCCTTTAACCAATCACTCTACTTTTTTGTTATTATTCTTTTCAAAATGCATTTTAAGATTGGATGGAACCAAAGGCTACTAATATCCAATGAGACAATACCAACTCCTAAACTTACTCTGCAAGACTAGTATTCTAATAACTTTTTTTCATATCTGCAGTAGAAGAGATAAACAGGTTAAAAGAATCTCATTGAATTGTCCATTGAGAAATTTATTTCTACAATGAGAAGAGTCTGAGATTAAAAAAAAAAAAAACTTAAAATATTTTGAAAACTATACAAAGCTATCATTGTTTGCGTAGTCCTTGATTCATGCTTGAAGCTCAGGTCTTCTTATATTCTTTTTAGAGAAATAGCTGTTTGGATTGGGGTTTCAGAATTCTCCTGAATATGAATGTGTGTGTTAAAGCAAGTACACTGAAGAACCCATTTCTAAATTCAGCTCTTCAAAATATATGTGTTGCATTGCTATCCAGTATTTCTTTCTCCAAAACATACCTAAATACAACACTTCTTATTCTTCCTTCCAAGCATGATGCCTTTGATTAAAACATCACAATTGCCTTTTTTGCCACCATGAGGCTGCAGCACAGATCTGCTGTGGAAAAGCCACATTGCAGCAGTGGCAGAGCAGCTGTTTAATGTCCTGAATCAAGGCAGGGTTTTAGTGCAAGGTGGAATGAACATCTTCCCCCTCATGACAGCTGTGGAATACAATAGTGATGTTTTTGTAAACTTAGTTCTAAAAGTATATTCACTTTCACACATGCACAGTGTTAGTCCTGATAGCTGCACTGGTCCTTTAAGGCTGTGGAAGTGCCTTCTTTTCTTCCCTAAACCCCATTCAAAACCTCTGTGGACTTTTCCATACCCAATAAAGGAAACAGCTGTGCTGTCCACAACAGCGAACCTCTAAAAACCCCAAAAGATGCAGGTAGAAACCCCCAAAAATGAGAGAAGGAACCCTGCAACCCAGTTCAAAAGGAGATCCAATAGCTGTACTCACTGCTTAGACAATTAGACTGTCTCTGGCCACCTATATTATAAACTCTCCTTCAAAAGAGGACAATATAGCTTTGAGATTTTCTATTATTTCAGGTTTCCACCAAGTAAACTCCAATACCTAGAGAGACATTACTCTGAACATTGCAAGATCAGAAACCTCCAACAGCTTTTCCCTTTGATTCAGACCTGACTGTAAAATCACCACTTGCTTTATAAGCTCTTATAAAAAAAGAAGCCAGATCCTGAAGGGCATAACTACATCAAAGGAAAGCAACATGGGAAGAGAAAACTCATGTATACATGGAAAACAGAGCTTAAATAGAGCCAGGCTTAAGTATTTGTGGGGAATGCTCTCATCTCTTTCTGGTGACCACGATTTCCACACAACCTATTTGGATACTGTCAGATTTTCCTTAAGAGAACTCAGCTTCTAATGGTGGGTTTTAGTTTATATGGTGACAGGCTTTCTGGAATTCCCTGTCTCTGTGCTCTTTTTGTTCTCCTAAATACCTTCCCTGCTGGAAAATGCACTGATTCCAAACAGCCATAATGGCTAAGTCCTCTAGCAAATGTTTTAAGTACCTGATTGTGAATAACACCTTGTCCAAGGAATTGGTCAGTTGTTAACCTTTAACCTTGTGTACTGCCATGCAGGAGGAATCTGCTTACAATTCTCATTGTAAAGATACACAAGGAGTAGCATTAGGGCAGTTTGACCTCAGGATTTTCTGAAGGTAACTTGGACTTAATTTTCTCCCATCTTTTTGCATTTGCAAATAACTCCTTAAACAAGAATTTTAACAAACTGACTTTTCATGGTATTTTCATTACTATTCTTTTATTTTTTTCCCATTTTGTGATCCCATTTCAGAAGTGAGGGAACTGAGAATTCTTTCCAGAAAAAGGTTAAACAATTTAGGATTTAGAAGTGCCTAAGAAAGAAGCTGTATTTACTTTCCCTGGGATGGGGTGCATAAGCTGATTTTCACAACTGATCTTTCTGATAATAGAGTTATCCCAAGGGACCAGAAATCATCTGTTATGAACAAGAATTCTGTTAGGTTTTTTTTGGAAGAAAAAGCTACAAAATAGCCAGCCAGACGACTGGCACTGCGAAGTTTTACTTGTTTTTGTTATTGTAATCACGGGTCATTGTCACTCCTTTGTATTAGCAGAGCCTCGCCTGAGGCTAAGGTGTACTCCCCAGAATGGGGAACCAGAGACCTGAGAGGGAGGGGAGGGATATGCAAATAACTCCAAGGACCAGCATGCTGTGTGGGACCCCTGCCCCAAACGTACTGAGAGAACCCCAAAAACAACGAGCTACCTAAGAATTGAGAGACTGGAGTTATATCTAGACGTGAGGAGCAGAGTGCTGGACCTACAGAGACGCGGAACACCTTCGGGGTCCCTCTCGCCCTGACCTAGGGAGTCGTCCCGACGTTAATGGGAGCCGGGCGACGGCAACCCAAAGGGAGACCTGCTCTAGGATCACCACGCCCGAAAGGCTCCTGTGAGGCCCGTGATCCCAGCTCTGCCCCTCGAGGACAAAGCTGCAAAGATCCTCCTCCTCTGCGTCGCTGTGGGAGACGACGGGAGACTGCAGCCCCGCCGAGCTGCCCAACCCTGAGCTGATCACTTATAATAAAGGCATTAAAAAGGAGAAGAATTCTCCTTGCCCTGTTTATTTCATCATCCACTGAGAAAAGTGAAAAGCTTGGTACAGACCTGCCTTATGCATGCCACTGGAAAGAAAACTCTGTGTTCCAGACAGATCCCATAAAAATGTTGTGTACTAGAAAATGACCATCTAGAACAAATATATAGATTATAACTGTTGCCCCCAGATATGGAAACTTGCTTGAAAAAGAAGGCACAACATTGAGAGAAGCCAGGGCACAATGGGGAGGATGCAGATGTAGAAGGTCCCAGAGCAGGGGCACTGCTCCACAGTCTGTCACCTGCTCATGGGTGACACCCTGAGACACAATTCAGGGCAAAACTCACTTAGGCTAAATTCATAGTCTGGAGCTCCAAAGTTATCTTGGTTAGGCATCTCTTCTTGTCTGAGATATTTTACTCTGTTAGTGAGCAGAACACAGGATTTCTTTAAGCAGTGTAGAATTCTTTGCTGACGGCCCCACAACATTCTTAAAGATAGTTCTGGTAGGCTGGGAATAATATATTCTGTTTAGCATGGTGAAGGACTGTCTTCAGAGTAAGGGAGGACAAAAATTGATTCACTTTTCTATGAATTTTTTTGTTTCCATGAAGTAATTTAAAAATTACTTTCATGTAGATAGATCCCAGATTAGATTACCCTACTAGATTTGATTTCTTGCAGCTATAGATTTATCCCAGCACTGGAACTCAAGCTGAAGCTCTCAGCCAGTCAGATGCATAAAACGTTCTGTGTCCTGTTTACAAGGGCAGTTTGTGTTTGGTTTTAATTTTTATTTAGTCTGCATGTATGGGAAATAAATGTTTTACAGTGAGTTCCTCTGGAGGGGTGTTCACAGGGGTCCCAGGATAAGGGAAGAGATGAGAATGTTGACTCCATGTTTCAGAAGGTTGATTTATTTTATATATATATATATATATATATATATATATATATATATGTATATATGTATATATATGTGTATATATATATATATATATATATAAAATATTAAAAGAGAATTATATATTAAAACTATACAAAGAATAGAAGAAAGGATTTCATCAGAAGGCTAGAAAGGAAAAGAAAGGAATGGAATGATAATAAAATCTTGTCTTGGACAGAGAGTCGGAGCCAGCTGACTGTGATTGGCCATTAATTAGAAACAGCCACCTGAGACCAATCCCAGATGCACCTGTTGCATCCCACAGCAGCAGATAATCAATGCTTACATTTCATTTCTGAGGCCTCTCAGCTTCTCAGGAGAAAAAATCCTAGCAAAATGATTTTTCATAAAAGATGTCTGTGACATTCTTCAAAACAGGTGTATGATTCATCAAACTCCCAGCTTCTATTGGCAAAAATATTAAGTAAAACATCAGGCTGAAAAACTTATTTTCCTGAAATCTAGAAGAGGATGCTCTGCAAAATAAAACTGTTATGAATCCTGGCAGTATCATTGTGTCCATTTTAGAGCCAAAGAAGCAGATTTCAAAGAGCATTTCAATAAAGCAGGTTTAATTGGAATGCTTGAAGTTGTAGTATAACTGATCCTTTGATTACAATCTATGTGGAAGTCAAGGACACTCAGCATTTGAAGGATTCATTTCCAAGAGACAAATGAACAGTACCTGGGAATTTAAACAGGTGTTAGGGGCTGATAGTTCCTGGACAGAAGTGAAGGCAGATATTCCTTTCTCTTCCAGCCTCCAGGATTTACCCTTCTGGGATGATGTGGATTCTGTCATCCAATGGAAAGCAGTATGAGTGGATTCTAAATTCAATTAAATCTTCATTTAACATTAACCATCACTATTTCATCCCTCAGCATGTATTCATTCCCATAGCCCATGTGTTTCTCTCCACTGGAGCACAGACAATTTTTCACACACACATTCATTTTTGAACAGGGCATTGTTATATTTTCTTGACCAATGAAGGTGATGCCTTTTTCTCAGATGCAGCATGCACTCTCCTCAAGGTGATCATCTGTGTGTTAAAGAGGAAAAGAAAAGCAAGAGATAAAAAAGAAACACACAGGAAATTTATTGTGTAACTACACTCTTAGAACCAATTCTTTTGCTCCCATTTGTGGCAGCTACTACCAGTGCTGTTAACTAATCAATTTGTTTCTTTAATGCTTTAACAATATTTCTGATATGGTCTGTCCAAGTGCAAGTAGGATTTTTTCCTACCATGTCTTTTTACTTAGGTATGATGCATTACATAAATTCAATATCCTTCACCTTCTCAGCTCTCAACTTAAAGAGAGCTATCAGCATTGGGAGGTGCTACTGATCACTGAAATATTAAAAGAAAAAATATTTTTTTCTGTTGTTCTAAAGAATTTCTGAATCTTTCTGACGATTTATGTTCATTGTGAACATTCAGGGATTCTGGCTTCTGGGATTTTGAATAGGTCCAGACTTGCTAAACTTTCCTCACCTTCTCAGTGTCTGAAGTAACAACATGCTTATCCTTATGACAAAGCATAAGGATAAATAGAAGTGATCTGTTTGCTATCTATAAATAGCACAGCAACATTCCATCAGCAGGACTCCACTGGGCCTAATCAGAACAATCCCCATTCTCCTGATCATATCCTCCAGGTTATTTCAGAGGCAGGGAAAGGGCAGGGTGACAGAACAATAAATAAACTAGAAATACATGCTCCATTTAAACTGTTTCATTATGGCTGGATTTTCCTAGGGAAATTTTACACACAGGACCAGGTTATCTCAAGGCAAAGGTTGACAGGACAGTGGCCACAGAAAACCCCATTTTGCAGACCAGGAAAACAAGGCAACCTTAGTACAGGTGATGGATGAGCAGATGAGCCAGACTCACTTATCCAGATCCCTCAGATTCAAGAGCTTGATCATTGATCTGAATTTTCAAATTTTGGACCCCTATTTGGTTTTCAAACACCTGAAAGTGAAAGGCAGAGAAAAGTTGAGCACAGAACTTTGCCCTGAAGATACACATTTAGTTAGGGTCAGTCAGAGCAAACACAGAACAATGGATACGTGGGCATTAAACCTAAGAGGCTTTGCTTATTGACATTCCTGGACTCACTTTTGAATACTTTGCCCTTTAAACCTTTGTTTGAAGCTCCCAATGTAGAAGATGACAATTCCAACTTAATCGATTGAAAGATGAAATCAGACCTTTGAACTCATTAAAAGCTACCTGTGCCCCTGAATTTCTGGCTTTTACTAGAGCAGCTCAATACTTTAATGAGGTCCTTCAATTTTAAATAGTATTTAAATGGAGCTGGAGGTACAGCTGGAGGTATTAGTATTGTAATGAAAAGAAACCCCCACAACATCACATCTTTTTTTGGCAAAATCCTCAAATAGGTCTTAAACAGATATTTACATTAAAATACAACCTTTCCTCTGCTGACTGGAAGAGATAAAATCTGTAATTCATTGGGCATCTTCTAATCGATTTTGGCACTTGTCAGATGATGTTCTTATGGATTTCTGTTATGCTCTGTGTCCCTCCTAGGCAGAAGAAACTATGCTTCTGTATGTCATTGTTCAGAAAGTGGAGATCTTTGAAATAATTTGCCAGTCCTATCTTTTTCCTTTTGGGAAAAAATGAAAATTGCTGTAGGCCTGGCACTTTTGTTTATGTGTATGGAATATTTGCTGTTTACATAAAGAGTATATTTCAGGAGATTTTAGACAAACACATAGCAGGGCTATCAGCTAACAAAGTGTTGGCATCGTGTGCTCTGCTCTGTGAATACTGATGCCACTCCACTTTTTCCCCCTGATCCGGCGAGTGAACGCCCTGCAATGCAGGATTCTTTGCACAGTGAAGGAACTTTTTAAAGAAATATCACTGAATAATAAAAATTAAACAGCAGAAAGATGTACTGGACTGCTGAAATGGCCAAAACCCCAAAGAAATGGCTCATTCCCAGACAGTGTGTTTTGTTCTCACTGCATATTTCTGGGCTGCAGGTTTTTTCATGGAAGAGAGTTGGCTGGTTGTGACCAAGGGAAAATACAGGTTAATCATAGTTCTGTGCTTTACATTTTATTCAAAAGCACGTGAGAATCTCATATAAATGTTAAGTAACTGTCAATTAAAGTTCCCCTTTGCCCTGCGGTGGCCATTTCCCAGGCAGCTGGGGTGGAGGGGGAGATCCTCACGTCGGTCTTGGGTCCTTATCTATGGCTAAAGACCAAACCAACGGGATTTATTAACTTCATATCGAGCAGCACGAGGTTTGCCTGGACCCACCACAGCCCCAATAGATGTCCTACCGGGCCACAAACCCAGCACAAACGGCAGGGCTGCCTGCACAATCCCGCCGTGAATGGGCCTGAATGGGGCAGCGCCTAAGAGCCAGTTTACCAACATCTGTATTAGCCCAGCATCGCTGCTGCGAGGAGCTCTGCTGCCAGACAAGGCCTAATCCCATAAGCTGCTCATTTGCATACCCTCATTAGCTGATTGGGGGCTGCAGGAGGCAGGCTGTGCGGCCTGGGTGGCTGCCTGGGTGGCTGGCGCGGTAATGAAGGCGCGGCGCTGAATGTGAGGTTTATATGTATGGAAGGGATTAGCAGTGTTGGAGCTTGTGTGAACTCATGTTGCCATATTCTCTCCACTGGATCACAGTAATTGGATGGGAGGAGCAAGAGTGGATCCATTAGTTTTGTGTGTTTGCCCAGGAGCTGGGTGCTAGGGATTCAATTTGGCTGCCTTTGCTCCCCTGCCTTTGTGAGGCCTGGCGCTTTGTCTAGGCAAGCCCTTAGCACCTCTGTACACTGCCCACACTGAGGGGATTCAGCCACAAAGGAGAAACCTCCGAGACAGCAGCACAGAATGCAGCCTGGACTCAAGTGCTACTTGAGGGCAGCACAATCCTGCCCAGCCCAGCCCTGGGAGAGAAAGTGAGAGATAATTGAAATCTGTAAACACCTCCGGAGCCTTTTTATTATTTTATTAGTTCTCCACATTTGGGCTTAGCAAACCCCATCATCAAAGAGGCCGTGAGCTCCTTACAAGTAAACTGAATGGCTTGAAATTTCACTGACTTAAGAAGCAATTGTTGGGATTCTTTGCTGGGCTTGCATAATTCTAATGCAAAAAAAATTCCATTTCCTACATTATTTGTACAGCTGGAGTAATCACTTTGTGTGACCGATGATGTAAAAGAAAAAATAATTGCAAGCCTGTCGCTCCCATAGTGCCAAAAATGCACCTTCAGCCACAACAGGAAGAAAACAGCTAAATAGTTCTGGGAAGTTTGGTGCCAGTGATAGGCTTGGCAGGGTGTTAAGGCACAAGTTACATGCAATAGACATTATTAACAGACATTATTTAGATGGGAGGAACAATTCAGGCACTTAACATTGCCTCATCATTTCCACAATGGTTTGGGGGATGCTTTCTTTCCTTCAGGATAGCTAAAACTGTGAAAAATTCCTATGAGAATGAAGCTGTGGGGCACAGGGAAGATGGGGCTATTCAAAATAGCAAAAACAATAACCCACAGGCAGCATATCCTTTTCCTTTTTAAAAAGGATTTTCATCCCCAAAACGTAACATCATCACTCTGTTAATTACACTTCCCTGAAATTTGATAGTTTGTTTTATACCACTTTTCTATTTTATGTTTTTATCCCAAACAATGGTAGTTGATTTTTGGAATAAGAGAAACTAAAAATTCCTTTAGATAGAGTTGTGTGAAAACTGGAAATATTCTGGTATTTATGGCTAAACTTCAGAACCAATAAATGTACAGTAGCAATACAGCACTAAGGATAATGTGTGACCTGTCCTTGTGTTACTCCAGGATTTCCTCGCTGCTATAGTTTTATCAGCATGGAACTATAATGACACAGAACCTATTTATCAGGTAGTGATTCAATCTGCATTACTGATTCCATGTAAATCAGTTTCTATTGGAATGGTTCTGTGGTCATTTATTGCCTGAAGATCAGAAAGCAAGAACACCCTTCTGTATTTTTAAGTGGATGTAAAGGACAATGCTTAAATTCTAAACAGAACAACATTTCCTCCTCAATTCCCTTCCAAGCTGGGCTGCTGTCTGTGAGGCAGTAGAAAGAATTAAATCAGCAGGCTGTAAAAGATAGAGAGAGATAAATACCAAAGTGCTTGACAACTTCAGAAACAAACTAAGGAACAGAACGTTTTTTGTAGATTCCAGAGGGGCTTTGTAGTACTTTCACTGGAGGAAATCCCTCAGGCCTGCTATGGATGTGCCTTTCCACAAGATAAAAACTGAAATGCAGAACACACACTTCATGGAATTTGAGGAAATAAACCACTTAAATTAGTTCAATCACTTTGGGGAAGACAAAGGTCATTTTGTGCCCCAAAGTGAAGGGAGTTCAGCACCTCTTCAATTCAACATGTTTTAGTTAAGAGTCACAATGTCTTTGGAGTAGATGAGGATGATGATTGCTGTTGGTGATCACACACTTTATTCATGGGATGCATCTTGCTATTAGGCTGACTCTCTGTGCAGAAAGACCAACAGTTTTCTGAAATGACTGTACTGAGCTGTGGGAGAAGGCTGCCAAATGAATCATGCTCTGGCTGCCCTGTGCTAAATTCCAGAGCACATAATAATGCTCCCATTTGTTTCTTTGAATCATCTTACGGTGCTGCATGCACATTGAGCTGATGTACCAACACTAATGCATCATGCTGTTCTTGGAGTTGGATTCGTAAAATACCTCATAAAAATAAACAGCTTTATTGCCAGGCTCACCAGGAATGATAATCCCACAGATAAAAGCCATTAGTCTGAGACTGAATCAAGGTAATTGCCAAAGAAGGGATCTGTTTTATGGAGTTTGTGGCTATGTGGTTAGACTAAATCCTTTTTGCACAAAGCAGACAGCAGTTGCCTGCTGCTGAAATCCCTCAGTGCCCACAAGGATCAGATGTTAGTAAAAGCAGTGTTCAGCCAGCCCACGTTCACCCCAGCTCTATCAGTGTACTGCACTGAACCTTCTCCTGTTGCTTTCATTTAGCACACATGCAGACATCTCAACATCACTGCTGGGAACCAAAGAAATCTTCATTGCATGCTTAAGCTTAACAAGGTGCCATTCATAAACCAGAAAAGGGCCTGACTCTCACAGAACTGTCATCTCCTTGTCAGTTCTATTGCTGGTGAGTAATGAGAGAATGAAGTACAGAATGAGGGCAGTGAGTTGTTTTCCTCCTCACTTCAAACCTTTGTATGTGAAGACCAAACTCACATTTAAAGTGGAAACATTTTGCACAAAGATACTTGTTAATAATTTTAATTTCTGCCATCTTTGACAATTTATTTTGTTTCTAGTCAGCATCCCTATCCCATGTCCAGCACTTTCGTGACATTTGTGGCAGCCACTCATTCCTGCCAAGAACAGAGAGTTCAGACTCTCTGAACTCAGACTCCCAAAGGGCCTTAACAACACTGCAGGAAGCTGGTTTTCCCTCATACCTTCTCCCTCTACCACCAACCCCCCAAAAAACCATTCCAAGTACAAGAGGGGAAATACTATTACAAAATCCAGCCAAGGCTATTCTCCAAAGCACAGCTGAGCCCTGGGATTCTGGGCAGCCAAGAAACACCTTGAGAGAAAGCTGTGGGGAACACTCAGTGAGAAACATTTCAGCTGCAAAGCAAAAATCCAAGTGTCACCTCAGGATGACACTTGAGAGAGCAGCTGAGGCTCAGCTGCACTTCCAAGCCATCACCAAGGCTCAAAGGCTGAATAATTCTGTGAATTGACTTTATCTCCCTGTCCCTTTTGCCTACCCAACAGTGTCTTGTAGGGCTCTGCATTTTATTCTGCCAGTGGAAAGGAACAGACTTCAATATACCTTTATAATATGGAAATAGATTTTGTGCCCCATTGTACCACTACAATTCGTTTTCACATCCTGGGACATTTTGGTGAATGACACCTGAAAGACTCCCAGCATTTCACTATTTATTCTACACCATTGTTTCAGCATTACATAGCAGGCATACAATTAAAATAATGGAAAGGATGGGAGCTATGTAACAGGAAAACCTGGTGTTTATCTATTTAAACAGAATTACAATGTCTCTAGTCATAGTGGGACAACAAGGAGCAGAAAAAATTGATCACCTTAATGGACTGGGGTTTATTCTTTGGGTTTTGGATCATAATGTGAGAGCTGAGAGTGCAAAAAGCTCCATTCCAGTGAGCACCTTGCTTGCTGATTCTCAGGACACTGGACTGCATGATTGTTGTAGGTCCCTGCTAACTGCATGACTATTCTGTGATCAGTAATACTTAAAGTGCAATTTCCTGAATAAGGGGGTGATGCTGGTGGCCTAAGCATGAGCACAAGGCACCTTGGTCAAGTTATAAACTTCCAACAGCTGGTACCACCTTCCCTGTGTCTGTGCTTGCTCCAGGGTTCCCCCTGGCTAAACACAGAGTAGTTGCTCCCTTGAGCACTGCTACCACAGGGTAGTTGCAGCTCAGTAAGAAACATCATCACTTCCATGGCAGTAATGAGTGTAATTGTAACCCTGAGTTTTTCACAGAGAAAAGCACATCCTATTTTGGGTCATTGGAGAAGAACCAGAGACATGCTCTTATTTAAAAAACAACTTTCATTTGGGCTGTGCATGATTATTTATATCAGTGGCATCTTTTGTAGCTGTCAGCAGGTCAGTTGTCATGGGAAGTGATTGTAAGTTGCTTTTTAGATCTTCTTGAAGAGAAGGGGTTAGAAGTTTGATCCTGAAATCAAGACCTTTGTTGTACTGGGCAAAATGACAGAACAAAAGGTTGTTCCTGACTGTTATAGCTGATTAAAATGAGTCCACACTTTTGCATCCCTTAACTGTCCATCAGCTGTCAAAGCACAGTTACTGATCCTCTATCAGAACCTCATTGCTGCTCTTTCCCAGCTGCCACAGAGGTGGGAGGTGCAAATGGGTCACTGACAGCCCTGGACACAGCTCTCCCTCTCTCTTCCCCTTCCCCACCCTCCAGCCAGCACCAAGCAGCATCAGTGACTCTGGAAGAGCTTATATTGGGGAGCCCGTGTGTGCCCACAGACACACTTGCATTATTTAACACACGTTCACCCCTTGTTCCGCCCGCTCTGTCCCCGCCATTTACTGCTAAACAGGTCTCTTATCTTTATTGATCACTTAATTTATCTTTTCTTAGCTGCCCTTGCTCCGTCTGGTGCAGTGTGTCCAAGGTATTGAGCTTAAACATCCGTCTGTTCCTCCTGTCAGGGCTGGTTTGCCCCTGGAAGAATAGGGGGAGCAGGTGGTGTGACTAAGCAGAGCCCCGACAGAATAGGGGCACCATGGCTGTGTCCTGTCCCAACCTGCCAGCAATTCCCCACCCTCCCAACTGTTCCACATTAAAGCACTCAACTGTGCCTTTACAGTCCGAGTTTTACACAACTGTTTTACAAACCAGGAAGAATTTCTTTTGTAGGAAACCTTTTGTTGGGCAGCGCAGGATGGGGAGGGGAGCAGGGTGGAGGGAGTGCAGGGAGCCGGTTCTGAGAGCAGGCGCATTTTAATGTCATTTTAATGTGTGTGGACAGACAGCACGGATGTGCCAAGCTGGGGGGGAGCCAGCCCTGCCTTTCTGGCCTGCCTCTGAGCAGATCTTTCAAAGCCACTAGTCGTCCTTTCCTTTGCTCCTGTTCATGCTGCTGCTTCAGTGTGTTAGACCAAATGAGACTGAAATCCAAATAAAATCGACTCTTACACTTTTTTTTTTTTTTCTCAATAAGAATAGAATGTGGGAATCCACAAATTCAGAGTTTTTGGGAAAGCTGCAAAAGGCAGGCCTTAGATACAGTCAAACTGTGATTAGAGCTGAGCAGCAGCCATGAGATTGGTCAGCAGAAAAATTATTTAAAAAGTAGAAAAGCAGGGACAAATAGAACAATGGTCTGTGTATGAACACTTGTCTAGAATAACTCCTAAGCTACAGAAAAGTTTATCTAGCAAGATATTAGGAAGTTCTAAGCTTAATAATGGAGCTTTGTGCATTGTGTTTAAGGCTTACAAGCAGGTGTTGTGTTTGAAATAAGCAAGCATTGTTTAACCAAAGGTACGTGTGCTTATAGTGGTTGGATAGAACTACTGTCAATATAGAATATATACTATACAGATATAAATACTGTCAATGTGCTTTTGCTTTGTGTGATTGGGCAAAAAACTCATAAAGTGAGTTGTGACACTGAGTTCTTGGTCTGCTGCCTGGGATGTGAGCTGCTGGCATCTTCCCATTGCCATAGCCATGTAATGAGGCTGATGCAGGAAAATCAAACAGCTCAAGGCAGTTCCACACCAATCCTGTTTGGGATTTGTACACAGCCCCCAGCCAGCAATAAAAGAATATCCATTTTTCACTGTTGCAGAATTACTAGAAGTCCATCTAACTGCACAGACAACCCCAAAGAAAAGCCCAGACAATGCCTCAAGCACATTCCAGTTCCCACACTGGCTCCTGCCAGGGCACTGTGCTGCTCCTGATCCTGTACATGGTGTTTCTGCACAGGATTTGGAGGGGTGCATTTCCACCCAGATGTACAGCAGAACTTACATGTGAGGCATCTCTGAGGAAAGCTGCTCTGAAATGTTTGGTCTGTAGGAGACAGAACAGGAATGCACAAAGTGAAACCCAAGAACATATTCAATATTCAATAGATGGTGAAGCAAGGGAGGCTCAGCTCACCCTCTCACCATGGTGCTTGGGGTGGTCACCTTACAGAAGGAACACAGAGATTTGATTTTTCCAGATTAAGGAGAATAACAAAACTAGCACTCCAGAAATATGAACAAATACACTTCTACTAAAATATTAGATAAAAAGAGATCATTGTGACTTATTTTCAGTCTAAGCTTTTTCTGAAATGCAGCAAGATTTTCACTTTTTTTTTTTTGACAACCAAGATTATTTTACAGTCAAATTGGTAGACAAGGGTACATCTCCAAATGTTTATTCAGACCTGGAAATGATCATCAAGAAGATGGGGATCAGCATCACTAAGAATGAAACATTCTCAAGTGTCCTGCTTAAAAATTTACACCACAAATGCAGTAGAGAACAGAGCTTGGTATTTTAGTGTTGTAGGTAAAGAGAGAAAGAGGGTACCTACAGAGATCTGTAAGGAGTTTTATTACTTAAAATGGTGTACCTAGACATTTTCTCAATAATTTGAGATTAAAATCTGTGTTAAAGCTGGAGGGAAAGAAAACATCTCACATCTCTGCTCATTTCAAAAGTATTGCAATTAAATGTATACTTCAGAAGAACTCTGTCGCAAATATTGCATTGCCTGTAAACTACCAAGATGCCCTGCAACTAAGAAATCACAATTATAGATCGGAAAATCCTTCCTTAATGTTCATTTTGAATACTGTATATGATGTCTCTACTACCATGTTAAGCCCTCTCATTTTGCTCCTACTAACTTAACTTAAATGCTGATTTCTCTCAAATTTATATATGGAACATCAATACCTTTAAATGGACAATTTATGCAGGCAAATGCAGGCATAAAAGACAGGCAGGAAGCCCACAATCATTCTGGTTTATCTCCTCCTGGAGCTTGGTTTAGAGTCTATTTGTGTACAAAAATATTTGGGGAATTATTAACCCAATTATCAATTCATACAGAGAACCAAATGGCTAGAAAAGATGTGGAACTAGACAGGAGATAATATGATGTTTCCAGTGACCTGAAATGCAGGTCTGAATTAGATCACAAATCATCTAATTAGATTGAAATGGGTCTCATGGACTTTGCAACCCTTGATGGATGTGTTTCTGCATCACAAAAGTCACCATATAGTTTGCCACATTTTGGTACAATTACATTTTCCAAGAGGCTTATTGCTTGCGAGGCACAGATGTTGTGGCTCAGGAGAAGCTGTGCTGCCTGCTTCTCTGTAAGAAAAGGTTACATGGCAGCTGCCAAAAGCTGTCTAAAATCAGCAGTGCTTTCTTCAAAAAAACAAAATCAATTAATGAAAAAACCCAACATAGGGGAAACTTAGTTTTATGGAACAGTCAGCTCCATGCACCTCTTTATTCAGAGGTACCAACAAGCTTTCTGCACTGGTATATTTTATTATTAAAATATTTTATGTGGATTTTGCTACTCCTGTGAAACAACATTGTCGCTTGCTGCACCCATCAAATTCAATTTAACTTGCCTAGAAGGCACTTAGTGGTATCCTTAATATATATAATGCCATCATTTCACTTCCCAAGTGGATGAACACAATTATAAGAGGAGGGGAAAATAAAAATCATATTTAGCATCAACTCATCCCATTGCAAAAGCAATATTTGTGTGATTGTGCATAATAGTTTAAAGTATAATTTAATACATCCCTTTAACAACCCACAAATTATCACTTGACAACTAGAAATAATAGATCTTTTTGTTAAAAACAGAAAGCATGTGAAGACTAAAGGTTAAACAGGTCTTTTCATCATGATAAATCACTGGTTAATGAGCCTGGTATTGTTGGGTATTATCCTTGCTCACTTCAATGCCATTACCTTCTGGTTGTAAAGCTGACACTACTAATGATCTTCATTCTTTGAACTTTTCCACAATATTGACTGGTTGCATAGAGCAGATGTTACTTGGATTTGACTGCAAAAGTGGCAATTCTTCTAAGGCTGGAGCAGGCCTGAAAAGAATGATACTGCACACAATGTATTTTGATATCTCTACATCAAAAGAGATTCTTCTCTAAGTGTCAGTTCTCGCTCTTGCAATGTTGTGGTATCACACAAAAACCAACCATAAATAAGAGATCAAGATTTTTCATCTGTCTGCAGCAGTCTCCCTTCTTTTGGCAAAGTTGGAATATGAACTAACACAAGAAAATTTGCATCTCATCTCTGTTATTGTACCCATAACTCCTCCTGCATTACAGTACTAGCAAGTAAATGAAAATGTGAGCCGTGCATTTCCCAGCTTTTCTCGCTGAGCAGGAGCTGTGCCAGTGAGCCAAGTGCTGACAAAGCAGGGTGCAGGAGGCTGCACACATGTGCTGGGCACCCACACCCATCCCTGCTTGTCCCAGGGGGAAGGGGCCCAGCAGTGAGGAACCTGGCTCAGATAAACTCAGGAGCCTTGGGACAGCAGAGAAAGGCTTCAGGCTAAGAAAGCAGGGACTGATAAGCTTAATTTAAAACTGAAGCAAAGTGTTTATCCCCACTCCTCTCTCTTCCTGACCTTGCCCTTTTCTTATACTTCTTGCTCTGTTCCTGTCACTACTTGACTCTAGAAAATGTGGGCTGCAGAGCAAAATTCAAACCTTGAGAGGGCAGAGGTAATCTTATCTCAGTTTAGATACCTGGGCCAGAAAAGTTTTCCTGCATCCTAGAACAGGAATGGGGACAACTGAACTCACCATTCCCCAGTCAGACATGAAACCTTGCACATCCTCTGGAGACTTCTGTGCAGCAGCAAGCACAAAAGCTCCCTAGTTCAGCTTGTATAAAGGCCAAATTCTTCCCCCTTTGCACCACTATGTCATGCCAAATGTGCCTTAAGGACTTCTAGATTCTTTTCAATTTTTCTGTAAGTAAGGGTGTATTTTGCTTTTCTTTCAGTGAGTTTGTGGAGAATGGAGAATGAGGATGTGACTGCTTTTACAGATAGCATTCTTGCCTGGTGTTGTCTCATGTGAAGTGAATGGAAAAAATTGAGCAATTTCTCTAAAGAAAGACAATAATGCTAAAAGAAAGAAAATAATGCTGAAATTCCATACTCAAAAATCCAAAGGCATTTCACATGTACCAGTAACACCTCACTGGTGTGTAAAAAGTGAGTAATGAAAATTTAATCCTGAAGGTTCAATCCTTAATTAGCATGGGAAACTTAGGAAACTTTTCAACAGCATTAATGTCACAATATGGAAATGTAAACATGAACAAAATTCCAGCCCATCACCTCTGATCCCACTAAATTATGTTGGACTGAGAGAAACAGTCTGCACACAGTAAGTCCATCACACCAGCACCTGAGGCTATCTGAGGTACAAAGAAGGCTTCTCTTAAAAAATAGATCAACTCACATCCAGGATAAAATCCTGGACAAGTCAGCCAAAGCACCAACACAACAAAGATTTTACTGGTGGAGTGATTGGATACCTTTCATTTATTTGATAGGGGGTGAGAGGTGTGACAGGATCTCTAATAACCCCTTTAATAACAGGCTGCAGCTGAGGAATGTCTCATCTTTAGGATGTCATCTCTAAAAACTCACCCTCATATGTGATCTGCCCTAGTGTCAGAGGAAAACTGTCTCTTGTCACTATTTCCAAAGTTACTGCTAGAGATACCTAAACACTCACTTATTGTCCCACAATCAGAACTGCAGTCTTGCAAGATCCAGGCTGGCTTACACTATAGAGATATCAATCCTCTCCTGCTCAGAGTTTCTCAAACACATGGAATGAGAATTTTCATTTGAAGCATATTTGCTTGCTAATGTAAGCAATTTGTTCTATTTTAGCGTTTACAAAGTTGGTTTTTAGCATGTAAAAATTAGTCAAAATACTTTGAAGGACATGTTTTTGATAATTTTTAAAAATTTATTTTTAATGTGGGTAATACCAACGTTTTTCCCTTTTGCTTATTAGTATAAATGTTTCCCACTTTATTGATAAATCAAGAAAAAGAAGAGTGACTTCTGCTTCTGTGAAAAAAGCCCTTTGAATCCAGTAGACTGTACACAAATATACATATATATTTTAAGATTCTTTTTCAACCATTTCCACTGATATTGCTGGATGCCAGTATTGCAAACTGCATTCTCACTGTCTCTGTGTTTTTTTCAGACAGCCTGCATTTTGCCATAAAACGCTTCCATTTTTAAATGCTATTCTGTTTTTTTTTTTCTTGTACCTGATGCAAAACCAGTGGCTGGACACCTGCATTCATTTGGAAATTCAGATATAGATTATTGTTACCAGGTAATCAAAGCACTTTCCACCATTTGAACCATGAAACATCACTAGTGGTAAACACTCCAGCACAAGCTAATGCAAATTGACCAGGGAAGGCTTTGTTAGACAAACCCCATTTCCAGCAGGGGCAGATGCACTGGCAGTGCTGGTTTCAGGAAGGTGGATAACCTCTTTAAGCAGAGAAAGAGCAGCTTCTGTCATCATTCAGGCTCTCACTCCCGTGCCCTGACACTGCTTCCTTATCTTGCCTTCCAAAATCAGAAACCCTGATCAAAGCAGTACGAGTATAACAATTCTAACAAGTAATCCATTCAATTACTGCTTTCGCTATTTCTTTAAGCAGAAGGGGTTTGGTTCCAAGAAGAGCAGCCCATGTAAATGTCTATGTGTGTGCGTGTCTCCAATGCTTGTGCAGCACACC
>JAHXMQ010012340.1:22320686-22344554 GCA_020466415.1 Ammodramus savannarum pratensis
AATGATAGACTCCTCTGAATTGTTTGTTCCCCTTCAGCTATTGTTTTCCCAGCACTGAATGAGCCTCTTAGCCGCACTTGAGGGCCTGTCACAGGTAGGCAACCAACAGAGATAATTCCCAGCCTATGCTTGATTGCCCCCTTATAGACATTCACTCATGATTCTGAAAGGCCTCAGACACTGTTGAATAAACTCCTACTCGCTTCCATAAACTTTTTCTCCCATTGAATTTTCCGGGGATGTGAGCAGCTCCCAGCCCGGCCCGAGGATGCCTCTGAATGCACTCCTGTTCTGAATCAAAGCCTGACAACCCCAGGCTCTTTATTGAAGCAGAGAAGAAAACGGGGCCATCCCTCCATGGGAGGAATGTGCTTTCTTCTGCAGGTGAAGGCGCTCTCAGCAACATTTGCCTCTTGGGGTGTGTGCGAAAGCCAGGCAGAGACTGTACTCCTCTTTAAAACTTTGCTTGCACTTTGTTGTCTCTGCTGCCACATCGTGCCTTCTGGCTAAAGGTACTTTATGGTACTTCTGTTCCTTTTATCCACTGCTTTGAGTGACTTGAGATTGTTTCAAATGAATGCTTAGCCTTTAAAATTGTAATTTCTACGTAATGGGGGAAATTCTGCTGGCGTTACTGCCAAAACAATACTGTTTCATTAGGGAAGGAGTGGTTTGATATCTAATTTTCTCATCTGTTAGGGTTTTGCCCACAAAATCTTGTATATTCAAATGCACCTGGTTCAGACTGATCGTGAATAACACATACCTATCTTTAGCATAATCCACCCATATAAGCTTCTTAAAAGAACCCCAAGCAGCAGAAAAACAGCAAACAAACCATTTTCACAGAGTTTGTAAACATTACTTATAGTGTGTTAGGACCTTTCTTAAAACATACATGGAATCACTGGCCAAAGATCAACAGTAAAACTTCGCTATTTACAGATATTATTTGTCCAATAATTCTTCATTATTTTTCCAAGTTAGTCCTTTCTAAAAAGCTACCAATGAGGGAAAACAAATCAGGTTGCACAGCAAATGACACAATTTTTCTTTCTGTTTCTAATGGTGTATCAATAATATTTCAAAATCTTGGCAACCCAACCACGAGTCAACCACAGTTAACATGTAAAAAATGTTCAACAAAAGGGATTAGTGGCACAACAGACAAGTCAAGACTTGTGCATTTGCCACCACAGTCAGCCCTGGTCAGTAACAAAAAAGAGATGTCTGCATAATTTAATGTGTTTTCTGGTCACCTATGTTTCACATGTACTGGGTATTGTAATAGTTTACTATGGGATCAATCCTCAATTCCTTTTTCCATTTCTTCTGGCTGCCATTTAACTCTTCAAAACACCCAACTCTTCCTGGCAGCAGGGGCAGAAGCTGCATTTTCTTTTGTATCCTATGGCATTGGAAACAACACTGGTCCTCAACAAATTAATATTAATTGCAGGTCAGCCACTGTAGTGACAAATGAAGCAACATTTTAGTCACTGTTTTCAGAATCAGTATCTTAACATCCCAGGTGCAACACTGAGCACATACTGAAGTTCCTAACACTAAGTAAGATTAGTTGGAGGCTAAACTATGAGAAAATCCTTTCCTGGTCACAGATGCTTCAAAACCACCACCAGGCACAATCAGCCTGCTGAGAACACGCTTCACGGAGCTGCTCTTGTCCTCCCACAGCATGCTGAGAGTGCCTAACACAGTCTGAAGTTTCACTGATTGAATCGAGCAATCTATCAGCAGATTGATAGGAGCGGTTTGGCACCCCTGGAGAGGGAAGGTGGGGTCAGCCAGCCCTCCCTGCAGCATTGCATCATGCACTGGGACACTCCTGGGAGGAGTTTAACCCTCCAGCCTCTGCACAGCTCTCCCCGGACACAAAGTGATGTCAAATGCTGAAGGGACTTTGGAACACATGGTTTGGACTTCCTCTGTTCCAAGAGGATCACAGGAATTCTATAGGAATCAGAACTAAATTAAATCCCATTCAAAAAATCCCTCCTGGAAATCCAGAGATGTCTATTTTATAGGTGCAGGGGTAACTTGATTCCTAATTACTTTCTCTCTTCTAATTATCAACTTTGGCACAAATCCTGCTACTACTTGAAGCACCAAGAAGCAGATAACATGAATCTAGCATTGCTAGGTTATCTACAACTTATTCTTCAAAAATCACCTGAATGAATGGTGGTGGGAGAAACAACAGGGAGAGGAAATTCTCATTAAGTCCATGAACAGCTTGTGGCAGAGTAGACAAAAAAATCCAGCACAAGAAGAGGTATAGCACAAGAACAGACTAAGTTCATTTCACATTCACTGCTAGTGCAGCTAAGATAATATTTTCAGGCAGTTTACACTATTTTTGAAGTTAATTAATTGGCTAGTATTTTGCTCATCATTCTGGGTCACCTTATTTAGTTTAAAATGGCAACAAGTCTTACTACAAAGGACAGAACAAACCTTTTATCCCAAATAGTTGAGAGGCTCATAACACTGAAATTTAAGGCCACACAGTGTTGTTCATCACAGGGAAATTTGCATATTAATCCAAAATTTCCCACCTCTTCTCCCTCAGCTTCAGGACACTGATTTTTCTGGAGCACCTGAATGGAGCTGTGGGGCTCAGACAGGGGCCTGCTCCTGATTCAGGACTTTTGTTTCCCAGTCTGACAGGCACCAACCCAAAGCCAAGAGAAGAAAAGAATGGAAAACATTATCCATAAAGAAAAGATGGATTTGAGCCTGCAGCTGTCATTGCTCATCTGGTAGCTCTTCACCAACACCTTGCTTGTTAAAAAAACCCCATAACCAACCACAAAACAAGCAGTTGTACCTAAGAGCCAGGTTTCACACTCTGAGCAAACCAAAGGCTGATTTATTAAGCATCTTGGCCAGTTGTCATGATTTTATAGAAAAAAAGCAGAACTGTGATCCATTAATGAAGATCTAAGGGGGTGCATGACATGGCTGGTTTTCTTTATGTTTATTATGGATTTATTTCTAGTTGAATCAAGGCTCTTAAATGATGCATCAAGGGATCATTTTTTAATCCCTGCCCCATTTGTCACACTGCTCTGTGAGGGATTCTAAATGGAAAAGGAGTGCTTTGCAATATCTCTGCGATTCTTTGCTTGGATGTTTGTTTGTCTGATTAGCAAGGCCAGTGACATGCAGAATAAAAGAGGAGTGTCACATTAGTTCCTTGAACAGTTAAACATCTTCCTGTCTCAGTGATTATTTCTCTATTTTTATTTTAATTTAAAGTTTTTTAGGAATAATTCCTGAATTTACATTGCTGCCATGTGACCTATAGGGAAAAAAGTCCCTTCATTCCCACTTGACCAAGATCAAAAGGCAATTACAATCTGATTCTTTGATCCATTTAAGCACATAAACCAGGAATAATTAATAATTGCCCAATTTCAGTATCTCTCTCAATTGTAACACTCATGTTTTTTAAACATTAAAAGAGTTTGTAGGTGTATATCAATGTGGCAGTGGTGGAAGATGAAAAGATTGGCTTGCCAAGTAAAGTCCAGTTCTATAGAACAAGAGAAGCTCTACTGCTCCTGTGGCTCCTGGAGCTCCAATTAAGACAAAGCCACAATTAAAGAATGTATCTGCTGTAATATGTTACAATTATAATATTATAATAATATTATAATTACAATTGGTGACTGCCAACAGCTGTGAAATACACTTCAAGGTGGTTTTGGTTCTGTTTTTTTTCAATCAGCCATCATCCTTACACTAATAAATAATACTACCTGTTAAAAGTATTAAGGCAGCATAAATGCTGCCTTAATGAACACACCTACCTATATATTGTAACTCTTGATTTCATTAATAGGATAAAGACCAAACAGTGGTTGTAAGGTAAATTGCATGAATAATTTACAGGAGTACAAATAGCATGTTGTCTGCTACAGAATAGCAGTTCATCAGGAGCATTAACCAGAGGTCAGCACCTCAGTTAGGAAAGATTTTCATCTTTTTTAAAAAGAAAACTTACAAGCAAGTTGAACACAGGGCAGAACTGAGAGTCAATAAACTTTAGGCTCAAATCATAAAAGGCTTGAGATCTAAAAGTACCCCAATGAAATTTTGATATTTCTTTAATAAGTACTCACTTTTGGCTTAGCTCTGTGGTAAACAACCAAGGCTTTGCTGCTAAACTATTCATTTTATGGAATACAGTGGCCAAAAAAGCAGGGTTTATTCCTCTAAGGATCCAGCATAGAGTGTTTCTGGCATTGATAACAGGAGAGGTTATTTTGGCCTAGCTCTGTGGTAAACAACCAAGGCTTTGCTGCTAAACTATGCATTTTATGGAATACAGTGGCCAAGATGGCAGGGGTTATTCCTCTAAGGATCAGTAAGGTCTGGATCTCTGCTTTTGTACAGTTTTTGTGAGTGAGTCAGCAGCTGAAGGTAAAGCAGGATGAGGTGTCTCTCAGAGCTGAAAACTTCTTTCCCAAACACTTCAGATTACAATCAGGGATCATACAAATAATAAACCTATGTCATCAAGTGCTTCTTTCCTCACTTGAGTCTGCACACTCATCTGGAGGAGTGATGAAGGAAGCTGTGGGAACAAGATCTGATGTCTGGGAGAGCCTGCTCAGGCAAAGATGTGAACTGTGCAACATCTCCATCTGCTAGGATGGAATGATTCCTGCTGTTCATCTCTGTTGCTTCCATAACTGTGAGCTGGAGGGAACTGTATTAACAGGTTATGCTTCTGAATGGTTCCTTGTGTATATCCAAGGAAACCCCATCTCTCTGTGGGTCTGTATTTATTTAGAAATGAGGAGGAAGCAGAAAATGTCTGAGTGTGTGCCTGTGTCTAAGAAACTTCACATGTCAGGGGTTTTCAGGTGCCTGTTTTCAGCCTAAGAAAATAAGTTCCCCTTTCCATCTTCCACATCCAAATCACCTCCATTCTCATCACAGACCCTGACTGTTAATCTGCTTTACACTGCCTAGGACAGTTTAATTTTTGACAGCCAGCATATCAGCAAGGGGTTCTTAGTTACCAACGCTTAGAAAGGCATGACCCAGCCTGCACATTGCAGAAATTATACCACAGCCCTGCCCTGCCTCCCAAAGCAGCCTGGAGCTCACTTCTCAAACTTGGCCACCTCATTGTGCTTGATTTGAAAATGCTTCGCTCAGGGTGGTGTTTATGCCTGACACAGACCAGATAAACTCCCGTCAGCGCCTCACAATAAATTTTTTTAAATTTAATCTTTAAAAGGACAGGCTGCTGGTTAACTGAGAGTCCCCTGCTTGATTGACAGTATCTGTCAGAGGCAATGAACTCCACTTGAGCATTGCCTTTATGTTCCTGTGTAAAGTTGTTCAACTGTGACCCTTCCATCTGTTCCAGCTAATCTGAAAGTCATTTAGGCCCGCTTCTCCATTCATCCCAAACACAGCACATTCTCCTGTTAACACACATATGCAAAGTTGTCAGGCTGTCAGCCACGTAAGGGCTTTTTTCCCTCTTTTTTTTTTCCAGACTCCCACAACATCTGTGTATTCATTTCCTTGTAATGATTATAATCACACAAAAATAAAATCAGAAACTGGCTCAAAACTTGCTAATTACTTTAATGAACATAACTGTAACTCTCCCAGTATCACTTCAGAAAATATTCAGAGGGGTTCTTTAAGGAAAGGTCATCAGGTAGCTGACTCCAGTGCTCCAATGTTGTGCACGTGCAAACCTCCATATTTTAAACACTGAAACAAGTTATTGCCCTGAAAGTGTAAGATCTTTACCAAATATGTGTTTTAATATTTTCAGACTGTCACTCATGAACAGCTGTTCAAACCTACTTCAAATATCTAAGTTTGTCATATCCTATTTGATATGCAATTTTAAAATGCATATGAACTTATGAAAAAATGTCTGGAAACCCTTAACAATGTGGTACTCTCAGTTAATTCACTCTTTAAAATTCATCTTGCACCAGTAGGAACCTATTCCACTAACAGTGTCAGCACAGTTAGTATTTATCTTGAGAACAACTAATAAATCACCTGTTCCTTGCACACAAAGTTAATGCTGACAATACGGTTGACTTTAAATTCAGGAGAGTAAGGATTCATTATGGTCCTGCTCAGATATTGCTGCAAAACTGTGAAATACATCCAACAAAACTAAGAAAAACCCAAGAGGCAATTTCTGATGTGTCCAAGGAAATACAAAGGGAAGGTTCTAACCCAATCAGTTTGTTATTGCCACAGAAGAAAATATTTTTATAGATTTCATAATTAATTATTCATTTCTGGTACATGCACACAAAATCTTTAAAAAATACTAGGTTTTTTTACAAAAAATAAAAAAAAGCATAATGCCATCTATTGTAAACAACTTCCAGAATAGAGAGGAGAAAAGTGCTAAAATTTATGGAATAAAAACAAAATAACAATCAGAGGGGGAAAAAACCAATATAGGAATTACTATGGAGTTTGTTGTGCTTCTGAAAAGGATCATGGCTGTGTGTTGTACACACCCACACTATGCCTCCAGCATTTATTATATGGAATGTGTACTTCTGGTAGAATCTTGACTTCTTGGTAAATGTTAGCACAAAATGAGTGACACTTGTAGCAAACCTTTGTTCTCGTGGCTGATTTCTCTGACAGAAGTTATATATAAGAATAGAATCAGGAAAAAGAAGGGAAAAAAAAACAACAGAAAAAAAGCCCCAAATCTCCCCAGCCTACTGTTCAGCTCTGTCATACAGAAGTAAAGAAACCAGAGCTCCTATTCATGTATTACCCACTCTGGTTGTCATGCAAGCTTTTTGGCCATTCTCATTGTACTTGAATGGTGGTAAAGTAATAAAGGCAATGGGATGAACTTATCTTTTTTTCCCTTTTTTTTTTGCACTCACAAGATAGAAGTGTTATGGTGTGATGGAGGCTCAGCAGTGACAGTGAAAGTCTGCCAGCCTCACATTAGAGACTGAATAGTACAGGTTGAACTACAAGGCTGCATTTGTGCTATGATTTCTTTTAATTCTTTTAAATAATGTGCCTTGAGCTTCCATGAATTATCAACAATAAAGTAATCCTTATGTGCCCAAATGCTTTCCTGCTGTACTTACAGGAATACTGCTTGTAAAACCTGATCTAACAAACTACTTCAGAGCTGCAGGGTTCATTGCAAGATGCTCAAAAATGACTCAAAAAGGCTTGTCTGTCTTTTCATGCATGTAATCTCTGCTTAAAATAGGGAGCCTCTCTACCTATCCATCAGCAAAGACTTAGGATGAAATTCACCTGCTGTCTTTTGAGCTCTGTGGAACTGACAGAACATCTGAACTGGCCTGGTCTGCAGAAAAATGTCTCCTTTTAGGGTGTTAAATGTCTCGTTTTGGGGTGTTGCAATGGCAGCTTGTGCTGATGAGTCTCACTGTTTTAGCTGTGTGAGCTTTTACTTTGCCACCCGGGGATCACTGTTGCTTTCCTTTTATTTAGGATAAGGGAACAGTAAAATGAGTTTGCCATAACACACAGGGCAATCATTTCAAGAGAGAAGATGTCACAAAAAGGAATTAAATTTCCTTAGAGATGGAAGAGAAGGTGGATTTTCATGAGTAAGGGATCTATGCATATATAAGAGGCCTCTAGGGAGAATCAGGTCTTTGGGTGTTTTCCCAAAATCTCAGAACAGTAAAAAACAACGACTACAGCACAGTGAGAGAGAAGTTATAACAAAAGTGATATTGGAAATCCAAGAAGGCTGCAAAGAACAAAAGGTGTCTAAGATTCACTGAAATCTATGGCTCATGCCAAGTTCAAATCTTAAAAGTTCAAGTTTGAATTTTTGGAGTACTCATGCTGGTTGTTTTTCCCAAACATCAACACTTTGTAGGAATATGTAATAAGTTGTTAGTATGTTGAGTCTGAAAGAAAAATTCATGTATTTACAGTCCCAGGGAAGAGGCTCTGAAGGGGAGTTCATGGGGAAAGAAAAAAGAGAAAAGGGAGAGGTTCCAGCTGATAATAAATCTCATTTGTAGACAAATTATTTACTCTGACAGCAGCACTCCTGGCTTTTCTAGGATCTGGTTATTTTCTCTGTATCAGAAGATGAGTGCTGAACATGTAAGGTGCAAATTACCCTTTGGCTTTTTACCCTCTCTGGTTTGTATCTAATCTTTGCCCAGTCCTCATTATGGAAAAAAAAAGGTTATTTTTATTAACCCTTATACTTTATGATACTGCTTTTATCTGAACACACAACTGATAAAATGATATGAAAATCTGTTTGTAAACGTTACTGTGTCATCTACTCTGTACTCTCAATGATGAAAATTAGAACCTGCCTTAAAAAACCAGACCTTTTTTTAAAAAAAAAAGAAATTCTTATTATTTTCCTTTTGAATTTTACCCCTAAAAAAACCACCTTCAATAAATCTTTCAAGATTTATTGCAGAATCAAAAGGCCCAAAAGTGCACTTTTAAATGAAAAATAAACAAGGCAGCAAATTCTTTGTAACTCTATTACTTCAATAGCTGGGGGCTAGAAAGAGAATAATAAAAAAAATACAGATTTCTGAGCTGAGACTGGGGAGCTTGAAAGTCAATTAGTCCATTCCCTTCCCTCAATACAGCAACTAGTGGGAGGAGATAAATTCAAACAGCTCTTTGCAGGATCCTGTCATACCCACAAAAAAGGAGGATTTTTCAGTGGACCAATGTCTGTCTTTAAAAACCAATTCCACACGATGGGAGTTTTAGAAATAAAAACCTGATGTGGTCACCCACTGAAAAGGAGAAATCAGAAATGAATTCTTCAACTTTCATTACTAGTTCTTGCAAGTTTTGAATGTGTGGTGACATTACAGAAGTATTGCCTGTGGCGCAAAGAAAATGATAAAAACCTGTTGATATTTCCCCAAGCTCAGATTTAGTCCTTGCACTCTGCATTGCCACTGGCACTCATCTTTGAGCTGATCACCTCAGGAACTTGTTGCCTCTCATCTGCATGTAACAAACAAATCCCTAGCAAGGAACAGTTCTGTATCTCTCTTTGCCTGCCCTGGTGCTTAATTTTTAATATGCTTTTAAAGAAATTGGTTTGATCCAAAGGAGAACTAGAAATAAAGAAAGGTACATACATTGCCCAGGTTTGCCTGCATATTTACAAAAATCAACATGTTCAGCTACAATGCTATTTTTGCTTTGTATAAACTGAGCTCCAGGACACTCCCTGAATCTTTAAACAGCAAGGTGAAATACTTGTTCCTATTATTCATATTCAGCTCAAAATTAGAAAACAAAACTGGCATTGGAAAACCAAATTTGTTACAGTTTCAGTGTGATCACTTCGCAATAACATCTGCACTGTATATCTGACAGACATTTTAAGGCACGAAGAAAGCTCTTTACTAAAGACATGGATGTTCCACAGAGAGAGTGGAAATAGTTATCCTATTTAAAAAAGTTTAATCTAAAATCCCAAATTAAGTTTGGTTAAAACCCTGTATTTGTCACTTGAGGATGGCTGAGCTGCAAAAGAAATGTGGATGGGAGGGAATAATCTGTAGTTCAAGCAGAGTCAATTGTAGGATGTTAAAACAAGCAGTACTGAAAGCCAAGGAAGCTGAAATAATGACAGAAATGGGATGTGGAACATCAGCCATGCTAACTCACATGCACCATGATCAGTCAATACCATCTTCAGTGTCCTTCCTGTTTGAACACAGAGTTGGTTTTGCATGGGACAAGTTACTTGCAATGACTTTAAGATATTTGAGAACTTGGAAAAATAGATGCTAGGTGAAGTACAAGCATGAATTAATTACTGCAGAACTTCAAATATCACCTAGCAATCACTTTATTTTACATCTTCTTTAAAACCTACAGTGGATATTTTATTTTACTTTCAAAATAAATGCTTTCTAGGATATTTAAGCCATATTTAATCTTTTCTCTTGACTTCCAGTGAGGCTGTTTTTTTAATGAAATCTGATATCCTTACACAATGACATGGCTCCAGGAGCTGTGGCTCTGACAAAAAGCACCACTTTGAAGAAATTAGCCAATCCATGGGAACAGCTGCTTACACTGGGTAATAACTAGTAACATGATCTGTCTCACTGAATAACTTTGAACACAAGTATTTTTTAGCTGTATAGGATGGTTTAAAAAACTAAATGTAAGTTACAGAGACAGAAGTCAGTTTAATGCATAAAATTGAATAACAGAAATAGGAAAAAAACCCCACAACCAATCTCTCAGCTACAAATCCAGATTCATTCATGCAACATCCAGAAGTAACAGATATCTGTAGCACACAGGCACAGCAGCAACAGGGTTGTCTCTGAATCACAGCCCAGAATTTGTTTGGGTTTCGAGCTAAACTTTCTCCTGTAAGAATTTTTAATGAAAAAAAAATAATTTTAATTTTTTAAAAAAGCCCATGCTGGTATCAAGTAGCACCATCACCCCCCTCCTCTCCCCATCTATTTATAAAACCCCATTCAATATATTTCCTTAGAGCTGTGGTGGTTTCAAGGAGCTCTGCAGGGGAAGCAGCCAGGCAGGTTCTGTGACATGGGGCTGGGTGGCAGCAGCACAGGCACAGGGTGGGAAACATTGAACTTCATCCTCTGCAAGTATCAAAAGGAGACATCATTAAAGCCAAAGATTTTTTGCAGTGAGGTAACAGCTTATAGTGTATTGCAAAGAGATATGAGAAAGGGCAGATTTTTCTTATCTTTTGTTATTGGAATTGACCTTCAGGGTCCTTAGGCCTTGGTGAGAGCTTAAGCAAGCTTAGATCAAGGAAGGATTTTGAAATTGAATTTATTCAGATTAGCAGAACCTTCCGTGAGAGGATTTACTCTCAACAAGCTGTTGCCAACTCGGAGCTTAGAAAGCCCAGCACATTTTACTGATTTACAATGTACTTTTTTTTTCCAAACCCAAGGCTAGCCTCATTAAAATGTTTGCCATCAACATTCACACAGTAGCAAGGATTCCCTGCCAAATGTTTATTTATGGGTGTTTTCCTTGCTTGTTCAGATCATTTTCATTCAGATGACGTTTTGGGGTTTTAGGAAAAAGACATTGTAAATAATGATACAGGGGGAAGTATCAGAGGAGGAATGTAGTAATGAAAAAGTGCTCTAGAAGTGCTATAACGACTTATAACTTTTCTACAAAAAGTCTCTTTTCATTAAAATGAAAGCTGCTTCTCAGTCCCTACTTCATTTCACAATAAAAGCATATCCAGACTGCACGTAAAAAACTTCCCTCTTGCACTTGATGTATTGATTTCAATGTTTCTAGCTCTAAAAAAGTGAATTATATGTTCCCATTTCTGCCCTGTGACACGCAGAAAGGGGAGCATATAATTGGGACTGGAGCTCTCTCTCAGTCCCAGCTGTTTCATTTCAGCAGGGAAATAAAAGTCTTATGGACTCCAAGAGAAACCCAAGCCTGCTCACACCTCTCAGCATCCCCTTTGCAGGGACAGGATTTTCTCTCACAGCTCTCACACCCAGTTGGCAGGGCTGAAATTCATGATGTGCTTGCCCTGGGAGGAGGCAGAAGAAGAAGGGGCAGCAGGATTTGCTCAGAGACCTCTCCTGGATGGCTCTGCCAGCTATGTGCCTCACCTGTGCTCTGCAGAAACTCCAGTTTGGCAGAGTGGGAAACCTCCCCATCCCTGGGGGGGCTTGGGGACACAAATGCAGGAACTCACCTGTTGGTTCAGCATTGTTTTAGTGCCTCAGACAGCAACTGACCCAGCTCAGCCAGCTTCTGTTACCACACTCCAAACAGTACTTCTAATTTTTTCCCAATTAGAAAGTTAAAGCCAGAGCAATACTGAACCATTTGTTGCAGCTCCTCAGTCTTGCAGCTTCTTTCTTGGCTGAACCCTAGAAATGTATTTTGCATTTCAATGCTAGCTGTGAAAATCTATCAGGGAAAAAATAAAAATATATTAATACTGAAATTGTGTATTAATATATATATATAATATATAACATATACCATACATATATACCATACAAGTATATAATTGTATATAATAATATTAGCACATATAATTAATTGTGTATCAATATAAGGTGAAATGGTGCAAGGAGCCAAACCCTGCAGCACTTGCTAAGAGCTCTTGCACTGAGTCGATGCAGGAACTATTTTACACAGCTTTAATTCAAATTTCTTTGCACGTATCAGCGCTTATTTTATTTCTCCAGCTAAACCTGTTTTCTTTGACTTAGAGCTTTATAGTTTCTTAGCATAAAAAGGAAAAATAAACTCTAAGTATGCACCTTTCTTACTGTGGAAGATTTTTTATAGTATTTATCCTGAATTATATCTGTTTTGAGAAACAAACAAGCAGAATTTTATAAAGACTCTTCAGAAAAATCTTCCAATATCAATCCATAAAATGTTTTCACATCTTTAAAGTGTTTTGGGTTTTTTTAACCTGAAAAATGTGAGAAAACTATATTTAACAAGGAACACTTCTACATGAACAAAGCTCAAAACTTGTAGAATATTTTGTAGAATATCTAACTACTTGATTTTATCTAATAATCCATTATTTTCATGTATTTCTGATTCTGATTTAATTTTGTTCCTTGGAAATGAAAGAATTAACTATGAAATTTTATCAAATAAAGAGCCAGAAAGCTTTTTTTTTAATGGAAGCTTTTAAGAGAAACTCCTACAAAGGACTTTGAAGTCAAATCTTACATACAGCTCTCTTGAAGATGGACTGATAAAGGCACTTGTGAACTAGAACAATTAATGAGATCTCAGCCTTGCACCTCTGGTGTCTGCACCAGTCCTGCTGCCAGAGAGCTTTCTTCTTGTGACTAAAAAGCAAGTAAATGCTCAGTAAAAACTGTACATAAATTTTCTTTGCATTACCGAAGAAACTGTAAATTTTTAATTAACACAGTTGAATTTTTCCTGCAGACAAATAGGGTTTTCTCTTTAAGCATGCATATATTTTGCACTAGCAGAAATTTCTGAAAAATCATCTTTCCCTATTGCATGGAGTGTGCTGAGAATATGCTTAAGGCACATGGGATTCCCCTTTGCCCTGTGCCAAAGTGTGCACACTTTGCATGTGCTATGGGAGCCAGGTTTGGTAACTGCTGCAAATTGGAATTTTGTGTACTTGCCTGGCCCTAAACCCATTGTGCGTGGCATTGGGCCATTTCTTGTCAGAAAGATTACTGTTGGATGGATACTATCTTAAATGGTCTTTTTGTGACCCTGCTCTGTGCCCTGAAACATATGAAGCAGGTTTCTGGCCGAGGTTTTTGGGGTTTTTTCCCCTGATGGGCACACTGGGAGTGGGGGGAGAAGAAGAAAAATAAAATCATCATTACACATGCGGTGCACCAAGGCACACAGAGTTCCCTGTGAGCCCACTGAGAGGAGCAGGCACAAAGAAATAGTCATTGCAGCTACAATGGGGCAGATCTAGTATGCATTTCCAAGGAATCACATTTTGGGGAGAATTACAGAATAATTACACATATGCTTAGATCATGAGCATTCAATGAAGCGGACAATATTTTGAGGATTTAAGATGTTGGTGTTGTGGTCGTCTCTAAGAAACCAGGATAATTCAGACATTCAAATGCAAAAATGCACCATTTGGAGAGTGTAATGCGCTCTGTTCTGGTCAGTGTTACAAATTCGGAAAGGATTCCCCGGCTGCAGACATCAGCCACTTAATACTTAAATCTGTTTCCAAATGTAAAGCGTACAACAAAAGTCCTTTGCATTACTGAAACGGATCCTAATGCCAGCGGAGTGACACATTTCATTAACGTGTCACATTAGCAGATGTAAAATATAATTACAACAGATATGCCTGTCCCACAGCTTGATAAAACCCATGGATGAAATATTGTTTAAGTGATTATGCAATAAACCTCCACCTCGGTGCCCTCATTTTCTGGCTCTAGACTGAGCTAGTCTCATGCCAACAAACTGAATTTCTCAGCCCTGCAGCTACACTTAGGGCTGGCTCAGCCACATCAATTTGATTTCTGCTGGTACAACAAAAATATCAGACCATGATAATTGTCAACTGCTAATTAATTGTTAGGAAGTGCCAGCAAATGAGTACAAATATATTTTGGGTTCCCCTACCAGCATCACAACATAAGCCATTGCCACTTAGGCTGGCTGTGCTTTTAAATACAGAGAAACGCTACTACACAGATGTTTAAAAACTTCACATTGTTTTCTCTTATATTTCATAAAAGCAGAGCCACTGAGACACTGAGTACAGCAGAGAATCAGCATCTCATCTAACTCTTATTCCTTTTCACCTTCTACTTTCTTCAAGTCTATTTCAACACTCTTTAAAACATGGGACAGGTTTTGATCTTCTTCCTTCAGATATATCTCAATATTATTTAAAATATGGAGCAGGTTTTGCTTCTCTGCATCTGGTCTCATTATAGCTGAGAGCAAAAGAGCAGCACAATCAGTATGCAAACGAGTATTACAGCATCACTAGTGTGAGCCAGGGTGCTCTGCAGCCACCAAAGGAAGAATAAATGTATTATTGCTATTACTATAGCTAAAATAGGCTGCAGCCTCTGCAAATCAGTAGAAGCACAACTGCAGTCTGAAATCCTGTCCTTGGATGAGCAGGCTGCAGAATTTATGGGGTGCTGGTGTGAGGAGAGCCTGCTGGGGAAATGATGAGGTCTGGGAGACTGCATGTAATTATGGCTTCTGCAAACATTTACTGAAGTCTGGGAAGTCCTGGTACAGGGCTAGTTTATGGCAAGAACAGCCTGTAGACTGAGGCACAGGGAAACCCAAGGGGGATTTTCCACATTCTGGGGTTACAGGGGCAGCACAAAGTTGAGCTCAGTGCTTGAAGGCTGAGCCACCACAAAATGCAGCCTAAGCAGAACAGTAACACCCCTTCAGAGCTCCTGTCCAGGCAATGCAATGAATCTGAGACACTTCCTCCAGTTCTTCTCCCAAATCACATCACCAACATAAAATAATAAGGTCTTTTCCAAGAAATTAGGACAGATTTCCCTTCATTTATACTGTGGTTCAATTAGCCTCTCTGATTCCCTTTGATTTTGGACTTTAGCACTTCTCTTGGTGCCTTAGCATTGAGGTTCAAAACTTTTGCTTCAAATTAATCTAATTAATGAAAGCAAATTAATTCAATTTATTAAATGAACTAAACAAAAATTATCCACCAAACTGTCTTACAAGTCACAGGATTTTAGAACCTGAAGAACCTGCTAAAAATCTCCTATTTGGATCATTCTAGACTTGAGGGCTTTTAATACTTTTCAGTGGACTTTTTATATCTTTGTGTTTCTTGGCAGAAGAAAAGAAATTAATAGATCTCATAAAACCCTTTAAAAAACAACAAAGAACAAAATACACAAACAAAACAAAAAAAAGTTGTGTGGGTTTGGGTTCTCTATGTTTCTGTGGCACTGCTGATGTAATTCTGCCTATCAGGAGATAAAGTCGCTTAGCAGCAGTGAAGCATCTTCTTTTGAAACTTTGAATTTTTATGAAGCACAGGCATTTACGTGCACATGAAGTACTCAAAAAGAAAGGAAAAGATGGCAAAACTGGTAATCAGCAACAGGTCTCTACTGTGTGCAAGAGTGTGGAACTCTCAACTTGTAAAATTTATTTAAAACCCTGGTTTTGTTTTAAAATGTCAAAATAAGTAAACAGTAATTGTAATCAGGAATAATAAAATAATAAGTTAAAAATTCAGGACCCTGTGGACCACCAGGTTCATATGAGCTGTGAAATTCAAGTGAAGGTCACAAAATACAAGTGTGTGAATAATATAAAGGTAAGCAATTCCCTTGATGCAAAAATTGTAAATTCCTTTGAAAAAAATTATCTTTCTATAATAGAACATAGAGAAAACCATGGTCCAGTGTACATTCAGTCCTTGCTACAACAAAATGGAAATAAAAAGAGAGGAATATACTAAGTAAAATAACAAAAAAAATTGAACTTCATAATTAAAATAAGTTGATAAACATAAGGTTACATCTCCAGCATTCTATTACACAAGGATATGAACCAGGCAGAATGCACTTGACATAGATGTTTGGATTGAGGAAGCTTATGCTTTGAACATGGAAGTGGAACAGGCATTTGCAGCAGCACAGAGCCACTTGCCAGTGCTGTGATTCCCCACTGATCAGACTGTGCCAAAGACTTGGCTGATGCACCATCCCAATGGATGGACTCATTTCTCCCCTAGAATCTTCATGTTTCTCTCTAAAATGTAAAACCCAAGGGCTTTCCTCAATATACATGTTTTTAATTTGGTTATGCTTTGCTGGCAGCACCCCTTCACATAAGCGTTGGTTTAGAATATGACTGTGTTGCCTAAGTCTCTTTATGTTTCTGCTTATTATTATTATAATTCTTTCATGGCTTAAGGTTTAAGACATGAAAGAATTATGAGTTAATTACTTTAAAAAGAGTATTTTTGTTTCCTTGTAGTCATGTCACACTTTTATCCACCATAGTTTCATTGCATACTTTTTATGTACTTTACTGTGTTACAGTGACTTTCAAGCAGCACCATGCATACTTCCTTGGAAGTCACCAAGAGCTCAGAAAGACCAATAAAAATCTTAATTATTGGGATCTTAGTCTGGGGACACCTAAGGCAATTTTTTTAAGCCACCTATTATCAATTCAAGCTCACCTGTTTCAGCAATGACTGCATAGACCTCTTACCTGCTTTGTGTTTGTGGAGACATCTCAGCCATTGCCATCCCAGCCCAAAATCAGCATGGGGTGAGTCCCCACCTTGCTGCTCTCACTGCAGTGACAGCATGAGAAAGATGATGGGGAGCAAGGGGAAGGTGGAGTGTCACCCTCCGTTGCCACCAGACAGGGCCTGGAGCTCTTTCTGCCAGCACATTCCATTCCCAAAGGCCAAACCCATCCCATCCCAGTATTCCAGCCAGTGTTCCCTGTGCTCCTACCAGATGTGGTGGATAACAGTCATGGCTTTATAGGGAGCATTCACAAACACTCCCAGGAGTGTTCCCACCTCTTGATCCTGGACATCTTTGCCCCCACTAGGCTCAATAAGAGTAAATTCCAAGTAAATGTACAACACAGAGGTAAATCTGATCATATCAGCCTAAGTGAAATAGCAGCCACTCATTCTGATGGGATTGCATTAAATCCTTCCTGTGGTAACTGCAGACTTTGAAGCAAAAGCTCCATAAGTAGTGGAGATCTGTACAGTCATCTGTAAAACCTCACCCTTCCTACTGTCCCTAACAATATTTTGGGGATATTATCCTTAGCACAGCACTGGAGTAGATGTCTGAGCACTTTCTGTTTTCCATTAGCATTGTTTTTTGCATTGTGCTGAAAGATTATGGAAAGGGAAGAAGCAGGACATCAATCAAGGCTCAGCTGCCAGACAAGAGGAATTAACATGGGAGCCTGATTTAATTTCATTTTCACAGAGAGTAAAACTGCTGTGCAGTTTTGTAGCTCAAGCCTTCCCACAGGAGTTATTTGTTAGGCTCTGCAATGCTTTTGCTTAGTCCAGCTTTATGTTTGAGGAGCTGCTGACCTGGGTGAGGTTTCTCCTCATGCACAGCAGCACAGGCAGCCAACCCCAACCCTTCCAGCCTCATCTGAAGGGCTCCATGGGAGGAGATGCACAGCTACCCACCAGCAAACAGAGCAGTGGCCTCTGCCTCACACTTGCTGGGTCTCTGTTGTTGCCTCAGAAAAGCCAGATCCATTTCTTCCTTACTCAAACCTTCCTTTTGATTAACAGCTAAAAGAATTTCCCTGTTCAGTCATGAACTGATTAACTAAATAGAACTTCTGCTAGAAATGCAGAAGAACACTAGAAACTCAACATCCTCAGAGTTAGCAAACAAGAAGTGGAACACATTCTAAAAAGGGTTTATTGAGGTCTTAATATGTCTTGGCTGTTCTTTGACACAAGAATGGTGGCTTGGGAAAGGATATTTGCATTATCACATCCCCACTGGCAAACAAGACTCCACAGGCTCTACTGTGGCTTCCACATTCTCCATAAAGAGACAGGAAACTCTCCCAGCATGGCTCAGTTAGCTCTGTGTGTCAGCCACTCAGGATACATATTTCACAAAGCACAAAAACAACGCCATGTACTCCCTCCACAAAGCCACAGGAAGGTGCAAGGGCAACTCTGACAGAATCACCACCACCTCTGTGTCAGAGATCAGCAAACAAGCTTCATCAGCAATGAAACTCAGGCTACAAGAAGTCTGAATTTTTCTAAGGTCACTCAGGAACATCCTGTTCATTATTATGGGTTCAGGTAATGGCCAGATCTGCCTGGCACACATGAGTTCCACACTGTAAAATAAAGAATGTGACATCCATCCAAACCCACCTGCCTGTTTGTCAGGATGCTCTTTGCAGATGGTCCCTGTAATGCACTGGAAAAGTCTGTGACCTAGAAATACTTGGAGTTACATCTCTGCCTAGCACTCACCAACACAGCCCCACGTTTATTCAAACTGCCTGAAGGTAGAATCATGGAGTGTTTTGGGTTGGAAGGCACATTCAAAGATCCTCCAGTCCAACCTCCAAGGTGAACAAGATCTAGCCTTGCAAATATTTGTGTGCCTTCCAAATACCCAAAGCCCTAGACATGGCATTCATGTTAAATCTGAAACGTTTAATCACGTTTACTCTGAAATCTAACAAACCCCTCAGATGCAAACCAGCAAACAGTTAAAGTAGAAAAGCTCTGTGTGACTTCTGGTCTGTTCTAAACGATGACCAACCCAAGACATAAAACACAAATTTCTCCACAACACCATCTTGCTGTGGAACAAAGGGCACTGCAGCGCTCTGCAATTTGGCTGGCTTTTCACGCTCTCCCTTTTCTTCCAGGCAAATCTCAAGCCATGAAATTTCTTTTTTGTTAACGCAAAGACATGGTAATGTCAAGCATTCATGACCATAAGCATGGAAAATTGATGAAATTACAGTGTGTTCAGGAAAATAATGCAGTGATGACAGAAAGAATCTCTGCTTGTATCTGTGTCCTGGTGGCAGCTTTTGAACAGGTGAACATTTTTTTCCTCCCTCTATGCAAAACATCTCTTTGCATGAATACATCAAATAGATGCCCAGGGAGAAAGGTCAAAGGGAAATACTCACACAAATAATTAAGATATGAAGAGACAGTGTATTATGTTCAATAATGCTTTTTCCACTGTCTGACTCAGTTGAGGTGCACCTTCCAACATGACACTGCCTGCAAGGCTCTATAAAAATGGAAAGCAACAGAGCTGGGCTTCTTGCTGCCCCAAAACCAGGACAGGCAGAGTGTGGATAAACAGGGCATCCCTCTTCCAGAGCTCCTCACAACCCAGCAGGGCCCCTCTGGAAGCTCCACAACCCCACATTCTGGGCACTCCTGCTTTGGTCCTGCAGCTACAGTGGGAGCTTCACACACCTGGCTCCCACAGAGTGGCCAAGTGAATAAATGAATACATCAGGCCCAACAGTCACATGTGACACTATCTTGGGCAGCCTTAAAAAAGTCAAGAACTGGTTGAAACATTAATTACATTAATAATTCCATCAGTAATGTTAAAGGCTAAAACTAAAACCAGAAGACTAGGGGGGAAAAAAAGAGTTAAATGAAACAATAAGGAAAACTAGAGACAGTGAATACAGGTGAACACCTCACGGTGAGAGCCTGCCAGGATCCCCTCAGACTGGGCAGAGCACTTGGCTATGTCCCCAATCCAGTCCTGCTATCAAGCAGCACCTAGCTTTCATCATAGACAGCAATGTGGAGAACTTGGTCACAAACAGGAATATTAATCCCTCAAGGATGGGATTGCTTTGCTGGGAAGATATCCATCACAGTAACTGCAGACACTCACACAGACAGGGTCTCCTCCTTTAAGGGTACCCAGGAAAATGCATTCTCTCCTGTTTTCTTTCCTAAATTATTCTTTCCATTATGGTCACATCCTGATTTTAAAAGAATGCTTGCAAAGAATCACAGTGACCATGCTGAAAGGGTAAAATTAATCTAATAGTAACACAGTTTCTTCTAACTCAAATTTATCAAGGCAGGAAATACTTCCAGATATTTCTTTGAAATCCTAGCAGTAATATGTAGTTTCTTACAATTTTTCAGTCTTACATGAATGTCTAGATTTCAGATTTCCCACAGGGGTATCTTTTCCCCAGGCAGGCAGAACACACTCCTGTTTATGTGTCCTTTCTGTCCAGTGGGTGCACAAGTATTTAGGGAGGGGTCATGCAGTCACAGACTCCCTCCCATGCCTGGACAGCTCAGCTGCAGCTACTGAACACACAGTCTGAGGAAAACCTGCCACATTTGCTCCTCTTTGGCCTCAAACAGGAGACTGCATGTCACAGAACTCATGCCCATATCCATTACTAGGAAAATAAATGCATGACTAAATTTCCCCATGGCTCAGTTGCTGCAGGGTGACACAAACCCAAGCTTTGGTTTTAAGGCAGATCTTCACTTGCCACAAATTTGCTGGGCAGGGACCCTACAGTGAATCAGGGCAACCCGATGAGGGGGAGAGAAAATGAGGCATCTGACTCCATGGATATCAGAAAGCTGATTAATTACTTTATTATACTATACTATATAAATTTCATCTAAACTGAATCTGCCAAGCACTCACCTGCTCACAGTGCCCAGAATCCCGTGGCTGTCACCCACAGTCCCCACACACAAAACACCATCACTTTGGATAAACAATCTCCATGTTGCATTCTGCTGTGGCACAACATGGGCACAGCAAATGAGACAAGAACTGTTTGGATCATTCTTTTCCCTGCTTCTCTCAGGTTCAGGGAATGTGAATCCCACACAGGACCCTGCAACAACAGCTGCAGTTCCCTGGCCCAGTTCCCATCTGCTCTCCAGAACCAGCCCCCCAAGCCTGATGCATCCCAAGGTTTCCTTGCTAGGGATATCTCCCTGGGCTTCTTAGCCAAGCCAACTGATTTTCAGGCAGCTGCCATCATGCTACTACATTTTTTAAATCATAAATCCTTCTTGTTGTCTTTTTAGTTGAAGTCACCTCTTAATGATTTTCTGCGCACACCTGAGGAACAGGACTATTTTCTTAAAATCTGAAATTCATATATAAGCAGAAGGCTCCAGAAGCAGATGTGTCTCACATCTAAAGCTCTGCCATAAACTGGAGAGAAGCAGCACCACCACTCCAGATCCCAAATCTTACACAACCCCTGCATTTGGAGAAAGCAGGAATGAAACCCTGCCATGTCAGTCATGTTTTACCTCCCCCAGGCTGTGAGCAGCTTCCCGAAGCACAAGGCAAATGCGAACAGGGAGAAGCCCTGTGCAAAATAAACACGAGTGAAGGCAAGGCGGGCTGCACAAGTGCTGCAGGGATGGCAAGCGGTGTTTGACATCCCCGATCCCTTCCTCACCATCCCTCCGCTGTGCTCATGCTCGTGTTGCCCTCTCGTGGCTGCTGGCACAAAGGAGCAGCCCCTGCCTCAACCCACTCAGGACAGAGCTGTGATTGTAGATGTATTTTTGGAAGTTTAAGAGCAGCTTTTTATCCCTAAGAGTAATCCATTATAGCAAGAATTTGTTATGCTGGCGATTCTACAAGCATCCTTACATATCTCATGGAAGCACAGAAGGTTCTGTGGGGGTGGAAGGGACCTTAAAGCTCACACAGCTGCACCTCCCCTGCCAAACCACACCAGTTTGTGCAGAACACCATGCAGCCCAGCTTCCCTGGGCAGGCTATGCCAGGGCCCCAGCACCCTCACAGGGAAGGATTTTTCCTGAATATCTCATCTAAATGCACCCTCCATCCCCTTAAAGCCATTTCCCCCACCCTGTCACACCATGTCCCTGTCCAAAGCCCCTCTTCCTCCCTCACCTGCTCCCACACCCACACAGCATCATCACCTTTGTGTTACACTGAGCACATTTGTATTGATTCTGCTGGTTTGCTCTGCTGCTTCATCCCAGCACAAAAATTCAGAGGCTTCTCCCACTGACACACACGAGTTTCCTTAGATCAAGTGCAAGCAAGGGGAGCCCCACAAGCTCCCAGCTGAGGTTCCTCTGTGTGTGCCAGGGAAGCATGGAGAGCACTGCCACACCAGAGACCCTTCAGAAGTCAAACTGGTCTGTAGGGCACCACCACCAACCACCCAGGGCCCCAGGATTTCTGTCAGGCACTGACTGCCACTCTCCCAAAGCCATTCAAGCTCCCAAAGCCCTACAGCCTCCTCTAATGCCCACGGATTTCACCCGCAATTAGCTGGCTTACCAAACACTCTGGAGATGAGCCTTAATCTCCTGGTGGGCCAGTGATTAAGGTAGAAAGGGTGAATAAGCTTAATATACATGAGGCATAGATACTGCATGCAAAATAAACTTTGTTTCAGCAACAAAAAGAACATCAGGATGTGGTGCTCAGGGGGGAAAAGAAAAGCAGTTTCATTTCTGAGAGGTTTTAGTTCTCACTAAACACTGTCTAAATTAATTCAGGAAGACAGATAATTGCTATAGACAGATAGAGTACCAGAAGAGACAGGATCAAAAAAATACAAAATTGTCGGAATTGGACAAGACCTGCTATTCATCAATTTTGAGGCCTCACAATACTCTGAAATTATTTTTCCCAAACTATTTCTATAGCAGATGCTGTTGCATTTCTCTCTGTAAACATAAAGAAAGTAAATAAATAAACAACATTTACAAATAAGCACAAAGAAAATAAATAATGTTTACAAATAAGCATAAACTTTATTAAAAACCAGTGCTGTGTGACACTGACCAAGAAAAAAGAAATCTACATAAAAAATAAGTATGAAAGCACGTTAATTTATATCCCCACAAAAAACGAAGTGTGAAGAGAACCTTCTTATATTTGTTAAAGTGATATTAAAGCTTCCACAGCTAAAGCCACTAAGTAGGCATCATTTACAATTTGATTCCACCTCTACTTGAAAGACTCAGGAAGTTAACTTGAAGGCTTTCCACTTCAGAATTCCCTTTTAAATATTTCTCCCTGTAAGGTTTGACATTTCTCACTTCTGCAAATGCATGGGACAGCACAGAGCAGATGCCTGGGACAACAAATGGAATGAAGTCTCTTTGGCCTAGAAGGATGGAAGAGGAATCAGAAAATGTCTCCATTCTTACCAGTTTGTTTCAAAGCAGCTGACAAATTTTTGTGGGGGAGAAAATTAATCTTGTTAATTGGCAAGGCATGACATATTCAAACGTTCAGAATCACAAGTCCATGGCTTTATCCAAACTCGCTGCGACATAAAAGAGAACCTGTAACCAATCCCAAGCCTTCCTTTTTGATACTGGGCTGATACTCTGTGAACCCACAGACATTTTTCTTCATAGATAACTAATTAAAACTTGAACTAAATCTACACCAAGAGTGACAATTTGGGGGAGAAGTGTATGACAGAGCCAAGGGCCACCAGCTGCAAGAAAGCACCCATAAAGATGGAGCACCTTGGTGAGCTCTTGGGTCGCTACAGGCTGATAGCTCTACCCTGATAAACCACTCCAAGTAGAGATATGGTCTTTTCACTTTTCTTAAGCATGAGGGGAAAATTAGTGAGCCTAGAGTGAGCATGTGGCTGTTGTACTCACATTGCTGTTATCTTATTTCTAGAGTCCCATACCTTCTGGGTTGTTTTCTCACAGCTCCTCACAGCAGTGCTGCTCCTGCTTCTCCATCAGTGCTCCTCCAAGGCTGTCCCTGACCACCCCACCCCCTTTTATCCCAGTTATCTTCATTAGCCACA
>JAHXMQ010012340.1:22344654-22355766 GCA_020466415.1 Ammodramus savannarum pratensis
AGCTGCCCCCCAATTAAGGACATCACAGCTGCAGCCCATTTACAGTAACTGGAATCGGGGCAGAGTCACTTATACAATACAATACTGCAATACATACATTTACTCAGGCCTCTACATGTGGCTGCCTTTAATATTTCATAGCACTGTTGTCATCATTATGGTAGCATTATTTTCTCCACCCCTGCCAACACACATGAAATTTGATCTCAGTGTGAAGCAGCCAGTGGTGGGTGAAACACTGGATGTTCATGAAGTGCACAGGCCAGCTCTCAAACAATGCATTTCATTGATAGGCAGTGGACGTGAGGTTTTGTTTCAGAAGCCAAATCCTCCCCCACAGGAGGAAACATGCCTTTCTTACGTGTTCTAGCAAAAATGACTGTGCAGAACACTGCTGAGAAGCTGGGCAGAGTCTGCAGATTCATGAGGACGGGGAACCACCTTGAGACTTTTTGTCCCTCTGCATTGAGTTGTCTGGGCTTGACACAACTTTGCAGCACTCACTTTGATTCTGATTCAAAGCTGTCCTCAAAAAACCATTTAAAGTTAGTTATGAGCAAACATCTGCAGCACTTCAGCTGAACTACAGCAGAAACAATTCGTCACAGCAACAGCTGGAACAAGATGTGTCAGCAAGATGAATATCTTGTTCATGCACACTGCAACGCTGATCAGCACCAGAGGGGAAAAAAACCCAGTCTGTTTCCAGCATGTTTTAAGCAAGAAGAAATAGCAGTGAAATATTTTATTTCAGTAAAGATGTATAAATGGCTGTATCTTATCAGATTTCTTAAAATAATCCTGGGCTAAGTAGAGCAGAAAGCCAAGAACCAAGTCAGGTCTGTTCATTCGTGTTCTCAAGACCATTAAGTGATAATCAGGCAGATATCATCCAAACATCCAAAAATCTCCACTGGGGAGCTACCTCTTTCTGACAGAAGTAAGCAGACGAATTGGACTTCTCAAAGTGCTCACTCTGAGTTCATTTTTTAGATTTCATAGTTATTTAGCATCTATTTTAATTACCAAGTACTATCCCTACTATCCCTAAAATTTGCCTGGGTCTTTATTGCCCAGTGAGATTGTTCTCAGCCTGTGTGGCAGGCTTGTGCATTGAATTTTCACCCACCATGCTAAAGTAGCTATGGTTCCACAGAAGCAGAGCACAGAGCATCTCTTTAATTTCTGGAAGTTAACATACTCTATGTGTCTCCAGGCATGAGGCAAGTCCAGAAACAGAGCAGCCTCTGCAGCTTTTGGCTCTGTGCACTCACTGAATTCCAGAAAAAGAAGAAAACCCCCCAGCTATTTTGGACCTGTACCATATTGTGGCTGAATGTGATTGAAAGGAAATTTTGCCTGATTTTAAGTTTTGTTTTGTGTCTGGCTCTGAAATCCATAAATTTTCTGTTTATTCCCTGCAACTACCACCCTTTGCTAGCAGCATTGTTACTATTTTTTTCTTCACATAACTTACTTACCCTTCACTAATTAAGGTTACTATTTGTGTATATTTACCTTTTTTATCTCACTCCTCCCCTGAGTACATCTATGTTCCTGTCAAGCACAAACCCAAGGCTGGCCAAGGGCATTATTTTCAGATGAGTTTCAAATCACGTAAAATTTGAACTTGACTGATATGGGAAGTGGATAAGGAATACTTGTGTTTGGGAGATAACAGAGAAGGCAGAGATGCCCCATTTGACTTTTGCCATGACTGGAAGATGAAACCATTGCAACTTGGCTCGGATGTGCAGGACAAGTAGAGGAACAGAGGAAGGCATCTCCTTTTACAGCTGGATTTGTTATTACTTCTAGATTAACTCATATATATATATATATAAAATAAGTAATATATAATCTATAATCTATAATATATTATAGATTATAGATTATAGATTATAGATTATATGTTATATTATATATTAAATAATATAATATATATGATAGATTATATATTATATAATTGACTATATATAATTGTTATATAATAATTCATACTATTTAATAATTAATATTAATTAATATATCGAATTATATAGTTATATAATTAGTATAATCATCAATACCTTGAACAAGTCACTCAAGTTTGAACAGTAATTCTTAGACCTAAGAGATATAGATACAGATATACATATATATCTATCCCATATAAATGTCTGAAAAGAGTCATGTATTGTGAAGCTATAATTCTGTTTTTTTAGCAGCATACAAAATCAATATTAAGTGCCTTTCTGTGAGCTTTCCTGCCTCACAGGTATCACAGCTCAAGGTTTTTTTCCCCTAGCATCTTAATCCTCCATCCTGCACCAGTGAGAGTCCTGATTCCCTTGAACTCAGCACCCCCAGGCCCCCAGGCTGGAGGTGACAGGGTGGGAGTGTGCCACCTCAGATTGTCCCAGTGCCAAAGGTTTGTGGGAACTAATCGGGATCAAAAGGCATTTGCTTAAATTAGCTTTATCATTATGACACAGAGCCTGAGAAATCTTCACAAGGGGAAACGTTTGCCCTGAAACTTTGAGCTTTAGGGGTATTCAGGCCCTAAAAATTTCCAAAATTCTGCTCATAAGTGGTTTCAATGTACATATGTCATTAAAAATCATCCCCAATGTATTTGTCCAAAATTCAAAAAAAAAAGAAAAATAGAAAATTCCAACTTTTTGCCCTTCCTAACAGAATTCATTCCATTTTGACCACCTGATGGGCCTTGGGGTTAATTAGAAAATCCCCATCAAGAGCTCAGAGGCCAATATCAGCTGTCAAAATCCCACATTCCCCTCTTTCACCTCTTTCAAGTGCAAAACAACCTGTGTCTGAAGATGTGCCAGAGAATAAAAGGGCACACCACAACCACTGTGGGCTCTGACTTAGACCTATTCATGGCCTCACCACTATGAATACAGCAAAATCTCAAATGAAAGTTTTAATCTCCCCACTGCATTCAATCCAAAGAGAAAAGGGCTTCCCTTTTAACAATTTCCCCCCTTAAATCTTTTGTGCTGCCGTGCTCCTGAAAAAGCTGAGATTTTGCTCAGCCCCAGCGAGGGCTTTTGCCACAGAAAGCGCTGCACCTAACCCCTTTGTGCTGACATAAGAGTGAAGGTCTGCTTAGACCAAAAGTAACTCATGCAAAAGGCCTTCAGAGGCTCTAAATACAAGCTGAACAAGATCAGAGTTAAAAGTGCAGGCATCTCATCTCACCCAGTTTGCCTTCCATGCTCTTTTCCCTTGTTCCCCAAAGGTGTGTGGTAAATACAAAGACGAGCGGGGAAAAACAAACATTGGCCAAAAAAAAATTAAATAAAAAGAAATCAGATGTTCTAATGCTGGAAGATGAAGACAGAAAAGTCCTGTTATTCCATAAGTCCTGTTATTCCATAAGTCCTGTTATTTCCACCCAGATGAGATGAGGTCTCTCTCACATGTTCAGGTGAATACATCACACCAGAAAAGTGCAGCCTTGTTGTTATCTCAGCCATCTCCAGCTGCTTTCCTCTCCCTGCATGAGACCCCACTTACAGGAAAGTCAGCAATAACCTCATTTTGCACTCAGTTTTTATGAATGAAGGAAAACCAGCAAAGGCTATGATTTCATTAATGTGCAGGCCCATTAATGGCCTGAAATGTAAACCAGACCAAGCACTGAGCATCTCCAGATGCGCTACTCCATCTTTTGGGGTGCGTTTGTGCCATTTTACCACAAACACACTTTCCATCCCACCTCACTGAGAGCAGAACATTCCTGCCCAGTGCCCCCAGCCTCAGAGAGCAGTACCAGCCCCTGTCACCCACGGGGGCGAGGAGCTTTTCCATCCTGGAGGGACCCCAGCACTCCTTTCCCCCCTCCCAGGGATTCTGTTTTTTTCTGCTGGCGAGCAGCAGCACCTACATTGTGTGGGCAGAGACAGGGAGCATTCACAGCCCCCAGGCAGCCATTCACTCCAGGGCAGCTGGAGAGGCTCAGGGCTCGCCTTGCCCTCTTCACTCTTGGATGAGTTTTGTGCAAAGCTCGGGCTTGGGGTCCTTTCCATCCCCGAGCCAAGCAATTAGTGAGAGGTGGAAAAAGGAGAGAAAACGTCGCAGCGTTTTTGTCTTTCTTCACAGTTTGTTCTTTTTATGTTTGTTTGGAGCTAAATTGTGTTATCTGGCTGCACTGGAAGGATGTAAAAGCATACTTGGGGAGGAAAAAGGAAATGATGTTTGATTAATTAATACGTCCTTGGGCTTTTTGCTTTTATACTAAAGGTTTGCAAATAGCACCTCCCATTCATGGAGCACTGAGTGGAACTGCTGCTAGAAGAGAGACCACTGGCCAAACAAGATTAGGGGTGTTTTAATTTAGTATTGCCCTGCTTCAGATAGTGACTCACCTCTTTTCAGAGAATGTTTTTGCAGATCAGAGTTCTAAACATCCTAATAGGCTGCTAACAACTTTTGTCCCCTGAGATTTGTGCTATACTGATCAGAATCACATTCTACAGCAGCACTATGGACCTTTACACAATAAAACCTATGAAAAAAACTGAGAAAAAAAAGTTTTAAAAATATCCCCCCCCACCCCCCCAGCTTTTACCTACCATCACATCTCCTTCCTACTTTATTTGCTGTTGATGCCAAGCCCCTGGATTCCAAAAAAAAAAAGTGGATCTTCTCTCAGAATTGAGTTTGATGAGCTCTGGTGTACTGAAGGGAGGTAGAGAATCAAGAGCACCTTTGACTTGGATCCTTTACTGTGTCTGTGACTAAGTCAATAATCTGTTGCCATTACTTTCGACTTCCATTTAACATCCTTGAAGTGGTGAATGGCACTTTGCTTTTGTGCATGCAAAATGTTTTAGGTAAGATTGTGCCACAGATGTGGCACAAACTCCATTCCTGCCAGGAGAGATTCTCTGCCAAATAAAGGCAATTTAGGGAAAACTCTGAAGCTGGCAGTGATGGGCACACTATAAAAACAATAGATGAAGACAAACAGAGCAATGTGACAGGGAATTGCCAGGGCATCTGCCTGTTTGCACAGTGTCTCCTGTTTGCCCGTGGGCACTGCTGAGAAGCCAGAGCCCTTGCTAGGGCTGGTTTAATTTATATGCCCTCAGAATGAGGTCATATCCATATCATGCATGATCTCTATTGGCTTTACAGATGCCTTAACCTGAGAAGGTTCAAGCTCTTCAAGAGCCATTCACACTTGGCAGATTGATATAGTCACTGACAATTGACTGCCATCCAAGTGTATCTGGGAACACAAAGCTCACATAAATATTGTCGGGCATACCCCATTGTCACTCACTCACTTCTGCCCTTTAGCTTCCTGCAGCCCCAGAGGAAGATCATTTCTCTCAGTGTCACACGTCTGGCTGACCCAGCAGGCACACAGTGGTTTCCTTTTAACCAGGCTGTGCTCAAAATGTCAGACACAGGTTTGTTCAGCCAGTGAACAGTGTGAAACCTCTGAGGCTGAGGCTGGTGAGAAAGCCTGGAACAGCTCCTAGTGGTGTTCCTACCCTGGAAAAGCTCCAGGAGGAGGCATGAAGGCCTGTTGATGTTTTTTCTGCAGTTTCATAGCTGACCTGTCTGCTTACTCAACCTAAGCCCTTACCAAGGACAGCTGTGAGCAGAGCACAGGGTTTTCATGCTGTACTCATGGCTTTCCAGCCCAGAAATTCCTTTGCTCTGGGTTTACTACTCCCGCCTGAGCTCCCCTCTCTCTGTGACAGCTCTCAGATAGGAAGGCATGAAAATATTAATAAGGGATGAGAAAAACAGGAGAAACAAGTGTGCAGAACTCATGGCTTTCAAACTTAGCCTGGACCAAATTTTGTGACTGATAAGTCCGGTTGAAGAGGGTCAGATGTGCTCCATTCCAAATTTGCTGAGTAGTCTTTCTTGTAATTGCCTGACATGGATCTCTCTCACACACTCATTTAGCCTGAAAAGAGCAATCAAATTAAATTAATATATGCTCTTAGCTGCACTAATTCCTTTTATTCTGTCATTAGCAATTTTAACAAATTGCTTTCTTTTTCCCCTGATGGACTTCCAGGTGAGTTAATGAATGAAACTGGTTCGCAAAGAAGGCAAATGAGTGGCAGAACTGCCACAAGTGAAACCTCAAACTCATGTGGCCCCAACAGGAGTGTAATTCCACATTCCAGCATTGCCAGATGCAGAAAAAGCTCATCCTTTTGGCTGAGCATCATCTTCATCTTCAGCTGGGCAGCCTGGACAGACTGGTGTATGGGAAGCACACAAAACAACCTGGGCACTGCCCTTGCAGCATTTCATTTTTTCATCCTATTATTGTCACATGTACTGTTATTTGACAGCTTTGACATGGCAGACACACACAAAGAAAAAATCTTTTCTTTTCTGCTGCTCCCCTCTAATGCAATGGCAGTTACAGGAAGTAAAATCAGTTAATATCTAAACTGCAGAAATTGTGTGCTGAGTACCAAATGCACTAGGGAGAAACAAGAAATCCAAAACTAAAGCTTTCCTTTAAGCTGTAAGCACAAGTAATTTTGAAGCTTCTCCCTACAGTGTCCTGTGAATTTTACACACTTCTGTCCTCAGAGGTCACACTGTTCAAAACCAGTCACAGTATCTGTGTGCAAACACAACATTCTTTGCCAGTCAAGCACTACAAGTGTGTGGATAAAGGAAAGTAAAGGAAAAATAAAATTCAAACCAAACCTTACACTGCATTTTATACATGCAATGGAGATGCACAGTATTTAGGAAAATGAGGGAAAAGATGGGATGTGATAGAAAAAGATTTGTGTGACCTCCCCATATATTGTCCTCTGTAGGGATGTGCCCCAAGTGTCATCTCCAGAAGTGGAATGGAGAGGCTTGGTCGGAGAGGAAGCAAATTTAAAAAAGCTTTTTTTCCTTTCTTTCCTGTTTGAGCCTGTGCTTGGCGCCAGCCCTGATGTGAGACCCACTCCTCCCTCAGCACTCTGGGGAGTGCATGTGGCCAGCAGGACTGGGATCTTCATTCCCATGTCCCACAGGATAACCAGGCTGGGATCTTCATTCCCATGTCCCACAGGATAACCAGGCTGGGATCTTCATTCCCATGTCTCACAGGATAACCAGGCTTTCACACTTACATTTCAAGGGTGTTTGTCTCTCCTAGATCTTTATCTCTCCACAGAGCTCCACTGCAGTCCAACATTGACTCCACCTACACATGCTGCAATTTTGTTTAGGCTTCATTTTTATTAAATATCGAAAACTATAAAGGATGCCATTGTTGTAATTACAATGAGAGCAACATCAAACACAAAAATGTAAGTGCAGCCAGACAACAGAACACAGGTTTTTTTCAGGAGGGTGTCAGACTCCGCAGTGAACAAGTTTAGCTTTCAGTTGTGCACATCAGGGCTGGGGGGAAAATGGCTTGAGGAGCCCTATAGAGGTGCTTTTGCTTCCCTGACTTCTCACACAATATTCTTTCAAATGAATTTAAGGCTTTTCTTGTCCAAATCCCCGCAAAAGTAACCACAGTGCAGTTTTTCTACTATTATGCAAATAGATTAATCAGCCAACGCTCCAGTGAGAATTAATTTATATTTGAATCAAATGAGGCCTTAGATTCTTTATAAGCCAGCCCCCAGGCCAAGGCCTGGGCTAGGTAGCACCCTCATATTATTCATTTGACGAGATGTGAACTGACATAAATACCGTGGCTCACTTTCAATCCGATTACCCCGTTACCTCCCATCAATGCTCCCCCAGCCATCAGCCCGCAGCGTCCCTCCTTTCAGAGCACAGCCAACAAGTGACAACTCCTCCCTGGTAAACAAGCACCCACGCTGCCACCCCAGACCCCCACTCTTAACCCATCACTCCTGCTCAATGGCCCTTATTCAACAAGGTACTTTATTTTATTTGTAGGAACCAGGGCACTAAACAACACAAAAATACTGTTTTGCTGGGGCTGGGATCCAAAGCTGCCCTTTCAGAGCTGCTGAGCACTTGAGGCACGAACAATAAACATCCAAAAAGAAATATATGGGAGCATCGTGCCCAGCCATACATAGATATTTATAACAGGCATGCACACAATTTAATACAGTCACTGACATCTGTTATCTTTCATACTCTCCTTAACCCTTAAAAAAAAATTAAAACAATGTTTGGGGCTACTATGTCCAAAGGTCAATGTAAAGTGAACCCACATTTTAGACAGCACCCTTATACTAAACTCATGTTGACAACCACTAAATTCTTTCTATTGCCTTGCACAGGAACTTGTTTTTTTAAAAAGGCTTCCCTCCCCCCCCACTTTAAAACTGTAAGTATTTAAAAAGCTTGGCTAAACAATCCACCAGGTGTGAGAAAAGCCTTTTCTGTGCAAGCAGCTCTGTGTCAGAAACCTACACTTTGTAATTAGATTAGCAAGCAGGGACTGAATAGCTCTGATCAAAACATCCCCCCTCTGCATATTGTTTATAGTGCATAACTGATAACTAAGCTTCTCTAGTCATGGTTAAAATCTACTTAAAAACAGGAGTCCTGTGCACTCTGGAATTTAAATGAAGAGGAAAAGAAAACAAAGTGCACATTCTTAAAAAGCTGTATGTAATTACTTGCCTTTCTTGCTCCAATGCAGCTTGATTTGAAAATATGTCATAAAACAAACCCTATGACTTAACAGCAGCTCCTCATGAAAACATCACTTAAAACACAGCTAAGAAAGTTGGAGATGTGGGTTTTTACCTAAAAACACTCTTCATGGTGAACTTGGGAAGAGAAGGAGGAAATGCCTCTTGGGCCACATGGCCCCAGCACTGAGGGCCATCCCAGATCCCTGTCAGCTGGGCCAAAACTCCTCAGCCCAGGAGGATGGCTTGCCTTGTCTGTCTCTGTGGATTTTGTGGATTTTTTTCATGTAATAATAATCTACTTGTGGACTGGAGCCAGTTTCACAAGGTAAAGAGCAAGTGTGAATGTGCTGACGTCCTGGGCACACTAAAAGTGGGATGAAGAAGAGTTGCAGTGGGTCAGAGAGCAAAGAGCCCATCATCCCTACTGTTCCTTCAGAGCAGGGGCCTGCACTCACCTGGATGTGATGCTAAATGGAAAATAAGGTTCTCCCTAAACCTTTCATACAAAGCTTATCTGATTTTCTTGGAAATGGTGAGACTGTTCCACAGCCCTGTTTTATCATGCCAGTTGTGAATTTCTGACTCAGTCCCCTTTGGCACTGTGGGGCCAGGTGCAGGTCCTGGTGTGCACCAAACTTTCCAAAGAGACACCTCTGCTTACTGCTGCTTCCTGCTGAGGTCAGTGCACCCCACAAATCCCATAAATCTTTACTGCATTCTCCCTAAAGCAAGCTTTTGAATATTAGGGCTGGACAACCGGAACTGAGGCCAAAAATCTGCCTTTTCTTTGGCCAGCAGATGCTGTGGAAATAGCCGAAGATAACAAGACCTTCTCTGGTTTTGCTCTCACAGATCTGGAGATAGTTACTGTATAAACATCAATGGATGGAAAATTTTCCATGCTGTCCAGCCTGCTCCTGCTCCTGCTTTAAGTGCAGAAGCAGGGAAAAGGCCCAGACATGAATTGTCCTGCACAGAAGTCCAGCCTCATTGCTTGAACTCTCCTGAGAGAGGGGGTCTGATTGCAGTCAGCAGTGTAGTCCTGTCTCTACACATTCCCTCCTGCTGATTTATTTATTTATGTATTTATCTATTTATTTATGTATCTGTAAGAGCAGGAGACATTCACCAAAAATAGGAGGATATAATTTTTTTTGTATAGTACCACTCTACAAAAGGGAAAGTTAGATAAACGTTGATAGGGGAGGAACTAAGTTTCAATTTCAGACCTAAGACACCAGAGTAGTTCCCCTTGTCTCAGTACATGCATGAATCAGGAGGCTGCAAATGCAGCTTAAAGCTACAATTATTTCCTCTCTCCTGAGCTTTCTGGGTCTGACAAGTCACAGTCAGAGTATGGGGCCTCAAAAAGAGCCCTGTCCTGTGCCAGGACAACACAACTTTACCAGATTTCATCAAGGCAAACTTTAAATCTGCTAAATCCCACCTGATGCCCCCAAAGATCTTACTGCAGACTTGTAATTTTATGTTCTCCACCCTCTTACATTTTTAATGGACAAGGAAAAACAGAGAAAAAAAAATATAAAATCATGACATGATGAGAGCCAAAAATGCAAATGCAACCACTGAAACATTGTTTGTTGCAAAGTAATTCTCATTGCTACAGATATGATGAGAAACCTGAGAAAAGCTGTTTCATCCTATGGACATCTTCTTCAAACATCCTGGCTGTCTCATTCTAAACTTCAGTTGTCTTTGCTATTTCCCCCTGCAGTACCAACCCACTCTGACAGAGTCCTGAAAGGAGACAAGTACATTCAAATTCTGCCAGGGCTTAACCCCACCGCATTGAAATCACCGTGAGTTTTGCCCCTGACTTCAGCCCTGACAGAGCAAGCAACATTCTCAGGCCAAAGGCATGGGGAAAAGCTTTTCTACAACTATCTAGGCATGCTCACACTCTTCTTAGTGCCAGAGACTTCTGTTTGCTTTCAGAGAGCTGAAGGCACAAGTGAGCAACACCCTTCAGTGTGTGTCTGTCCGATCTCAGGGCTGCTGGAACACAGGTAGGGCGTTTTTCTTCTGTTTGCCAGAAAGAAACACCATTCTCTGAGAGGGGATGTGCTTCCTGCAGGTTGGGAAAGCTCCCAGGAGAGAGGCCTTGGCTATTTCAGGGAAGATTCTCAAGGTGCAGGGCCTCATCAGCTTTTCTGGGTGATGAAATGGAAGAGCCCTGCATCTCTGGACACTGGGAAGCTGCACTGCCTGCAAAGCAAAGCCCAGCAGAAGGGTGGCCCTGCTCTGGTCTCCAGCATGAGCCAAGTGCTTGCGGAAGAGAACAGCTCTTTCTCACAAGTGGAGATCCAGTGGAAAATCTCCCGGCTCTGCTATCTATCCGTCTATCTATCTATCTATCTATCTATCCATCTATCCATCCATCCATCCATCCATCCATATATCCATATATCTATATATCTATATACCTGTATATCTATAGATCCATATATCTATATATCTATATATCTATATATCTATATAT
>JAHXMQ010012340.1:22376353-22388398 GCA_020466415.1 Ammodramus savannarum pratensis
GCAAACTGCCCACTTGACAAAAGACAACTGCCATGCAGATGGCAACAGAATACATCTTGCCTTGCAATCTGGAACACCTGGGGGAAAGGAAAGGATTTTTATTTGAAAACCTTGAACTTCAGGATGTCAGCAAGTAGAAAGGGGGCTAAGAGAAACCAACAGCTGTTCTTTCCTTCAAGATCCACATTTGTGATTTTTGGTATTTCAACTCCTACAATACTGAAAGCCCCGTTCTCAGCTCCCATGGAAGATGACGCTTTCCCTGCCACTCCAAGTGGACAGCACTGTGGGCAGTTCCTGGTGTGGATGGGAGTGATGGACCTCTCAGTCAACAACCTGCATCAGTATTTTCCTTCTGCCTGCATGGTGTGGCAGGACAGGAGGTAAAATTACCTCTGAAGGCCAAGGTAACTCACTTGATGGCACCTGGTGTCACACAGACATGGAGAGGACACAGAGAGATGGCCTGGAGCAGCAAAACTCCTCTGCATGAGCTATCTTCTAATGTATAAACCACTTGAAGGGCTGTCATTAGAATATTTCTGAGGGAGTTTAACTTTCTGAAGAGCCTTAATTGGGTCAGTACATCAGGAGCAATATCAAGGCATTTGCTCATTTGGAGCAGAATATGTTCATGGCCCAGTGGTTTCTGTTTCAGCCTGTGCTTGGCTTCAGTCCACCAGCTGGTCCATAAAATCCTTACAGAAGGAGGATCCTGTTTCAGCAATCCCTTGGGCTGGAATTTCTAAGTGAAGGTTGCCATAGGACCATTGGGAAAGGTAAAAGAGCCTCTCTAGAACAGAGCCTGCCTCACAGCTGGCACAGATTACAGCCTGTGAGGCAACCCTTCATCCCCTGGGAGTCTGCAGCTGGGAGAAGTCTGGAAAGGCAGAAATAAGAGTCAGGGATTTCCCTAATAATAAGGTTACTCATCAAAACAAAAGGCCCAAGCTGGCTTCCTCTCCCAGGCAGGAAAAAAGAAAAAGAAGGAGGTAGTACAAAACTGGGGCTTCACCAAAGCTGCTCTTTTCAGGTCCTGGAGGACTTGGATTTTACCAAGCCTCCATTTGCACTCTTTAACCACAGAATCCATGTCTGCAGAGCTAAGGGGAGAACATCCAGGAGACAGATCTGTTCTTATCCCCAAATAAATCATTGTCTACCTCTAGTGCATGGCAGAGATAAAGATCTTCCTGTAGAACACCACTTAGACCATGAACAGGATTTCTTTTGCTGTACAAGACACTGATATTGGGTCTACATCCTCCCACCAGCCCCAGAAGGCACAAGACAAAATACTGCAATTATTAAATAGAAGATGCTGGAGCTGTACAGTTCACATCAGATACAGCAGACAAATATAAGGATCTGAGTGTCCTTGCTCCTCCTTTGCTCTTCAGCCTAAATTGTCCACAAGCTCCTTTAGTGAGAGAAGACTGTTTCCCAGAAATATGCTGCAGCATTTCACACTCAAGTGCTTTGCATTTCCTCACAGCATTTTGCAGCCTCTGTTGAGGGCAGGTCACAGGACTGGGCAGACTGTCCTCACCCAAGACACAGGCATCCAGCCCTGCACTGGCTTTGAGTCCACAAATTAGAAAGTGATCTGGGGAAAATTGTTTTTCCTAGATTATCTTGCTGCTCATCTCCCCGACTTCAAAGCTCACATCTGTCTCGTGAGGTGAGGAGGGTTTCTAACTTTAGTTGACCCAAATTGCTCCCAGCCTTCCTCTGCAGCACACAGCAACACTGAGCCTTTGTCTCATGCCTTTGATCACTGCATCTGGGAAATAAACTGGTGTCTCTGCAAAGGAAGCTTTACAGGCAAAGGCACAGAGGTGAAGCCCATGGTTGAGTCACTGTCATTAACAAAATGATTCTGCTTTGGAGAGGCAGCAGGGGGAACCTGAGCACAAAACACAATTTGAGCTTTTGGGCACTCCTATCACACTTAAGGGCAGATCTTCACTTTAGGGAAGAGTCTCATGCTCTGGTTTTCCACAAGGCAGTCCTGCAGGTAGCAGAGACAAACCCAAGCTTTCCTGAAGTTTTAATTAGTAAAAATTGATGCAAAGATCTCATACAGCTGTTCTCAGTCCTGGAATGGCTTTCAATTTCCTCAGGGGTGGAAGGCTGGGACATTCTTCCTTTGTATCCTGAAATCTTTCCCATCCTTCCTTGTCACACTCCCCTCAACAAACACAAACACTGTAAATACTGAATTAACATGACCTTCTGAAAGCAACATGGTGTCTGGTTCAAAACAAACCTATGAAAAGATGCTTATAATTAAAGAATTTGTCATTAAATTTCATCATTACATATGCAAATGATGCTCAGAATTAAAGAATTTATGGCAGGATATTTATCATTGTCTTTTTTTCTCTCAAATTAATTTCTAGTGTACTTTGCAGTTGTATTCCTGCAGAGCAGGGGAAGTGTGGTGGTTGTCCTTCAGTACAAGGATGATTTTTGGACATCCTCTACACTTAAAACTTTGCTGACTTAGCCACAATAGCAAGAAAGTAGCTAAAACTTTAGGGATACTTGTGACTTTCACTTCTGTTATTTCAAAGAAAAGCTAAACTCAAGCTAAAAAACACAGCATCTTGCAAAAGGGCAAGGCCATTTTTAAACACCACAGATTAGCAGAACATAGCACAATCCAAGCTTTTGCCTATTCATAGACATGACTCTCCTAAAAAGTGAGAAAAGGAAGGAAAGAAATTTTTTGTTTTTAAAAAAAGTTTGAACTCTTAAACAGCAGGATATTATGTACCTGCTATTAAGCTCCATCTGGCACTAACCATGCAGGCAAGTGACAAGCAAAGACAACTTTTTTTGGGGAGGGTAGTGAGGGGTAGAGAGTGGGGGGACAGACTGATTTTAGCAAAAGCTGTAGAACAAAAATTTGTTTGAAGTGCTTTTGCACAGCTTTTTTGTCATGCACTTGCAATTTTTAAAACTATTTAAATATATAGTGGTAAATGTGTTAAATAGGTCACTGTCTGTGTCCAGCACAGGGATAAGAGGCTGTTTATAACTCCAACTGCAGAACTTTGGCTTGTGAACTCAACTGGTAACTGCTTCCATGGCAGGTCCCCAGTGCTTGCCCAGAAGGCAAAAGTTACAGTCAGAGAAAATAAATAAATATGACCGCTCTCATGTCCAGCCTTGCTCCAGCTCACCAATATTTCTATACATGGCAGCCCTGGAGCTCTGGGGCACAGACACCACTGAGGAGCACATGAGGAGTGGGAAAAGCAGCCCAAAAATGTTAAAAAGCATTAGGCAAGGAGGCAAACTGGATGGTTTTCCAAGAAGATGATGAAGGAAAGTACGTGACATTTCTGCCAAAGAGGACTTGGGGTCTGCAGCTGCTCCCAGAAGTGACATTCCTTGTTTGATTCAAACAAGAGCTGCAGGAGGGGTCAGAAGGAGACAGACACCCAAGGGAAGGGTGAAGCAGCGTCAGCATTGATCCAGCACTGCCTGGGCCAGGACAAAACTGAAAACAAGAGCAATGTGACCCACTGAACTGGTGTATTTCAGGGTGGGCACAGCCTTGGTATCCACCAAGGAAAATATTCTGGCCAAAGCACGCGATGGAGGAGCTGGCATATGTGTTAAATGGCCCAGCACAGAGATAAAAGGCTGATTATAACACTACTGCAGAGCTCTGGAGCCCAGAGCCACATTTCAGAGGGTCTACTGTCCTGCCCAAGTGCTTTTACATCCCACTGGGGTTACTCCTACCTCTAAGCTGGGCTAAAGCCTCACAGACTGAGTGAGACATGTAGAGAGAATTATAAAACAAGGTCTCTGCTTTCTCTCCCCTTGTGCCTCCCAGAGGAATTATTTAAAACAGGAGCCCTAAATCCTGGTCTGGCCATGAGGAATCCATGACTCTCATGGCTTTACAAATTTCCAAGACTTCACTGTGCTTGGTACCATTTTATCACAGGCCAGTAGTGGACAATCAGCCCATCTGTGGGCTGCAGCGCACCTTGTTTGCCCTTCAAGAGCAGGGGTTTAATCACCTCTCTGATTGCCCAGGAACTGGCTAAAGCACTACCTACCTCCTGTGAGGGTCAGGTGTAGCCACAAAAAGAAAGGAATCCAGGAGGTTGTGTTGCACCAAAATTCTGAAAGCAATGTCTGGTCCAGAAATTCCTCATTTACCAAATAAATCCTGTGGGAGTTATCAGGGAGCATGGGCAGAAATACTTCAGACACTGAAACTGAAAAGTTGCAGCTGATGGCTGAAATAAGCTTGTGAGATGTTTCAGAGAAGCAGGAGACCAAAGGATGTGGTGACTATGCAGGAACAAGGAATTAGAGCCATAAATCCTCTCATCACATGCAGCTCTCCCTGACATAAAAATATTACAAAAAATACCCAAAAGTGATGCCTGTGGGTGGTGAATGCTGTTCTGGGTCTTCACATTTCTGCTGCTCCTCTGCCCTTTTGTTCCTGCTTTTGGGCACACCAAAGGAAGCATGGAAACAAATCAAGAATCAGTCAAACACAGGAGGAGAAAAATCCCTGACAGCAGCTAACAGGAAGCAGAACATATGTTTACTGTCATCTTCCTCCCCACATTTGAAAGGCCACCTCACTTCCAAGGGGGAGAAAGATCCTTTTGCTGAGTCCCTTGGAGGAGAGAAGAGCACCTCATCAGCTGGCTCAGCTCTCAGCAGTGCCTTATTTTCCTTCTGTGCCACCCTCCCCAGGGCTCTTATGGAGCCTGTGATTAATTCAGCTCTTTACTCGAGTTTGATGCTGTTCCACAGTCATTTTGTGCCAGTCGTTTCTCTCCCGTGGCAGAAAGCATCGCATTCTCATGCACGCCTGTGGGTTGTTGTCTCAGATTGATGGTTCCTTGTGCTGTCAGTCCCTGAAACATCCCTTGCACAATCCACATCCTGCCCCTGGCCAGGGGATGGCTCAGTCCCTGCTGCACAGGAGGGAAAAGAGCCCAGCAGAGGGATATGGGACTGTTGGAACCCTGGAAGATGAGAATTTTAAACTTTCTGTGCTGAAAGGCACAGAGCAGCAGGAGAACACTGCATTTGACCTGGGGCTGTGTAGAGTGCTTCCAAAATTGATTAATAGCACTGAGATTACAGGTGTGTAGTTGGTCAGAAGTGTGTGATTGCATAGGGTGAAAAAACTTTGATTTGGGGTTTTAGTATATGGTGACATATGGAAGGCAAGATGGAGAATTTGGGACATGGGTTAAACGTCTTTTTGCATCTTCTTCACGAATCTGGGTGGTTTTCTCTAATTGGATGAAAGATGTCTACATTGCAGGTTTTGGGTGATCATAATTAGGTTAGAAGCATAGATAATATAGATGTCAACTGTTTATTGGGTAATTGGGACTTAAATAGCCTTGAACAGACACCATTTTAGGGCACTTTCTTGACTTGGTAAAGAGAGCTCACATCTCATGAGTTTGTAATAAATAAGGATATTAAATTTCAGAGTGAGACTTCAAAAACAACGTTTCCCGAGTATTATTCACCCTGACCTTGGAGCAAGAAAGAGCCTGAAATTCCAACATGGGACAACACAGCAGCCTAACCCCAGAGCCCACAAACCAGAGCCCAGCTTGCAACCTCAAACCCACCTGCACATCCCTGCCTGGGGAGGCAGAGGGAGGAAAAGGAGGAGTGAAGAGCAGAAGTAGCAATTTTCTCTTCTGACACTCTCATTTGAGCACAGGCTGCTGTGTAATCTCTCTATTCCACAATCAAACATCATCAACAACCCTCAATTTACCCCACAGGGGTGAACTCTCCTACCCAAGCACAGGGCATGCAGCCAGGTCATTGGCACAACCACCTTACTGGGGCACCAGGAGGTTGTTCAGCTGTGGAACTGGACCCAACGGGAATTCATTGCAGGCTGCAGGACCAGGAGGATTAAAACTGGACTATGCACCAACTTCAAGCAAATGAAAAATTGCATTTCTGGGGCTCCTGTATATAACACAGCACCAAACACACAAAGCAAGGACCACTCCTATGTACTTAATTCCATCACCAAAAGTATAATGAACAGACCATGTATATTTCCACCACCTGGTTCTCTGGTTTGTCTCATTTTTTTTTTCCCCAAAAAGTTCCCTTGGCCACAAAATGAAGTTATCTGTGGAATTAATTATCCTGAGACAGCAGTGCTGAGAAAAAGAAGTGTGAATCTCTAAAGTGCTTCAAAAATAAAAAAAAAAAATATTAGGTCCATTTAAAAAAGAAATATCAAACTTAAAATATTACATTTTAAGACAAGGGCTACCCTGTTGTTCACTGTCACACACCAGTCACCTCAGAGAAGACCTTAATCCCACAAATGAAACGAGAAAATCTTTCTGAGGAGCCAAGCTTTATCAAATCTAGTCCATCCATGTTTTCTTCTGTCTGCTCCAATGAGAATGAAGATTTCAGTTTTTAGATGAGTAGTTTTTACTTCATATTCTGGATACCGTTGTCTTCTGGACAGTCCCATTTAGCAGCTCCACAGCATTGTCACAGTAATTTCTGTGTGAAATCAGAGCAGAAAGTACAAGGGACATTTGGCATCATCAGGATTACACAAACTTTCACACCTGGAAATTTATCTCAGCTGGGATAGGAACAACAGGGTCATCAGGACATCTTTCTGTTGTTGCAGAAGATCTCATGGCATTTTCTTTTATTACAAGCTCAAATTGAACAGGTGCCTACAAGATTTTCAGAGAGAGCAAGAATACAGGATTAAAGGAAAAAAAAAAGAAAAACCATCTTGAGCTGAAATATGAACAACAAATTATGAGAGTATATGAAACAGAAAGAAAAACAATATTTAATGAGTTGTTATGGGACATTGTGTTTTGCAAAACATCCACAGCCACATGCTAACCATGACATGCCACAGTCAACTCATTCACTTGTTATGGATGTTTGGCTTCAGCTGCTCACTAGAAAGATGGAAGGTGTTCTCATTGCTAGGAAATGAAAGCCTGATAATTATTACAACTCACCAAGAGAGACTTTTTAGTAGTGCTAAGTGGTATTTATACATTTATTTCTGAACTCTTCACTTTCATCTCATAATTTCTATTATTTCCATAGTGTCCAGAAGGAAATATCTATCTTATTGACTTTCTACTAACAAATACACAATCACACATGCTTCCTTTACCCTCAGAAAAGCTGTCACAGTGGCCAGGAGCACAGCTCTACCTTTGGCATCACATATAGTCTTTAAATATCTGGGGTTTGTTTTCAGTCCTTGACCTCTCCTTAATTTGGACTTGAAAAAATAAGTTGGCAGCCACCGATTGTTTGATGGCTTTTCTCTCCCACACAAGTTTTGAGAGTTTATCTTGATTATTTTTCCTAGTGGAAGACGAGGGAGTTACCAAGGAAAAAGGAAGAGGCTTTGCTTGTTATGTTTTTGCTATAGTTATTAAAAATCTTGGAGCTTTATTGTTACTATATTTGATAAAAGATAAACAGAAGCATAAACCAGTAACCATCTGGAATGAAAAGAACCCTACTGCTTCTTAGAGGGAACATTATATCCTTCTTTGCATCCTTAGATACTGTCTAGATCATAACTAGAGACACATATCTGTGCTATGTGCCACCATAATTCTGATTTTGGACAGAGCTTTTTCTCTCTACCTGCACTTCTCCTTCATCCCCAGGAATGAATCAGTGATGCCTTCACATCTTGTGAAGACTGACCTAGAACAGAGGCTAGACAGAGTTAAAGAATGAAGTAGGGATTTATTAGAATAGTAGGGAGTTAAAGAAAAAAATAGGGATTTATTAGGCTCTCACTGTCATATTTTCTGAAAAATCCCTTTGCCAGGATTTCTTCTCCTGGGAAGCTGAGAAGCCTCAGAGAAAAATGAAAATAATAATTATCTGATTGCTTCTCCTGTGTTTTGCTGCTTTGGAATGTGGTTGGAAACTGTTTATCCAACAGGTGGTTGTTTGGTTTCATGCGAATTGTTTTAACTTAATGACCAATCACCATCAGCTGTGTTGGACTCTGAGGAGTCAGTCACGAGTTTTTCATTATTATCTTTTAGCCTTCTGATGTATCCTTTCTCCATTATTTAGTATAGTTTTAGTATAGCATTCTTTAATATAATACAATATCATGCAATAATAAATTAGCCTTCCAAGAACATGGAGTCAGATTCTCAATTCCTCCTTCATCCTGGGGACCCAGCAAATACCACATTAGGCCTCAATGGATCCACCTTGGACATCACAAGAGCCTAGCCAGGGCTGCACCCAAGATGGACCAAAATGGTCACAAAATGGACAACCAAACACAAGGTCTCTCACTTATGTAAGTTCTGGTCCATTTGCATGTTGGAGTTAATTGTCCAATTATAGTTTTAGTTTATGAAGTCCCATCTTTCTTGTTTTTCTCTCTTTGGCCCACGTTGTTTGAGCTCTTGGGCCTGAGATTTGGATCATTTGTCCTTGGTCCCCAGCTAGAGCAGGAATTGTTTGTCTCCCTACTCTGTGCAGAGAGCTCACCATCCTATATTATGAAGCCCAGAACTCCACACTAAAGCAGCACAGAATCTGAAAATTAGAAAAGCTAAAACCTGAAGCATCAGCAGCAGCAAACCCACCTGCACAAAGCCATCAATGTGACAAGTCACCACTAAAATGGCTTCTGGCCTTGTCCTTGCTCCTTCATTCCCACCACACACCCCAGACCCCATCCCACCCCTTGCACTGTTAGTCTGCACGGCATCAGTGGAGGTTTGCTTCACAAAAAGGATTCATCATGCCTTGACAGCTGCTTGAAGTCATCTGAGCTTTACACACACCAGGTTTTCCATGCAGCATATTCTGGACAGCATTAGTGCAATGAAGGGCATTGCAGGGGGAGCACAACCAGCTCCTGAAACAGGAATCAGGATGAATTTTAAGTATCAGTGGGAAGGCAGATTGTCTCCTCATCAGTCATAGCACTATAAATATTAATCTAATGTTGATTTAACAGGAATTTCTCCTGGTCTTCATCTCCTGTAGCAGCTCCTAGCATGCAGCTTCTAGCTACAGAAGCACTCAGGAGTTCCTGAAGTTAAATTACAGGGATAGAGTATGATTTCCCAGATTTGAGATTTCCTGATTAACACCAATCTGTAACACTTGGGTGGCCTCAGAGAGCTCTACACTCACTGTGAGGATGAGGTTTCTGGGACTTGCATGATCCCCTGAGCACCAACACTACCCCAACACTGAGGGTAGGATTACAGACAACAGCTTGAGCAACACTCAGGGAGACAACATAAACTATTTCACCTGCCTCTTTTCCTTCCTGTGTTGTCCATCCTTTCATATTTTTCCCTTTTTTCTTTCAACGTGCGGGTGGTTTTTTTTAATACCTTTGTGGTAGAGGGCAAAACAGATCTTTTATCTGTGAAGAATTTCATGCCAAAAATTCTGTGCTAGGAAAACATCATGTAAGGCAATGAGGAGCTGTTATGAACCCCAATATTTGACCAATATAACCTTAATACCTCCTGTAGCCATCACTCTGGCACTTGCAGCAGCCAGAAGGGGCATGAGGCTCTCCTGAGCTCAAAGCTGCACTCTCTGGCTCCCTGACCTCTTCCAGATGTTTCCTTTTATCTCCTCTCTCCAAAATTACCTGAAATTAGCAAGAACATGAAATATTCTGGGTTTGACAAAGGGATCTGCACCCCAAGCCAACAACCTGTCTCCTGACACTGTAGGGTGATATATTCAGAATCAATTTTGCATCATAGACTCCAAACGACTGAAACAAACATAAAAAGGCAAGAGTCAAGAAAGCACATAAAAAAAGACTACACTCCATACAGGCCAAGAAATCCTTAATGCTTCATATTATACTTTGGAAAATCACTTCAGCCCAGGCCTCACCCAGTGATTGCAGCCCCATTTCAGGCCCAGATACCCAAGTGAAGTTCTGATGGAAGGTTCAAAAAAGGCCTTTTAGCCACAGACAGGGAGATCAATCTGTTTAGTCTCAAAAGGGAGAGAGTGGGAGGCAACCTGATTACAATGTCTTCACATGGAGAAGATAACAGGCTCTTAAAAAGGGATTCTTAATCTAGAAGAGCAGCTTAACAAAATGCTCCTTGCTAGAAGCTCAGTCCAGACCAGTTCCAATTAGAAATAAGACACTTTAAAAAGGAATTTTAAAAAAAGTTACCTTTTTAAGTGGTTGTAATCACAGGGACAGTTTACTTAGAAAGGACAGTCTCCAAACCAACACTGGATACTTTCTGGCAGTTGTCCTTCTGTCAGCCCTTAAGGAGCTCAAAAGGGGAAGCCAGTTAAGAATTTATCAAAATTTCACCTACCAGCTCCTTCTAAGCTTATCTAAGCCCTCAAAATAGCTCAATTAAATATATATATACACACTTACATATAATATATATTATATATAATATACAGCTAAATTATATATATTACATATATCTAAATTATATATAATATATATATTATATATATAATATATAGATAAATACATATAGATACACTAAATAATCCTTGCTAACAAAGACAGTGCAGTGCTATTTAGGTCCACATTTGCCTGGGCTTTAGCAGCATTTGTGCCTCCATCAAAGCTATCCTTGAAATGAAGAGACCACCCAGAACAGCCAGTCCAATGCCTTTTCACTGTGTTAATGCCTTATCCCAGCTGGTTCTTGTCTTTCTTCCCTTTTGATGTATGTTTGAACTGGAAGAGAAGCTACCTTTTGCAAAAAAGAAAAAAAAATATATTTACAGCCCCTGCTGCAATTCTATCCTGCTCCCACCATGCCATAGGCAGGAAGGGCAAGTGAGGGTTAAATAAATGTGTGCACAGACTTGTATTTCACTCCATTTATTCATTCACTCCATTTATGCCCATTCATTGAATCATAGCTTGGAAAAAACCTCTTAGATCCTTGACTGACGTGTTCACCACTACACCTTGACCCTAAACACCACACCCACACATTTTTTTGAGCACTTCCAGGGATGCTGATTCCTTGAATAGCCTGTTCCAATGCCTACCCTTTCAGTGAAAAGATTTCCTAATATGCCGTCTAAATCTGCCCTGGCACAGCTTAAGGCTGTTTCCTCCTGTCTTGTCAATTGTTATCTGGGAGTAAAGGCCAACCCCCACCCTGGCTACAGCCTCATTTCAGGGAGTTGTTGGGAGTGATGAGGTGTGACCGTGTTCACAGGGGTCTGAGGATGAGGGAAGAGACGAGGATCTGACTCCATGTTTCAGAAGGTTTGATTTATTATTTTATGATGTATGTTATATTAAAACTATACTAAAAGAATAGAAGAAAGGATTTCATCAGAAGGCTGGCTAAGAATAGAAAAGGAATGATAACAAAGGTTTGTGGCTCAGACAGAGTCTGAGCCAGCTGACTGTGATTGGCCATTAATTAGAAACAACCAACATGGACCAATCACAGATGCACCTGTTGCATTCCACAGTAGCAGATAATCATTGTTTACATTTTGTTCCTGAGGCCTCTCAGCTTCTCAGGAGGAAAAATCCTAAGGAAAGGATTTTTCATAAAAGATGTCTGTGACAATGAGGTTCCTTCTCAGCCTCCTTTACCCAGGCTGAGCCCACCCCCAGTTCCCTCAGCCGCTCCTCAGGGGCCTCGTGTTCCAGAACCCTCAGCACTCATTTCTGCTGCTCAGCAGTGAGCACTGCTGGCATTGCTCACACCAGCATCACTCAGGACAGAGAGAGATAACACCACCACTCACAGGCCTGTGAAAGCTCTGTGTGACCCAGGAGGGGTTCAGCAGGAACCAACAGAGCTGCATGGCGGTTTCTCCTAGCACCTTCCTCCTGTATGCCAAGAAGAAAATTGTGCCATGGGCTCCCAGAGAAATGAGATCTCTCAAAGAATCACAGAATTGTTTCAGCTGTAAGGAATTTAAATATCACCTACTTCCAACCCCTCTGCCATCAACAGGGACACATTCCACTATCCCAGGTTGCTCCAAACCCCATCCAACCTGGCC
>JAHXMQ010012340.1:22390237-22410256 GCA_020466415.1 Ammodramus savannarum pratensis
GCTGCTCACAGCTGTGCCCACTGGGGATGAGGCTCAGCCACAGTTCCACTCCCAATCACCACAAACTGTGAGCCTACATCCAGGAGGAATTTTGAATATATTTCTCAGTGCCAGAGACCCTTGGTCTCTGCAGGTTCAAACTGCAGGTTCAAACTGCAGACATGCAGCAAGCCCATTCCTCTAAGTCATGCACATCCCCAGACCAAGGTCTAGGTATTGATTTTGGTTAAAAAAGAGGAGTGGTTCAGAGACAGGTAAAGGACTGTGTCTGATAAGGAACACTCCAGGATCTGAGTGGTGGCTGCTAATCCTGGCAATGCCACATTCACATGAGGCTTTTAGAGGGCTCAGGATCAGTAGTTTCAGAGCTGCCCTCAGGTTGAGGCATCCAGCTCTTATCTCCTGATGCAAAAGCTTCAGAGGAGGTGACTGGTGTGCTGCTGTGCCTATGGCCCCTGATTGGGATGTTCTGTCTTTACAAAACTTGGACCTGCAGCCCAGGTGGTACCCAAGTCCTGGCTGGACATGAGGGCTGAAGCACCTGGCCCTAGAAGATGTTTCCTTGTGACAGCCTCAAGAGGCTTCTGCCCACAGAGGAAAGCCCATCCTTTGTAAATATTTTATTTCTCCTTGTGTTTATATTTCTCTCCAGTGTTTCACTTCAGCTTCTTCAAGAAAAGAATCCTGAAGAAAATTCCCGAGGTAAGGAAGATGGTGATCTTTCCATCATAATCAGGATTTTTAGTAAAAACCCATTTATCTGAAAGGCTTCAGAAGCTAACTATTTTAACTTTGACCCTTTGGCAGCTTCTGGAACATGCCCTGCAGAACATCATTAGGAAAATCGTTCCTTGCAGATTTTGAAATAAAACACATAAACAAGGAAAATAAGAAGGGTCTTGCAAGTCCAGAGGCAAGTTGGGATGCAAACAATGGGATCAGGGCAGGACAAGTAAATGACAGAGGAGTTACCCCAGTTTGCTCTCTGATCCAGGTCCTTCAATGAATCTGTGGTTATAAGTTTTTTAGGGGGTTGATGGAGTTAGAAACTTCTCTTTAGAAACATTACATGCTAACTTGTGAACCGAACAACATACAATCAACAAGAATCCATCTGGTTCAATAGAAATAGATCTTTATTAATAACATGCACATCATACGTATATTTAAAATACATATACATTTTTTCTACTATTCACTTTAGAAAACAATTTCATAAAAACCTTCAGTCAGGTCCCAGGTAATTTTAAACATTAAAAAGCTTTTTTTTTTTTTTTTTTTGTTACAGAACCAGTAGGTATTATTCCAATTATTTGGTGTATAATCACCATGTATTTAACATAATGCAGGCTCATGCATTTCAATAGAAATAGGTGCTCCCTTCTCTGCTTTGTCAATCGTGTCAAATATATGATGATATACTTGACATCACCTGCCACAGTTGCTATACGCAGCTGTGATTCCCTCCTGGGAGCATTCCACAGGTGGTATTTAAAATCTGGAGACAACTTTTTTACAATTTTCTGAATTCCTACAAGGGACTCCTCATGCTCCAGGTGGCCCAGAGCCCAACTATGGCAGAAACCAGGAAAACAGAATTTCATGAATGTCAGAGAGGAAAGCAATCTGAATAAAGAAAACAGGGAATTGGCAGATCCCCTCTTGTGTTCGTGGCAAACTGAGGTCAGGGTTGGGTTTCCCAAGGTCCTGCCAAGTACCAAATCAGATCTGGAGAGAGTGCACGGAGATACCAGCGATGGACGATTTGCGGATTTACAGAACATTTACAGAGGCTCGTACGAGGGTGGGACTTTAAGGCACAATAGTTCAAATACTCACACATTCATTGGGAAACAGAAGTTCAATTTACAGTGCAAGAGAGATGTGTTGGAGAGCTGAAGCAGCAGCTCAGGGTCACTGTTGCTGATAACAGCGGTTGAGGGGGGTCTGGCAGCCCCAGCCCCGCACAAGCTCGTGCACATGCTGAGCATCAAGCACACAAGGAGCCTCTCAGGAGGCTCTGAGTGAGGAAATCAGGTGATAACCCAAGCATTTACGGGATCAGGGCCCTAATGTCACAGAATCATGGAATTGTTTGAGTTGGAAGAGTCCTTAAACACTGTCTGGTTCCAACCCTCCTGCCATGGGTGGGGACACTTTCACTAGGGCAGGATGCTCAAACTCAGTCTTGGGGTTCTGCACCAGACCCCACCCACACTCACACTGTGGACCCCACCCACATCCAGCCAGAAAAGCAGCACAAAGAAAACTCAACTCATAGAAACACTAATTACAGCCAAGTGTGCTGCAGTTCCCAGGTGGAAATGAAATGTCCTAAGCCAGTCATTTTCAAAATGATCAGCTCTCCTCACCGAGTCTGTCCTTGTTACCCAGCTTGTCTGTATTCTCTCTGATGAATATTCCATCTCCAAGGCAACTGAGTCAAAGGAAAGCAAGGACTTTCTTTACATCCAGTGCAAACATAGCCCATATGTAGGAGTTCCTAATGCAGTCATAATAGAACATATATATATATATATATATAAATCTATCTCACTGAAAGTTGACCACCTACAGACAGATTCTCACATCAGAAGCCAGAAGAGCTGAACTGTAGCTACAAACCCAAAAAAGAAAAATCACTGTATGTAGCTGTATTAAAATGCTGGTACCCAGTAACTTCGCAACTAAATGTTGAAATCAATATAAGTATATAATTCAAAAGGTGTCAAATATTTTGGGAGTCACTTGCAATATTATTGCACATTTTTACTTCTTTATCACCCTATAAACTATTTTTAAGCATTCAAATCAAAATTTTCAGACCTTCTTTTCAGCAGCACCAATCACTGGGCAAAGCAGAAGGCAGTAAAAACTGAAGCAGACTTAAAACATGTAGAATAGTGAACCTTTGCTTCAATGCCATATCAAAAAGTCAACCATAAAAAACTCAATTTGTTCTCCAGAAAGAAATCATCCATTTTAACAGCTCCTGGAGCAAGTGAAAATTTAAAAAAAATAGAGACAATGTGTTTTCTTCAAGAAAACAGCACATGAGAAAAACATGAGTAAATTATCATCCTCTGTCCTAGGCAGCCCAAGGAGTTTTGTGACCTGATGCAGATTTTTGTCTGTTATATCTGTTCAGTTATCACAATGCCTTCACAGAGAAGCTTTCAATAGGCAAGAAAGTACCCGCCTCTTTCAGCAGGCAAAGAACCTCTTCAAAGGTGAATCTGACAGGGCCAATGTTTTTTTGTTCAGGTGAGGTTAAAGACTTTGATCCTACTGAGCTTTTTAATTTCATTGAAATGTTTCTAATTTTAAGTTAAAAGATTTGTTTATTCAAGCCAGAGCCATCCTATGAATATAAAAAGTCAGCCAGCGAGAGAAAAGAAGCATTTAAGCATTTCCTGTACATGCTGGATCGTTATGAAATCAAGTGAAAATGGACACTAAGAGAAAAAAAAGTACATAACTCTAACCACTTCAGAGTGGAAAATTACATGGTTTGAAAAATCAGAAGACAGGAGCAATTTTCCTTCAGCATTCCCCCGGCCCTGGGGTGGCATGAGCCGTTCCCAGTGCCGCGGAGGGCAGGGAGCTCCTGGGGGACAATGGCATCTCTGACAGCAGCAAATGGGCTTCTCTGCCAGCTCTTACTGCTCACACTGGGGCTGTCCTACACCCCTGAGCAGCAGCCTGGGCTCTCCCAGCCCCCTGTTGACGTGGGCATGGCCCCTTCCCACTGGAAACCTCTCAAACCGCATTGAAACCATTTCTCAAGTCATGCAACCTGACCAGCTGCATGATTTTGGGCCGGTGCAAGCCCAGGGGCAGCAGGAATCAAACCATGCACAGCCCAGGAAGCTCTGAGGCTGAACTGCACTGGCTGAGGGTTGAAAGACAGCCTTTTCTAAGAGATAAGTAAATATGACTTGTCTCAAAGCAAAAACAGAGATCTGAACATTCATCATGACTAGCAGCACCTCCCAAACAGCACTGCCCTGCTTTTTCAGCCTTCCCACAGTATCTGAGATGTTTATGTTCTCCAGTTTGCAGATTATCCTTGTTTTGAATTACACTGCTGACGTTTTTTGGTTTGTTTTTTTTTTTTTTTTATTAAAAAAAAAATATCTGGATTTTACTGCTTCCTTCTGTCTCCCAAACCTGTACTGGCTTCATACTACTGATACCAGAGTTAACTTTGTTCTTCACACCTTTCTGCTTTTGCCTTTCCTCCAGCACTAACACGTGCCTGGGAGCTGTGGTGATATGCGTGACACACGACCAGAGTGCTCTGAGCAGGGTGACAGGAGGAATCTGACACAAAAAGCATATTCCTGGCAAGCCACAGTATTTGTTCACACTATATAATGCTTCAGAAACAGCATCAGCCACATCTGCAAGAGCAAAGCCTTTCAAAACAAATAAAAATTTGGTTCTTAGATATATATGTATATATATATGTATATATATATATCTGCCTCCAGCTGAGTGTGCACTATTATTTACTTTGTTTTAAAGCTTTAAAGTGGTGATAGCCAGCGAGGCAAAGCCAACAGACCTGCAGGACTTTGACAGGCTTTGAACCATCTCATGTATTTGTTCAGCAGTTCTGGGATGCAGGTCCCTGACAGCTAATTTACAGGCTCATTAATCACATTCCCCCAGATTATAGTGCAATCTCTGCTGCTGGCCCCATTGCTGGAGCACCATCCTTTCCCTAATGTTACTCTTTGGTATTTTCATGACGTAGCTTTGGCAGCTGTGTAACTTTCCACTTGTAGTCATTCCATTTGCTGAACATCCCACATGCCATAGCTTGTGAAATATATATATTTACATATTTTAAAGTTAATTCCCAGATTGAAATTAGACATTTCACTTAACCTGAAACATTATTACTAGTGCTGAGCAGTTTTATCAGGAGAGCCTCTGAGGTCTTACCATCATCTGTCAGATACATTCATTCTCTATCTGTGAGAGTTATCATTGTTTTTCTGCCTTTTATAGTCCACATAAAAAGAAATTGCTGTCTATTCCCTAGCACCAGTGTGAACCTCGGGCCAAACAGCAAATTAGCATGCAAAGAAGTACTCAGGGAAACAGCTAGGGAAAGAGGCAAATGAAGTTAAGGGAACACTGATGATGGGCTGAAGAAACAATCTTTCCTGTGAGTCATTCTGGTTTGCATTAAAATAGCAAAGTAGATACCAGCTAAGAGATAATATAAGTAAAAAGTGAATGCAATTATTTTTTAAAAAAACCAACCCACAAACCCTTGCAAATCTCAGTACAGAGTGTCTGTAAGTAGCAAGCGAGTTCAGTCTCTGAAAATCCTAAGCTAAAGACTGATTCCTTTGGCACTGACTCCTTCATGGTCAAAGCAATTCTCAAAGAAACTTTCTGTCTATACTTTTACAGCAGATAACTTGTGTTTTACTCCTCACTGTTAGACTACTCCACTGCTTTGGGGGCTCCCCTTGCACCGGGGATGGCGGAATTTAACTGCGAAAGGGATTGGGAGCATCCGTATCTACACACAGGTGACTTCAAGTGCAGCTTTGTTTCTACAAACCGCCTTGCACGCAGTCTCTGCAGCTTTAGGACCTCTGTCTTGCACCTCTCTGTGTGCACAGCAAGGTGCTTCACACCGGGGGTTGACAGAGCATTATCCAAAGCACCTTCCACTCAGCTCCCTCTCCTGATGATCATCGCAAACACCTCTGCAATCAGTGCCTCACCTCAACACCTCAACAAGCAGTCCAAGCATTCAGAAACAAACATCAGTGGGTCTAACAGCTACTTTTTTTAATTCATTTTATAAATAAGCAACTGAGAATTTTGCTCCAGGTGGCTGCCCGTGTAGCCCATGCCGTAGACGGCGCTCTCTGCGGAGTAAGGCACGATGCGATACGAGTGCAGCTCTTCATAATAGAGCGACTGGGAACAGCACTCCTGCACCATCAGCTTCAGCCGTTTTCGTGCGTCAGAGTAGGCAGTCCTACAGCACGGAGCCTCCTTAAAGTATTCATAGCTCTCCCTCTCTGTCTCTAGGTGGATCTTCCTCAACAGATTGTTAATTAATACCGACCTACGGAGATAGGCCTCGGGGTCGTCCAGGAAGCGCAGCTTCTGCAGAGACAGTTTTAGGATACAAGTCCGGTCCTCTGGTAGTATCAGGTGCTGGGGAGTAAATGGGTGGGTCTTTAGCATCAAGGAATGAAATTAGGGCGAGGGTTGGGGTCTGGAGTGAGGGAGATACTCACTTTTGGACAATACTCATGGTGATCTTTCAAGGAACGAAATTAGGGGAAGGATCGGGTCTGGAGTGAGGGAGATACTCAGTTTTGGACAATACTCACGGTAATCTTTCAAGGAATGGAATTAGGGGAAGGAGTGAGGGAGATACTTTCTTTCAAGGAATGAAGTTAGGGGTCTCCTCTCAGTGAGGGAGATAATTTCTTTCAAGGAATGAAATTAGGCATCTGGAGTGAGGGAGATACTCATTTTTGTGCAATACTTGTGGTAATATTTCAAGGAATGAAATTAGGGGGAGGATGGGGTCTGGAGAGAGGGAAATACTTTTGTGCAATACTCATGGTAAACTTTCAAGGAATGGAATTAGGGGAAGGAGTGAGGGAGATTCTTTCAAGGAATGAAATTAGGAGAAGAGTTAGGGTCTGGAGTGAGGGAGATACTCACTTTTGGACAATACTCATGGTAATCTTTCAAGGAATGAAATTAGGGGAAGGATTGGGGTCTGGAGTGAGGGAGATACTTTTGTGCAATACTCATGGTAATCTTTAAAGGAATGAAATTAGGGGATGGGTTGGGGTCTGCAGCGAGGGAGATACTTTTGGACAGTACTCATGGTAGTCTTTTAAGAAATGAAGTTAGGGGGAGGTTTGGGGTCTGGAGCGTGGGAGATACTCACTTTTGGACAATACTCATGGTAATCTTGATGTAAATGTTCTTCTTCTGCATATTTTCTCTTAAAGTAAGCTACTTTCGACGTCGTTAATGTCTTTGGTAGGCCCCGATCAGATCAGCTCTGCACAAAAGAGGAAAAAGAAAAGTCAGCATTGGCCAGGGTGGCTGCAACATCACAGTCTGGGGTGTGCAGGGCAAGGAGGGATCCAGAGGGGGTCAACACTCAGCCTGCAGCCCTCAACCCGCTGAAATAACAGCGGAGAGGCTGGCAAATGTGAAGCCTCTCTTCACATCAGAAGTCTCTGAACCAGCCACCCTGAGCTTTACCAGCACAGCCAGCCCCTGTGCCCTGCTGTGGGGTGTGTGGGTGAGGATTGGGGTTTGATTTACACCCATCACGCACGGAGCTCCGTGCTTCCCTGGAAAACCAATGCAGAGTGCTCTCACTAGATGGTGGTGCTGTCTCAGAAGAGCAGGAGAGCCCCGGTTCACCCACCGGTGGGAGGGTGATGGAGAGAGTTTGTTCTCCCGGTGGCTTCAGTTTTGCAGGGCACAGAGGACGCAGGGTCAACATTTGGGATAAGAAAAGGAATTATTGGGCTTTTGTCCTGTGGCAAGAGCCATGGGAAGGTCTGTTCCTCCAGAGGACCAGGGCTCTCTGGGCTGCCTCATCTGAGCTTGCTCATCTCCCTGGAAAGGTGACATGGTGCTAATTCAGCATCTTAACGAGGTGCATAATTCCAGTGGTACTCAGCCTGGAGAGCACTGGGTCCCTGTGAGAGCCAGGACTTGGCTACTCACCAGAAAACACCAGGAGCCCTGTGCAGTTCTGGGAAGCACAATCTCCTCCCAAACCCTCCTTTTTATAAGAAATTTCTGTTACTTGCTTTTAAATGTACTTTAAAAAAAACCAACAAAAACAAACAAACAAACAAAAAACCACCCAAATTTTATTATACTGAGGTCTAAAGGCAATCCGGGGAAGAGAGTATCCAGAGACACAGAGACACTTCACAGAATAACTCAAAGTCAGGTCCTATGAAAAATATTTTCTCCCCCAAATTGGGATCTCTTTATGGGAGCATTTGAAACTTCGATTTTCTGAAGAAATAAAGGATTTGGTTCCCTGACACAATAGAAAAGCAATAATGTATTTCAGAGCCAGAACACAGACCTCATGTTGCTGGAAGGATCCTTCCATGAGGGGCTCCTTGAGCCTCAGCTCCTGCTGGGGGTGCTGAGACACCCACAGAACCATTCCAGGCACTGACAGCGTCTCTCCCATCTCTCCTTCACTGGCAGGAAGGAGCAATGTGTCCTCCCTTCCTTCTTCTGCATCAAAAACCCACAAGAAGGGGCTGAAGAAGAAATCCCTTCAGTCAGAGGATTCTTGCATTTTCTCACTGGATTTTAAGTCTGAGAGGATGGAGGTTTTTCATTAAGAATTCTGCAGGTCTGTGCAGAAAACTGACAGGTGGAGTAAAACCCCATTTGGAGTCAAAACCCCTCAGTCCTGCTCTGGGACCTATCAGTACATGGATTGCACTTCAGAGCAGCATTTCTCCAGGAGAGGGACTATCGCTCTCACAGTGGGACCACACTGCCAGGCTGTCAAGGTTCTTGCTGCCCTGGACCCTCACACACATCAGAGATGCTCCCAGCACCCAGCTCAGCTCTCAAGGGCAAGGGCAGGGCTGTGGTCTTCACCCCTCCACTGGCATAGCTGCAAACACAGCTTTAAATTCATGTGCAGCAACCTTCTCTGCTTGCAGGTTTCATTCCAATATTTGAGTTACCCCAGAGCCTGGGCAGCCTGGATATTTAATTACTCTGATATCATGTTCTCCTAGGTGAAACCCCACTGTGCTGTGTTATCTGAGCACAACAACAAATGCATTCGTCTCCCAGTGCCATGGGAGAACATTTCAGCTTTCCTCACACTGCTCTGAGCTAAACAAAGGTACAGACAGATGAAGTGACATTCCCAGAGCCACCCAGGCTGTCAGGGCTGGGAAAGGAGCCAAAGCCAGCACACAGGTAGATCCCTTCCCTCAAACCAAACCTCTAAATGCTAAAACATACTCCCTAGTGCTTTTCAGGGCAAAGGCTGGAAGCACAGCCCTATCACTGCCTGTGTGCAGAGGAAGCAGAAAATCACCCTGAGTGCAGGGGCAGCACAGACAACCACAGCATGCAGAGCATCTCAGCTCAGTTCTGCAGCTCCCCCAGCTCCATGCAAAACTTTCCCTTGCTGCTCCAGGCCACGGGAATTCTGCCCCCTGCCCCAGAGATGGAGGGTGATGTGAAATTCAGCATCCCCTGAGCACAGCTGGTGCAGGAGACATCAGGGAGCCAGGACAAGGGAAGGAGCCCTGGCAGCCTGTGGCTGGGAGGGAAGGAGGGCTAGGGGTTTGCACATGCCACAGGCTGGCTGGCAGGAGCAGACAGAAGAATTGTATTTTGCTGAGGGACACACATGACCATCCTGGCAGAGGGTTCATTGAGCACCCAGCTGGCATCCCCTTCCTGAGGTTATGTTCAGCACCAGCCTGGGACACACCCCTGGTTGGCAGAATTTAAATTCCTAAATAATGGTTGGCTGAATTTAAATTCCTTACATCAGCTAAAGCAGCAAAGTTGTCACAACCCACTCACCCCAACACCCACAACTCAGTTTAGGAGCAAGGAAGGGAAACAACAACCGAGCAAACACCAAGAGCAGCTCTAGGCTGTAAGTTTGGCTTGAAATGTGTTCCCAGTTTCAAATGAAAGACTACATTTGAAGAGCAAAGTCGCCCCAAGCTGCTCAACACCACACCATCTGTCAGCAAATCCCAGCAGCTCCAAATCTGCAGAGCTTGGAGCACCCACTTGCCCAGCTCAGCAGCTCCAGGGGCTGTCACAGGTGGCTCAGCTCAGCTCCCCGGGAGCAATGAGTGGTGCCTGCACACCTGCAGGGTCAGACAGGGAGCTGGAGGCACCCAAATCCCGTCCCAGGGCTGCTCTAGAGGAGTTCAGGGTCTGCTCTTGTGATCAGTGCAGCTGCCATCCCACCACCATCACCTTTCGTGGCTGCTGCTGGCGCCCACACATCTGTGTGCAGGTTCAGCACCAGCTGTGCCCTTACACTGTGCCCTCAACACCAGCAGTGATGCTGAGCCCTCCAGGGACCCCTCTCCATGCAAAAGGCTCACAAGGACCCAGCCTTTCTCTAATCCTCACTGGAATTCAGCTCTCCGTGCCTCTGTGAGTGCCTGGGAGCTGCTTGGCCCGTGTTACAGCCACCCGAGGCTGTAGTAATGCCGCAGTGAATCAGACCCTTGGCGTTTTGTTTAAATATAAACACATTGAATCAGTGCTTTTTGTGTAGAAGGCTATTCTCGCCAGCCAAGTGTTTTGACAGCTCCAGCGAGGTGCTGTGAGTCACTGCCTCTGCCTCACTCCAGATCAGAGACAGATACATCTTAATCACATTACGTTTTCTCCAGCGCTACACCACAAGTCAAGGCACGGGGCCAAAAACCTCCCAACCAGCCCAGCGCTGAGTCCCCAGCCTGAGCTTTGTCCTTCGAGCCTGGATGAGAGTCGGGAAAGCGCATCCAGCATCCCGGCAGCGCTCAGACCCGAGCCCGGCGCTGCTCCCCGAGGGCTCGGTGCAATTTGCACCGTGGGATCGGCAGCCCCAGGGATGCCCGGTGTTTGCATCCCGGAATGCAGGGCACACCGGCTGGAGCTGCCATTAGCGCTAATGGGAGTTCGGAGTAGAAATCCCACTCGCGGCAGTGGGGGAATAGATAAAGGGCTGCCTCTGTCTCAGGTTGGGAGCTCTCAGGGTCAGCCTCGCCAGGGTTTTAATTGTACTTTCAAGAGAGCAAAATGTGTCTGTTCCTGTTTGTTTCTCCGAGAATAATTGTGGTGCTCTGTGGTGTGGTACTCGCAGAGTTATTAGGCGTGTTTGGACAGAGGGCTGTCTTATCTAAATCGGGTTAGAAATAGATTTATATCGTGGCAACTTCCCGTTTGAACTGCAAATTGCAGCAAAGTCGCTTCACCTGCGCTCCTGCATCGCCCCAGTGACAGCAGCCCCTCCTCGGCATCAATTAACGCCGGGTGATTTCCAGTCTACCCGAGACAGGAGGTAGGATGGGGTTTAAAAAATAATTGAACAACCAGGAAAAAAAACACCTGAGCTTGTGCCTTTGCATGTCAAACAACAGAGAGGGATCTGCAAGCCCCGTCACAGAGCTTGTTACGTGAGCCCTCGGGAGCATCCCCTCACCTGCCTGCTCCTGCACCTCCCCTGCCTTTCCTCGCGAAGAAAGAAAATTGCTCCCTGCCTGCTCAGCGCTGCAGAGAAAGGGCTCGTCCGAATCGATGCTGTTTGGTTGTTGATGCAGACACCTGCAGGGGGTGAGCACGGAGCCGGCCCCGCCGGGCTGGTGACTCAAATGTGCCGCTGCCCTGCAGGGTTCCCATCACAGCCTGAAGGAGAGCGATCAATATGCGAGCTACGGCTGCCTGAGCCGGAGACCTTCACTGAGCATCGCTTGTGTGCTCAAACACAAAACCTGAGGCTCCTGAGCACACAGAAACCGGCCTTTATCATCAGCAGGAGATGTGACTTTGACATGGCAGGACGCATCGTCGTGTCCTTGCTGCTGCTGTCAAAGTGCGGTGACAAACTCCCCCGTCCCCAACCTTCAGAGCCTCGCAATTAGGGGGTGCTCAGCTGAAACGTGCTCCTGCTTTCACATGCTCTGCTGCCGCTTTTCTCCTCTCCTCGGGCAGCACAAGCAGCTGGTCCCACTGTGGGATTCCCAGCTGATCATGCAAAGCTACCAGACCACGGGCAGATGAACATGTGGATCGAAAACACATGCCAGCCCCGGGATTTCACACGGCTGCCAATCGATGGCAGCCCTTCTAAGCATATCGAGCCCCTCTAGCATATCAGCCTTATCAGCCAGAGCAAGCCCCCTTTCATTGCCTCACGGGGAGCTGGGGACCCCCAGCCGCACTCCTGTCTGCTGCCTTTGCACTTTAAAACCGCCTTTTAGTTTGCTGATTGCTCTGCAGAGCTCCCTAATTGCAGATTCTCCCTGGGCACACATGTGTACAAGGCACGAGCATCTGAATGGCTCTCGTGAGGACATCAAGGCATGCGACTTAATGGCTGATTGACTATTCCTGTCTCCTCCTCAGAGTCCCACTGCTTTCCCCTAAAGAATAAATTAATAATTCCAGGTTCACCCCCTTTCGACATTAATCCCTGTAAATTCCCTCACTCCGCCCAAGCGGCTGAAGTTTGCGAACTTGTTTGTTACCTGAGGGTGCGGAGTCAGTCTGCAAAGGGTCGTTCTGGGGTAATCTCAGCAGTTCTGGTAAGATTTCCCCCTCGCACGGGCTCAGCGAGCATTTCTGGCAGCACGGCACTGCTGAAGGGTCACCTGCCGTGGTGGATCAAGGAGAAACACTCATGGCTCAGGTGGCAAAATCAGGACAAACACGGCGAGCAGCTGGACCACAGGAGGACAAAGTGCTATTTCAGCATCCCCACAGGGCTTAGTAACAGGGATAAATAAGAGTTCTGATGTTACACCCAATTCTCTAACTTTGACCTTGCTTTCCAGAGTCCCTTTCACACATCAGGAAAGCAGATAAAACATTAAGGAAGAAAAAAAAAAAAAAACAAAAAACCAAAACAACAAAACATTTCAGTCTTTCAGTGGTGTAGCTATAATCCACTCAGAACAAATGCTGTAAAAATACAGCTTGCTCCTCTAAATATCCGGATGTTTCTGGAGCTAGAACATTAATTCTGCCCCAATCACCTCTTAAAATGGCACATTATTTTCTCCATTAATTCTTGTCAACCTCAGAGGAAAGCTAAAGGGCTGCTATTAAAACCATGCCATTATTTTGAGTAGCAGCATTAATTCTCTATCATACACACACTGCCTGCAGAGCAGCACAGGTCTGGGGAAAGTCAGATTCCCATTTCTCTTTAACAGGGTGCACATTTCAGAGTTTGCCTGACATACATTTTCCAGGCTGATGCCTTGCCTTCCGGGTGAAGTATTTGGCACGCTGTAGTAAAAACATCTCCCACTCTCATGGGGGAAAAAAACCACCACAGATACATGTGTATACCTAAACTCTGCACTTTTACACGTGTGTGCCAGAGACACTCAGAGTTTTTGAGCACATGAACGAAATTATTCATGTCTAAATGCTGCAAGAGAGAAAGGAAAGGAGAGCTGCTATGTGTGTGTACTCGTGTCTCGCAGCTATAAGACAACTAAATTTAGACAGTTGTGTCATCCCAGAGGATGACAGCATTAACAGGAGATGGAAAGAAGAGCTATGGTTACTTTGCAGAGTTCAGCTCCGACTGTAAAAACAGGACTCTGATGGAAATTACCTTTTCTAGAGTCCGGCAGAGCAGCAGCACCTCTGCCCGTGGCACTGCGGGACGCACGGAGCCTCCCCCCGGCTCTTCCCTCTCCCGCGCTGCAGCAAAGCCACGAGAGCTCCCAAACAAACGCAAAACTTCCTCTCCACGCCAGCAGCCACCTGCTAAACCCTTCGGAGCAGATCCCGCCAGCAAAGCCCCGCACCACCTCCCTGACACGGCAACAACATTTCTCTGTCCCCGGGCACCGCGGGCTCAGTGTCACTCACCCAGCGAGCCCCGGCTCCAGAGGGAGGGAGCGCTGCTCCGTCCTTCCCTCGCTGCTCCTGGAGGAGGTGGCGGCGGTGGCAGCTCCTGCGGGTCCCTGCAGCCACTGAGGAGCGCATCACCTCCCGGCCGCAGCCCGCGGAGGTGGGTGCCCAGATGTTCCCCGCGCGGATTGGTCCAGCGGGAGCAGATGTTGCCCGGTTGCTAGGAGCGTTGCTAGGAGCGCTGCTAGGAGACGGTGACGCTCTCTCCATCACTGGCGCGACTCGAGGCCGCGGGGAGGGAGGGAGGGAGGGAGGGAGGAGGAAGAGTGGAGGAGGGAGGAGCGGGTCCCCACCGCCACCGGGATGCTCCGCGCCGGGCCGGGCTGCGGGGTGAGCCGGAGGATGGAGAGGGTGCCGCGGCTCAGAGCGGGACAGGCGGTGAGGAGCTGCCAGAACAGGGAGGGGGGAGCAGCCCGGGAATGGGAAGGGCAAGGGGACCATAAAAGCTCCCGTCAGGGCGGGCTGAGGGATGCTCGGAGCGCGCCGGCAGCCGCGGAAGCGCCCGGCGCTCGCTGCGGCACTGAGAGGAGAGAGCTCTGCTCGCTTCGGGGAAAGACCGGGAGAAATACAACCCAGCTCCTGGAAGGGCTGGAGGGAGAGAAATCAATTCGGTCCTGCTGGCAGAGACCAGCCCCTTTACTGGGTCATGTTCCTTACTGGGTCATGACCTTCTGCTCTCTTACTGGGTCATGTTCCTCTTCCCTCCTGATTTATGATTCTCCCTTTTCCCTCCATCAGATCCTGACCCACTTTTCCCCTTGAGCTTTTGAGATGTTCCACCACGGTGCCATGGGTCCCTTACACCCATGATCCCATGGCCAGAAATTGGATTGCTGTAGGATAAAAAGCTGCACAGCAATACCACTCAGACCTCCTCTCAAATAAAAGAGCAGATCACTGTGGGGTAGGACAGCTCCTGCATCACAGACAGATTTTACTGCTGAGCACATTCCTTAGGCCAATAGGTGGGATACCAGGCTCAGTCTGCCCTCACAACAGAGGATCCACCCAGAAAAAGATTAAAAGGAGTCAGTAAAATATTACCTGTATAATACAGTGTGCAGAAAGGGGAAATCCCTTCTCCTGAAAGCCTAGCTCTGTATGTAAATACTGGCAGATAAGAAAGTAAAAAAAAACAAAAGTATTTTTTTAAAAAGACATCAGCTCTGTGTAGGGACCTTCCCTGGAAGAAGTGGGTCACTCCCAGAGTGAAAAGGAGTTCCACAAGATGTGATTTTCTGGACAGCCAGATTGGTGCCAATGGCTGCACTGGAGTTACTGGTACAGCACTGGCTCAGATCAGCCCCAGCACCAAGGGTTCTTCTCTGCAAGAAGAAACATCTCTAGACAATAAATTTTCCTCTGCACCTGCCAGCTGTGTCCATTTCCTCACAACTACCATAGGTGACACCACTGCTCCTGACAGACTCACGTCCATGCCCTCCCTATCCAAGCACTCAGTCCAGCCCAGAGAATCTCAGAATGGTTTGGGTTGGAAGGGACCTTAAAGGTGATCTTTTCCCACCCCCTGCCATGGGCAGGGACACTTCTCACTTCACTACGTTGCTCAAAGCCCCATCCAGACTTAACTTGAACACTTCCAAAACAGCTACTGCCCCCTCCCATCCTGGTACTAAAGGTGACTCAAGGGCTCAGACAGTGCCAAAAACAGGGCAAGGTGCAATGGCACATATTCATTTTGACAGCCTTTGAAGCTCCTAGGCAGTTCCCTGTTCCCCTGGGATCTGTAAGATGCCTAATGCATATTCTATCATGTCATGTCACTGCTGGAAGGACACAGGGAGTTCCTCTCCCTCTGATTGCTCCATGAAGGTTCTGCAAAGAATTTTGAGCCAGGCTTTGTCCTCTTCCCTCTTAGACAGTGGGAATGGAGGCACACTGCATTTGGCATCCACCTGGATCAATATCTCACCCAAATTTGGCATCCACCTGGATCAAGATCTCACCCAAATTTTAACAAACTGGCAAGCCTGAGACTCACCTGGCACATGTCAGTGCAGCAGCCTCAGACCAGTTATTCCCTTGATTTGGATCCCCTGGCTGCATTTGGTACTCAGTGTGCACAAACATGGGCGCACATGGCTCCCCTGGTCTCTGCAGCTTGAGGAAAGATCACTCAAGGCCACATATTTACTTCAAATTATCTCTGAAGCTCTGCTTCTTTTATTGGGAAGTCAAATGAAACTCCAACTACTTTCAAATTTGAATTTTCCAGGACAATAGGAAGGCACTAGAATTTAATTGATTTGGATTACCTGCCTTATTATTATGCTGTCAGTAGCAGTAGTTCAGGTTGGTGTAATGTTAAATTTACTGTGAGGTGAATCTGACATTTCTCTGCTGCTGAATCGAGGACTTGAGCGATTCTTCAGCTTTTCACAAAGATGTTGTAATTAATTCAGTAACATCCCTTCTGTGAGCAGAGATAGAAAAGGAAGACACAGGAGCACCTACTCCATGCCTAAGAGCTGAATGAATGACAGCATCACTCACTCCAATCTCTGTGGAATTTTCTGTAATTTTTTTTAACATTCAAGACAATTCCTGCTGCAAAGACACACCTTCCCCTCTCCTGTCAGCACAAAAGCAGGACTTACTAGCAGGCAATAATAACACAGCCAAAATGTCAGCTGTGTTTCCTCCCCTGGATCCAAGAAGTGTTTCCATCCCCTGATCCCTGAGGAAATTCTTCCACAATCTGAGTGTAGCTCCTTTTCCTTGCCCACTTTCCAAGGGGGCAGATCCCCTGCCAGTGTAAAACAGCACTGCTCTGCTGGCTCAAAGGAAACTCCATCAGGAAGAAGAGATGCCCCATCCCATCCCATCCCATCCCATCCCATCCCATCCCATCCCATCCCACCCCACCCCACCTCCTTCCTCCTCCCATGGAAGCCCAAGAAATCACCTCCCTCGTCTGAGAGGAGTTTTCCCCTCTGCCTGGTCAGGAATCACTGCCCAGCTGACTCACACAGTGTTTTAGTGCAGCAGAAATTAAACAGACCCACAAGCTGGGACCAAAGTCTCTATTGACAAGGATATTATTTGAGAAGATAAGATTTTAAATGTGTGCTGCACAAGATAAAGCCTGGACAGGCAGACAATAGAAGAGCAGCTTTTCCCTTTCATTTTAGTTTTTCGAAAGCAGGATTGCCTGACATATTCATTGCTATAACAAATACATGTTTTTAAGTGGTTTAGAGCAGTTGGAAATATAAAACCCTGGAACATTTGCATTTATTTTAACTGTCTCACAGAATTAGAAAAAAAAAATCAGTTCCTTCATTTCAAAGCAGTTATGTCTCCTCAAGTCAAATGTTTAAAAAACTGAATTAAATTAATGTATCCTTTTGAATTCAAGCACCAAACATCCAAAAATGTGTGTATAAAAGCACCAGCCCTCCCAGGCTGCATATACCTACACAGGTGCTGCATTTCTAAACACAGCATGCAGAAGGCATTTTCAAAAGATAAAATGCACCCAAAATGTTCTGCATTTGTACCTGAGAAGTTCAGATGTGAGGAGCTGCATCCTGGGCTGGGTTTTATCCTTGGCCTGGCCCACTCAGACACAGACCCTCCAAAGCTCTCCCAACCATTGGCTTGTCACAGCAAATGAAGATGAGTGGCTCCAGTTTCTGGACCCTGTTCAAGCCTCCCAGTGGTTGGCCAGCCTCAGAGGGACCAGATGCCTTTGGAGGCTAATCCTGCCTCCATCTAAAATGCAGACAGCTCTTTCTCTTTCTGTTCTTTCTGTATAGAACACTATTTTTCACCTCTATCTTCCAACTCATTGTACACAAAAATTTGTTGTTATTTTAACATTTTAAATTTTTTCTTTTACCTTTTTACATTAGAGAAAAACTTTTTAAAACCTTCTGAAACAATCTGGGGAACAGCAGAAAAAATGAAGTTCATTTTCCTACATATCTGTGCTCTTTACCCTCTACACTCTCCCCACATCCCCAACCAAATTCCACCATGTCCCCTTGGGCACCCCCAGCTCAAACAGAGGCAGTTGGAGCTGTCACAATGAACCAGCTCACCGACCCTTGGCCATCAAACCCACTCCTTTCTGCTTCTCTGGAAATGATCCTCTGCCAGCTGACAAAATCTGTGGAAGCATAGCTGCCTTTGAGACAGTTACCCTGCTCTCAAGAGTGATTGAAATTGGCCAACCTGTTAAAAAGTGATGGTGGTGGAAAAGAGACTGGCGAGGAGACAGATGGCAGACAGCTCAGCTTTAGCCTCCACTGAGCTGATTGAGAAGTGGGAACGCTTTCACCCTCTCGTGAAAAATGATATCACTCTTTTGCTGAAATTCAAAACTTCGTTTCCTGACATTAAAAATGTGACTTTTCCAAGTGGTCAAAATTAGGACAAAAAAAAAAAAAAAAAGGATGTCTTGACAAAACAGCGCTTGGTGCTTTGCCAAGGGATGAAGTCATTCTAAAGAATTAAAATGCAGCTGGAGGAAGGACAGGATAATCAGAACGATAAAACACAACACAGCCGGGGCCCACACATGCTCGTGCTGAGCAGTGCTGTCCCAGCAGGAGCAGCAAGTGGAGTGCTGAGCCCTTGCATTTGCATGGTGCTGCTGTACACAGAGCACAAACCTGAGTTTTGGCTCCCAAATTCATGGGCAGCCTCATTTGGGCCAAGCTGACCAAGTGCTGGCACCAAGACCCATGGCCCAGCTGCCTCTCCCCAAATCCAGTGCCAGCAGCTCCATCCTGGTGTGTGCCAGGCTCACACAGGGTCACAGGCAAGTCTGCCTGCAGGAATGAAACCAACCCTGGGCTGGTCAGCCCTGAACTGGGAATCAGCCTGGGAAAACCCTCCTGAGGCTGAGGGTACTCCCACAAGGACAGGGTGAGGCTGTAGGAGCAGCAATGTGAGCGTGGTGTTCCCAGCAGTGCCCAAATCCTCCAGAGCCATCACCAGCATCCCTCAGCACTGGGGTGTGGTGTTCCCATTCTCTGAACCTGAGAGAAGCAGGGAAAAGAATGATCAAAACAATTCTTACCTCATTTGCTGCTCCTGTGTTTTGGAACATGTGGAATGTGTTGGAAGATTATTTACCTGAAGGAATTTCATAATTGGATTCTGGTGGGAGTGTTTTGTTTTCTTGACCAATCTCTGCAAGCTGTGTCCTGATGGTCAGTCAGATTTGGTTGAGTGCTTGTGCAGTTTCAGTTTAGAGGTAGTGTAATATGGTATAGAATAATATAGTATAATAAAGTGATTAATTTGCCTTCTGATTTTAATGGAGTCAAATCCACCATTTCTCCCTGCCACGGGGGTCCCCTTGAATCCCATACTGGGGTTACTGGGGAGAAAGGAGTAGGGTGAGCTGGTGGGAGAGCTGAGGCTGGTTGGTTGGGCAGGGAGAATTGTAAGTGGTTTTTAGAAGATGCATGGGGTGAAGCAGTGTTAGGATAACCAAGCCAGGAAAACGCTGTCCTGGTACCAGCTCAGACCCTGGCAGCGGCACCCACCTGAGCTCCCAAACCCCTGAGCAAACTGCAGGCAGTGCCTGGCTCTGCAGATCCCCCTCTGTGCCTGGAGGAGCTGCTGGGGGACTGCTGCAACCCAGAGCAGCCCTCAGCCCACCCTGCAGCCCCACCAGCCCTCTCAGCTGAGCCTGGACACCCACAAACATCAGCCCTGAGCAAAACATACATTTCATCCCAGTTTTCACCAAGGAGGATGAGTTTTTCCAAACTCCCTAGTTTCTCTCTGAGCCTCCCATTTTTCCACTGTCTTTAAGATGAAGGGCCCTGGGCTGGGTTTTCTGTGTCCTCAGACATGTCTTGTATCAGCTGCCTTTGCTGAGGTTTCCAAGCACTGAAGCTACCAACTGTTGCCAGAAAAAGAAACTCTATTTCAGGGCTGGTCCTGGAAAGCCAACCCTGTGGGTGCCAGCAGGGCTGCAGAAATCGTGGTTTCTCATGTCTCCCTCAAATCTGGCACTGCTATTCTGAAAGGAACAAACTAACCCCAGTTCAAAGTCACCAATCTGGGAACTTTTTAGTTTCTATCGCTCTCCATCTTAATGTGGGCAGGAATTACAACTGCAACCTGCCAGAAGTAAACCACTCACAAATATATAATGAGCAAAGGTAGATGCAAACAAAAGCAGCCACCAGACACTGACATACCCTTTGTTGGCCCAGTTTCACCTGTCCAGCTCACCATTTGAGCTCTTACCTTCACTTCCACCAAGTGGCCACCCAGCTGTGATGGGGGCATCCCTCCATGTCAGGAAATCCTTCTGGCTGTCCTGAGCAGCCCAGACCCTGCCAGGGAGCTCAGAGACCCTGGCACAGAGCCCAAGAT
>JAHXMQ010012340.1:22410356-22459352 GCA_020466415.1 Ammodramus savannarum pratensis
ACCTTGAGACCGAGAAATGAAGAGCTCTGACTCCTTCTTCTAGCGTTGGGCTGGGAAAAAAGACTTTCCAACTTTTCTCAGGGTCATTCTGACCAGTGAGAGACCCCAACACCTCCATGCCCCACACACAGAGCCAGGGTGGCAGCACGGCTGGTGTCTGCACACTGCAGGGACACTGGGGACACTGACCCCATGTGCCAGCACATCCCTGGTGTGCAGGAGAAATGCTGAGTGCAGGGAACCACCGCAGAGGGGCTGGAGGGGCTTCTCCCCCAGCTCCTGCCAGGGCTGGATGGGGCAGCAGGGAAGGGCAGATGCCAAAGGCACAGCCAGCATTTCTCCTTCCTCACAGAGAGCTGGCTGAATGGCTCTATGCAGAGGGAAGAAGAGACATGATGGTGATCCCTTAGGTTTTAACTTTTTTATTTCTCAGGTCCTGTACTGCTTTAGTGTGTAACTCTAAAACTCCACAGCCTGTCAGCTGCTGTTCTCCCCTTTTGTTCAGACAAAACAATTCCTCTGTAGGCCTGAAACCCAAGGACACTTCATTGTCTCAGACCCCAAGAGATGCAAAAAACAGTGAACTGGGGGGGCAAACCTGGAGTAAATTGCTTCATTACCTGAAACTGTAATTGGAGGATTAACCCCTGATATGGGAATGGACCAAACTTGTAACTGTTTGAAAAACTTGTGACCATTGTCCACCTTGGGTGTAGCCCCTCAGAGGCCTTGACTTCCCAAGGTGTCCCTAGTGAAGGCCTTCAATAAATACCCACTTTTACTCTCTTAATTTTGTCTAGCCTCTGTTTCAGACAGCCACTCCAAGGCATCAGTGGGAGATGGAAATCTCTTCAGCCCCTGGAATGCCCCATCCTGCTGCCACAGGGCCCCTGTGTCCATGTGGATGGACAGGGGGACCAAGAGCAGGGCAGACACTTCCCAATCCTGCCAGTCCTGCATTATGCACCAGGCACCTGCATCCCTGCTCTGAACAAAGCATATCCCCCTCTCCTGGATGCATATTCACTCCTTTCTGCCACAGAGAGAACAAAAAGGAAGACAGGCTGGGTTTGCATGTCTACATGAGCCATCTGCTTCTCTTTTATTGATAAAACCTGTAACACCAGCATTCTCCATGGCAAAACAAGACTGTTTCTAAGGTGTGGACAGCTGTGTGTGTGCAGGGGTAGTTTCAGCCCAGAATTCTGCAGAAGCTGGGTTTAATACTGATTTTTTTTCCAGTCAGATATCATCCAGACATTAGAATTCCTAACACAGCATATAATTAGCAAGAGGCAATATATTGTATGATCATGCACGTTAGCACTTATGTAAAATAAAAAAAGTTTCATTGTCAAATACATGAAAAGCTAAGAATAAACCCATACCAGTTTTCCAGCTGAATATCTAAGCATCTTTTCCTTGTACTTTTCATCTCTTTCAATCCCATACCCAGCAAGTGAAGCAATGCTCACACCATCCCAGTGGCCTCTCACCGGTCAATGCCAACCATTCAGCAACTAGATTCAAGGTACAATTTTCAGTGCAAATCATTGATATTTACAAAAGTGAAAAGGACTTTTAATTTAAATTTGTTTCTTATAACTTTCACAGTAGGAAAAGTTCTCCCTTTGTAGATTTATTTACCATAAAAATGATTCATCAATAAATGGAAGCTCTAGAAGCCTTGCCTTTGCACCAACAGAAGTGAAGGACATGGCATGTTTATTAATTTGTCTGTATTGTTATTTTTTAAAGTAAACAATTTATAGATAAATTTTGTGCTTGTCCAGAGTGGTTGTAGATGTGCTTAAGGCCAGGTTGGATGGGGCTCTGAGGAACCTGGTCTAGAGGGAGATTGCACATGGCAGGGGGTTGGAATGAGATGGTCTTTAAGGTGCCTTCCAACACAAACCATTCAGTGGTTCTGTGATCTCAGGCTGGGAAAGGGAGCTGAGATCTCCATGGTGCTCCTGGTGCTCCCTTAGCCACAGGGCTGAATCACTCCAAACACCAGCCAGCTCCCTGTGCTGAGGAGATGGCAGCAGAGAAAGGAGAAATATGAAATGTTCTACTAGAGAAATGTGAAATGTTCTACTAAACACCAAGGGGAATGTGCAGTAGGAGGCTCACAGCTCTGTCCTGTGGCAGCAAACCACAGGAGAGACATCTGTGCACCCACAAAACTCCTGAGGGGAGCAACTCCCACCTCATGGAAGACAAGGAGTAAACAGGACAAGGACACACCTCAGTGTCCAGCTGTGCCCACAACAGAGACAATAAAACCCTGCCAGGAATGGTATATTGTTCCAATATAGAAAGAAGTCAATACACACTAAAAATAACTTATTACATACTGTGTATTTAAATCAACAGTCAAATATACATTGAGATGTGCTTCATGCAAATGCCCATGGCACTCTGCCATAAAAACCATTTTTTATATACACACACACACATATAAATGTCACACAGTATTTAAATGCTAAGTCTACCAAATGATTACTTCATTTACTCTTCTTGACAAACAAAACTCTCTGCTGGGAAAAGTCAATGAAGTTACAGCTGAGAACAAAGCCCAGCAAGACACAAACCACAGCAATGCCAGCAGAGGAATACAGCAGAGATGTGATACCATTTAATTGGAAAACTTGTGCTTGAGGTGCCACAAAGTGACAAGGGCCTGGAGGACAGGTTTTATGCTGAGCACCATGAACACAAAATATTGCTACCAGGCACTGACCTGCCTTGGACCAGAGCTCTGCAGATATTAATGAGAGGGTGGGAGATGCAGTGATGGAGACAGCATGAAGGAAAAACACCTGGAAAGTGCTAACAAGACATAACAGGCATGAGGGAAGCTGGAAAAAATGACATTATTTGTTTTCCTGGTTGTTAATGAAGAGAGAAATTTGCAATGTTATCCTAAGAGAAATGAAGGGAGAGGGAAGTATTTGGCATGAAGTGCCTTCCCTGAAGGTCACAGCTAATTAATGGTTGTGGGGTTCAGGAAGAATCCTGCTTTTGTGTGAACCCTGAATCCTTGTTCCTCACCCATGGCCAATATCAGCTTTTTGTCTCTTGTTTCTCAGTAAGATCAGGCCATGCTGGGAATGACTCTATAGGGGAAAAACACCTCCAGAGTATTTGGTGTCTATTTGATGTCCCCCACCACAGCCAGAGGAAATAGAAAAGCAAGAAGGAAACATCCTTAGCTCCTCACACCTGCAGCTGCCAAAGCAGCTGTGATTTCTGTTACAGCAAAAAAAAAAAAAAATTGCTTTCCAATTTCCTTGAGAGATGAGCAAGTAACAGTTCTGAATGGAGTTTCACAGCTCCTGTCTGGTTTTTGTGTTTCTCCCTCAACTATTTCCAACCCCAGCTGCCCAATATTGACTGTGACCCAGTGGCCATACAGATTTTTGCTGTGTGAGATCAGGCTCTCACAGCCTACCTGCATCACTACCTGCAGCTTCCTTCTGCTTCACCAGTGATACCTCAGAGGATTCAGGGGTTTAATGCTCCTGTGATAGGCAATACCCTAATCCTATGCAGGTTCCCAAATTAAACCAAAAAAAGTCCCATCACTGGAATTTTGTCTGCCTTCTGCCAGAATTAGGTTTTCCCTGTTCTAGTGACAGAGCTTTGCTAAGGTTGTTCAGCTCTGCAGAGAGATCTCAAAAATTCAGCCACCCAGGACAAACTCAGGGGCAAAAAAGAGGAAGAAAAATCTCACCTTCAGCCTTTTGTTTTGGAGGAGCAGCACAGGGAGAGCCCAGCCCAGAGCTCTCCTCTTATCCCTTCATTTGTTTGGAGGTTTGTGTGGAGAACAGAGGGACTGTAATGCCAAAAGTGATGAATGGCATCTACCAAGTTTTTTATTGAGGCTACATATTGACCTATATCTGCTTTACAAAGGTGAAAAAACATGGATAGCTGTGTGGGTTGAGCAGGAGCATCTTCCTGCTGCCAGCTGGCAAACAGCTTGGGGATTACAGCATGAGGATTAATAGCCTTTGTCATTTGTAGGTGCAGATGCTAACCTTACTCATATGACAGACTGATCTTCTTTGGATTCTGTGCCTGTTTGCTGTTCCAGAAAGATGACCTTGGGCTGCTGTGAGAGACAAAATATTTACACATTCATTTCTTAGGGCCCACAGCGTAGGCTGCAGGGAGACACAAGCTCACTCTCCACTGAATAAAAAAGCTGTGTGCCTTCAGCAGAGCTGGAGCTCAAGAGTCAGGCACAGAAACTGGGTTTCAGCCCAGGCTTGATGCCACTGCAGCCTGGCTGTGCTGCTTTCTGGAGTGAGGAGTGAGCAAATTGCAGCTCTAAGCAGCACAAGCACACCAAGAGCCTTCCCCTCCTGCTCTCTCCCCCACCACTGCCTGGGGTTTTCATTTCTTGCATGACAGCTTGTTAAATCCTCACCAGATCCCAAATGAACACCCAGACCAGCTCTGTAGAATTATCTTGGATGCCTTTCCAAGCTTTAGGATCTGTCATCTTCTGGCTGCTTGTAGCACAGAAGCAGATGAGCTCAGAGCCAGCACTGCTTCCTGGGAGATGAGAATGTATTTGTTGGGGTATCACATGCTGGAGGGAAAAACCTGCCTCATTCAAAGTGTGAGCTTCTCTACAAACCCTGGCTGCTTTGTTTCTCCCCCTCAACCCATAGCTGCAAACATCACACTTAGCACATTTTAAATGGAAAGAGGATGCTCCTGCATACTAATTCCTGCAGGCTCCGTTGTCCTTTTGCAGAGCACAATGCCCATGAGAGAAGGAAGAAGCAAATACAAACCAGGATCTTTCTTCTGTCATTAACTTGGTCCACATGGAGGTGAAAAGGTGTCACTCTGTAAATATTTAAGTGTTACAGCCCAACCAACAAACTTCAAACTCCACAAGTGGACAAGAGAGCAGGGAGGCAAGGTCTTGATAGGAACATCACGATTTTGGGATGGGATAATATGATGGAGAAGGCCATTTTCTCTGCTCAGCCTTTCAGTCCAGTTTTCATGCTGAAGGGTAGAAGGCACCAGAGATGAGAGTCAGAGGCAGAGAGATGAAGTGCTGTGATCACACAGATTAAAAATGATGATAAATATGGGAGTGGAAAGCAAGCACTGCAGGCACGCCAGCTCCAAGGTCACTGCCAGCTCCAGCTGAAGGGGAAAATGAAATGCCACCAGAGGAAAAGCCTGCTCCTCTGCCAAGCTGCCACCTTCAGCTTTATGCTGGGAAAATGATCAATAGCAGCTGGCAGCCTTTGGATCTGTGCATCCAGGAACTTCTAAGGCCATCCATGACTGAAGATCAGTCGGCTGTGTAAAGCACCAAATAACTCCTCAGGATCTGCAGCTGCTAAAAATACACCCCCGCATTGTCCACCTACCCGGGAGCTGCACAGCCCTCACTGCCCCTGGAGGGAAAGGAGACAAGGCAGAGCAACAGGAACAGGCAGGCCACAGCAGGGGCCAGCTAATTAAAGACACTGGCAAAAAGGAAACCCAGACAAATCAAAGGATGTGGAAGATCATCCAGATAAAGCCTTTGCAAATGGGCACTTCACAAAGTGAGCAGCGATTGCTGCGGCACAGTGGGCTAAAAAAGGAGCTCATTTCTGTGGGCATCAGCTGAAGATCACCGTTATTATGGGGAGCAGAGACACGGTGAGATCACTCTGTTCTGTTGTCAATAAACATTAAAAAGAAAAAATGAAAATAGCAGCAGAGAGCTTGGCAGGACGGGGGCATGGTGGCTGGGGAGAGAACAAGTAAAGAACAGGCTGCAGTCAGCTGAACGATGCTGCTCAAGATACAGTGATGGATCCAGGGCACTTGCCCACAATACTCTGGGCCAATGCAGTTAATCCCTTTCCACATTTTCAAGCCTCTTTTTTTTTTTTTTTTTTTTTTTTTTTTTAAGAAAATTCAAATAAACTATACAGAGATTACAAACAGTGGTGTCAAAAGGGAACAAATTATCTTAGAAAACATGAGTGCATTAGGAAACATCCATAATCTAGACCTGTAAGTTCCCAAGCATCCCAGAACCAGGTTATCCATTCCTATCCTGCTCCCTGAAATCCCCATGACCTTCTCAGAGCTGTTCTCCCCACCCAGAACCCCACAGGAGCAGAGAGCATCAGCATCCAGGGCAGCACAGGGTCTAGCAGCCATCCACAAGTCAAGTGACAGTCAGGATTCCCAAGGAATGGAAAACCTCCTGGAAATTCAGCCTTGTCAGCCACTTCCAAAGGAAACAAGGGGTTAAAGCAGTGACTAAAAGGGCAGTGGTGTTTACATAAGAAAGACCATGAGCACAAGCCCAGCCTGTATCAATACTAGCAATGACTAATTCAATCTGTCAATGGGAAGAATTTACAGGAGCTTTGGAATATGCCAGAGCTGCTGCAAAGCCTCTATTTCACAGACAGTCAATAATGGAAGGAAAAATAAACCACAAACGCAATAAAAATCCCAAAATATAGCTAGCAAACATGAGCACCCCCAGCAACTTGTTCATCCCAAGATTCCTAAATTTCTCCCTTGCTTTAGCATGAACATAAAGGACCCCACAAAAGCACTTCTCAAGGCATGGATGTGCCAAGAGTTATGGCAGTAGCTCTAAAAACCCCAATGGTCCCCCTGCCACAGCCCTTGCCCATTCCCTCCAACATTTTTGATAAAATAGAAGGGTAAAATGTGGCAGCAAGGATGCAGCAACCTGGTTCCCTTGGACAGCAAAGTTTTAACACATGCTTAGGTATTGACTTAGAGTAAGCCATTTTCACTTGCTTTTCTCTGACTCCAAAAACTCTACAACGAAATGATATATTAAAATTCAATTCCCTTAATGCCATATCTTCAGAAAAGATCTTAATGTGGAAACAGCATGGAAGTCCAAACCCAGTGTACTTCATTGTTTTTTTAAATTATCTTTTTCATTATTTTTTTTTTCTTTTTTAATCATGCTGTTATAAATCTGGGTTATCTCCAGTTCACTGCTGAAATGTATTATGAACTTACACTTTTTCCGTAGCTAATCATGAAGCATAGGCAAGGCTTTGCAGGTTCAAGAAGTTCTGAAGAAAATCTCAGTAAGTTTATTACACCCACACATTCCAGGTAATAAAAACTAATTATAAACACTTGCAGATACATTTTACGCAGTTCAGGACAAAAAGATGGAGAGATTGGAAAATAACTAGAATCAGCCTTTTGAATTGGGCTGTTTCCTCAACTTTTTTTAATTTTCTCCAGCAGAAAAGTGTATGATAAATGAAATTCTATTCTGCTGATTATCACTCAGATGTTCACTTTTCTTGCATTGCAAATACAGCAGCTTTAACAGTGCAGTCAAGAACACATTTGCTGGATGAACTGCATTTGGGTTAAACCCTGTTTTGTGTTTCAAAGCCCCAGTAATGCAAAGCAGATATGCCAGCTTATCTAGACAGTGGAGGAAAACCCTCCTGCATAGGATACCCAGCAGTCTCCCTGGAAAAATGATGCTCAGACAGGTGATAAGAAGGTACAAGAGTGTGGTCTGTAGAATAGCTTGTATCACCTGTAGCAGAAGTGCTTCTCTGTGTAGATTATTCTGTCTGCCTCCTTGGCCAGACAGAGCCTCTGTGACACCAAGTGATAACCTGTGAGTGCCCTCAGGGCCTGTCTAGCCTGGATGTGACAAAAACCAGCACCAAGGACCAATTTTGGTCAAACAGCCAGTGCCAAAATTTGCATTAGTTAGATTTGCACAGCACCATTGAAGCATAGGAAGTGGCTGTGGTGCAGGAGGAGGCAGAATTTGGTGCCAGGTCTCTGTAAATGGCAAAAACAAACCATGAAGTGACTCAGTACAGACAAAGCTCTTCAGCAAAATATTTCCTGTGTCTTGCTGTCATCAGCAGGAATGGAGAAAAGACAGTTCTCTCCTAGAGAGTGTGGGGAATGGGAGATTGGGCAGCTGATAGCATTTGGAGATGTCAGCACCTCACTGCCTACGTTCCATTGAGGAGGAACACTCTCCTTTGTGTCACACACAGCACTGCAAGAACAACCACTTAGCCAAGCAGCAGACTGAGACACATCCTCCATCCATCATCTCCTTGACTTCAGCTCCCAGGGACAGGAAAAGAGATTAAAATGGAAAAGGACAGTGCAGTCTGAAAAGTCACCACGTGACAGTGTCATCACCTCATCCAGCAAGGCTGCTCCTTGCTTTGCTCTCAGCTGGAGGCAGGAAGCACAAATCCTTTTCTCCAGTGCTAGTTCAGCAGAGCCAGCAGCCCCTCTGGATCCCATTCCTGGCCTGCAAGACAGCTCCTTCTCCAGGTTAGGTGACATAATCTGGCATCCTCTGCTGCTCAGCATGCCAGAACCAGTCCCCTTCCATATCCTGAGGAGATATTACAGGAGATTTGAAGAAGAGCCCTCAGCAAACTGAGTAGTGCTTTGCTGAATCACAGACAAACCACAGGTCTGAAGCCCTCTCCTGTAATGCTCACAGGAATGCTTTTCTGAATGAACCTCACTTCTAAAAATCACATTAACACCTGGGCAAAACAATGCAGAAAGGAGTGATTCAGGCACAAAGGTGGCTGTGCAGTTTGTTCTGGTCTTTTTTTGGTATTTGTGATGACAGAAGCCATAACTTCAAGTAAACATCTAAACATGCATTGCATAATGCAATATAAAACTGATGCTTGTTATCTCTTGTGCAAACCTATGTCAATGCAGGCTAACAGGTGCACAGGGTGCCTAATTAAAATACCAGTAGTATTTAGTCCTTATATCAATTGTTAGTACAGGAGAACAGTAGGAATGTCTAGGCACTTAAAAGTTGACAGAGAATTCAAGAGTGCTTTCTCATGCTGCCTGAAAAATATATCATCCAGTCTACAGTGGTATCAAATGCTTTTTTCTAGGACTTAGAAACACGATAATAAAAGGGAGAGGATGTGATCTGCATGCAGGTTAGCCTTTCTGTGAGCTATCTGCGTGGCAAGAATATTTGCAAACTTCATTAATACAAATAAGGGAAAAGGGGGAAGTGAGAGTTTACACCAGAAGAAAACAGCATCACATCAGAATCAGTCTGTGGTGATTAAGCCTTTAGAAAAATGAGCAAGACAATGTCCAAGGAAAGGACTTTCCAAGTATTCGCACTGCTTCTCACTAGGGTTAGTTGGATGTAGAAAACACGGGGCAAGCTGGTAAGGCAAGAACTAAACTTGCTTCCCAGGCCTTGCCACCTCTGATAGCCACAGCTGCTGCCACTGAGGGGGCAGGTTAAAGGGGGCAGCCCTACCAGAGCTGGATTCTGCTGGCAGAGAGCAAGGAGAGACAGCCCTTGGTGCCCACTAGGACTCCAGCAGCATGTGCCACCTGCAGACCTGTGTCCCCTGAGCCTCCCTCATCTCCTGCCAGTGGCTCTGCTCCTCCTCCCCGCTGCTGCTGTGGCCCAGCGAGATCCAGCCCAGCATCTCCTTGCGCTTCAGGCCGCGCCTGCTGTAGATGGAGATCAGCAGGGTCACCTCAGAGAGCTGGAAGAGGGCGACCTGTGGTGGGGAAGATGAGACAGGAAAGCCTTATGATTGTGATTGTCTGGCAAAAGATTTTGAGAATATGGAAACAATAAGCGAGATTGAAATGAAGGCAAGCTTTGAGATACTTTAGTTACTGAACAACTGGAAAACAATGGTGTGGCCAGCTGAAGGTAATCCCCTTTTGATGGAACAACACCCTCTGCTTTCAGACAGGCCCAAGGGTCAGAGCAGACCCTGCTAGCTTAGGGGGTCCAAAATGTAGTTTTTAAGGTTTAAAATGTAGCACAGTATGGTAATGCAATGATTCATATAGGCTGTATGTAAATGCTATAGGATTTGTGTATTGTTCTGTCATGGACATATTTCATGAAAAATCCTTCTACTAGGATTTTTCTCCTGAGAAGCTGAGAGGCCTCAGAAATGAAATGTAAACAATAATTATCTGCTGCTGTGGAATGCAACAGGTGCATCTTTGATTAGTCTCATGTGGTTGTTATTAATTAATGGCAAATCACAGTCCAGCTGGCTCAGACTCTCTGGTCAGTTACAAGATTTTATTATCATTCTTTTCTATTCCTTGCTAGCTTTCTGGTTAAATCCTTTCTTCTATTCTTTTAGTACAGTTTTGATATAACATTTTCTTTTAATATAATATATATCATAAAATAATAAATCAGCCTTCTGAAACATGGGGTCAAGATTTTCATCTCTTCCCTTGTCCTGGAACCCCTGCGAACACTACCACATCATACTGGATTGGTTAGTGACAAGTAGAATATTCAACATAGAAGAAAATTTATTGTATTGTAACAGGAACCTTGCTCTCTGATCCTCTCTTTTACTCTTTCATCCTCTTTTCCACACTCTTGCCTTCTCTCTCTTTACCACTGTTCCAGGTTCCAAGGCAAGGTGTATTTTATTACCTCTGTATGGCAGCTGTCTTGTGTCAAGTGGGCAGTTTGCCTTATCTCTCTCTCTGAGTGACCACAATCACTCCTCCCTCAGGAGGGGACATCTGCTGATAACAGCTATTGAATGTCACTGCATGGCTGATAAGAACTACAGCATCCCCTTGGGAGATGTGAGCCCAGAGGGAGGAGCCAAGCATTCCTACCTGGATATAATCTGGAGATCCTGGAATAACTGCACAGCTTCTCCACTGGATTCCCCAAAGAAACAGCAGCTGCCTCTACTTCCACTGGCTCTTCAGAGGATGACTACACCCTTCTCTACAGATCCCCCTTGCTCCAACAGAACCACACCCGACACTGCAGGAGGGCTGAGCCACAATTCCAATGGGACTACCACCAACACCCTGAGCCACAGGGTGTCAGGTTGGGTTCTGACTCTGTCAGTGTTGTTCTAGTGTACTGCATTGTTTATTTTGTGCTTTTATTTTCTTCCCTATTAAAGAACTGTTATTTCCTGCTCCCATATTTTTGCCTGAGAGCCCCTTAATTTAAAATTTATAGCAATTTGGAGTGGGGGGGGAGAGTTTACATTCTCCATTTCAGGGGAGGCTCCTGCCTTCCTTAGCTCCTGCCTACCTGTCTTTCCAAACCAAGACAACCACTGTCTTTATTTCCCTCAGGCCTGCTCCGAGCTGTGGCTGGCAGCTCCCAGCCGTGCCCCTGCACCCAGGCCTTTGCAATAAACCACAATTGCCATGACCTGCCTGCAGAGATCTCCCATCTCCATCTGTCCCAACCCTCCTACCCCCTGTTGCTCCTACAGACCTGGAAGATGAAAGTCTCCTTGTAGACAGGGTTGGGCTGTGCCCGGCGGATCGAGGTCTTGCAGCGGGACATCTCCTGACCCACTGAGTTGCGCAGGCAGAGCTTCCCATAGGTGTCTAAGACAAAAAAATAAAAGAGTAAATTACATGTTTGGGGCAGGTGAGAGGCCGAATGAAAGTCACAGGCAGTCAAAAAACACCCCTAAAAACCATCCAAGCAGAGCTGTTTAGTGTGCAGTGAACAGCAGATGAGGGCTGGATGGTGTTCATGGTAAAATCCATGGGATGAGAAGCAGAAGATGAAAGCACCTTCGGGATTTTGTCATATTCAGCTGAGGAGAAAAGAAAACTGATGCATGTTTCAGCCCCACTTTGTTGCAGTATATATCACAATTGAGACAGGCACAATACACAGAGCATCACCATACAATTTCAGAAGGCTTTAAGCATTCCCCCAAACAGAATAACACCATACCACATGAGAAGGCTTCAAGCATCTGCCCATACAGAATAACATCATATCACTTCAGAAGGCTACAAGCATCTTCCCTTCTTCTTTAACCCAACCTTTTATCCCCTCCTGTTCATGCATTATTGCACCTGTGTGCCCTCTGTCCCCTTGGGAGATTGGTCAGCACACCTGGGCACTCCATGGCTCATTGCTGTCAGTGCTGCTCACCTGCTGCTCACAGCTGTGCCCACTGGGGATGAGGCTCAGCCACATTTCCACTCCCAATTACCACAACCTTTGTACCTACACCATCTTCTTGGAAAGAACAGGATATCAGGTACCCAGTCCCAGCAAACTGTCTAACCAAAACCATGAGCATCTCTATGGATTCTCCACTTCAAATGGTGTCTTCACCTTCCCTTCCTCTCCCTTACAATCAAGCTTCACTGGGGCTGTCTTACCCAGGCTTCCCTCAGCTGCCCTTGCCTCTCCACCACTATCTATTTTTTGGGATACTAAAAAATAAGGGTCTTGAAAAAGAGGGAAAAACATCCTGCAGAAACAGTGAAATTATGTGATCTCCCGTAACAGTTTTCAAAAATCTCACAGTACTTTTTTGGTAGACCCAAAGTGCATTTTATTTACGATTTAAGTCCATACAAGGAGTAAAATATGCTTAGCAAATACAAGGAAGGGATGGTCCAATTTTGTGCTGCTGTAAATCTACTCTTTAAATTCCTGCTGCCTCCTGTATTAATCAGTTCTCCTGTATTACATGGTTGCTAATACTGTGGTGTCAGAGCTCCCAGGGCTCCACAGACCCAGCTCAGTGTAAGTTTTCACCTTGCTCTGCACATGACAGTGACAGATTGCTTGGCTAGACAAGTCCTCTGCTAACCTCTCCATAATCTGTGCCTGGGTTCCTGCAAGTGAGTATTATTTCAGAGTGTGCTGAAGATGGGAAATAAATAACAAGTCTCCATCTCTTGTCTGCAGCATTTCTACCCTCTCCTGTTCCCGTTTGATGTGCTATTTTACGCACTTATCTACTGAGCAACACAAGGTGTGAAATTGCACTTCAGGTGTGAAAACACTTCCACGTCTCCAAAGCAGGGCTTCCCGCTCCTCTCAAACTGTTCCCCTGAAAAAGCTGTCAGGAGGCTGACGATCAAGGAGCAAATTGTGAGCCTGCACAGCTGTACAGCTATCGAGTTACTGCGGGGAAAGTTCAGCCCAGTCATTAGCTGGGGGTGCCAGCTTGGCTCCCAGCACAGCACTGGGGATGGAGAGGATCTTGCCAGCAAAGACCAACTTGTCACACAGAAAGGGAAAGCTCTGATTCAATTTCCTGATTGTGTCTGGGAAGGAAAAAACCCACTTTACTGAAAGGTGTAATTTCCACTAATTTCCACTGTAATATTCAGTGTTGAGGGACTGAAATCTGTAACAGCTTCAGGCTCATCAGGAACACAAAGCCCGAGAGAGGACCCTCTGTTCCAGCTTGACTCAATGTGAAAGCAGACACAACTCCTACAGTATTTGCAGGGATGTCACTGTACTTGGCACTGACAAACCACGATGTGCACTGAAGCATTCCTCATGTGTAAGTCCTGGCTGCTGGTCTAGACTGCAGGCAGCTCCCTGAAAATAAAGATAAGTAAGGGTTTTATGGATTTTTTTTTAAAATGTATTTGTCAGAGGTTTTTTTGTTTTTTTCTGAGAAGGGGATTTCAAAATTTTGGAAGAACTCCACCAGGCTGATTTTTAAATACAAACAAGCAGGTAATTAGTACAATTCTCTGTTTGAATTTCAAAATTTTTCTTTCTTTTCACAACCATCCCAGCATTACCTTCCAGTGCTATTTTAGAGAAAGGTGTCCCACACATGCCCGCATCTCTTTTTCTAAGGAGACAGGGAAAGCTCTGAGGTCTAGATTTTACTTTTAGTATGCCTTGCTGTCATACTTCCTTCTGACTTTCACCAGTTCTGGCAGCTCAGGTGGGATTCATCACACCTAACTGCAGGCACATCCATCTGAACAGTGCCCAAAGGAGTCAACCAATTCATAATCCAAAAAGCAGATGCCGTAATTCAGCACAGATCTAGCAGACAGTGATACCAGTACAGATGATTTAGGTGTTAACACTAAAGCAAGTGCCACAGCTAAAGCACCTCATGGGATACTGTTTCAGCATGTCCCAGTTAATTTTGCAGGCAATGAATGGATGAGAATCTTACAGCCATAAACTCACATCTCTGACTGAGGCCTCAACTTCTGCAAGTGAGGGACAACACAGCTGGCTTTGAGGAAAAATGACCAGCACACCACCAATGAGATAAAGTCAGAAAAGTTGGCTTTTTCTTTGATATATGTCAGATTTCTACATAATTCTGCACCAAGCCCCCATCTGCTCAGTACCAAGGTGGGTGGGGATTCTGCATGTATCCTCTGGATCAGGCTGGAAGGAGACTGTGCTCAAGGCAGAGCTAATACCAGGAGCCCTATTCACCCCCAAGAAAACACAGGCACAAAGCCAGTGCAAGTCACAACTAAATCAGGCTGCAAATTCTCCTCAAGTTTATTCCACTGGGTGTATTTTACCAGCCAAACGAATCAAGCTTGCCTGAACAGAAATAAAAGAGTAGGTGTGGATCATATATTTAGCATCTGAAATTTGCTTTGCAGAGTTGGTACATATGAGGCTGAGCTGTTATTCTGCTTCGTTAACTAAATTTTAAGATTGTAGTTTTCCCTTCCTGCATTGTGCTCTTTGCAGCATCTTTTTGGGTATCTCATCAGAAAACACAGCTTTTCTTGTGATCCACTCTGGTCCTCTGGGGTGGAAAGCTCTCCCCTCCTGTTGACTTTGCCAAAGAAAATCCATCCCCAGTTACACAGTGAAATTAGTGTAGCTACAGCAAGGATGAACTTGACGATTTACTGAGGAATGTATGTTGTAAGAGCATCTATTCATTATGAAGGCAAACATTTTCCACCTAATTACATGCTCAGGTTCAGTAATGGCCTCATTACCGTGTGTCTCAGCACTCTGTGCTCTTCACAGTGTTTACTTTTGTGCCACCTCCATCAAGCACAAAAGGAAAAGAGATTAGGGCTGACACTCTTTAAAATGCCTAAGTGCTCACCTTCTGCTTAGGCACCCGTCTCACTGACACGAGGAAGAGTGAGACCTCTAAATATCTGGGAATGTCTGAGACTGCAGCTTGCCCACGGTTACACAGAAGTCTGTGAAGATTCAAGAACAAAGTCTAATTTTGCCAAGACCAATTTTATCATGGCATCTACCAGGCTCTCCTTTCCATGCAGGTTTTGGAAGAGAAGTTCTTGCTGCAATCAGAGCATTTTTGCTCTGAACTCATCTTGCCTCTCTGGTATGAGCGGACTGCACAATGTCCACGTATACATAAAATACCAACATCTCAGCATTTAATACCAGACTGAAAAGCACTAAATCAAGGAATGCTGCAATAAGCCAGACACATTTTGGGCTAGTGCTGCATCTTCTTACTCCAGAGGGTTGGGCAAACCTCTCCTCTGTCTCCATCAACCATCAAACACCTCTAGAGAGCTCATCTGCAAAGGCAATCAGTTTTTCCAGGATTCTTCTAATGACCCATTTCTGTCATGATTCTTCTGAGGGAACTAACTGATAATGACAACTCAGGGGAATAATCAACTGTAATTTATGCATTCCCGTTTTTGGAGCAGGGACCATAGCAAGCAGCGTTCTGCTTTCACTTACACTGAGCACCACCATTATTAGTACAGCTGACCCATGAGCAACAGCACTGCAAATACAAAAGCATCCAACCCCCATGCTTGAATTTATATTTAGAAAGGAAGTAAACAACCAAAGACTCCTGACCCTTCTTGTCTGAGGACTGCAGGCACCGCGCAGCGCCACGCGGACTTTCCCACCCGCGCTCCAGGCGAGCCAGCTCATTTCCAAAAGCAGGATAACCATGTCAGCATGCTGCAATCCAGACTAATAACAGCCACAGCAGAAGAAAGCCTTGGGCCTGGAGCTTAATTTCCCCAGCTGGCAAGCCCACGCTCCCAGCCTACATAATGAACGGCAGCGCGGTGTGGCAGAGCAGCCCCAGAGCTCCACTCTGTGCTGCTCTGTACAGGCAGCCCCATGTGAGCTCTCAGTCTGAGGCCCAGAAGTCCATTAGTGTTGCCTTTGCCTCCCCTTTCAACCAGCAGTGGGGCAGAACACTCAACATTCACGCTCTCAACCGGGCTCAAGGCAGCTGGATCAGTAAAATAGCAGGGAGGAGGATTAGACCCGAGCTTTTGATCCCAACCCCATGTCATGAAAGTCTGGATTAAGGCAGTTTATGGCCTACTGTATAAATCATACAAGAGCTGGGAGCTGCCTACTACATTGCTGAGAAGCCAGCTTTCCTTTCCCTGTTCCACCAAGCCTCTTCTCAGGTTCCCTCTCCTGGGGCTGGCAGCTCTCTCACAAGGGAGAGGCTGGGAGCTGGCAACCTTCACAACATGTGAGTCATCAGAGAACAGACCAGCAGTGCCTTTAATTTAAAATGCAGCAGAAAAGAATGCCCTGGTCCCTGGAAGCACTGCTCCAGGGAGGGGAATTGCTGGCAGCAGTGACATGCAAGAGGGGCAGGAGATGAGGGCTCCCTGGAAGAAACTGCACAGGTCTCTCAGGGAGGGAAGCTCCTCCTGGAGCACCCAGGAGCTCAGTGATCCTCCTCTGCTGTCTCAACACCCCATGTCCACTCCATTTCACAGCACCTGCCCTCTCCTGGGACACATGTCAGCTGCAGAGCTGGTTCATCACCTGCCTGCACTCCCAGCCCTGGGGAGGTGCAGCTCCAGCCTGGGCTGACACAGCTGCAGCAGAGTACAGATACCTTTGGGGATGCACAGTGTGACTCTCCTCTAAAAAGGGCATTTCTATTCCTCTAAAAAGGGCATTTCTGCTCCTTCCCACATCAGTGCATTGCTGCTGCCTCAGAGAGGGGGTTGGGGCTTTACCAGGAACAGCAGGGATGCAGAGCTAAGCAGATCAGGGAGGATACACACCTGCCCAGCAATGAGGGCAGCAGGATGTACGGATGCTTAAGCCTGGCTTTTGTCACTTGCAGCAGCAGTGCCCACGGGCATGGCTGGATTACACAGCCTGTGATCAGATCTCCTGCAGCTCAGCAGTGCCACTGCAGATTCCCACTAAACACTCAGGTCCAGCTGAAATTTGGAATTAGGATGGTGCCACTCTGGTAGAAATGGCTTTTTTTCTTCTGTCTGTTTTGGGAGGGGAAGAATTTTTTTGTTCCAGCCATGGGAGTGGGAGAGCATCACCATCCATCCACTTTGTCCTTTGATTCAGAAAGATTTCCATACACAGCAACTGTATCATGGACTATGCTTTCCACAGACCTTTTAGAAACCTAAAGCTATTGAAAACATTACTGGATAACCACACACTATCCCAGGATGTCTAATTATTATGGAATATCCCCCACAAAAATTGCTTCTTGAGAGTCCCTTTTTCACTTGTTTTGACTGTGACACTTGTTCTCCCAATCCTACTCAGTCCCAGGTCCCACATGTGCTGGGGAGAGCTGTACCCAGCCAACCCATTAACCCAACAGCACCCAGTTACACACAGAGCAGTAAATCCATGAAAATATAGCATCTGCTGGTTCTCTCACAAATACTCTCAAATCTCCAGTGATTTGTGACTCAGGAACTTCCTCAGCCAGAGGCTTTGTATTTAACAATCCTCTGTGGAACTTTCTGTGTGGATTTCTCCTGTGCTGCACAGAACTGAAGCAGGCTTCCAGCATCCATGGAATTCTGTAGGGAGGAATTTGACAGCTCAGGTGAAGAACTGTCTCCTCTTCAGAACCTGCTCCTTCCTTGCTTCCTTTTACCATCCTATGGTTTTGTATCAGGAGAAGACAGCGAATTTCTCTTGTTAATTCACTTTCTCAATGGCACTTAGAGACCTCCATGAGTCCTCCCCCACCTCCTTTTGTTGCAGCATGTAGGAGGCACAGTCTATTCAGCTGGAAGTTGCTCCCATATTCCCCTGATTGTCTCCAACACCCCTCACCACATCTTTGCAGTCCTGCCATGTTCTGTTTGAACAGAACTGTACATGGTGTTCATTTACAATCAAACACCAACTTTCCATTTTGACCACCTTTAACTTTGGGGTTTTTTTTCACTGCTATTGGTGACCCTTGAGTTGACATTTTCCTGCAGCTATTTACCATGAGCCTAATATTTCACTCCCAAGTGGCTCTGAGTCCATCCTGCTCACGTTTTAATTCCACCTGTATCCCCATGCAATATCTTACACTCATCCCCACTTCCTCTTCCACCTCACTGCCCAGCTGCTCATTACTGAGACATCCTCCTGGGGCTCCTTGCATCTGGCCTCATCTTTTCCACCCAGAACAAAGCTTCCTCAGCTGTTCTTATTATAAGCTTATTCCAGCTATATATATTCATGGATGGGCAACAAGAATGTGCACAAGGAGAGGAGGTTTTCTGCAATCTTACTGTCACTGACTGGCAAGCACTCAGCAGCAAGAAGCTTCCCAGCACATATACTGCTCTGTTATCCAGTGTCTGGAGGACTGAATCCATCCCAGCTTGCCCTGGCACAGATCCCTCCTCTATTACTGATGACATGGGAACATGAATCACAAAGCTTTAGGAGCTCAAGCAAGTTCCCTGCTCAGAGCAAGACATGCAGGTTAAAAGTTAATTTATTTTATTCAGCTTCTTGGCCTGCTTTGAAGTAATTAAAGAAATTAACCTGTGCCTTTGTTCTCCAGGAATGTAACTGGGATAATAACTTTTCTTCTCTCAAAAAAAAGCTGATAAAATAAAATCCATTAATGGCTTTCAAGCACTCTGATGCCAGAGCAAATAGAATCCTAATTTAAAGATCCTAATTTTCCTATGGGAACATTTTCTGTGCTTGTTGGCATTGTTACCTGTGGCTCAGGTAGATGTTTGTTTTCAGACATGTCTTTACTTCAAGCATTTCTCCTGTTTGCCATAGAAATCCTGATATCTTGATCTCTCCCCCCTGTCTTTTCCAGCATCAGTGCCATTGTATTTTTTAATGGGGTTAATATGCTGCTGGTATAATAATGATCATGCACAGATGCAATTATTATGTGTGATTAATTCTGCAGCTGCCAAAAAGCTTGGAGGACTTTTCTTAGGCGAGGGAATAACTTCACAATAGTTCTTCTCACACTGCATTACACACAGACATAAACCCCAAAAGAAATGCAGTAGGGAACAGAAGGAAGGCTGGATTGGAGGAGACAGAGCTGCCCCCAGCAGAGCAGCTGATGAAGGTTTAGCAACACATGGGCAGACACATTTCTGTGCTTTGTGTTTATGCACTGGCTAGCTCAAATGATTCCTGGTCCATCACTGTGATCCCAAGGTATTACTTCCATGCACATTGTATGTAACTGGTTATAAATTTTTAAAGACATTTCTGCCAGTGGTTTAGGCTTCTCTTGCTATTTTTTTTTTTTAATAAACACCCTTTAAAAGAACACACTGCATTTTGTTCTAAGAAGATACAAGACCACAGACCAAAATACAAACTCCTACAAAATGCTGGCACAGGTTAATGATTTTTACAAGAAGCAAGGAGAATGGGGTGCACAGCACACAAGCCATTAGCACTAAAATACCAACAGTGTCCACATCTGACAAAGCTGTGGATGCTTTTCTGCATGAGGCTTTTTGGCACATCCAGATAATTTACAGTCCAGTGCTGGAGCCACAGTCTTGAGTGCTCTTAAGTGCTCTGACTGATAATGGATCTATTTGTGTGATCAGGGAATGTAAGCTGAGGCCTGTAACTCAGCATGTTCCCCAGAACAATACCTGGACACTTATCTTTGACCAAACTATTCTTAAATCCTCCATATGTGTCCTGAAGAGAAGGCACTGCCTGCACAATTTAGGTTTCTGTAAGCTGCCCAGCTGTTTTCTAACCCATTTATTACCCACACAAGCACCCATGACTTTGACATTTACCTGACTCAGTTTAAAGGTTCAAGTGAAGGAGAAAACGTGCCCAGGAAACACTGAGACATGCACCATCTCCCTTTTCTTCTCTATAAAACCATCTGTTCCAGCCTCTGCAGCATTTAAAATCTAAGATCACCAATGGCCCAGTCCAGTTTCTTGTTCTGCACACAGAGAAATCCCTGTGCATGCATGCCAAGAAGGCAGCACACAGGGTGCAGGTCTACAGGTGGCAGAGAAGAGGGTCAAGGTGGGCAAAAAGCACATCTGGAGACTTTGCTGTTGTTCAAATCTCCTTTGCCATTCCTAAAAGCTGACAGGACCACATATGGGTCCTGCACAGAGTCTGTGTATCCAGGGCTGGGAATGATGAGGAATTCTGCTCCTTCAGTCTTACCATAAATGGCTGCCCTGAATAGCAGTTTAGGCTGCCTGTTTAAGTGTTCCACAGTGCTATTATATCCAAAATTTCCATGATACTTTAAAGAAATCACTCCCTGTGAGCCTTGAACAGCAGAACTTAAAATAGCACCTATTTAAGAAAACACAAGGGCTCTTTGCTCACCCTCCAGAAAGGGGCTCAGCAGCTTCACTTTGTGAAGGACTTATTGAGCATCTCATTCAGCCAGCAGCATGTTTGAGACAGTAACAAACTGCTCCGCAGTGCCTGGGGGTTATCAGTGAAGAGCTACTCCAGCGCCGAGACAAGAGCAGCTTTCCTTCCTTCTTTTTAATTTCTTTCAGTTTCTGCTTCACTGGGTTTTCTTTTTCTCACCACACTACTGGGGGCTTTACAGGTGCAGAAGAACAATTCAGAAGGCAGAAGCAACAATGTGACTTGGAATGAAAGAAGCAGATTTTGATAGGTTCAGAGTTTGCCTGTAATAATTTATGGATTTCTGTGTTTCACTTAAAAGTTTATCTAGCACTGAGAGACACTGCTCTGACACTGGTCTGTATGATCTGCATACAAAAAGGATGAAATTTTCCATTATGGGAAAAAGAAGTGGGCATTACAGTTGCCTGAAAACTTACTTGGACCTATATTGGGACTATTTTAATTTCATTTCCGAGAGTAAAATTTTAGGATGTATCTACTCTGCAGCATATATAAACAGGAGAGCTTTTCTGCTGGGGCATGGTTGCCTTAGTCTACCCTTGTTTTAAATGACTAAAGAAGATCCCAATTTAAAACCTTTTATTAAAACATGTCCATGCAAACAAGAACATGACTTTGGGTAACTCATTTGGAGAGGTTTCCTGTCACAGCTAATAAAAGACAGTGAGGGCTGCACAGGCTGGGGTCAGGGGTTTTACTGTTGCACAGAATTTCCCTTAATTCTCAAGGGATTCACTGATGACAGATTATTTCTGTAATCCACTTAAGTATAGTCTAGTGTAAAATCTAAGTTTTCACATCCATGTACTGAAATATTTAATAAATATTTTTCTAGATCTGAACCAAAGAGCAGAGCATCTTGCAAAAACCATTTCCGTGTTTTGCAGCTTGCGATACTCTGTCAAACCCAGAGAAGGCAAGGAACTGCCAAAGGTTTACCTACTTTGACAAGCAGGCACACATCACAGACAGCAAATAAAAAGGTTGTTTCACGTTGCCATCAGCTGCTGGTTTCAGACAGGAGGCAAAAGGACAGCAGGAGATGAATGGAGCACTGCTGTTCAACCCCTGAGTGAGGCAACCAGCAGCAAACTGTGGCTGTGACTCCATCTCCATCGTGGACATTACCAGCACCATCCTTCTCCAGGACTTGCTGCAGCTCAGGCGCCGACTAAAACTACTTTAGGCAATTTCCATTTTTTCTCTTTGGGACTGGATGAAGGGAACTGAGCTGTTGCAACAACCTTCAAATCTTCTTTCTGCAGAAGATTTCCCTGTGCAGCAGTGGAGGATTCACAGCAGGAGGGTTCCCAAAGGGCCCAGAGCAGCAGCTCACCCAGCACTCAGCAGCACAGCAAGGGACTAAACCAAGTGTAGCCTTGGGAAACACTTAATGGCACCAGGCAGGGCCTCTGTGGGTCACATGGTAACATTCAAACACTTAGAAAGTATTTTTTTAATGGAAAAACACTTGGAAAGTGTTTTTTTTATTCACTTTTTTTATGAATCTGCTGAGAATTCTGTGCTTTGGGTACAGCAGCACTTTTGCCATAATCAGATATTGTAAAGGAATGAGCAATAAAGAAGATATTCAGGTATTATTGTCTCATCAGCTGAGCCTTCAGATGATTCCCTCCAATTGCCCTGCATTATTTATCAGCACATGCATCTGAAATAATACTTAATTTTCAATCAGGTGCTCTGCAAGGAAACTCAGCTCAGAAAATCTCTAGCCGAGTACCTTGAGGAAGAAAATAAAAAAACAAATTTTGGCTCAAGGGTGCTATTTAACAGCAGTGAAAGTACTTACCAGGTGGCCTATTAATGGCAAGGTTTCTGAAATGGCTGCCTTTGATCATCTCCACTGCCAGCCTCCCCGTGGTGGCATTGTATGACAGTCCCACGAGCAGCTCTGGCACCCCTCCATGCGACAGGGACTGTGTTGAGGAAGCGCTATCACTGTGAGAGATTGCTGACAGACTCATCTGAGAATCTGCACTCTGCAGGGAAAGAGCACTGAGAGAATCATCAGGACATTCACCACCCCTCCCCCCCCCTTAATTTGTGTCTTGTGGCCTTGTTCAGTAAGATCTCTGCTAAGAAATTACAATAAGTGAGAATTAATTATGCTGGGGCAGCAGAAGAATCAGAGCGTCACTTTTACAAAAACACATCTCTGAACTTTCTCTTTAGAGATGAGGAACTCTGAGTGAAGTGTTATCACGAGTGTAAATCAAAGCCTCAGATAAGCAAACATCCTGCTACACTAATACTCTGTACATCTCCTTGATAATGGCTTTTGGATGGAATACACTTTTCAGTTTGGCAGTTTTTGGCCACGTACTATGCATTTTCTTGCTTTCTTTCCTTGCTACCAGAACTCTTTTACTATTCTCCCCTTCACCTGGAGTAGGATGATTTATTCATCTCACGTGCACAGCCTCTCTCTGAGCTTTTGTAGACAATGAATCATGACAGAGCTCATCTACACCAATTGATTGGCATAGCCAGAGCTGGATACAACTGTGATGTGCGTGGAAAATTAAGAAGCAGCACAGCCAGTTCCTCTTCACATGACCCAGCTCTCCACTTCCATCTGTCATGTAGGAGAACATTACTAAGCATTTCTGGCAAGATGGAAACTGCACAGTGGAGATCCACAAGCTGGTATCTAGGGCCAAATGAGGTAACTTCTGCACTGGAGTACACAAGAACCACTGCTCTTATTGGAATTAGGACTAATTATGCCTTGGTGGTTCCCAGACCAACCTGGGGTATCTGAATGGTGCAGCATGTGGTGAGTCATGCAGATGTAGTAGATCCACAGGATTTTGTGTGAGCTTGCTAGCTGGGCTGTTAATAAAACACAGCTTTGCACAGGGAGGAAATTCCCTGAGCTTCCCCTTCCTGATCACTTTTTAAGTGACAGCAGGTCAGATCCACCAGTCTCACACTGACAGCCCTGAATAAAAGACTTCAGGAACACCATCTTAACCAAAAACCAAACAGTTTTATAGACTCCATCTGTCCTTCACCAAACTTACACTCAGGTTACTCCGTGGCTCCAAGAGCAGTGTCACCTTCACCTCCCCTTCCTGGCTGATGCCCCTCAGGTAGAAGAGCTGCTCCCCCATCATCTTCTCCCCAAGCACCTTGTGCACGGCGTAGAGGCGGAAGCGAACGGCGTGGCTGCTCAACTCCTCTGGTTCCAGCTTGCTGAAGGTGATTTTGTCCTGGAAGACGGGGATGGGTCCTCTCTGCACACTGGTCTTGCTCCTCTGCTTCTTGCCTGGCATCAGAACCACATGCACCTGCCAGGTGTTGACGCCACTGCGGTCCTTGTCTGGGATGTCCCTGGCCTCCAGGACAGTGGCTGTCAGCTTCTGGCTTGAGGATTTGTAGGTGAAGATGACATCCAGGTCACCACATTTGCAGATGGGCTCGTGGGCACAATGGTGAGCTGGCACGCTGTTCACTTCTTTGTGCTCCTGCAAAGGGAAGGAAGGAGTAAAACCTCCAGTGGAGTTCAACTGCCTCTGTGGTTCCAATTCCAATTAAAAATAAATTGTTCTCCTCACTTGTGCCCGCAAGTATAGGCAGTTGCTGTGTGAAATATGGATCCAAACTGTTTCTGGAAGGGCCAAAGATAGTTAATTGCCTGATTTTGTGTAATAGTCCCCATACGCTCTAGTAAGCAGCAGCACTTGTTGAAACATTTCCAACAAAAAGTTTCATCAATATTTAAGTGTTTTGCAGGAGATAGTTAATTTGGCAAACATTCTACATAGAGAAAAACTAAACAAAGGGATTTTTACATTTCATTCGTGTCGATATTGAGGCACTCAAAACAATTTGACCTACTTAACCTGTTACTTTGAACATACACTGGAATTGCTTTTCAAGGTGGAATTTTTTACATTATTAAAACCAAACAATTCAGCCAAATCTGCTAACTTTTTGATATTTTTGTTCTGTTAGAAATTTTTTAAAAATTAGGCACTATGTTTAATATGAAGAGGAAATCATCGTGTCAGAATTTCTTGTGGAATGGAAATTCCATTTCTAGATGCTAACCCATAATTCAATACTTTTCCTACAGCTAAAGCAATGATAATGGGGATAAGCAGTCTGATTAAATAAATATTGATTCTTTATACCCTTCTAAAATCTCCCAAGAGAAGCATCTGTTCCTTCTGTTCAGTTTGGGTACTAATAAATTCAGAATAAAAATTCAAAATAAACAACCGCAACATGTGCAGACCAATTCACACACAATCTTTTACCTACTTTTAAAACAAAAACCATCTTGATAAAGCAAGATAAAACCATGGATGCTCACCTTACCTTTTGCTGAGTGGGTGTGTGGGTTTCTGTTCAACAGTGCTTTTTTATCTCAGAGCTAGAATGTGCTTCATATGATAAAGGGGTTGCTATAGTGATCAATGGTTTGTATTTAAACACGAGTATACACTGTACTAGGGAAAGATTTTCAGTTAATAGCCAGAAGGTGAATTAAGGCCTGTCACCAGCATCTGAGTCACCCTCCTCCTCAAACATTTATCTTCTTTTCACATTTCAAGTAACACTTCTTTCCAGCACAGGAGTCTTTTTGTTCAGGGAACAGATGATGGGCCATGGGACGTCTGGTGTTAAGTCCCTTCAGAAGTGTCTGGGTGTCTCAAACAGGGCCTGCGATAAACATCAAAATTTTTGTTTACTTCCTGTCAATCTACTTTTGAAGTGCCCAGATTCATCTGCCATGACGTGCAAAGCTCCAGATTTTCACATTTTCAGAGGTGTTTAAGACTTGAACACAAAAGTCCAAGTGTGCAGATTAGAGACTTGCTGTTGCATGTCTTGCAGAAATAATGTCGAAGGGAGAGCAACACACAAAATTACTTTCTTGGCTACAGAAACATCTTTCTGTATAAACAGCAGGCTGCTAAAAACACAAATGCAAGGCAGGCCAGTTTGCCTGGAGAGAGCATGGTATTACAAAAATGTTAAGTGCTCCTGTGTAGCAGTCATTTCTGTCTGGTTGATGAAATAATATTCAATACGTGATGGGGTTGGGCTTGACTCATATTTCCCTCCACACTTTAATCTGTGCATTTGCTGTTGAGGAGATGGAATCAAGGCACATTTAAGGACTGCTGCTAAGGTCTGGAGAAAACCATGCTTGAGGCAAAACGGCTTTCAGCTACATGTCTCAACTGGAAAATGTGAACTCCAGTGCATCAGCACAAACCCACAGGAATGAAAGTCCAAGAGACACTTTCCTGTCCCAGCAGGGCTGATAACATCACCTTCTGGCAGTGTGTAAGGCAGACTGCAGGTCAGATATCTGCATTTTGACTGAACAGCTAGAGAAGATTTGAATTTCAGGAAAGCTCAATTTGTGCTACTAGAGCAGTGGCCAGACCCACTGCAGAGAAAACTGTATGAACTGGAAGCAAGAGTGAAAAAGAAATGCCAAGCTCCTTCAGTAAGCTTTCCATGGGAAACCAAGCTTTGGAGACCTCACAGCCTGGCCCTTTCTGAGAGCATTGTGCTATCCAGGACTCACCTCCATGCAGGTTTGCTACATGCCTACAAATCCTCCTTCTGTGGAAGTCATTGACAGAATTCCCCCCTGCTTTCAGAGCCCAGCTGGGCCGTAGGTGATTTGTGAATGTGTTGGTTATACAGACACTTGAACTGAAATCCAAGCAAAGATTGGGGTTTAGGTACTTCATCTGAATTTCTTTTTTTCCCTCTTCCCAGCACAGTTATTGAGAAGCTAAGCCAAGAATCCTGATTGGTACTGCACGTCTAACTCGGTCATTCAGGACAGCCAACATCCACTTCACTAAGTAAAATAAGTCCATTTCTGCCAGAGAAACCTGAAAGAGCAGCTAATTATGGACAAGGCTTGAAATGGTACTTGTGGTTCCACTGCAGGGGCATAAAATTACCATTTCTGTCTGTAAAGAGAGGTCCTTTGAGTGAAGCATAATAACACTTGCACATTTCTGGCACGTCAGAACATTTAGTTCCTGCAATAAAAAGTCTTTCATTAATCTACACAATACCTTTGAATGAGAAGCTGCTTGTAAGAGATAAACTGTGTCTTGGGCATTTCTGCTCCAATATGCTGGAACCCTTCTCTGCATTTTTAAAATGTAGACACCAGGAGTAAAATGGGCCATGCCTTCCAAAGAAACACAAGAGGACATCGGAGACACTGCAGCACACGTGAACCGTGGCAAAGCAAATCAAACATGGAAAAGGAGAAACGAGCCTCAGATGGGCAGGCAGTGTCAGAAACACAGCAAAGAGAGGGCAGAGCTGCTGCCACACACAGCTCCCATGCGGTATATAGTGTTTTGTGGGATTGGGTTGTGCAGAAAGCCAAAATGCTGCTCCAAACACCCCTAAGGGCTGGAGCATCTCTCCAAGGAGCTGCTCTCCAGCTTTGAACTGGCTGCAGGACCTTCCCTCAAAGCCTTGCTGCTCACAATCTGATGGAGGTATGGATTTCCACAGCTGTCTTTTAACTCAGGCAGAAGATATGACCTTTTTGCTGTTCTTTTAATATGTCTGATGCAAGCTGATATTTTTCCAGAAATTTAATCCTGCAGTAAGATAATGAAAATCAACACATCATGCAGAGAGATTAGGAGAGAAAAGGGGGATGCAAAGTCATCAGGTGTTTATAATGCCTTAAAATCTGAAATGTTTCTTTGAGGATTCAAAATAAAAGTGCAGAATTAAAGGAAAGCAGACTCAGGTTCTCTCCTTCCCTAAAAGTTTGCCTGGTATCAATGGGGACATTATTATTGTCACTTGTGCAGGTCACAGACCACCCCCACCAGCTGCCTCAAGCTTTTCAGATTATTCCCATTGTCTAAGTCATAGAAAATACCTGGAAAAAGACAGATCTGATCCAGTGACCACATACCCTGTCCTGGGACACACACCCTGCACGTACAGCCAGTGACCAAACCCTGGGCCACCACTGAGAGCTCCTTGATAAATGTCAGTAAATGCTGCTAGGTAGCCAAAGCTCCAGTTTCAGTTCAGACACTGCAGTCAGAAATCAAGCCAGGGAAGCATTTCTGTGAATTAGTGTTAGTAGTAAGAGGTAAAATACCAGAAAAAAGGAGAAACACAAAGAAGAGGTGTACGATCATGCACACGAGCACACAGGAGTACCATTACCTTGTGCTGTGCTGATCAATTTTTCACTTCATTTCTCCTCTAACCTTTTTTGGCCCCCAATACCCTTCGAAAGCTTGCAGTGTGTGTAATAAATGACAATCCAGCATACCTCAGGGCTCCAAGCCGATGAGCTGTCAGTTGCATCATTTACTTCCAATCCCTGGTTGGCAAATGCTGTCTCCATTTCCAGACGTCCTTCCCTGTGTGACTGGCTGACACCATCCCCAGTTCTGGGTTCCATCCTGGGCCCTTTGTGCTGCCCAGTGCCCCTACTCCTGGTTGTTGTTCTTGAATCAACAGATGCATGGTCATCTTCATGACAGGAGAGGTTGTCTTGGTAACTCAGTTGGCTTAGTCCATCCAAATCTAACAATTTTCAGCAAGAAAATCATTTCAGAGGGATTAGAACAAATTCCTCCCCCTTCCAAAATGTGCTTTTCTCTCCTTTCTTTTATTTTTTTCAACTTTTCTCTAATCCCCAGTGTTTACAAGAGACAGTTTCTGTTTCCTGCAGCACTGAAGCTATAAAGAAACCAATCATGTTTAAATCAGCATTTGATGGAGGGGACATGGCTGTTTCTCACACCTTACTGAACTGAGAAACCCACTGCCTTTACCTGAAAAAGTTATCCACAAAATGCAGGTGGAGTGTTTGGCATATTCAGGTGCAGCCCCAAAGGAATCTCTTCTATGAAAACACAAATCAAACCACAGAAAAGCACAGCAGAGGCCTGATGAACAGGTGTCACAACTTCCTCCTGTGCAGGAGGAGGAGGAGATGACAGGAGTTAGCACTGTCCTCAGGAGCATGGTGCTGGTGAGGAAGGCAGCCTCACACACAGAACAGAGGGCCAGCATTACCCTCTCACCCATCCCTGAGAGCTGAGGTGCACAGCTCCAAGAACCAACTAGGAATCTCTAAATCTCATGCTTGGGCTGAATTTTCCTCCCAACAGAGGGGAGATATGTTATCTAATTTCCTAACTGCTTTTATTAGTTTTAGTTCTGAACTGCTTTTATTAGTTTTAATTCATCTTGTCCTACACACATGTCCTCCATGGGCTAGAGCAAGCTTCATTAATGAGAATAAAATAATTCACACCACAGATTTCTTTCCTACACCACTGAAATCTCTGTTAGGAACACAGGGTGCTTTTCTCTACTTGAAAGCACCAGTGAGAGCTCTCTGGATGGAGCAGCACAGATAATTACATGTCCAGGGACACAGATGAAAATAACATCATGATTTGTCCTTGGATGTGTTCTGCAAGCACTTTTAGAAGAAAAACAGGAACATTCCTCCTCCTAATGCATCTCATGAGCCTTGCTTCAGGAACATGGGAAGAAAATTCTTCCTCCATCTCTTTCAAATAAGCAAAAAGCAGTGAAAGCAGTGAAAGAATGAGTTGTTCTTCCAGACAGCTGATGACAGCTATGAAAACATAACAATTTCCTTTGCAAACAGAGCTATTTGGGGTTTGAAGGTTTCACCGAAGGAGGTGAGGTTGGAAGGAGCCTCTGGAGGTCATCTTGTCTACTCCCCTGCTCAAGAAGGGCCACATCTTTGTTTGTTCCTATAAAGGTCACTACTAAAGAACAATCGCTTTTTTCAAATTTTGTCTCAAATTCAAATTTTAAAAGCTAGTATTAATCACTGTGTTTAATCACTATTAGTTTGCTTTTGTTAAATGAATCAATGCTTTTATTCCCTGTCTGAAAAATGAGATGGAGAATCTGGTGGCTTGGAGGAGGCTGAGGTGGCCAACAACTTTTTCTGTCTCAGTTTTCACTGTCAGCTGCTTGTCTCACATCTCTCAAGTCCATCAATCTCCAGGCAGGGGCTGGAGGAATGAAGTCCCACCCATCTCAGGAGAAGATCAGGTTTGAGACCCTCTGAGGGACTTGAACATCCACAAGTCTGTGGCACCTGATGAGATGCTTTCCAGGATCTTGAGGGAACTGACTCGTGCAGGAGAGACATGGACCTGTTAGAGCAGGTCCAAAACAAAATAATTATCTGAGGGCTGAAACACCTTTTGCGTGAAGATAGGCTGAGGTTTGGGGTTGTTCATCCTGGAAAAGAGGTGTCAGGAAGAACTTATTGCTGCTTTTCAGTACTTGAAGAGGGATTACAAGAAAGATGGAGAGATACTTTTCGCCAAAGCCTGTAGTGACAGGACAAGGGTAATGTTCTGAACTGAAACTGGTGAATTTAAGTTGGATGTCAGGCAGAAATTCTTTCCTGTGAGGTGGTGAGACCACTGGCACAGGCTGATCAGAGTAGCTGTGGGTACCCAAGCCTTGGATATGTTCAAGGCCAGACTGGATGGGGTTCTGAATAACTTGATCAAGGTAAGGGGACTGGACTAGATAAATTTCAAAAGTCCTTTCCAACCTGAGCCTTTCTATGATCCTCTACACACCCTTTTGTCTTAGAACAAAAATCCCAAATCTTTCTGAGTAGAAGAAATTCTATGTCTGGCCTTAGCAGCAAATGTACTATTTCTGATGCTTATCTGCTCCACATACACAAAATTCCAAAGAGAGGATTGGGGATTATACTCAGAAAACATTTCCTGCAGGTGAATAGAAGTCCTTGTTGCTGTTCTTGGCTGCTCTTTCAGTTTAAGAACTCAGAAATTAGGAGAATAACTTTATCCTCTCTCTTCAATTATGAGCGATCTCCACTCTCCCTCCCAGTAAAATGCTTCAAGCACAGGCACTTCAACCAACAAGTCTGAGAGCATCTCACAGTTTCGTAATTATGGTCCTCTTCCTCATGGGAGATGGTCCTTCAGGAGCAAAGAGGGATCCAAATTCATCTCTCTCAAATTCCAGGTGAGTGCTCTTGTCACTCCCTTCTGAAATGCAGAACCCATCTCTTCCCCTGCTCCTCATCCTCCCACCTGGCAGACCTAGTTCTGAACTGAGAGCCCTCATTGTCTCACCCCCGCCCTGAGCAAAAAGTCTTGAGTGAGAGTAGGAAGTAATTTTTTTTTTTTTTTTTGCCATTACTTCCCTTCTTCTCTACAAAGTCAGAAAACAGAAAGAACTCAACTTAGGAGCACAAGCAAGAAGTAAAATAACAGAAATTCCACGCATTTACTGAGACTGAATGGATCCAGGCACTCCTTAAGGCATTTAATTAGCAAGCCAATGTCTAATACACATTTAAACAGTGGGTCATCCATCAAAGCGCACACCACACAGCAGGCTTTCAGAATAAAATGCTTCTGTAGTAAGAAATTATCCTCACACAATTGTCTTGTGGGTTTGACTCCTGCTGGGATAATATCTAGATCAATAATAGAGGAATTTTCAAAAACTACATTAAAGCCATAAAAGTCTACCCGTAACAGGAGAACTCCAGAAATATATTAATAGAGCAAGCCATCTCCCTGAGACTCAGGCACAAAATGAATGTGTTAGGAAAGCAAAATATGTAGTATTCAGAGGAAGTAAAGAAAAAGGTGGTTCACCCAAACCAATCAGTGAAACAGTCTGGCTTTTTCTTTAAATTTAAAGCAGTTTTGGTAAGAGATAATCATGTATAAATACCAGTATTAGATGATCATTACAGGTAATAGACCAACTATACAGACTAGAGCAACTACACCTCTCCAATTACTTCCCTTCCAACATTATATTCACAAAATAAATGTTGAAAACAAAAGTTCCTCCTGTAAAGGAAAAGGTCAGAGCAGTAAATTGCCTGTAATTTACCTGAGAGATCTTTAAGGAAGAAAATGTCAACCGTCTTATGAATACCTGACGTGAATAAACAGCACAGCATCAGGGACAGAGGTTGAGACAGCATTATCTGAACTTTAATTAGCCAAGAGTCCCTGCAGAGCAATAGCAGACAGTTCTAAGATTAAGGACAGATAGTACTGTACAATGAAAAATGTGATTTTTCTTAAGAATCCAGTCTCCCAAACTTTCCCTTTCAGGTCACATGTTCACAATCCAGGAAGGAGGCAAGGGGGATACTGGGTAGCAGAAATCACCAATAAAACAGGAAAGTCTGTGTTCAGGGTTGGAGAACTGGCTGTGAAAAAACTGTCAGATGAAAGGATGAGCATGACCTCCCAATAGAGCCCTACCTGGGACATAGAAACCTCTCTCCAAAGATACAAGGAATGTTTGGCACATCAAACACTGAAAACCAGGCTGGAAAAATATTGTGCAGTCCCTCCTCACACTGGCAGGCAAATGTTCTGGCTAATTTACAGTATCTGTCTTTTTTTTTCAATGACACAAAATCTCTCAATTCTATGAATCATTGTATTGTGCCAAAGGAATGTCCTGAGAGATCTCATCACTTCCTAAAGCTCACTGCCAGAGTTAAAAGATGGGGACTGGAAGATCTTGCTAAATTAACCCCACGTAGTTCATTACCCAGCAAGAAACACAGATGAAGAATTTATATGTGCCTGTTACCCATGCTGACCAAGGGAGTGTTTGCTATGTGAACTCTAAAAATTCACTTTGCTTCCATGCAAAAAAAAAAATTAAAATTACCAAAAAAAAAAAAAAAAAAGCAAGTCCTTTCTTTGAAAGAAATTAGATCCCTTCTTTAAACTGTGATGAAAGTTTAGAACCTGTTTAAATATAGTCCAGAGGGGGAAAGGATTTCAGTATGGACCTGGGTACCTCTGGACTTGAAATCCTCCTAGCTACAGCAGTGATTTTTCAAACCCTTCTTCCCATAAGACAGCAGAGCTATGGCTTAGTGTGTCTGAGGAATATTTGCCCCCACACAGCAGCAATTCTCTTGCCTGGCCCCTGCTACAGCCCCAGTTCTAAACCACCCTGCAGTACCTCTGAGACAAACCCACAGAGAGACCAAGCAGTGCTCCTGCCCCTGGTAATTTGAAGATTAGCCACCAAAAGAATGCTAAAAAACTTCCTAGAAGAGCCTCAAAGGAGCAGAATCATTATGTAATTACCATAAATCTAAACAAAACTGGCCTGTAAATTTTAGGGGTTAAGGAGAAAAAGGATCTTAAATTTCAAGTGACATTATGCAATCAGGCCAAGATTGTTTAATTTACCACATGCTGGGTAATAGCCTGAGAAGGCTCCATGTTTCCAGAGCTGAAATAGGCTCTTTATTAACAGGGTAATTTGCAGAGAGGCTGTGGGCAGAGCTGGCATTCCGGCCTGTTCAGCTCCCCAGAGCATCCTCCAAACATTTCCTTCATGCTGTCTGCACTCCAGGATCTATTCAGGTTACTACAAAGGGTTTTTAACACGTGAAAAGTTAAAGCTAAATGAGTACAAAGTGCAGACTGTCACAACAGTTGAAACAGAACCAGAGGCTCAAGGAAACTCTCATGTAAGAACACAGTGAGAGAAGACTGCCCCATGCCAAGTCTGAGTGGGAGAGAAATTCAGGGTTCTCCAAGATGCTCAGCTTTGCTCTGTGCCCGAGTTTGCTATAGATTTTGGATTATGTAAGAAATGAAAACTACCAGCAATAAGTGTAAAAGGCCTGTCAGGAGTACACAAGGAGAAGAGAAGCCTCAGACAAAGTCTGAACATGCCATGATCCCAGTCTGGACTCACAATTTCCTAAAGGTCCTTCATCCTCCCCACCCAGAGGATCTGCTCAGCTGGAGCAGAGTGTGATACACCCTTGGGGCACAGGGATGGCTTTGCATCCACAAATCTTTGTTTTGTGATCATGGCACCACCTAGGTTCCTCTGAAAATAAAAGTAAGAGCAACTCTGCACCATGTTGTACCAGAAAAGCTAGATAGAGAGATCTTCAAATGATCTAATTGGAGGGTGCATTAAATTCAAGCAATTATATTTCAAAATTAAAACATTCTATGGAACTAAAAACAAAGGGCACTTTTATGGCTCTTCTCTCTAATGAACTTCTCTGGATTTTAGAATGTGTTCAGGCCAATTTTCTAAATAGCTATGTTTTTAAATGCATTTCATCTCTGTTTGTATAAAAGAGTCATTACATTAGTCCATGGAAGATCATAAAATTCTTCGCTTCTGTGCCATAAATTTTTAGTTTCTGTCATTGCCTGACATTTGGTGTATGTGCTGGCAAATGATACAGCATAATTCATCCAATGTTCACCTTGTGTTTGTGAAGTTGTTACAAAAAAGAGACATTCAGCTTCTGCTAAAAGGCTTGCTAAAGAGATGACTTTTGTGGCACAGATAAAAAATAATTAGAACCAAGTCCTGCAGTCTTTACTCTGGAAAAATTTCCAATAAAAATCCATGAGAATCTCTGTGGGTTAAGGGAAGAGAATTCAATAACAATATGCAATTAATGGAAAGATTTTAATGGACTTCAAAAAGTCTTGGACCTGGATGCTTCCCTCTAAGTATTTAGCTGCAGGTAAAATTAGGAAACTAAGTTTAGTAAGAGAGAATGGAAGAACGAGGACTTGTTCTCCACAACAAAAGAACCTTTCTGTGTTGAGGTTACAGATCTCAGACTCCAGTTTCTGTAACCTTTTTCTAGGCAAGCAGTGCCTGTGCATCCAGACACCTCTGTCCTGTGCTCCTCGTGGCTGGAGGGCAGCTGGCTGAATTTGGGTCTGCACTCCACACCTATTTTTATTCAGATACTTCTGATCAAAAACCATGTGACCATGACACAGAGGTCTCAAACTGCCTGACCACATTGTGGTTACTGCCTGAAGATGCTGCCTGTTCATCCTCCCCTCTGTATCTGTTCACTGGCAGAAAATCACAACTCAGGCTGTAGCCAGCTGCTGCTCCTGGCCAAGAAGCCAGACGACACTTCTGACCCTCAGATGCATCCTCTGGGGAGAAAAAAGGACCAAGGATTTCGGGAGGACTGGGGCATGAACATGAGAATCACCTACTTCTTCAAACCTCTGGAAAGCTTGATGGTGTCATATTGTATCAGCAACATTTACATGTTTTAGACCCTCTCAACTCTGCCTGTTAGCCTATTCTTTTTTAATGAAGATATTTAACAGAGAAAAACACAAAATCACAACACACAGAAGTGTGGTGGTGTTTGAGGGTCCCCAGGATGAGGCAAGAGATGAGAATCTTGACTCAATATCATAATATAATAAATCAGCCTTCTGAAACATGATGTTAAAAGAAAATGCTGTACTAAAACTACACCAAAAGAAATAGAAAGGAGACATCAGACGGCTAGAAAAGAATGATGATAAAAAACCTCAGAGTCTGACACAGCTGACTGTGATTGGCTATTAATTAAAAACATCCACATGCTAGGTAAACAATTCTCCAAATCACATTCCAAAGGAGCAAACATGGAGAAGTTGAAGCTTCCCAGGGGAAGAAATCCTGGCAAAGGGATTTTTCATGAAATATGACAGTGACACAGAAGAACATTGTAAAATCATTTGCATGTGCTAAGATGAAGTAGTAAACAAAGGACTTGAAAACATTTCCTGCTTCCATTCCTCTGCAGCCCCTGTTAAGGTGGAGAGAGAACTTTTATGCAAAAAAAGCAGCTCTGATGGAACCTGCTCAGGGGAGCACCACCAACACGTTAATGACACGTGGCTAACAGGAACTGCTGGCTCCATCTGCCAGTGTAAACTATAACCTTTAAAAATGAAGATAACATAGATGAACATAGATAACATCCCCATGCTTCTTCCATCATGTGCATGGGGCATGGCTGTACCCTCATCAGTGCTCCGTACCCTGCAGATGAGAGAAGGAGTGTGGTGTTTGTGAGGGTCCCCAGGATGAGGGAAGAGATGAATCTGACTCCATGTCTCAGAAGGCTGATATCGTATCATATCATATCATATCATATCATATCATATCATATCGTATATCGTATATTGTATATCTCATATCATATCACATTATATTACATTATATTAATACTATACTAAAAGTATACTAAAGAAAAAGAAAGGATACATCAGAAGGCTTAACAAGAATGAATAATAAAAACCCGTGACTGATTCAGAGAGTCTGACACAGCTGGCTGTGATTGGTCACAATTCACATGGAACCAATCAAACATGCTCCTGTTGGTAAATGATCTCCAGACCACATTTCAAAGCAATCAGATAATTATTGTTTTCATTATTTTCTGAGGCTTCTCAGCTTCCCAGGAGAAGAAATCGTGGTGAAGGGATTTATCAGAAAATATGAAAGGAGGGCTCAGGACATGCTCTGTATTCTTGGCCTGGCTTGGTCAGGATGGGAACACAGAGACATTTTGCTGATGTCCCTGCCAGCAGCACTGGGGGAGCACAGCAGGATGCTGGGAGCAGCAGTGGGAGCAGCAGTCACTGTGCACACCTGGGTTTGTGTGTGAACAGCCCAGCTGGGAGCAGGGTCAGGCCACAGCTCGTTCTGCAGCACCAAGGGCAGGATTGGGTTGCCAAGACTCACTCTGATAATCTCCATGGCAAACCCCAGCAGCTGAGCAAACAGGGGGAGAGGGAGGCTCTACTGTTTTGGGAGGGAAAGCATCTTCCTCCACCTCAAACCTACATCAGCCTCAGGTGAGGAAACAGGGACCTGCTTTTACACACTCTGCTGGCTCTATTAAAATCTGCAGGATAAATTCAATGATAAGTGCTATCAGAGCTCCATAAATGTCCCTGCTGCTGCCCAGGAGGTAGCACTCCTCTCTCAGGACAACTTAGCCCAGCAGAAGCCAACTCCTTTCATGCCACCACACTGGTGGGTTTGACCCTCTGCTGTGCCACAATTTGCCCACAAGCCTGCTCTTCCTGCTGGAACATTGCTCTCTGCTGGAGGAAAAAAGCTGTGTTCCTGCTCTGATAGAAGTGAAAAACTTTTAAACATTAGTTTGTAAGTGGTCGGTGAACAGCTGTGATAAAATTTGATTACTTTTATGTAAGCTATTAATAATAACCTTCTTTGAAATTTTCTTGGATAAAAATTATTTCAAGCTGTAACAACCCCATGGCCTAAATGTGACGCAGTCAAATAATCAAAACACATAAAAATAAACATTCCTTTTCAGCCTAATACCTGCATTTCTACCCACAGATCCTGTAAGATCTACTAAATGTATCTAATTGCTCAGCAAATGCTATAAAATTGTATTAATAGGGGTGATTAAGATAAAAATAAAAAATTATCCCAGTTTAACCAAAAGTCCACATTTCAACTTTCATTCTCACATTTCAACACATTCTCAACTGTCTAAAAGTCCTGAGTAAAATAGCATCTTTGTAATTAAACCACAACTTTTGCCATTTCCTCAAACAAGTGTAACATTAAAATCCTGCATCCATGGGTATGATCCAGTCAAATAATCAAAATACATAAAAATAAACATTCCTTTTCAGCCTAATACCTGAATTTCTACTTGAAGCTCTACTAAATGTATTTAATTGCTCAGCAAATGCTATAAAATTGTATTAATAGGGGTGATTAAGATAAAATTAAAAATTATCCCAGTTTAACCACAAGTCCACATTTCAACTTTCATTCTCACATTTCAACACATTCTCAACTTCATAAAAATCCTGAGTAAAATAACTTATTTAGTAATTAATCCACCCCTTTAACCATTTTCTCAAACAAGTGTAACACTAAAATCCTGCATCCACGGGTGTGATCCAGTCAATAATCAAAACACATAAAAATATACATTCCTTTTCAGCTTAATACCTGCATTTCTACCTGAAGCCCTACCAAATGTATCTAATTGCTGAGAAAATGCTATAAAATTGTATTAATACAGGTGATTAGGATTAAAAATAAAAAATTATCCCAGTTTAACCAAAAGTCCACATTTCAACTTTCATTCTCACATTTCAACACATTCTCAACTATTCTAAAAATCCTTTGTAAAATAACATCATTAGTAATTAATCCACCCCTTTAACCATTTTCTCAAACAAGTGTAACATTAAAATCCTGTGTCCATGGGCGTGATGCTGTAAACTTAGATAAACGTGCCTTAACATAATGTGAAATTCTGATTATTACAAGAAATTTTGCAAAGGCCACGTGGACTCCTGGACAGCTCCTGTCAGGGCACTAGCCTCCTATAAAACACAGCAGGGCCCTTTTGCCAAGAGAGGAGGAGGAGGGTGCAGGGATGGAGGAGAGAAGCTTGGCAGGGTGTGATACATTATTGGCTGCTTGACTTTGATTTCAACTTCCCCATTCCCCAAGGCACGAGAGCATCACTTGTTATGACAGAGGCTGCTATTCCTCACAAACATTTGGAAGCACACAGGCTAATTAAACTGTGGCACTGGGGAATCTGCAGCAAATCTGCCTGATGTGCCTGCTGCTGCTGCTGCTGCTGAATCGCTGCCTGAGCAGCGACAGCTCCCTGTCAACTTAATATCTCTGTATTAATAACAGTAACTTAACCCAGGGGAGAGGAAAATGAACACCATTCAAACACACAAGTGGCCTGATTAGCAAAGGACAAGGGGGAAGCATTTTCTGCATCACCATGGAAACTTAAATAAAGGGCCTGTAATTACAATCTAAATTCTGGGAAGATAATGAATACATCTTGAGATCTGCAGATGTTGTACAGCATATACATATTTCTAGCAACTTCAACTCAATTACTTCTATGCAGCATCTGTTTTACAAATCAGCTTCCCGCTGCTCATAACGAGGCATGTGGGATTTTTAAATTTTTTTCCCCCAGAGGAGACAGTGGGGGAAGAAGAAGGGTGACCTCTTTTTCCTGGCAAGGTATTTCAAACCACCACTATTTATTTCTGAAATTTCAAACACCCAGTCAGTTACAAAGTTAGCTTACAGGCATCCAAATACACCAAGCTAAAATGCATGAAATAAATAATTCAAGAATTTGCTGCAGTGTTACCAAGTAGAAAGAATAACTTATTTGCTCCAAGCTTACCCAAGAAAAAAAAGAAATTACTGAATAAAATACATCATGTAGGTGTGAAATATAGAGGTACTGCACACATCCTGTCTGCCTGCTTGTTAAAAAACAACAACAACAAACAAGAGTCATTTTGTCTGAACAATGGAAACTTCCCAAATGCCAAATTTCTGGTTTTCCTATACATTTAATGCTGCCTTTGTGCATCCACTTTTTCTTAGAGATTTTTTGATTCTGCTCTATGGAAGTCAGTGAGAGTTTCAATGGGAACATCATCAAGCCCTGAAGGAAGCAGGGGTAGTAACAAAAAAATGCATTTGATCACAAAACCAAGACAATATCAGTACATCTATGCATAATGCAAACACTCAGAGCATCCCAGGAGCACTCACTGCTGTGTTCTTTGCTCCTACAGAAGCAGTCACACAGGCCTGGCCTTAAAATTTTCATGATCAGGATGACAGAGAGGAACAGAGCTCCTACGTCAGCAAAACCCAGAACTGTGCACAGAAAGAAAAGCTTTTCTCTGGAAAAATGGAAAGGTCTGTGGCAAACAAGGGACTTGTTAAAGCTTCTCAGAAAAAGGAGGAACATTTTGTTCAGGGAGGAACATTTTGTGCTGCAGCACACGTGGAGCTGCTCCTATCAATTCCTGGGTGGCTGCAGCTCTGCAGGAGTTTTCAGTCTGGAGCCTTCATCCTGCTCTTGCTTTCAGCCCCTGGAACTGGGAATTCAAATGCACAAAAGTATCAACCTGCCTGATTTAGGTTTGACTAAGGAGGAGAGCACCCAATCCAAGTCATTCCCTTAGATCCCAAATGGGTTAAAAAATGCTGAAGCAAACCCACACTTCTACTCAATAGCAGGACACCCCTGACAAACACCCAGTGGTCATTTACTGCTGAGCAGGATTGCATTTCTCCTTGCACCATCCCTGTGTGTATTCACCCCTTCCTGCCAGGTCTAACAGCCAGGGAATATTTGGTGTCCAGTGCTGAAGGGGAGGATTTCCCCTCTCTGCTCAGTGTCCACAGACAGGGCCCTGCTTCTGCTTCTCCATGTCCTCAATCCATGACCAAACCAACTAGGAAGCTCCCCAAGGTGAGTTTATTTGGGTGTTTGCATGTGATACAGGTGGAGAGAAACACAACTTGGAAGCCTTTATACCAAGGGATATTTACAACAAAAATAATGATTAAGAAAAGAGAACAAAACAGCAAAAAAGAGAGTAATCAGAAAAAAAACCCCAAACATTTTTGGCTCTAACCACTTCTACAGTGAAACAATACAGCAGTCAGAACACTACACCCCAATTCTGTGCACAGCTGTGCAAAGAAATAGAGGACTGCCCACTGAAAACAGCATGAAAACCAGCATATTTTCCTGTTGTTTCTTTCCTACTCCCAAAATTGGATTTTAAAAATAGGGACATGGGATTCCACGTCAAGCTGGCTCTCACTGTGCTGCCTAAGGTTCTTCCATAGCTGTAAGAAATGGCAGCCAAGAGACTGAACCACAATCATCCCTGATTTTCCCAATCACCTACTTTACATCTTACACGTGGAGTGAAAATGAGTCAGGCTTCATTTATTCTACTGGGTTCTATTAGCACAGGCCCAGGATTTGCGCAGAAGTGGAAGAAAAAAGGAGATTACACACGGTAGGAGACACTGCTAAGCCAGGAAAACCCCTGGTATGGATGCAGTTACATCCATGAGTCAGCCTGCAGGTCCCTGAGAGCTCAGGTTGGGTGGTGTGTAGGAAATATGCAGCTGCAGGGGCAGAAAATCCCTTTCTGTCAGCAGATGTGCTGCACTGGGGACTCTGCAGGGCACAGGGGGAGCTGAGTATGCTCTGGGTGTGGGGCTGGAAATGGACTCAGAAACTCAACAAACTGCGGATGCCAATGGCTGGTGAAGTAGAAAGCACTGTCCTTTCCTTCCCACAAAAAAAAGGAACTTTCCCCTCACCATCATTATTTCCATAACCATTTTCCTGGTGGTTTTCATACCACAATGGGTTGAATTCCTTCAGGTTACCCCTCCATCATTTTTTGGTTTTGTTTGTTTGGCTTGGATATGAAATGCAAGGCAGTCAGTTCCTAAACCTCCTCCAGTATGTTTAAGGAAGTTTTGTTGGATTAAGACTCATTGTTTTCAGCTAGCAGAAATCAAACTGGCCAAGGAAACATCCAGAAAACTCAGGCCACTGACTTTGCTCCTCTCTAAAGCAGTTTCACCACTCCACACAGGACCCAGAGTATGCACATAGCATTTAAACCATCAGCTTCACACCCACAGGGCTTTGTTTGCTGATCAACAGTGTGGAAATGAACTCCCTCCAAAAGATATTTGTTTGGATTTGATACAGAAAACAACTGCACTGCAACAAGGCAGATATTTATTTTCCCACTGATTTTTCTAATTGAAACTTTGTTTGCTGCCAGAGTGTTGATTCACCACAGTCCCCCCCTTTATTGTAACACCACAGCACTCCTGGGAAAATCACCAGCTTTGGGAGCAGCAGTGGGTGGGGATGGGGTGCAGCAAGGCTCACATGGCTCAGGACTGAAGCTGTCACCCAAAAGGGACAATCCTGTCCTCCTGCCCCTCCCCTCTTCCTTTTATTTTGGTTTCAGCAATCACATGGCCAATTCACCTGGCTCAAAAGTAGCAGGGAAGGGGCTGCTGGCTCTTGTTGGAAGCAAGAGGCTGGGCTGAGTCATGGAAACAGCTCAGCTGTGTGATGGGGGAAGGATGTTGTATTTCATCCTGTTATATTTCAGATGCAGTTTTACTTCAATAAGTGGCAATTGCAAAACTCGGGCCCAAGGGGTTTGTAGCTGCATTATTTATGGCAGTAATTCTAACCCCCAAACTGACCTTGAGACACAGAACTCCAGCAAACCACAGGGCTCTCATTAATCCAAAATCAGGGCTTTCTCTCCAGCAATACCACTCTCATTATTTGCTAGCAAATACTCCCACAACAATTATGCTGTATGGACTGTACAGGTTTGAATCCCTCTCAGCCTGAGGAGGTAAATCCCTCCAAACACCCAGCTTTGGGGGCAAGTCCTCATGAGTCCCTCCAGGGATGCTTCACCTCACAGGGGTTCCAAGTTCTCGAGTCAGAGAAGCACCTGCCTGGACATGAGGGAACTTTCAGGTGGTGCAGTGATGCCATGACAGCATCAGCTATTTTCATGGTCAGGGGAAGGGATTTTCCATAGATTTGGCTATGGACTGATTTAAGATTCAACCCAAGCCATTCTTGTTGGTCTGCAAATGGGCATTGATGAAATGTCCCTTAGTCCATCTGTGGAAACTGCATAAGAATCACACAAACAGCATCTGTGGAGGGACAGCCCAACCACACCTTCCTCATTACCTGCAAAACCCCCCCAAAGCCCAACAGTGACATTCCCTGGCTTTAAAACTATACAGTTTTACCTCCACGACTGTAATCTCCATATTGCAGAAAATTACTTTTCCTCTTGGTTACAAAAACTACTTGAGGAGTCTGTGAGGCCACTCCAGGTCATTACAGCAGCCAAAAATTACCTGGGCACAGGGAAGTAGTACCCACACCCCTGTCTGGCAAAGGCTGAAGATCAACACCAGCTCACCTTTTGGCAGAGTGATCCCATCTTATATAAGCTGTAAGCTTATTATTATTAATATTATTATTAGTGGGTTTTGTGCTGTAAAGCATTGCAAGGAGGGAACAGGGATGGATTACCTGTGCTTCCACCAAGCTCCCTGTGTGGCATTCACATTCTCTGAAAAATCCCTTCACCCAGGATTTTTCTCCTGGGAAGCTGAGAAGCCTCAGAGAAAAAGGAAAACAATTCTTGTCTCATTTGCTTCTTCTGTATTGTGGTCATGTGGAATGAGTTTGGAGATTGTTTATCCACAGGTGATTGTTTCATTGGGTTCTGGGGTGAGTTGTTTTGACTCTTTGGCCAATCAGAGCCAAGCTGTATTGAGACTCTGGAAAGAGTAATGAGTTTTCATTATTAGCTTTTTAGCATTCTGTAAGTATCCTTTGTGTATTCTTTAGCATAGTATAATATTTTTTAATATAATATAGTATCATAAAGTAATAAATTAGCCTTCTGAGAACATGGAGTCAGATTCATCATTCCTCCCTGCAAATACAACACCCCTGCAGGCCAAGCTGGCAACAACTGCAACAGAAAAGAAAAACCACACATACACACAAAAAAAAGACCAACAGTAGTACTGTTTGTGTCAGCACACAGAAATACTATGTTCCAGCTCTGCACAGAGTGCTGCTAGTATTGCCTGCATGTCACCTCCACCACAACACAATGAGATCATTCACACCTGCCTGGCCTGTAGTAGGAGAGGGAAGGTGAGGAGGCAGGGTTTCTAGGAGAAAGGCAGCATTTCCCAGATGCTGCCAAGATGCTGTTTATTGGTAAATGAAGTCTCTTGAGTCCTAAACAACCTTCCCAGAGGAAGATAGAGTCGCAACTGCCATATGGGGAGTGGGATGAGGATGTCACTTAGCGAAATGGATCAGAAAATACATGCACAAACACACACGCTCACACACAATTTGTTCTGTAACTGCACAGAATGGCAAAAGCCACTTCATCCTCTCAAATAAATCCTTCTCTATACAGCTTATGCAACTTTCTAGATGACAAGAGCAGATGACAAGTGCTCCTGAGCAGAACATCCTTCCCCATGCCCCAAGGGAGATGGGCACGAGAAAGTTCTGCCCACCAGACAAGGAACTTGGTGAAAACTCAAACCTCTGATCTCCTGTGGCCTGACAAAGACACTATGCCTGAAATCACTGATTGAGGATGAACAGCAATGCTGACAGGCTCAGTGAAAACCCAAACCCTTGATCCCCTGTGGCCTGACAAAGACACTGTGTCTAAAATCACTGACTGAAGATGAACAGCAACGCTGACAGGCCCAAGACAGTGCTGGCAATGGTACCACATTTGAGAAATTGTGGTTTGAACCACTGCTTGGCTTCACTTCCCCAGCTGTAAAGCTGACATGCCACAATCCACCCTCCTTCTGGGGCTGTTGTGTTCTCTCATCCACACTCACATGTGACACCCTGCATGAAGATCCCTCATAATCTGAAAATCTGAAGAGACAGAACTGCAAAGGAATACTCTAGATACAAGTAGGAACATTGTACCACCTTCTCAAGGACAAAAGTCTGTGCACAAACACTTGGAGTGGTTCTGAATTTCCCAGAGAGAAAGAATTCAATGCAAACTCACGTCTGCACTTCACTTCAGAAAGCCAGGGCTGGCATCACATTCTTCAGAGAGCAGACGCTGTCCCCAGTCACGTTTGTGCTTCATCCCACTCAAGCTGCCAGGAGCATTTTCTCTGAAGTGTTTTTGTCCACTGTCTGCCTTTGCTTTCACCCCCTTATTCTTCACAGTGGTATTGATTCAGTGCAGCCTCTTTGAATGTCCTTCTTGGAGTACAGGCAGTGATTTTTATAGGGTTACATTCTGGCTAGAACACTGGCTGGCTCCATACCCAGACAGGTGATAAAATTCATAAACACTTCACTTCTCAATGTGGAGACTGGCCATCTATCTATTTTAGTCTCAAGTTAAAGCAGAAATTTAATTTATCACATAATCAACATCTTCTTCTTAAGGGAATTCTTTGCTGTATGGGTTTATAGGACCTCATGAAAAACTCACTTCTTGCCTAGGATTTCCTGCCTGTATGAAGGGTCATTTACTGAGGTCAGGAGTATTCATATAGAGCAGAAAGAATGATTTCTTTTACTACAGAAATTACTGGCAAAAATCAATGACCCCTGTTAAGCTGGAGGCCAAGGTAAGTAAATGCAATAGTGCTCTCTAGATTTAAAAACTCCCAGAGCCTCAGAGGTGTGCTTCCCCTCACACATGTGCTGAGAAAAACTAGCCAGCCTTCCAGACAGGGACTGTTACACTTTCTAGCATTCCAAGGCCACAAAAATTATTTTAGTGCAACTGGAATGCAGCCTTTAGCTGGCACTGAATTGTCCAGTTGATGGAGGGGAAATCCCTAAGGACTTTTTGCAGTGGAAGTGCTGTGCTCACCTATCCATTACAGCATGGCTGTGAGCAGTGCCAGACAGCCTGGGAGACTTCCACCCCAGCATTCACTCCTGCAAAAATAGTTCAGCTCTCACTCAGAAGGCTCAGCTCTGCCTGTCCCTGTGCCTTTTCAGGGCAGTGTCTGATGAAAATGAGAACTTAGCGATCATTTGGGGTTTTGTTTGCAAAGGATGACAGCCCAGGGGGGGAAGCAGGTTAAAGCCCTTGCTTTCAGTGCAGTCATTGCTGTTCTTCACTTTTCTCATTATTGCTGGTTTTTTCCCCTTTAGATTCATGCTGGGAAGAAGAAGCACTGGCCACCTCTACCCTTCTACTTGCAATGCACTACTTTCAGATGTGGTTTCTTGCTCCTCTGTTTGTTGGTTTGGAATTTTTTTTCAATTCTCAAGCCAACTGTGCAATGATGGATCTGGCAGCCACCCCCAGTCAGCTGAGCAGCAGCATCCCAGCCTTGGGGGGATGCAAAGCAAAGGCTGCTCTCCCCCTGCTCTGTGCTGTGAGACAGCTCCTCTGACACAGACACTGAGGTTAAACAATGGGCTCTGAGAGAGTGAGTTCATCTGTTTCTGCAAAATTCACAGCTCCAGGGTTTGCCACTGGTGGCAGCAATCTGCACACACAGAAGGCTCTGTCTTGCCATCATTAACTTAAGCCCAGCACCTGGCACTGCAATAATTCCTGCTGAGCCTCCTTCTCAGTATTAAACGGTGGATCAAAACCATACAAAGTAAAAAAAAAAACAACCAAACTTCCTTGCATTTGTTTGAAAACTTGCTACAACTTTACTACCATCGTTTAATCATAGAGCATCACAGGGCAGCAGCCAAACCGGCACCCTGTGATTAACCTGCCTCACGGTGTCTGATGGACATTTGACTTGGAAACCCAAGAATTTCATTGCTCAAACAATTTATTAGATTCTTAAGCCTAAAATAGGTTTTCAGTAATACATCAGCTGTTTCAGAGCCTAAGAAAATCTACTCTGGGAGCCAGGAAACATTTCCTAAGAGGCAAAAATGGGATCAAAAACATATTTGATAAAAAAGGAGAAGGAGTAACGGTGGTTTTTAACTACAGTGTTATTGTATTTCATCTCAGAAGCATGCTGTCAGTTTAAGAGAAGAAAATATCTATTGGATTTTGTTTGCATCTCTTTTAACACAAAATTATTCTCACCCAGGGCTGCAGGGCTTTTCCCCCTAAACCAAATAAACTATATATTGGAATGACCTTGTAACAGGTTTCTGTGGCTCTTTAATCACCAGAGGCTGCTAAATGAAGCATATCTATTTTCTCTGTTACATTACTATTGGCAACCAGGTCTTCAGTAAGTGCCCAGAAATATTTCCATGGCAACAAAAAGCATTCAGCATTGCTACTGTTTTGTGCCAATTTAGCTTTAAAATATTCTATTGTGGAGAGAAATATGGTACATTAAGTGAAATAAAGTCAAGATGCAATGTTCTGAAAAGAATACAAGGATAAACAGGAAATACGTATTTTGCAGAAATGAGGGGGGAGAAACCTGCCAAATGGAAAGAAAAATGTTCAAAGCTCATTTTGATGCTACTGAACAGCTTTGCTGAATGTCAGCAAGTCCATGTGTCACTTACATTGTCACTTAGGGTTAGGTAAAAAGCTAACATAAATAAGGATACCTCGAACATCTTCTCTTGATCATTTTAATCCATGACTGAAATTTTAAGTTGCCAGGGTATTACAGCCTCTCTGCATGTCTAGGTTACCATCAGAAGAGTTCACACTCTTGATGTTAGAGAATGAATCTAAAGGAAAAAGAGGAAATAAAGAGCTGAAAAATAAAACACAAAGAGCATGTGTGTTTTGGAAGTGAAAGTTCACTTAGAAGAGCAAAACGAGTTCTTCCACATCAAAGGGTCCGGGGAAGACATTTTCAAATCACAGTTCAGCACTTTTTCTCCCATTATACAACTTAGTTCTGAGAGAAAAAGGTATCAGTTCCCAGCCCTGTAACCCTCAAACAGGCAACTTTTGTGACTATGAAGTCTTGAGACCATTGGCTGGCCCTTTGTGCAGCACATTGCAGAGATAAAAATATTAAAGTCTGTCTGAAACCATTTGGAATGACATTCTCTGAGGTGCAAAAAGCTGAGAGGTGCTCCCTGAAGTGCCTGGTGTGCAAGCAGAGAGCTCTAGGAAGCAGCACTAGGTGCTGGGGGCTCCATGGGACCAACCTTCCAGCCCACAGTGGCTCCAGGAAGCTTAGGGAGAAGGAAAGCCAAAAAATATGGAGAGAGTCAAGCAGCAACTTGACCAGGACCTGCTCTTATCTGGGAGAGATGTCCAGAGGGACCCTCCCTTGAGCTGCAGGGATGGGTCACTCTGGCATCTGTCTGTTACTAAGTCCCTCAGCGGAAACTCCATCTGGCCATTACCCACCCCTCAGAATCCTCTTTCTCAGAGGTCCCTGCAGGTGACAAAAGCTCTGACCAGGACAGCAGCTCCTTCCTGGGCCCCATTTCCCTGAGAGCTCACCAGCTTTCCTCCACCCACTGTGAGCAAGGGACAGGGACAGGGAGCTGCCCTGGGAATGCTGCCTTTGGACCTGCTGAGCCCCAGGATTTGCTGTGGGCTGCTCCAACAGCCCCTCCTGAGGCTCAGGGCTGCAGGCTCTGCAGGAGACAGGTTGTGCCCTAGGACAGTGTCACTGCCGTATTTTCTGAAAAAATCCCTTCGCCAAGATTCCTTCTCCTGGAAAGCTGAGAAGCCTCAGAGAAGAATGAAAACAATAATTATCTGATTGCTTCTCTTGTGTTTTGCTGCTTTGCAATGTGGTTGGAGAGTGTTTATCCACTAGGTGGTTGTTTGATTGATTTCATGTGAATTGTTTTGACTTAATGACCAATCACAGTTTGGCTGTGTATGAACTCTGGAAGAGGTCATGAGTTTTTCGTTAGTATCTTGTTAAGCCTTCTGTAAGTATCCTTTCTTTGTTCTTTAGTATAGTTTTAGTATAGTATAGTACAGTTTTAGTATAGTATAGTACTAAATTATAGTATACTATACTATATTTTATTAATTATAGTATACTATACTATATTATATATACTATAACAATATAGTATAGTATAATATAATAATAAATTAGCCTTCTAAGTACATGGAGTCAGATTCCTCAATTCCTCTTTCATCCTGGGGACCCGAAAAATACCACAGGACAGCACTTGTCCAGGAGGATCCACAGCCCCAGCACCCCCTGAATGGACACTCTGTACCCTGCTCTGTGACTTTGTGCCCACACTGGTCCAAGCACACACACAGACCCACCCTGCAGCACTGGCTCAGTGCCTGTGGACAAACCTTGGGGCAGGATATTGCCCAGGTAATGCACAGAGGTACCAGAAGGGAGGGACTGGGCTCCAAGAGATTCAACTCTGAGATCTTTAATCTGAGAACTGGCAATCTTTCATTTGGAATACTAAACAAGCAGTCACAGTTTGGGAGGTAGAACAGCTAGACCAAAAGAGCTTTTTAATTATTTACTCCCAGGCCATAACAGAGTGAGAAATAGCAATAAAGAAAAGAGCTAATTTTACAGTCATTAAAGAGCACCATCAAGGTTTATACCCTCTCAGTCTGATATTCCTGTTAAATACAAAAACAAACAGGCTGATCTTCCACAGTCTCACAGAAAAGGCTAAATATGTAAGACTTCCCTAGAAGCCAAGAGTGAAGAAAAACTCCTGGTCATAATAAAACAGACATTTTCAAAAGCATTTACCACCTGCTTAAAAAAAAAATTAGATATTTGAAGCCAAATTCTGTAGATCCTCAGTGAGCCTCAAGTTCTTCATCAGCTCCATATTGCAGAACCCAGTTCCCCCATCCTCTTTCCACCCTCATCCCCATTTCTAGGATGTTTGCTAAGAGCAGCTTTATGCCAACAAGACCCAAGGATGGTGTCAGCAGGACTGCAGCTTGCCTGGGTGTAGCAGGACCTGTGTCACCATCAGACCTCTGTGAGCCAGGAATCCTCCAGCCACACCTGTGGTGACACTGAGGGAGCACAAGTCATGTGGGTGACACTCAGTCCTGGACACAATCCCCTGAAAACACTCCTGCTGTCATTTAAAGATCAGAAGTCATAGTTAGGCCTATTTAAAACTGAAATTATCAAACTCACTTCTCCTTCCCATAATCTCCTGCCTGCTGTCTCTTCAGTCTTGATTGAAAAGCCTGTGGGGGCGGTGGGAGGGGAGGAAAGTGATTTGGGAGCCTTTCATCCATAAAATCATGAGATACGGCTGGCTTTTTAGTACAGCATTTCACAGCACATGGCACAGTAACATCTTGAGATTGCTGGCACAAAGAAACAAGGTTTGAGATTACATATACATATATATATAAATATATATATATATATATATATATATA
>JAHXMQ010012340.1:22464938-22484473 GCA_020466415.1 Ammodramus savannarum pratensis
ACAGAACATAATATCCAGCATAAACAGAACACATGAATGGGGGTACAAGCATCATAACACCACCCTAGGACACTGAGTGTGGAGTTTCCACCTCCTCTCACTTCTAAGTCAACCACCAGTCCAGCCAGAAACGCTGGGAGGCTGAGGGGTCATTGGGGAAAGCCCAAATTTAAAGGAATTTGGAGCCACAGATCTGAGCAGGTACTTGTCCCTACTGACTTAGGAACTGTTCCCTCAGTTACTCTAATCCTCCATTTAATTCACCTTGTTGCAAACCAGGCTCATCCAACATCAGTAGCAGCAATCCCACTGTCCCATGGCCACTCACTCCTCCTACGTGCCTCTGTCGAAGCAGTTGAGGGAAAAAGCAATTTAGAAGAGCAGTTTTATGTGGGCACTGAGAAACTTCCTTTTCACAACCTTCTCTCCTTCCTGTCACAGGTTGGTCAAGGAATCTGAGCTACATACCCCAGCTGGGTGACAGGAACAGCCTCAGGCTCGCTCTAAATCTGCCCTTGCCAAGGACAGTGGAGCTACTGGGTGCTCAGCATCAGAAATGGACCAGCCACAGCTGTGTTTCTTTGGAGACGTACACCCCTGGGTTTTCCACAACTTTGGAGGAAGCCAGACTGGTGCTGTCACACTCACCCACGTTTCTTATTTCTAAACATGAATCTCTGCCTCTGCTGCATGTGACAGTCCCACTCACCGCATGTGACAGGTCCCCACGGCCCGCCTGGCCCCGGGCAGCACTGACAAGGAAAGGCAGCACCCAGGCAGCCCTGCTAACATTCCAACCCTGGCTGAGTGCTTGAGGTGTTAATGCCTTCCCCAAAGCCTTGGCTAAGGGAGATGAGTGGTTTATATAAGAACTCCATCTCCATTTATTTATTTTAAGTGTGCAGCTAGCCCTGGAGGCTGGAACAGTGGCTGCGCAGAACAGCTTGAGAACATGAACTGAAAGTGCTCTTGAGGCTGATAAAACAAAAGGAAAAATAAAAAAAAAAGAAAAACCTACCTTCCAACCTCATCATATTTATGCTGCTTTCACACATCAAGACTACATCTTCAACAAGTGTTCAAGGCAAGGCACAACTGGAATATTTTCATATAAATCACAGTGTACTAAGCTACAATTTCTTTCCCAGTCTCAGGTGACATCATTATGAAAAGATTAACATGTAGAACAAAGAGGAACCTTCACTCTCTTGAACCACAACACTGAAGCCTATGGTTGGTTACAGATCTTTGCACAAAGGTTTGCCCAGCATTGTCACAGGTACCTGTGAAATTCACTTCACCCACGAACCTTTGAAGTTAAGGGTGCCCCAACTCCATAAACACCATGTATAGGAACATCACCACCTCCTCTCAGTCCCAAAATCCACACTATAGACAGGGACACCAAACCATCACAACATCAAAAGTTCTCCCGTGAGACCTCACTGACTTCTCTCAAGCCTCTGCTCAAGGGAAATTCCTCCTTCCTTATGTGGAAAGATGATTCAAGGGGCAATTTCCCATAAACTCTGTCCCAGTGCCTGAAAGACCCCCAGTGCTGTGAGGAACCACTCCAGCTGACTCTAAAGGAAAGGCAGTTTTTCCTTCACTAAGGAGTTCTGCACCTGACCTCTATAAAGGTTCTACATCACTCTGGAAAGACCAGGACTGCTTCATGCCACCACCTCTTCCTTCTGAACATGCTTGGGCATGGCCAAGCAAGCCTGATATGCCCTGGGCTGCCTTCCTACCAGGTATGTGCTTACCAGCTTCTCTACCTTTGCTGTCTGCTCTGAGCAGGGCCAAATGCATCCTAAATACAGGCTGGCTGTGTCCAGATGAGCTCCAGCCCTCCCAGTGAAGGGACTCCTGCAGCTGAGTGAGAAGAAACCAAGGCAGCACATCCCTACTCCAGAGATGGACTGACCATTGAGATCAACAAACCAGTCAAAAACAGGATTAATAGAAATCTAAAGTACCAAAAATCTGCCATCCATTCTGTCCCAGTAATTAATAGTCTTTGTCTTGAAGTCTCCTAAAAGGTTTTCAATGAAATCTTCATTTTCACAATGATCTTTTCCTTATCTTTCTCCCTCCATAGAGACACAAACTGTGCAATTAAAATTAAATCAGGAACAAACCAGCCAGATGTATCCTAGAGCCATGTTGATGGGAGCACCTATTTTATTCTGTCACTTGCCTTGTTCTGGAGTCAGGCTCTATACAGGAAAGCAAAAACAACAACAAAAAAAGAGGCTCTGACATTTTACAGTAGATTTTCTAAATGTCACCCTGCACACCTGCAAAGTAGACAGATTTCCTCATGTATCTCTACCAACTCTCTCCTTCATCGGTAGATAACTCAAAACTCAGCTGGATCCAAGGGCAAGAGGGGCAGCTCACGCACTGAGCCCATGCACCCCTTCCCAGGCCACAGCCTTCATTCACCTGCTCTATTGCATGTGGGGGTTCATCCCATAGCAGATGTCACAAAAAGTCATGCAAAATGCCTTCTCTCCTAATGAGATAGATATGTTCTAAGCATTCTTAATTCCAGATGTGGAGAATCTAAAATCTTTCCACAATTTGAGAACTTAGAACTGGGAAGAGCAACCCTTAGTGGGCTACATGTTAAAGAGCACCAGAGTCCTTGGAATCAGGATCTCCTTCAACATGCACAGCTCAGAAGAACCAATGAACTGCATGTTGCAAATGCTCCCCATCCTGCTCCTTCCTACCCACCAAAGCCATATTTCCAAATCTGAAGCAAACTCTTGCTTGTCAACACTCCTCTTGGGAGAGCTCCCTGAGGGTTCTGGAAACAGCCTTCCCTGGCTTCCCTGCCCAGGCTCAGCCTCCAGGTTTCTACATTCGCCATATGACACACTGAGTTAGCCCAGGGTTTAATATATTCCCTCATGCTGCTGTCCTTTAAAAGCATTGGCATTTCCTACACACAGATTCCATATTGACTTTACAAGTACCAAGACACCACGGTGAAATTTAAACTAAATATAGAGGTGATATTTTTAAATAACTCTCAGCTCCAACTCGCCAAGCCAATTTTATTTGAAGGGGAAAAGCAGACTCCAGCTCTAAGCTTCCATTGTAATTAATGATTACAACACATTCCTCTGCCTTATCAGATTTAGCACCTCATTAAGGTATGTGGTATTTTTCTTGCACTGCACAGCTGTAGTTAAAGTTGACTTAGTGTTTCCATTATAAGCCCATGTTTTCAAAGGTTTATCACTCAGACACATGAGATTTAGTCTGAAATGGAAATTGCCATCGAGAGTGTCAGCTGGGAAGCAATTTCTTGTCCTTCAAAACCTGGAAGCAACAAACACCAAAAAAAAAAAAAAAAAAGCAAGCCACTCTGTTTATTAATAATTCACATTTTAAAAAGCATTGCAAATACATGTTTACATGATAGCCTGTGACAGCTCCATAGAATGTCAACACCCACACGCTCCTGGGAGATGTGTCATCTTAAAAACTGAAATAAAAGCCACATTTTTACACCACTTGATGGGAGGCGAAGGGATGGGGAAAAAAGACTTAAAAGTAATATTGATGAAGGAAACTTATAAAAAAAACCCCATAGTCTTTGTTTAGAAACACTGAAGTTAGGACTTTCAGTCGAGAGGGGTGTGCGTGGGAATCATTTCAAGTACCATTTGTACTTGTACCTTTTTGGTGCCTGTCCCTGGCTCACTAATGAATTTAGCAAGAATTAGTCCCAACTGAGCTCCTACCACAGATGGCATCCAAGCTTTCAACTGCCCATGAGCCCTGGAGTCTCAAAGTGCAGCCAGATCATGTCCTCAGCCAGGCTGAGGCACAAGGCAAAATGAACAGCAAAGCAACCTTGTATGAGCTGTGTGTTTTGGGATTGTGTTCTTCTGCCATTGGATTTAAGACTGAATCATTGAGAAGCAGAACCTTCAGTTGGGAGACTTCTGAGGCCCTGTTCTTGGCTATCTCAGTGATTGTACAATTCTGATGTGCAAATTTACGAGCAAATACAGGGAGAAATTACCAAATTCAGAGTGACCACCATTAGCAGAACAGATGCATTTTTGATGGCTGAGAAAAATTAAAATGTTCTTTTTCTAACATAGTAAAATTCCCAGCTGTTCTGACTCCAGGACTTACGGGTTTACCCAAGACATAACATTTCCAGAACACAAAAAACACATGAAGGAGCATGTAATAGCTACTACAAGGAAACCAGGACAGGCATATCCCTTTGTGAACAGAAAGGCACAGTTGCTACTCAGAAACACTCACATTTTGCTCCTCACTGGATAAACAAAACACTCCCACAACAGACAGAGCAGAGAGTGGGCTTCTTTCCCCAGTGTTGACTTTCATTTTTCAAGACATTACTCCAGACAACAAGGATAATGGGAACATGGCAGTAATTACATATCTTCATGATCAAATTTGGGAGGTTATTACCCAAAACCCTACTGTTTTCCACACAAACAACCTGAGAAACAGCAAGTGGGCCTGTGTCTCTCCTCCCAGAAGACCCTGTACATCAAAGGCAGTGTAATAAATACTGTGACACTCACCAAGGCCTTCATGAGCTCTGGACTTTTCTTTGCAGTGTTTTCTTCACTCTCATTGTTCCAGGATGGGAGCTCAGCTCTCTCTTCACAGCAGAGCTTCTTGTTGATGAAGTGAAAGAGGACTGCAGGGAGGATAATGAAGGCTCCTACTGCAGACAAAAACCAGTGGCATCAGGAGTAACTAAAGACAGAAAGTCAAAAAAGAAATCATGAGCACAACCAGGAAAAACTGCCTAGGGAAAATGTGGTTAAGAACAGCTGTATCCATGGCTCTGCTTCCCCATCCTCTCTGCAGAAGAAATGGAACTGAAATCCAGCAGAACTTGGGCTTGGATATAACATCCACATTGATCTGGCCTGCTAAGGATGTACATCACAAAGACTTGGTTCCAATTTAGGTCCTCATTTCTGTCACAGGATGAATTCCAGCGCAGGGAAGACACCAGCTGATTTTAATAAACTTCTGTAGGAATTCAGAATTCCACCAGCTCCAAGAGAGGCACTTTCCATCTATACTACAACAGAGATCTAGCCAAGAAAGGGTAGTTGGTCACTAAGGCCCCAACACCTCCTTTGCAATTTCTGCTTTTTCCTTAAAACAATCAGATTACACATAACGGTACTCACTAACTTCATTACATTGACTAAGAACCAGGTTAATGTATAGTCTGTAATCCTCATTCACAGCTCCTTTACCCTTAAGTAAGAAGTATATTACTGTACCACATAATTACCATTATTTTCTGGGGAAAAAAAAAATCATCAGCCTCCAGCTCAGGTAATTCAGTTTAGCTCCTTGGGTGTCAGGTTTGGCCACAGGTGATGAGCACAGTGGTTTTGCACTAGCAGATGTCCCAGCCCTGTACATCACCATCCCTATGTCAAACTGTAAAGAAACAGTCTGGTCTCAATTTATCATGTTCTGCTGTACCACTGGGTCTGCAACAAACCACAGGCGCCAGCAAAAAGCTTTTAAAGCCATTTCACCTCTCTCACACATATCAAAATGCCAAAACAAAGGACAAACACTACATACATCACTTGATGTGGATGGCAAGGGCACACATGTCAAAAACTTTCAGCATCGTCTGCAAAAAAAATTGGTTTTTATTCTGGTAATTACTTCACCAAGAAGGGGTGAAGTTCAGCTGCTCAATTCAAGTCAAAGACCCCATAAAAATGAAACATCAGCTGCATCAGTGGCACACCAGGGATGCCTGTGATTACAAAGCTGCAGCTCACAGATGAGCAGGATGAAAGGATGTAAACAGAGCCCTGCCTGTGGAGCATCCAGCAGGGAATTTATAAGACTTGACTCAGCAAAAGACTTGGGCTAGAAGAGCTACACTGACCCCAGTTACAGCCTTGACAGTGCACTGTATGACTGCTACCCAGGAGATTTAAAAATCTTAAATGAATACAAGCCAGCATGTCTCAACTGGAAGCAAAAATCAGCAATGTATAGCAGCAGCCCACATGCAAAACAAACGAGTAGCTGTGACTGAACCCAGAGGAACACGTGTTGCACAAACTCTGGAGGTGGCTCTGACCCTCCTCATCCCAGCCTGAGGAAGGAGCAGAAATATGCACTGAATCACAACAGCTGAAGGGACAACAAGGTGAAGTCTATATCTCCCTTGCTCTGTTCTGCATGGGCACAGACAATTCACAGAATGGTTTGGGTTGGAAGGCACTTTAAAGATCTTCTGGTTCAAATCTCCCTGCTATGGACAGGGACATCCTCCCCTAGGATGCTCAGAGCCCCATCCAACCTCTCCTTGAGCCTGCCAGCATTTGGTGCCACGATTTCCCTCCATAATTTGGCCAGCACATTGTGACCATGTTCACAGGGGTCTTAGGATGAGGGAAGAGACAAGGATCTGACTCCATGTTTCAGAAGGCTGATTTATTATTTTATTATATGTATTATATTAAAACTATACTAAAAGAATAGAAGAAAGGATTTCATCAGAAGGTTAGCCAAGAATAGAAAAAGAAGGAATGACAACAAAGGCTTGTGTCTCGGACAGAAAGTCCAAGCCAGCTGGGCTGTGATTGGCCATTAATTAGAAACAACCACATGAGACCAATCACAGATGCACCTGTTGCATTCCACAGCAGCAGATGATCATTGTCTACATTTTGTTCCCGAGGCCTCTCAGCTTCTCAGGAGGAAACATCCTAAGGAAAGGATTTTTCATAAAATATCATGGCTACAGCACATCTCAGACCCATTTTCCCCTCACACCTCAACCCAGGGAGCAGGGCTGGGGAGGTGGGAGTGGCTGAGTGAAACATTGACTTTGGCTATTTTCAGCTGCTGAAGTCACCATTAAATGGCTGCTGGAGCCAAAGATAAATCAAAGGAAATGGGTATAAATCAAAGTAGCCATAACCCCAGAATATACATGAAAGCTTGGCTGCATCCCATCATGGACTTGCCCCGTTCTTGAGCATAGAATAAGCAGGAAAAGGATAATACTCTACCTTATATATAAAACACATGGGATCCCCATCTCAGCACACAAGAGGGTGTGTGCAGCAAGGACACCACTGTTACAATTTATTTTATTTCATAAAAAATCTCAGTGAGCCCAAAGAGGCACCAGGGTTTCTCCTTCTCAGACAGGGCACAAGCAAGCCACCAGTATTTTTAAATATAAATTATTCAACACACGCTCTGAAATGCTACACAAGCATCATCTAGAAAAAATCCTCAAAGTGCTCCTTTTCTCCAACAGACCTTCAAGTACCTGGCAAACCACAGAAGAAAAATCAGATCTTTGACTAGACAGGCGTCCTGAACGAAAGCTCAGAGACAAATGATCGCCTGCCATATATTTGCTCTGAAGTAACTCAGACTGGCACAACAGAGTTATTGCCCTTCTAATTCTTGTTTCCAGATCAGATACAGAGGAACAAGAAGGTAGTATCTCAGTGACACAGGACTTAGGGCAACTCTTCTGGCTTCCCCTACTGCTTGGGGCAAAAATATAAAAGGCACCACCTATCAGAGCTCACCAAAGGTCCAGCATCAGCTTCCAGGAAGAAGTTTTCAAAGCCAAGTACTAAAAACTGTCCACAGAGAAAGAGAGTTGGGAGCATAGACAAGAAGGGACTGCACAGACTCTTCCTGCAAGGAAAAGACCAACAAGGCCTCAGATCCCTCACCTCCCTCCAATATGGGCACCAAGCAGCTCTCCCATCCCTCCTAAAGTCAGTCTGTCCACATGCAAGGACTGGGACTTCTACAGCACAAGGCAAAACAGCTCACGTATCCTGTCCCGTGGCTTTATAAGAGGACAAATTTCCTCTTTTCTCAGCCACAATATTCATGCCAGATACCAGAGGTTTGTGCCACAATGTCTGTGAGGGAGGGCTGGGTTTGCACCTGAGCACTGCCTCACACACTGCAGCTGGCTCCAGCTGGAAGCTCAAATCCCTCTGGAGGGGAGCACATGCTGGCAATTTCCTTCTCCATCATCAAGAGAAAAACATCCTGCACCTGCCTACAGTCCAGATAATACCTCCCAGCTTTCCTCCCAGCCCTGAGCTGAGGGGCTTTGTCTGCAGATTTGAAATTTCCAATTAAGTTTGTGCCTGGGAAATGACTGTAAAACTGATTTGCTGTAAAACTCTGCTCTGGCTTGTGGTGCTGACTGGGCCTGAGTGGTGCTGAAGAGGAAAGGTAGCAGAAATGCACACACATCCCTTATGTTGCAATGTTGCTGGAATTTTCACAGGTAAAATGTCCATCCTCACACCAGTGCATGACAGACTGTGCCTGGAGTGACAAAATGTGACAGAGTAAGGCATTCAGCTCTTGGTCCAAACCCTGGGAGGTGCTGAACACCACATACTTTGGGACGTTCAGCCAGGATCCTCCCCCATTTACCCATTTTTAAGCCAAGAAATTACTTCCATGGACATCTTTGTGCAGTGCCACAGTGGGTCCTCTCATTCTGCTGCTCTCGTTGAGAGCCCAAGGCAAGAAATGGTGTTTGTGCTCCTGGCAGGTGGAGGCCACACAGTCCTTGCCCACTGCTCTAGAACAAACCAGAGGTGCAGAGTGAAGGGCCCCAAGGTAGGAAAAAGATCAGAAATGGAGGTGGAGTCAAGAGAATAAATCTGAGAGAGGACACAGGAGCACAAGGCATTATAATGCTGTTCCTGCTCCAACCTCTCCTCAAAGCCACATCCACACTACAAGATGAATTCAGGGAGAGTCTGTCCTGAAGAACAAGAGAGAAGTGCTGGCCACATTGAATCCAGCTGGGTTTTGGGCTTGTAGCTGGTTTCACAGCAATCCTGCTACCAGAGCTGGCCTCTCCTGATGGACCAGGGCCAGGGGAACGAACACAAGGAACTCCACAGTAGATTCACTTGGAGAACCTGCAAGTAGCAAGAACTTAATCCATTCTACAGTGCAAGGGTTAAATTCTGCACAAAATACTATTCCAGACAATAGCTCTTTAATTTCATTTGATATCAAACTTCCTGAAAAAGGAATGTTTACTGGTACTTTTTAATTACGAAAAATAAAAGAAACCATAAATTGTCTGTTTTGCTGTCTGTGCTAATTACATTTCATTATATATTTGGAGTAAGCTATGATTTTCCTGCTGGTTCCCATGACATTTTTCATTATCAGCCACTAATTGTCTAGCATGCACACTGCATTGTGAACCAAGTAGGCTGGTGCGTGGGCAGAAGTTCCAGCGAAAGCTGCAAGGCAGTACAAATGTACATTATTATTATTACTATTATGATGTATTAGAGAGTTTCCACCTACTTGCATATCTACATATCCTCATCCCTATCAGCAGTGTCACAGCAAAGCCCAGGAGTCCATCCTTGTGCCTGGCAAGGCTCAGCAAACACTGAGAGGAAGTTATGTGGGATGGGATGATGGCAGCAGCCCCACTGCAGGGACAAGTTCCCTGCTGGGTGCAATGGAAACACCAAGCAGCTTTCTCAGTCACTTCCTCTACTGTGTGCCCAAAGCACGTGGGGATCAGAATCTTGTCACTTTGCCCACCCACAAGCTGAGGTTATCAAGGAAAGCAGTGCCATATGTGGATTCCTAAAGGAGCAAAATAACTAATGGGATCTTTCTGAGACAGCAGGGCAGAAGAAAAAGGTAAGGAGTTTTCAGAAGCCATGGCTAACACCGTGTCCATTATAGAAAAACCTCCAACAAATCCCCATCTATGCAAACACAGAAAGTGCCACAAATGGTGAAGCAACTCCTTGCATGCAGCATTTCATAAACTCAGGCTGAGGGAAGCTGTAGGTGCCAATTCTTCACACAGCAAACTGCAAGAACATGACCACTGCTTGTCCTTATCAGCCTTGGACAGGTGGCAATTCTATTCATGTGCACCACACACACAATACACAAACACTTCAGAAATAAATGTGTGCTTTCACAGGATTGCAGCTCTCTCCTGATATCTATTTCAAAGGAGACAAAGCCCGACCCTTTCCCACAGCACTGTGAGGGAACAGTTGTATAACTCCCCCTCTTCTCCTCAAGGTGATCCACAAATACATTATCAGAGATGCAATCAGACCACATTCCCTTCTGTAGCAGGAGTGAAATTCCCTTCCAAAGCAGGAGGACTTGCCCTGCATAGAGGCTGGGTTTCACACACTTTATTTTTATATGCTGATTTACAGATAGCAAAAATGAGGAGGTTCACCAGTCCTTTTATATAAGGAATATGAAGAACAGAAAGACACTTATGACCTGACTATGCCTCTCTTTACTTTGACTGCCAATTTTGTCTGCTCAAAGGGTGGAGGAATGGGCCTACTTGTAGCTGCTGATGATGTATTTGCAGGTCATCTTCAAAGATTTAAGCTGCCCTTATTGCCTACATAGGTATGCAATTTCAGAGGTCTCAAAGACAGTAAATCAACTTTATTTCCCTCTCTTCTACTGCCCCCAGAGCCACCCTAACACCTTGCAGGTTTCAATGCATTTATACCCCCAGCAGGTGTCTAAAGCAGGGAAACACCAACAAAACTGCCCCACAGAACAGGAGCCATGGCACAGGCACAACCCCAAAGGGTGGAAGTTAGACCCAAAAGCACAAACAAGAAAAGTTACATCCATCTACACAGGTATTTCAATGCTTAGAATTACCTCATGTTTCACCCCAAAGCTGAGGCTTCATCTGGAGATGACACCATGGTGACAGTCACAGGACTCCAGGCACCTCTCCTCAGTCACATTGGGTCACACAAAAACCACAGAATTGGCAATTTTTTCCCCAAAACTGGGGAGCTGCATCCTCTGATTCTCTAAGGGATGCAATCCAGTAGAGGTGCTCAAAACCTTCAGGGCACACTGAATTGAAGGCACATCAGGCACAGCAGCAGAGATAGAGGCAGTGCTATTTAGCAGGTACTCTCCCCTTTAGAAATGGAAGGCCTGAGATGAATTCTGCCATTAACCCACATTTTCCTTTTCCCAGTACCATGTCCAAGGTGCAAACTAGAGGAGGGCAGCCTCTACCCTTCAGGTTTAGCTTAGCTCACTGTGGAGCTTGCATTGGGGTCAGAAGTAGCAGCAGATTTGATTTTTCTCAGCCTGCTCATAAAAGTCAGACTCAGAGTTGAATCCTCAGGATGCAGTCTGGATTTCACTTAGAACCTGCTATAGATAAATGACCAAAACACAGACACTGAGAGAGCAAACCTCAAAGCACCCAGCAGCCAACCTGTGAGAGCCACAGGCCCAGTTTCAAAAAGGCTTTCCCTAAGGCCAGATTTTCCACCTCACAGAGGCTGCTCTGTGTTTTGCTGTGTATGACCCTGTGGCAGCACTTCTTTCCCCAGCAGCAAAAAAACCATCCTGGCCTTCAGCAGTGCTCTTGATGACATTTGTAACTGAGCACATAGGGTCCTGAGAAACATTCTGCCTTCAACAAAAGGCACTTTTCAGCTAGAAAAAAATGAACTATTTGTTTTGCTGGGTGTGTTTCAAACGAGTGTGGAGCATTAGCTCAAGTCCACAGCCGCTGCAAACAATGACACCTGAAATTCTGCATCCAGAAGAGTCCTGGCTCTATCATTCCTCCATCTGTGAGCAAACACACCACAAACACAGATGGAAGAAGGGAACAGAAATGTGTCCTGATGGACAGGGACAATTCACATGTCTGGTGGACATCCAGGGTGATCCAGAGGTTCCATCATCAGTTTTAATAATAACCATAAAAATGGCTCCAGTTCAGCACAATATTCAAAATTCTTTGAGGTTAACAGGGCCAGGGAGACTGAGAATTTGAGCAGCACAGAACCTGAATTGGCATTCATGAGCTTAAAGCTGGGCCCCTCCATGTCAGGGCTGGACAGATTCAATGGCGACAGAGTGAGGAACTTTTGTATTTGCAGAGTTCCCCATAGCAGGAAGGAATGATGAATCTGACTCCATGTTCTTGAAGGATAATTTATTTTTTTATGATACTGTATTATATTAAAGAATACTAAACTAAACTAAAGAATTCAGAAAGGATACTTACAGAAGGCTAAAAAGATAATAATGAAAACTCATTATTCTTTCCAGAGCCTCAACACAGCTTGGCCCTGACTGGCCAATGAGCCAAAACAATTCACATGAAACCAATGAAACAATCACCTGTTGGTAAATAATGTCCAAACACATTCCAAAGCAGCAAAACACAGGAGAAGCAAATGAGATTATTGTTTTCCTTTTTCTCGGAGGCTTCTCAGCTTCCCAGGAGAAGGATCCTGGGCAAAGGGATTTTTCCAGAAAATGTGACTACCACAAGGAACATCACACCCTTCCAACCCTTGGTCCTCCTGGCCCAAGGTCCCTGCCAGGGTTGTTCTCAGGGCTGGGCCCACAGCTGAGGCAATCAAAGTGAAACCTGCAGCACCACAACTGTTCATCTCAGTTCTTCTCCAGACTAGGAAAGAAAAATTAGAACCAGGTAGAAAATTACTTTCCCAGCCCACAGTCCATGGCCTCACACTCAAAAGTTTGCTCTGCCATTTCTTGTCCATCTCAACATTCACTCTAATCTCTGAGCTGTGCCAAAATTCTCAGTTTTGTACTGTGGAACTATTTTCCATTGTTAAAGCAGCTATCACACAAAGCAGTGAGCTACCCTGGAGGTCGAAGCTTCCACCTAAGGCATAGAAAGGCAAAAAAGTGGCAGTAGTGATAATGATAAATACAACTTGAATTAGAGCAAATGAAAGAATCTAGTCCCTAAAAGCCAATCTCCTGCTGCTCAGGGCTCTCATGTTAGAGATGAGACCTGTACTCAAATGCAAATAAATCAAAAAGGACAAAGGTCTCAACTTGCCCCTTCCAGATATCCTTTGACTTTCCAGCCTCTGGAAAAACTACACAGTAGCAGGGCACAGGCTGTTTTTTCTCACAGGCTGCTCAGAGGAGAATTCCATCCTGAAAGAAGACACAACCTGAATCTAAGAAAGCTTTTTCAAGATGATGCACTTCTGGAAAAACTTACAATTTAAACAGAATTTAATTGTCCAGCAAGAGTCCCTTTTCTCAGAAAGTTCTCAGCCCTCTCTCCCTGTAGTAGGCTTGTCTTTGATGGTGTCCCAGGTTTGTTTTCAGTCACAGTGCAACACAGAGATCACAATCTGATACCTTTTGTCACAGCTGACACCAAGACTGCCTTGCTGGTAGGAAAAGAAGACTGGGGCTGTCAGTCTGCCACCTTTCTTGAACACTGAAGTCACGCCTTTTTTTTTTTTCCTTTTCTTAAAGACAACTTCTTTGTTGCCATGGTATCACTAATGCAGTATTTTGAGACAGGGAGAGAAGATAACTGTGCAGCATCACAGTGACACATCTATCAGCTGCCATCCTCTCAAAAAGGATAAATAAATAAGGATGCCAATGCAGACTTTTAAAAGCTCCTTCACCCTTTAATTTTTTTCCCTCTCACATACAAGTCACTGTCTATAAAGTTCATGCCTCGGTTTTATTATAGAGAAGGTCAGAATTTTTCTCACAGCAAGGAGTGTCTAGAGTTATTTTTCAATTCCTTCTCTTCTCCCTATGCTACACGACACCAGCTGAGGTCCACACTCAAGAGAGAACAGCACCTGCATGTTCAGAAAATGCCAGCCTGGCTCCCCATGTCAAACCATGCAGTGACTCTTTGCAAATCTTGCTTGTACAGTGATTTCTCCCTGAGCTAACAGGGTATCCACTGGTGAGAATAACTCACATTCATCTCCACGGTGAGAGAAACAAAAAGGAGCATTTTGATGGTGTCTTCTACACTACCACCTTTAGCTCCTATGATCCTGTTATCCTTGTAGCCTTGGAGTCTTTCTTATCACTGCCAGAATTATTTCAAAACAGAAACCTTTACTAACTTAGCAAATTAAGGCCTGGCACTCAGCACAATGGCATTTCCCCCTTTGGCTTGTGAGAACATTGAATTAAGTCCTTTTCAAAACTTCAGAGGTGGCAGTGCCCACCACTGGCACAGTTCTGATGTGTGAGTAAATCCAGGGAACAGCCACAGGGAGAGATGCCTCTGTCCCCATGCACTCCCTGATTTGGGATCCAGATCAATTAACAGGCAACAGGAGACACAATGACTTGATGAGATTTTCATCTCCCAGCTGATACAAAAGGAGGAATAATGTAATGAAATGGAAACTTTCACAAGCTGAATTTGCCTGGGCTTCTGTAGCAGAGAGCAACAAGCAAAGCAGTGACAAAAGGTCAAACTGAAAGGACCTCTGATATGAGTCAAGAATTAAACAGTGAGCACATTTTTATTCTCTAGAGTCCTCTAGAGAATAAAAATGAGTATTTTACATTTGGGAGAGAGAGGAAATGGGAGGAGAGGGGGGAGAAAGGAGGATCTCAGTTGCTGTTTCATTTACTTGGGGGGATAAAAAAGAACAAGTTTTCTCCACTCAGAATTGAAGCGCTCTCACCTCTTCAAAGAGGAACCTAATTGGGACCTTTATGCTCTCATGTTCTTATTTCTCTCATCCACAAAACCTTGCTCTTAGTTTCACCAATTTGACCCAAGGCACAATGACTCATCACAGCAAAAGGCTGGACAGCAGCTTTGGGTTTTTTCCAAAGACCTAAATAAACCCTACTCCATCAATTGACCAAGGACAGCACCACAGTAAACCTCTCACTGAAGGCTGTGTGTTGCCTTGGCAACCTGTCTGATCTCCACTGCTCCAGGGACTGGAAATGTGCTGCCAACAGGAGAATTTAGCTAATCAAACCAAATCTCTTAATATTTAGATGATTTCCCATCTGTGGAGAGTGGGCCAGGTGCCAGTGGAAAGCAGGGCACCCTCTGGACACAGCCTGGCTCCTCCTTGACCTGTTATTTGTTGGGTCCTTGTAGGCCACAGACATCTCCTGGCAGGTACCAAAGGAGCAGAAAGGTGATAAGAGACCACAACCTCACACCTGCACTCAGCACATCCTGGCAGGGTGCAAGATTCTCACAGTATTCATGCCTCCACCCCTGACCTTGGGAATTAAAGTGAATTTTCCAATATTGGCATCACACACCCCCTTGGTGCTGCTTGCTTTGAGCCTTCTTAAGCCGCTCTGTCCCTTTTCCAGCTCCCATTAAATACATCCAGGCAGCAGCAGTGGCAGACTGCTGACCAAAAAGAAAAGGAGAGACGAGCATGTGCCTCTCAACCTTCCTTGATCAGGGACTGCTGTCAAACTGCAGCATAGAACACCTACTTTTTTCTAAATCTTCTAATTGGCAGTGCTAAAGGGGCAGCTTTGGTGGCTAATTTTGTCTTCAAAGCATGACCAGCCATTGATTTTTATTTTTTTTTCCAAGGAGTAGCCAGGTCAACCTTTACAAAGTTCCACAAAAGGTTTCTGGCCCCTGCATTTAAGCCCAGCAACAAATCCAGATGATCAGTCTGGCATTTAGCAAACCAAGGGGACACAAAAAGAGGCATGAGCAGCAGGGGGGAGAGAGGAGTGTTCCACAGTCCTGCTGAGATGAGAAATTCTGTGTGGTGCTGATGAGACTCACACCCATGAACAACTAAACCAGTTTCCATCTAACAAGCACCAGAGCTCCATCACCAGAGGTAGCCCTGACTGTGACCTTTCCATGCAATTTCCAAAATAAACCAGGGTGTTTGAGCAGCAGATACAGCTTTGGCATTCAAGTTCTCCTTTCCTCCCTGGATCATTCTTTACAGCATCTCAGAGGACACTAACCCACAACTCTCCAAACCCAAAAGCCACAGATCCTGTGTAGTTGTGCTGAGAAACCCTGACGAAGGAGGAATGATGAGGAGGACTCCATTGATATCAGAAGGCTAATTAATTATTTTATTATACTATATTATTCTATACATCTAAAACTGAACTTGCCAAGTACTCCATTCTGCACACACTGCACAGAACCTCATGATTGTCAGCCAACAGTCCCAATACACACACCTGACAGGCCAAGGAAACAAAACAAAAACCCATCACTTTGGGTAAACCATCTCCATATTGCATTCTACTTCTGCACAAACACAGGCACAGCAAATGATAAGAATTGTGTTTTCTTTCTCTGAGGTTCAGAGAATGTGAATCCCAGAAATATTCTTGAGAACAATTATGCCTTGCTCCTCTCTGTGAAGAGAAATGTGGCTACAATCCTGCATGGAACTTCATTCCACACAGGTTGTTTGCTGCCAACTTCTGGTGTAGCTACAGTTGGCATGAGGGATCCTCGGGTGGTTTTTGAGCTGGTACAGAGGATGTAGAGGATGTCTGCACAGCAGAAGCTGCCCCACCACAGCTTCCTGGGACCTTCCTGGGATGTAGCCACCAGCCTCAGGCTCTGGCTTTTGAGGAGCAGGATGGAGGAATTGTTGGCATTTAACAGGAGAGCCTGAAGCAGAAGGCTGCTGCTCATAAAGCAGGGTGTGATTTCAGAGAGTGTTGTGGAAGACTTCTAGGCCTCTGGTATGAGCAAGTGACCCACACCCTGAGAAAATATGTTCTAACAATAACAAAAGCCATTAAACAAATGCTTGTGGGGGGAGAAAAAATGTCAGCAGTTTCTAGAGTCATGTATTCAATTGAGTGAAGAGCTGAGCAATTACTGCCACCTTTTACCATGGCCCTTTCTCATTTCTCATGAGGAACATTTCTCATGTTTCTCTCCACGTGGGAATAAACCAGTTAACCAGTTACTAGGGCTGCATGGAGAAAGGAAGGAACTTAAATCATTGCTTAGCCAGGGCTCTGTGACAAAGGGGAGGCAATGAAATCCTGCAGGCACAAGGAAGAGGGAAGCAGAGCTCATTTTAAATGGCCAGGAGAGCAGCTCATTCCGTATGTGTCCCTTACCAGTTTATTCTTTCCGACATCACACCTCCTTCCAGTCCAGTCAGTTTTACTGAGACTGAGTTCAGCCAAAAACTGGAAAGCTCAGCCAAACGGAATGAAAGATGAACTCTGGTACTTATGCCTGAAATATCTGTTTCTACAGGACCTCGAAAACCAAAAGGAGAGTGGCCACTGATTTAATGGGGAGCAGGAATGATCTCAGAGAAAAAAGCTGTTGTACGTCACCCTCCATAATTCCCTTGTAAAAACAACATGCAGGACAGGACCCCAGCACTTCAAAACCTGGGAAAGGGCCTTCTCCAGATGGAAGGGCCTTCTCCAGATGGAAGCAGCCACAAAGTTGTTTCAAAGGTTTCATTTGCACTAACAGGTTTCAAAGCACCTACCCAGAGCTTCTTTCAAGCAAAAGCTGGGATGTCCAGCTGTTCTCAGGGATAAATGGAGAGCTATGCCTCTTCAGAGCCAGGAAGAGGGAAGAGGAGAGGCAGATAGAGCAGCTCTTAGCCAGAACAGATGCAATGGAGATGGACTAAAATAGATTCTGTGCACTCCAAGGGCTTCTGCAGCACCGCGGCTCCAGCCCATGTGAGCAAACATCCACACACACACTCTGCAGAACACTTGACATAAAGGACCACAAGAATAAAGTGCAGCCTGTACCTGGGATATTTTCAGCCACACTGAGCCAAGCTATGGAATCTATTTACTATTTTATTGGGATCCCTTCAGCTGTTCTCTCCCCAGCCACCATTAAGTTCCTTTTTTTCTCTGAACCTCAGTCACAAACACCTGCAAGCACCCATGGCTTCCCTTGCACAGCAATCAGATGTGCCCTCTGCTTAACAGGAATGCAAATACTTTGCACTTTTGTTACTGATTATGGATCTGGAATTACAGTCTACTACTGCCTTAAAATAAAATCTGGAATGACAGCAGGAAACAGAACAATGTCAAAGTCGAAAACAGAAGAAAGGGCTTACTCCTATTTAATTCCTTGCAATTTCCAAGATCTTTGTATTTTAAGAAAGCCAAAGCAGCATACAAATCCAAAATTAGAAGTGAGGGTAGCATGGGATTTTCTTTTCAAACTGCAATTATCTCGAAAGTAACAAAGGAAGCTATCTTCTCACCAAGAAACAGCCCCAAAGCACTCCAAACACGAGACTTACCTAATCACACTTACATAAAGCAGCAAGATGAGTCAAACCAGAAATGGAATTTCCCAAGAAAGCTTTGAAATATGTTGTTTATGAGAAAAGTCTTCTTCATGGGACAGTCTGCTAAATTCTTAGAATCTGTAGTACTCACATGAGCTTGGAAAAGCTGAAGAGAGGCACAGTCCTGAGTCTGAGAAACAGGAGTGGTGCTGGTGTTCTTGCCCTTTTCTCTGCATGTGCTTGTTGATTTAACATCCCAAGGAAGAAGGAACTCTGCTGGTTGGTAAATATGTGACAGCCACCAAAGGAATGTGAGCAGGGAAATGAGATAAAGCAGCCTATGCCACTTCCTAAAGGGGATATTTAAATATTACTGCCTCACCTTTCCTACTGCTTTCACCTTATGAGTGCTAGGTCTTTATTCAAACAGTTCTCCTGCTGACAAATTTGTCTAAAAAAAAAACTTTATTCATGTATCAGGAAATTGGAAATTGTAAGTGATTTTCCCTCCTGTACAAAGATAACATTTATTACTTGGCTTAAATTCAGTCTGGTAATAAGTATTTTGGATCCACTTTGGAAATGTACCTTTCCCATCCTGGATTCCCACAGATTTGCAGTAAAAGGGTCAAGTAAGGATCATTCCTCCAAAGCAAAGGGAGCAGCCTGTCCCTGGCCATGCTCAGCCAGTCATTGCTGCCCTGAATTCTGCTCACCCTGGGGCCAGGCCCAGCTCCATCTCTGGGGCATCCCAGGCTAGAAGGGCAAAGCTGGGCCAGCAGCTCTGTGCTTCCCAATGGATTTTTACACAGAGGCAAAAGCTGGGTTTGGAGCAAAAGGTGTAGGCACAGCATTGATCCCAGTGCAGCCCTTGCTGACCTTAATTTTGAGGAAGGCTTTGTATAAGCCTCAAATACCATGAGGGCACATCATCTCTCTTCACTCTCCACACAACTGCTACTCTGAATGTGTATTTTGGATGTAATTTTGAATCCCAGCATGAGAAGGGTCATTTTCCCCCAACATTCAGGGCAAGTCCCTCTTCAGTCTCTGCCTGCAAAAGGTCTCTCTGTAGTGAAACTGAAGCGCTTCCGAACAATTCATTTATTGGTGTAAAAAAATTGTTTCCAGCTTCTAGAATACCTGATGCTCCTCAAAAACAGCATGGAAAAGCTATAAAATAAAACCACACACCTGAATCCAGCTGCTCACAATGCTCAACACATGAGACAGAGTGGGGAAGGTGGACAGAAAATGAGGGGAAGGAAGGGAGCACACAGAGGTGGCTGCTTACAACCAAAAGGCTCCTGGCCTCACTGCCTGCAGCAATTTGTAAGCTGCCTCTAATCTGCTCTCAGCAGTGTCTTGCCTTTCCAAGGCAAAATGCTCCCTAAAGCAATTTTCTGCAGGTGTTCCTAATGCAGCTCTTTTATC
>JAHXMQ010012340.1:22484483-22506671 GCA_020466415.1 Ammodramus savannarum pratensis
CCAAAAAAAAAAAAAAAAAAAAAGGTGTTCTGATGATCTTGTTGCTAAAAGCTGTTGCCTGGCAGATCCCCCAAAAGCAGTCCAGACTAGCATCTTCAAAATAAAAGCTTTTAAGAAAGAGCTCAAGAGGAGGAAGAAAAGTCCTTGTTGGGCAGACCTCAATCCCCTGGAGTTACAGGAATCTGGCCATGGCAGAATCCCAATGGATCCCAGCTGGAGAGGGTGTCTGGCTCCCTGGGCAGAGCCCTGGTGAGGAGTCATGTGTGCCTCCAGCAGGGCTGTTCCCAGACTCTCAGGCCCCATAGTGACACTCAGGCCTGGCTGATGAGCCAGACCAGGAGGTGGTGGCCGTGAAGTTGTTATTAGCACCAATTAGCTGTTATTAGTGCTATAATGCCCAAGTCTGGGAAGAATGATTGGCATCTGACTCCATGAAGGCTAATTAATTACTTTATTATACTATATTATACTATAACTATATTACACTAACAAGAGCTATCACTAACCAACTAAAAAACTCATGACTCTCTGCCCAAGAGTCCCAACACACACACGTGGATCCAATTGGTCAATGAATCCAAAACACCATCACCAGAATCCAATCAAGCAATCACCTTGGGTAAACAATCTCCAGAACACATTTTGCATGGGCACAAACGCAGGAGCAGCAAATGAGATAAGAATTATTCTGATCTTTCTTTTCTCTGCTTCTCTCACAGCTTCTCTCTGTTCAGAGGGTGTGTGAATACCACAAGTTGTGGCTAAAAATACATGGGAAACACCAAATCTGGTTATGTCAGACTCATCACTGGAGCCAGATGAGTGAGCCACTCCATCCATCCATTGCTCAGGAGCCTTGAGTGAGCCACTTCATCCATCCATCCATTGTCTAGGAGGTTTATGTGAGCCACTTTCCTCCACCCATTGCCCAGGAGATTTGTCTCATGTGCTAAGCCAAGGGGAAATTTCCCTGCTAATTTAGAATTAAGATGGGCAGAGCCAGGCTGCCTGCACAGTTGGGCACGCAGGTCTGTGGGTGCCTCATTCCCTGTATTTCCAATGCTGCATGATTGAAAATAAATGTTCAAGTAGAAACTCCAGAAGGGAGGCTGTGAAATGAGTTGCCAAAGACAAAATAAGGCCTCAAGTCCAATAAGTTTTGCCCAGGTTTACTGCACCAAAAAAGTTGCTTACTCCAGACTTCTTCCCAATGATTTTGTTATTCCCTTACTTTTGAACTCTCCCCTTTGCAACTTTCTCTGCAACCCATGTTTTCTGTGGAAATAAGATGCTTACTCTCTTCCATTCAAATTTCTCCAGAATTAATCAGGAGTCATGAATTCATTTGGTCACATTTATGGAGGGAAATGAGAGACCATACAAGTCTCCCACTCATGTGCTCAGCTGCCTTTCTTCATCTCCCACATCAAGTCCTTACTCTCCTTTATTCTTGAAACTTTCCTTTACAAAGTTGCAATGGGGAAAAAAATGTAATCCAGAAATAATAGCACAATGACATTAAGAGAATAAACTCTCATCCTTGTCACCTCACCACTGCCCTTTCTATGGTTGTTTTTTTCCAGAACTGTTGTACTAAAAGAGCTAGAGCACAATTGGCAGGAATTCAAACACATTTTCAGATGTAGTCAGTTTTTATTATTCTTTGTCAACCACCAGCTAAACTGCAGATATATTCCCTTTATGTCCCACTAAATGTCAAGCAGGTATTTTTAAAACCCAGGAAATGTATTTCACATAAACCTTTACACCATTATTCCAAAGATCAAGCATCCTCTCACCTGGGAGCCACTGGAATGGCTGTTCCTCCAGGAGCAGGATGTGCTTCTGCCTTGGCCAAGCAGCGAGATCCCTCTCAGGCATCTCCTGCCCTGGGTCTGGATGACAGATCAACCCTGACACAGCCCAGATAGTTATGCCAAGAAAAAGAGTTTTTATGCTAGTGTGGCTGATTTAATTCCCTCACAGAGCAGCAGCCATGGGATACCTGCCACCTACCTGATATTTAGCAGGGACCATTCTCATTGTAGTTCTTTGCAAAACAATTATTGCTGCAACATTTGCTGGAGCTAAACTTAGCTGGACAAAGCACAAATGTGCAGGGAAGGCAGGATGGCAATAAAACTGCACACAAGCAGCAGCAACTCACACTTCCACTTTGTTCAGTACATTAAGCCTTCTCCAACATTCTCTAGACTTGCAAAAAAAAAAAAAAAAAAAAAAAAAAAAAAAAAAAAAAAAAAAAAAAAAAAACCACAAAAAAAAACCAAATACATCACCTACTTTAAGTCCACTTATTCTCCCTTCTCAGCCCCAAGTCTTATTCAAAAGAAATATAAGAATAAAGAGCAAACTGCATGCAACAGAGTCAGGTCTCTGAGTCAGGAGCCCCAAAACTACAAAAGCTTATGAAACAGAGCTCAGGACAGTGATCTCCTCTTGCCAAGGCATGAATGTCTGAGTGAAACATCTCTGGCACATCTTGCTGAGGTCAGGCAGGGTCTCCCAGTACTCCACTCCGCTGGGCCAGCTGGAAGGAATGTGCCTGTGCTGGATGGGTGTGGAGGCAGAAATATTTGCACAACACATTTCTGCCCAAATCATTTTCACCTGCTGCCTGCTGGCAGGTACAGGTGACAAAGCCCTGTACTCCAGAGGAGGAGGAAACTGCCTTAGCAGAAGCAGTGTTTCAATTAAACATTAGTATGGACACCACAGCATTGCCTCACTAAAATTCCCATGAAGCAGCACAGAACAAGTGCCTGGTCACTTCAGAATTAACTGAAATGAGGTTGTGAGCCATTAGCCACAAATAAAAGGGTTAGCTTCACATAGAATCCAAAATACTAACGAAATCCATGTGGCCACTAAGCCTGTCATAGAGAAATCTGACCTGGCTTGCTGAAGTGTGCAAATAAAGAAGTTGTAAATTATCAAGCAGTGATTTGGTCAAATAATTCCCCTGTGGCTGTGCCAGTAGGTGCTGCCTGATGGCCAGGCACTCACTGTCCTGTGTTTCTGTACACATCACAAATGGATTTTTAGATCTGACTTTCACCCCAGGCTTGGATCTCATAGCTCACTTATTACAATCAAACAGTTTCCCACTGTTTAACAACCTCTGAAGTGGATCTGAGAGGTCCAGTTCACAGGAATTTGCAGAAGTTTCAGGAGAACCCCAGGGTCTCTCTTGCAACCTACATTTATCCTGCTAGTGGGAAGAAGGAAAGCCTGGAGCAGCACTCAGTTTAGTGAGGATGCCCAGGAATTACAAATTCCTGGCAAATCAGCCCCTAAAAACAAAGCAAGCAGACAGGCCAATTTAAACTCCATATGAGGTGGATTTCCAAAAAAAAATGTCAGTGCACACAAGGGTGGTTCAAGTCTACTTAGAGACTTGAAAATCAGTGGCAAGGATTTTGACTTTCTAAGCAAAGCTGGGTGATTATTTTTTCTATATATAAAAGAAAAATCCACCATTAAAAGAAATTGTTGATAGAAGTGCAACCAAAACCATTACAGTTGCAAAGGAGATGAAGGAAAACTGGAATTCTCCAGGGAAATTGTAGGTTTTGATCAAAAATCAAGAAAGAAATGATCAGTTGCAGCTGAGTCCACAAACTGCTGTGTCAACATCAAGCTAAATAAAAATATTGTGGGTTACACAAGACCAGCTTGCAAGCAAGAGTATGGACAAGAGCAGTCTTAAATCTCAAAGAATACAAGCAAAGTCACAGGCAATGGCAGTATTTAGAGCAGGAACCCAACAGGAACACAAATACTGAGTCAGCTCGTGGGTTAAAGCAATGTAGCTTGAGAGATGGGACAAACAGAGCTGGAATACAGCAAAAGCCGCCACTCCACCATGGAGAGTGATACAAGAGGGAAATACCCTCCTGACAGCTCTCTTGACAGACATGAGGGAGACAGACCCAGGAACTGAAAAACAAAAAGAGAAACCAGCAAACAGCAACATGTGTACCAACTGGGAACATTACCAAATATGAGAAAAATGCCTCCAGAGTGACTTTAGCTAATTAGAGCCCTTGCCTTGTACAAACACTGCAGCCTAATCCCAGCCACACTGATAAGCAGCAGTGTCAGGCTGGAGGAAAAGGAGCAGCTGCTCCAATACACAGTGAAGCCATTTGGAGATACAAGAGCAAGCACAGGCAGCCAAGAAGGAGCTCAAAGAACCAGGACCGTCACTGCAAAACCCTGACATGGCACAAGCACTGTCACCTGTCCATGCTCTGCACTCCTTAAGGGCAGCCAGGGATTGCCTGGAGCACACCCTGGGTGTTGGAGCTCTGGATTTGAGACTTTCTGTGCTGACAGATTCTGATTCCCAGGAGAGCACTGCATTTGACCTGACTCTGTGGAGAAGGCTTCAAAAATTGAATGATAGCACTGGGATTGTGGGTGTGTAGTTTGAACAGAAATGCGTAATATTACATGCGGAAAACTTAGAGTTTGGGATTTTAGAATATAGTAATATATATGGAGCAACATGGAGGTTTTAGGGTGGTGGCTCCTTCTTCTTCACCTTCTTCATGGGTTTGGGTGGTTTTGTGTGATTGGACAGAAAAGTCCGAATTGTGGGACATAAGGGATTAGTTATTGGGTTAAAAGTGAAAATAATTTAGGTGTCATTTCTTAATTGGACAGTTTAGCCTTAAAAGACCTTATAATAAAAGATAGTGAGGCATTTTGTGCCTTGTTAGTCAAAGACTGCAGAACTCACTGCTGTGAAATTGTAACATACATAAGAAAAAATAAACATCTAAGCCTGAATGTGAACTATTGTCTCAAATGCCCTCAATCCCAATCTCAACAGAGAGAGAAAAGAAGTAAAAAGGAAAAAGAAGTAAAAAACTGGCACCAGGGGTGCTGGAGAAAGGAGGATGCCAACCCAGCCCAGCTCCAGCCCGCTCTGGAACAAGACAGGAAAAGAGCAGGGAAATAAATACTTTAACAATGATTTTAGAAGAATAGACCTTGAAAACTTTCAGGAATGCTGAAGAGAAAGATGCATTGGGGAATGCTCACACCCCAGAAAACGCAGGGAGGCCTTGTGGCATTCATGTTTTCTGGAAAATCCCTTTGCCCAGGATTTTTCTTCTGGGAAGTTGTGAAGTCTCAGAGAAAAAGGAAAACAATTCTTATCTCATTTGCTTCTCCTGTGTTGTACTCACATGTGGAATGTGTTTGGAGATTGTTTACCCACAGGTGATTGTTTCATTAGTTTTATGTGAATTGTTTTGACTCATTGGCCAATCAGGGCCAAGCTGTGTCAAGGCTCTGGAAAGAGTCACAAGTTTTCATTATATTTTTTAGCATTCAGTAATTATCCTTTCTGAGTTCTTTAGTATAGTATAGTATTCTTTAATATAATATAATAAAATAATAAATTAGTCTTCTGAGAACATGGGGTCAGATTCATCATTCCTTTCTTCATCTGGGGGGAGCCCAAATACAATGAGTCCTCACTTTAGAGAGACCAACTACTCTTCCAAAGTTGGTACAACCCCTCTTGCATTGAGCTGGTGCCATATTATTATCTAGCAGCATTGAAAGGAAAATAAAACAGTGAAAAGACAGCCACAAGACTAACAGTGCAGAAAAATGTGCAGGAGGGATTCACCACCAGTTGCACAGGTAGTTCAGTTCAGGATTTGACTGGAGGGCAAATAAAGGTAGTATTTTCAGTGCTAGCAACATACTTTAGGTCATTGAAATGACAGAAAGGACAGAAAAATCTTTGAGTGAAAGCCAAGCAAAGCAGGCAGCTTCAACAACACAGGCACCAAGGATCATAAACAACAAACATAGCAGAGGTGAATGTGTCTGGGCTCCAAATATCAAACAATATGGAAGCAATGGAAAAAGTCAGCAGATGATATCGAGGGTGGTAAGAAAAGAAGCTAAAACAAAGTTGGAGAACCTTAAGAGACAGCCAACATTGCCCTCAGCAATTTGGTTTATTTAATTGAGTTAACACTGGTAAATAAGGGATTTGAACATTTGTTGGAAGAAAGGGAACAGATGTGATGTTCTGGAGCATCAGAAAAACTCAGCATCAACCAAACAAGAGCAGTGCAGTTTGCTTACCCCCTTCCTGCAGAAAAATGAAGTTAGAATGAAGCTCAGAGGACCAGCAGAGAGCTCATAAATAGGCCTGGCTGGAGAAAAAGAAAAAACAATCACCCTCATGTCACTCCTGAACAGATTTCAGCAGCGGCTCTGTTTCCCTTGGGATGGTGCCACAGCCTCCAGCTGCATCCCTACACTGCCCTTTGCTTCAAAACACCCCAGCACAAAACACACTCACTTCAATGAGTTTGGCTGTGCAGGAGGAGTAAGTGCTTGCTGATGTTTATTCTGCTTTAATTTCATCTTATTTCACAGTGCATCTTCAATTTAAAGCTCTTAACAGATGTCAGTCAACATCACTGAATGGCTGTTAACTGCTGCAGCTTGGCAAATGAGAACCTCAGCTCCAAAATTAGGTATCAGGTCCTACATTTCAGCAGTATCAAACTTCATAAGTTATCTAGATCAAAATTAAGTGCTTTAAAAAAAAAAACAACAAACTTTTAAACACTGAAAAATAGGTTTAAACTCTCTTGTTTAGCCAATCAGTTTTCAAGGTATTTAAATCCAAGGAAAGAGGACAGATTTCAGCTAAATTTTAATACCATGGTCAAACTCCTGAGTGTAACTAGTTAAAGGATCTACAAAGCTTAGTTTTTAAATTACCATTTAATGTAGCTAAGTAAAGAAATTTTTATTATGTTTCAGAGATTATAGTAATTGAAGTTTACAGTAAATCCACAGAGTTCAATAGAATTAATTGGCTGTAAATCTCAGAGCCTAAAACTGGTTTGCAGAGCAGCATCTAAGTGATTCCCAGACTCTCTGCAAGAGAGAGCTGATTAGTCAGCCTTTGATTAATTGCCTGCTACATTAGAGCCAGGGTCAATCTACTCAATTAGGTGAATGTCTGGTGGAGATCAGAGATGTGAATCAGAACCTGCAGCAAAGGCTTAAGCACAAGAGGAGAATGTTCCAGCAGCTTTTCTTCCCTGCAAGGACCTGTGTCCCCCAGGCAGCTGCTCATGGAATCCCACACTGGTTTGGGTTTGAAGAGGCATTAAAGGTCACCCCATTCCAACCCCTTCTATGGGCAGGGACACCTTAACTACACAAAGCTGCTCAAAGATCCATCCAGCCTTTAACACTTCCAGGGGTGCAGTGTTGTCATATATCAAGAGTTCTATTATAATTATGGTGCAAAGATTCCATATCACCAGAGTTTCATACCTCCTCAATGTTTCTCACAGGCATCTCCTCTACACACTGACTGTTCCTGGTCCTTGCAGTAACCATCTAACTCCTGTTCCCACCAATCCATTCTTTTATACCACTTGTTGTTATTGGCTACAGGTGTGGCCTGTTAAGATCAGGCCTGCTCCTAACCTTTAGTAATTGGTCCAGCTGTAACTCTTTAGGGGATAAGATTACGCTCTATACTACCTTCATTTACCCATACTGTATCCCCCTACAATTCCCCCTTTTTCTTTTAACCACAGAGTTGCAGCATTTCCAGAAGTACATATTAACATTATGACATATTCATATATTTCATTTAGAACGAAGAGTTGTACAAGTGTTCAAACAGCACATTATAGTACAGATATATATATTTCTAAATATTAGTTCAGTTCAATAGTTTACAAAGTGCTTATCTTCATATTTAATAAACACTAGTAGCTGTAGTTGATATATTTTGCCAATAGTTTAGTATTCAAGTCCTGTTTCCCTGAATCCACAAGGTTATATGGTCAAATCCTGTGTGGTCTAAATCCTGTTTCCTCGAATCCATGGGGTTATGTAGTTTAGTTCTGAATCCACAGGGCAATATAGTTTAGTAGTCAAGTCCTTTATCCTCTCCAATCATGTCGAGGTCCCCATTTGTTTTCTTATATCTCAAGAGTTCTCTTATCATTATAGTACAAGGATTCCATACTGCCTCCTCAATGTTTCACACCTCCTCAATGTTTCTCATAGTCAGCTCCTCTAAGCACTGACTGTTCCTGTTCCTTGCAGCAGTCATCTGACTCCTGTTCCCACCAATCCACTCTTTTATACCATTGTTATTATTGGCTACAGGTGTGGCCTGTTAACATCAGGCCTCCTCCTAATCTTTAGTAATTGGTCCAGCTGTAACTCGTTGGGGGATAAGATTACACTCTATACTACCTTCATTTACCCATGCTGTATCCCCCTACAATTCCCCCTTTTTCTTTTAACCACAGAGTTGCAGAATTTCCAGAACATTATGACATATTCACATCTTCTCTCAGCAACCTCTGCCAGGGCTTCACCACCCTCACAGTCAAGAACTTCTTCCTAAACCTGCTTTCTCTCAGTTCAAAGCCATTCCCCTCCTGTCCTGTCACTACATCCAAGGCTGCACCCACTGTGCTGCCACTTCCAAACAGGAGAGGCTGGAGCTGCTGTGGGATAGGAGAGACAAAGGGGAGACACAGCAAGAAGAGGCTCGGTGGAAGACAAAACCCAGTGGGAAGCTGTAAATCCCTGAATATGAGAAGCAGAAGAATGTCAGAAATGGTGCAATGTGTAAAAAAAACTCCACAGATTAAGATTAGTTTAAAACCTACCAGATTGTGACACTGTCCACAGGGTGACTGGGTATGGAGACAGAAATAAGGAATGATTTGGAGCTAAAGTTATACCACAGAGCCTGGGAAATGGTCTTGACAGGGTGCTGAAAACACTGCATTTTTATACATTATAAATAACTAGTTAAAAACCTGTAATAGAAGAGCAACTTGTCCCCAGCAACACATGAGAATGGCAATTCTTCAACACCCTATGGAAAAAAAAAGAAGCCCACACAAATCTAAGTAATAAACCTGGATTTGAAAAAGGAGAACTACATAAAAATCAGTGTAGCATTACAATGAAGTAACTGAAAAGGGAGAAATACTTCAGGAGACCATATACAGATACTATAGGAAAGCATCAAGACACTTGTTAATTTAAAATATTATAAAAGGACCGAAAAAATCAATTTGTTGATTGAGATTGAATGGTTACTTAAGGCAATTACTGGTAGTAATGCCAAAACCAGGAAACAACTATCCTTCAGAATGTGAACATCATGTTCAGAGGAGGAAAAGAAAAACAGATGGTGAACTTCTGTCAAGTTCAATGTGGAATCATAGGAGGACAGACCGAAAAAACAACTGTGGTCAGCAACTTTCTAGTGGCATAAAAAACTTAATTACAGCTCCTTTTCAAGAGTAGCAGAAATTGGACTCTTTTCTGAAAGCTGGTGGGGTCACCAGTGATTGCGGACAAGGAACATTGAAGATGATAAGCCTAGAGCACCAATTTTTGCACCAGTGTTACCTGCAGAGAACCTGAAGGATGTAATTCAGGACAATTTTCACCCAGAAAAGGAATCTTGGTGACTGCCCAAATAGTTCCTTGAAAATAGCTCAGTGCTCAGGAACAAGGCAAACAAAGAAACATTATGAAAACTAGTAAGAGCACAAAAAGCATTGCCATTACAAATTCACACTCCTTTTCCCATGCTCCCCTTTCTTCACTGGAGTGTAGAAGTCTTAAAAGACTTCCTAAAAGACTTAAAAGATTTAATGGCCACACCACATTATAGCTCCATGCTGGTACAGGCAACTTGGGTAATGAGGGGTCTGCAACAGCTTCTGCTCAAGGGAAAAACTTAATTTTGTCAAATAAAGAGGTAATCATGGGATCAGAGCAGATGGAGGGGCAATAAAACAGGGGTAATAAGTGTTATGGAGGTGGCAAATAAGGAAAGATTTGTAGCTACACCTTTCTAGAGAACAGCTAGAGGGCACACAACAAGATGAACAGGTAACAGGTACAAATCACAATGCACAGAAATAAAGTTTAATGCAACACAAAACTATGAAGCTCACTGCTGCAGGTGTTGCACAGCCTGGAAGCATAAATATTTCAAAAACCAAACCGATAAATGGGTTCACCATAGGCCATCAAACATGACCTCTAGGTTAGAAAGTCCCAAGCTGCTGATTGGCAGAAACTGGGAGCACAAAGCCAGACTCTGCTCTGAAATATTCTCCCCAGGTACTTGCTACCAGCCAGCATCAGGGACCTTTGCTTGGACACAGCACAACCACTCTTCTGGCACTGCACCACAGATTGCTTGCTTGTTTCATTTTTTTAATTTATTTTTAAATTTAAAAATAATCTGAAACCATAGGACTGCAAGCTGTTAACAAACTGTAAAAAAATGAACTGCTTGGTTTGCAGCTTTCACTCAGTAAACCAAAGAAAATAACTTTCTTCAGTAGCTTTACCTGTCCAATAAACCTTTCTGAGCATTTGCTTTAGGTTCAGGGGCAGCAGTCCCAGGAGGAATGGTATCTCAAAGATGATTTCCACTGCTAATCATCCAGCAATTAACAGAGGACCACACGACCCAACTGGCTCTGCAACTCACCTTTACAAGATTACCACAGATATTCCATTGTCACTGTCATATTTTATGAAAAAACCCTTCACCAGGATTTCTTCTCCTGGGAAGCTTCAGCTTCTCCATGTTTTGCACCTTTGGAATGTGATTTGGAGAATTGTTTATCCAGCATGTGGATTGTTTTTAGTTAATGGCCTATCACAGCCAGATGTGTCGGGCTCTCTGAGTCAGTCATGAGCTTTTATTATTATTTTATTATTTTATTATTCTTTTCCGGCCTTCTGATGTCTCCTTTCTCTTTCTTTAGTATAGTTTTAGTACATAATTTTCTTTAAATATAATATATATCATAATATAATAAATCAACCTCCAGAGAACTTGGAGTCAATTCTCATTTCCCACCTCGTCCTGGGATCCACAACAACACCTCAACAATTGGCAACCACATTCCATAATTCCAGATCACCCCTAAACCAGGGTGAGGCATTAATCTGGGGCATTATCTTTATTCATGCTGGTTTTCCTGAGGTGCTCTCAGTTTCTGCCAGGCAGCTCAGGGACAGGTCAGCACGCTGGTCACAGATCCTCTGCCAGGAGGGCAGAGCCAGCTCTGGGCTTTTCAGCACAGGAGAGACAGGGAGCTCCTGGGGTGGCTCCAGCTCCTGGGCTACAAGGATGATTAAGGCATTGAAGCTTTGTCACAGACATCTTTTATGAAAAATCCTTTCCTTAGAATTTTTCCTCCTGAGAAGCTGAGAGGCCTCAGGAACAAAATGTAAACATTGATTATCTGCTGCTGTGATTGGTACATCTGTGATTGGCCCATGTTGAATGTTTATAATTAATGGCCAATCACAGCCCAGCTGGCTTGGACAGAGAGCCAAGCCACAAACCTTTGTTATCATTCTTTGCTATTCTATTCTTAGCTAGCCTTCTGATGAAACCTTTTCTTCTATTCTTTTAGTATAGTTTTAATGTAATATACATCATAAAATAATAAATCAGCCTTCTGAAACATGGAGTCGTCTCTTCCCCAATCCAATAACCCCTGTGATCACTGTCACAGAGCTTCTCCCTTCTGAGGAAACACTGAGGGAGCTGGGCCTGCTCAGTGTCAAGAGGAGAAGACAGAGAGAGACTTCATCATTGTATTCAAATATCTTTAGGGTGGGTGCCAAGAGCATGGGCCAGGCTCTTCTCAGAGCTGAGCAACAGGACAGAAGCAGCAGGCAGGAACTGATGCAGTGGAGTTCCACTTGAACATGAGGAAGAACTTCTCCCCTGTGCAGTGACTCAACGCTGGAACAAGTTGCCCAGAGAGGGTGTGGAGATATTCCAGAACCATCTGGACACAATTCCGTGCTGTGTGCTCTGGGATGGCCCTGCTGGAGCACGAAGGTGGGACAAGATGACCCCCTGAGGTCCCTTCCAACCTGACCCATCCTGTGTTTTCATCTACCAGGACACCAGAATCCTCTCCTCCAGCCTGGGTCTCCTCCATCCCAAGGATAAACACTTAATTTGGTTTTTCTCCTGGCCAGGTAACATCACTCCAGCTCTGGCAAAACAACTTCCTTCTTTCAGCTCTCTCATGTGCCAGTGAGCACTGGGACACTCAGAGACACAAAGAGTTTCCTGGATGGGCTTTGCTGCATGATGGAGAGATCTGGGAACCAGTGCATGGAGTGCCAGCCTGTCAGAACCCAGGACATTCCTCTGCCTGCCCTGGAGGACTCAAGACCCTGGCAGGGTGCTCAGAGACCTTGGCATGGAGTCAAAAACAGCTGTGCCTTCCATTTTAGCCCATGGAAACAATTACCAACTTTGTGTGAAGAGTTACAAGCCACAAGAATTTGAGTAGACTGATAGTGAATTTATCACAGGGTGAAAATGTAGAATTTTGGGGTTTTAGAATGGGAATTCAGGAGGCAAGATGGAGGAATCTGGGAGTGTCCTGTCCTTCTCCTTCTCCTTCTTGTCCTCCATCTTCTGCTGTGACGGTGACACTTCTGGATTCGTTTAGAGTAGAGACAGACTGTCTAACATAGGTGATAGGTATTGGAAAATCATTGTAAATAAAGTACACATAGTTCTTAGTATAAAAAGCCAACACCACCCCAAGGGCAGGGACTGTGCCACAACCTGACCTGCTGGACAGATCTTAGCAGGTCAGAGAAGGAATGTAACAGATAAGAGAAAATAAACAACCTTGAAAACCAGAGCTGAGGAATATCAACTTCTTCTTGAGTCTCAGGGCAGGGAAAAAGAGACTTTCCAACATCTTGGGGTCATCTCAACACCAGAGACCTTGTCACTAGCCCAGCCCTGCCCCACGGGCTGCTACTTGCCCTGATGGGCATGGAAACCACAGAAGCCTTGGCCCATCTTCACTGATCCTCTGTGGGTCTCTTCCATCTTGTGTGATTCTATGATTCTATCTGAGGCAGAAACCAGCCCAAGAATAACCAATGACTTTGAGGGGAAGGGAAGCTGGAAAACATCTGATTATTTTTTGAATGAAAAACACTCAACTTGGAGAGAAAGTCCTTATGTCAGCCTAGATTCCTTTGACTTTTCTGGCACAAGTAGGGAAACGCAGCCAAGTAGAGAAAAAAGAGATGGGGAGGGGAATGGGGATGGAAGGAAAAAGGTGAGAAGGTAAACTACAAAAGGAAAAGCAATTGGCAATGTATTCCCCCTCAACTGGGTGACAACAGTTCAGCTTCCAGCTTTTAAAAGAGAATTTCTCACAGAAAAATGAGTATATTTTATTTATCCTTTCCTTTGATGCTGCCAAGCTTGGCTGCCAGCAAAATAAGTTTTGAACAAAAATGTTTTGACCAGCTTTGCCTGAAACACTCAATTAGTGGTGAAGGGCAGAGCAGGAACTGGTGGGGGAAGGAAAAGAGGCCAGCAGCTGGGCAGCAAACAAAGCCAGGCTGGCAGAGAAGCTGGCAGCACTCGGGCCACCAGGCACCTGACAAAACTGTGTTCAAGATTAAAAAAAATCACTCAAGCAACAGCTCAGATACAGCAGCAGGTCAGTCACTTCTCAATCCTCAGATTCGTTCTCTTCCTTTTTCTAATTCTCTCTTTTATTACATAGTGCGTCTTTCAGGCATCTCTAGCTCGATGCTCCGTTTGCTGGCTGCCTGACAGGTCTCAAAAAAGCACATCCAGAACAGCTCTGTTTAATCTTGTATGAGGAAGGTGTATCACTTAAGTAACTTTTTCCACCCTCCTTTTCTGCAGGAAAAAGGGGAGAAGTTGGAAAGAAGAATGACAGAAATGTTTCAACCTAAACGGGAGCAATTTGCATGCAAATGAGGTTTTTCAGGTGCCACAAAAGATGTGGGTGCCCTGACAATCTGAAGGGAAGGAATAAAAGGAAGGGTGAATTTGACACAAACACTGTCAAGTGATGAACCTGAAACTTTTCGTTTCCTCACTGGGGCAAAGTGTCCTGGAGAGAGAGTTTCTTCTATACCACCCACGTATTTATTTTCATTCTCATTGGCACTACCGTTGTAAGGAGAAAAACCTATTTCTCCTCGTGTTTATGCACCTTCTCAAAGTTCCTTGCATGCAAGAGCTACAAACGCAGTCAACATCAGAGCAGGGATAACTGCAGGTAAACCCAGGTGGGAAGTGGTTTAGTTGCAGAACTTGATGAGAAAATGAGTTTATAAAATCCATAAATGAGCACCAGAGTGCAGAGGAAAAGAGAATCTTGTGATGCCCTAAACAGCAGCCAGGCATTATCAGCAATAAATCCCGAAACTGTGGGGGTTAGCAGGGTCACAACAGGGCTGCTGAGGATGCTGAACACAGAGGAGCTGCAGGACAGACAGCCACCAGCACTTTAGCTCTGCCAGCTCCTCCCAAGGGGGTTTCTCCCCCAGTGTTTGTTGTCCATACAGAAAAATCCTTATGCCCCAGAGCTGGCGCTCCTTGCTCTAAGTGTGGTTATTTGTACTTTTCAGAGAGAAGTCCTTCAGAGACTGACCCTCATAGACATTTATATTCTCCTGGCAGCACTGAAGTAATCTTTTGGAGGAACCTGAAGGCACCAAGCCCTGTGGCAAGGGATGCCGCAGCATCCCACATTTGGAACCCTATATTTGCTGCACAGCAGCAATGCAGTCACAACTTCAGAGATTCACTTAGCTTGGAAGGGAACTTAGAGATCATTTTGTTCAAACCCCCCTGCCATGAGCAAGGAACCTTTCACTAGACCAGCTAACTCAGAGTCCCACTCAGCTGGTCTTGAACATTTCCAGGGATGAGGAGTTCACCACTGCTCTGGGAAACCTGAGTCAGTGCCTCACCACACTCAGAGTAAAGCTTTCCTAATTACATCTATTCTCAACCTACCCTCCTGCTCTTAAAATCCATTCCTCCTTGTCATGTCACCCACATCTTTAGGAAAATTCCCTCCCCAGCTCTCTTGGAGCCCCTTTGGGTACTGGAAAGGTCCCAAAGGTCTCCCTGGAGCCTTTTCTACTCCAAACTGAACAGCCCCAACTCTCTCAGCCTGTCTTGATGTGCTCCAGCCCTGTGATCAACTTTGTGGCTTCCTCTGGGCTTATACTAACAGGTCAGCACATTTCTTGTGTTGGGATCATTCAAGCCAGGTCTGCCACATACAGACAGACAATATTTTCACTGAACCTTCCACATCACATTTATCAGTTTTAACTATACCTGAAAACACACAGAGAGCAACAGAAGAAAACTCCCTGGCTTTGCCTTCCCATGGATCCTGCTCAACAGACCTGCTGCACCAGGAGACCAGCAATCAGGTTAGCAAACATGCCTCAGCTGCCCTTCACTAAAACAGACACACATCTTGTCTTGGAAAACTTTTATTGAACACATGTTTTGCAAGTGTTCATTTTTTCAGGCTCTACTTCCACGTTCCCGGTATTTTCTAACGCAATTTACCATCACTGCTCTCACAAAAGAATTACACCCTTTCTAAAATAATACCAGGGCTGTGTGACAGATCAAAAACCAGCAAAAAGCATCAGAGCAATTAGTGGTTCTGCTGCCTTTATGGCTCTGATTGGAATTCTGGTCTCCAGTGAGGAAATAGGGAGGCTCTGCATGCGGGCTCCATCTGCCGGCACGCTGCTCTCCCGGCCCTGCTCGGAACATAGTAAACTGAAACAAAAACCTACACAGCCATCAATTACATCTTCTTCCCTCAGCCTATGAATTTCAATAAATACACCATCTGTTCATCTTCTGTGTGGGAGTTCAGTCATCTTCTTGGCAGCAATATTATTCTAGAGCAATTACCTGTGTCTTTATCACCTATCATTGTGCTTCATCATCTTTTCATCATGTGTAAAAACCAGCCACTTTATTACTACAATTTCTGTAGGCAGCCCGGTCCTGTTAGTTACCATGGAGATGATCTGTCAAAAGAAGTCTACATTTAAAGAAGTAAAAGCTGTGAAAAGGAGGAGGAGAGAAGCACAAAGAGCCTGAAATGAACTTGTTTCTCTAAGTCAGAGTTTAAACACAAAAGGCACATCTCAGGCAGCAAGGCTGAGATGCCACTAACAACCTAGTTAGGGATCTATCAACCTGCCAATAAAGAGGATGAGTCAATGGCTCACAAGCATTACAATATGCCCAGAGGTCGGAGACTTGGCTTTAATCTCTCAGCCCAGCCCCATGACCCGCTCTTAGCAAGGCTCATTTCTTATTAAGATAAATCAAAAGATAAAGCTGGGGAGGGAGGACAGGCTGGGACAGGCAGGCGGCAGTGGCAATTCCCCCTCTCCACCTGCAGCCACAGCACCACAGTGACTCTTACATCAGCTGCACTACGCTTTATACCCATTCCTGAAATCTCCTGGAATTAATCTCTTCCTTCCCCAACTTCACTCTGGTTTTGCCCCACTTTCTCTCACCCCTTCCACGGATACCTGCTTAGCTCTGCTCTTTTGCTCTTTTCCTCACAGGGTGCACATTACTCTCCTCTTTCCATAAACCATACACACACTTGCAGCTGTTCCACCTCTCTCTTTCCAGATTCCCACATATATTTAAAAGCAGCTGTCAGTGCCAACTATTTACAGATGCTTGCTCCCTCGCCCACCCACATACCCTCCCTGCCTTCACTTCATGAAATCCTGCTTTTCCCTTTGATTTTTTTTTTCATCTCCTCCAGCCTTCCAACTCCCCATCCTTCCAAGCTGTAATTGCTCTCGTGTTACTGCAGGAAAAATATTAGCAAAGTACAAAGGACTTGCTGATGCTCTGTGTTTGCAGGATGCGTCATTAGCAGCCTTGAGCTGAGACACGCCGGGCTGCAAAACTGCTTTGGCTCAATTCACCCTCCTATCCCTGGAAGAAATAAGCAATCTCAGAGCTATCCAATTTGTTTAATACCAAGTACACATGCAGTGAGTTTTAATGGTGGGGATTGTCATTCTGAATTGCAAGGGAACAAAAAGTGACCACCTCTATTCGCTGTGCTCACAGCTACCTCCTGTAATTGATTTTCCACAGTCTTGCAAATCACAGAAAGACAGCTAGGGAGGGAGAAAACGTTTTCCAGAAGTTTTCCAGATTTAAAAGCACTTTAATTTCTGTCTGCCCACCTCGAAACTCAAGTTTCCTAAGTTCTAAGTGCCCATACTTCCCATGGATTTCTGCCTGCAGAAAGCTTTCTATGTTAGATAGCTGACTCTAAAGAGCCTCAAATTAGGGTGCTGCAAAATTGGAGGGGGGATTACAATAAAACATTAATCAGGAAAAGAGAGAGAGTCATGAAAATTAAAAAAAAAAATTAAAAACCAAACCAAAATAAACCTCACCTAAGGCTGTATAAGGAATGTGTTCCCGGAGTTCAAAGCAGAAATCTCATGGACAAAACCAAAAATATCAAATCTGGAAAAAATCAGCATGTGGTGACAAAACCAAAAATTTCAAATCTGAAAAAAATCAGCATGTGGTGACAAAATATGAACTAAGCATTAAAAAAACCACATTCTGATCTCATGTCTAATTTCCCTTGAAAATTTATTACGAAGCAAAAATTCTTCCCAGCTGCCCCCTTAGCAGAAATGCTGCTGAAGAGAGACTGAAACCACAGACAGATCAGACACTGCAACAGCTTCAGTTGCTGAGGAAATGGCACCCACACATTCCTCTTTATCTTTAAAGATGTGGGCCTTGTGCTTCCTCTCTCTCTCCAGATACCTTTTGCAGGCAGGTTGAGCCATCAGCTCCCATATGGAGCTTTACCTTCTGCAAGACAGGTCCAGGGAAAGTCACATTCCTGCTCTTTAGCTGTGCTGCTGCATAGATTGGATGGAGATGGAGAAGTGCCCAGGCTCAGAAGCGGTTTCCAGCATCCTGGGCCAACTCGGGCCGTCGCTTGGTAGGCAAGCTGTAGGAACTTCTGCTAACCTCATTTCCTCCAGCCAAGCCTTGCAGACAGGCTCAGTGGATGCGGCACAGCATCTCTGTGCCCTTGCAGAGCAGATGCCCTCCACCAGCAGCATCTGTGCTGCCTCTGCCCTTGGCAGGTGCTGGCAGGGAGCCAGGACAGGCGCTGGCTCCGCTTTTCCCTCTGCTTCCCCGCAGGTCTGCAGGGACAGCAGGAGCTGTGCCCACAGGGAATGCTGCCTGCCCTGCTCCTGGGGCTGCTCTGCCTGGGGCAGTGACACCCCAGAACATTTCACACAGCCACCATGGGGCACTGAGGGCAAGGTCCTCATCTGCCACTCCCTTACTCCCGAACCCTTGGCAGCATTGCAAAAATCGCTGTTTCTGCTTTGCTTGAGCAGAAAAAACTGCTCACTGACTGTCCCCAGCCAGGGCTGTGTGCTTGCACACTGATTCTCCCTCTCTGGGGCTGTTACAAGGGGTTGCAGGAGGGGACAAAGGAAAGCAATGTGGGGGTTGTGGTCCCAGCCTGGCCACCCACGGCTTGTGAAAGACACGTGGAGTGAGCAGCAGAGGATGACAGACAGACAAGGATAAAAACAGAGTATTGGATAAAGAAGAATTGCTTCTACTCTTTCCATTAAATCAAATGCACATGAGCCAACCCTTTGCACACCTGACTCGTTAAAATGGCCAAGACACCCACCAGAAATGGGCCTTGCAGCTCCCTTGACAGGCCAGAAAAGAAGGAACCAGTATGACCCCCCTCCCTGCCCTGCAGAGAGCCAAAAGCACATTTCCCCAGGAGCTGCTGCTGCACTGACAGCCCAGGTCACTGCTCAGACCAGGCAGGAATTGTTCTGCTGGCCAGAGTGGCACAACTGAGGGTGGGGGGCTTGCCAAGGGGATCACTGGGATCTACAGCAGCCCCAATAACACCATCAGGCCCTGCACCTTCTCAGAGCGCCTGCTACAGCACTGCAGAGCCCTCACCACTGCTCCTGACCTGGGTCTGTGCCTGGACAGGGAGCAGAAGTTATTTGCTCACCCCTCAGCAGCAGCACAACACATCTACAACCCCCCTCAGAGCCAGCGCTGTTTTGCAGAGAGAGCCAAAAACTCCACAACTTTGTGAAAGTTGTAAAGCCAGTATGTTTATTATTACAGCGCCAGACACATGCAGAGATCTCTCTCCTTAAAAGGCATGCGTACCTCTGGGAACTTCAGGTCCCTTTTTATCCCTCTCTCGGATACATACGCATACAATTTCACAATAGGTTCATAAATATTCATTTTTACAAATTTATGAATCTCACGTGACATTTCCGCTAGTTCTTCTTTATCAGAAAGAATTCCTAGGTCAGGTTGACTTGCTCTCACAGCAGTCTCTATCACCCTCTGTCTCCCCCCATTTATCTCTGTCCTTCACTGAAGCAACTTCACTGAGCCTAGGTTCTGCAGTCAGGCTAAATAGCTATGGTTTCTAACCACAGACTCAACTCAAAAATGTACATTTCGCCTAAATCAAGATGGATTTCTACCCTGGAAAATTTCCACTTTGCCTCATTGTGACCCTCCAGCTGCATGCGCATCTGGCATGGCAGCAGACAGAACATGGGCTTTGGCTGCCTTCAGGTGACACCTGCAGCCCAGCACTGCCATGTCCTGTAGGAGCAGCCCTGGGCATGGGAATTAACAGGTGGGCTCAGCAGATATCGTGGTCTGGGCTGGTGTTTGGCAATCCCAGGGTAAAACAACAGTGGCTGCACAAAGGGATGGGATATGGCATGCCAGATGCTCATCCAGCACAAGGTCACTGTTGCTTGATTTTTCTTCATTGGGCCACCTAAGCTGTGCTTTGAACTGTCATAAATTTATTGCACCCAGTGATCCAGCATCACTCAGTTCCAAACCAAAAGGTAGCAGGAGCACAGGAAGAGGCTACACACCAATGCTGATGGCAGGGACAGAAACCAGGAGCTAATTTGCCAGTCTGAAGGATTAGCTTAATGAAGAGGTACCATTAACACCTTTCACTTTTCCCTTTAACTTTGTATAAAGCCAAAGACAAAGCAGTGCTGACTTCTGTGATCAAAGCTGTGTTAATTATTTCAATTCCCGGCATGTTTCTACCCTCGGTTCAGCAACAGCCTTGACTTGTTCCTTAAAAACTTTAGCAATTCCTGGCCTCACCCTGGGGCAGCAATTTCCTGGCAGTGCTGGGCAGAGTGTGCAGTCAGCACTACCCACAGCAGCCTGCCTGGCAGAGCAGCAGAGCTGGGCTGGACTCGATTCAAAGGCTGAGGAGATGGAGAGACACAAACCATCAATTCTGCCAACAGCCAGGTGGAGAAACAGGAGTTCCCGCAGAGATTTGGGAAGTAAAAAGGTCAGAAGATCTCAGGTTATCACATCCCCTGTTGTTCTCGTGTCACTTTGGGAGTGCGCACACTTTTTAAATTTTCCGTACACATTGCTGATTTATTGGCTGTTGCACGGGGTTTTACAGCTTTTTCATTAAACAGCAATTAGAGCAGGCAGCCAAAGTCAAGTCAGACCCGTGCACTGAAGAGGCAGAAAGTCCTGAGCAAACAGTTTTTCCTTCCTCATTTTAGGCTTGAGGAAGAAAGTGACACTGGATCTAGCTGATGCTTCACCTCATGTCTGCAGGTAGTTGCATGCAATCTTAGTGAAAATTCTTGAAAATATCATTGTCAATTCCCTTCGTGTGGCTTCCTGCCCTGGTTACATACAGATATTTCAAGAACAGAGTGAAGCTCTGTGCTGACTTTTGCTGATATTGATTCACAGGGCCAGCAGAGCCCCTCAGGGACACCTTGCTTTGTACCCCTCACAGAAATGCAAGCACACAGCATCTGAATTTCAGCCAAACACACCAGCAATCCATTTGCACACTTCTCCTGCACCAGGTAAATCCGGAGTCCTTCAGCCATAATTTGTCAATTTTTTTTCCTTCTACTTTAAAGCCCAAACTCAAGATGAGGTTCCCAGACAAGAGGCTGCAAGTCCTTAGGAAGCTCAGAGGAATTATCCTCTCCAGGGAACTGCTCATCACACAGGTTGCTGCCAGCATGGAAAGACAGTTAGGATTCTCCTGACTAATGAAAAACTACCAAAGCAGCATATAAATACTTGCATCAAAAACTACTGTTGTGTCTTATTTTCTAGACTGGGAGGAATCAAAATACTGTGATTGCATCTCATGTCTGGTAGCTTAATGGGGGTTAAAAAATGGACAATTTAAAGGCCTAGTAAAAAAAATTATGAAACAAAAAACACCAAAAAAAAAAAAAAACCAAAAAAACCCAAACCCAGGAAAAAAAAAAAAAAAACAAAAAAAAAAAAAACTGTAGAAAACATGTGACACAAGGAGATACAAAGAAAGGGGGAAAAAAATCCCTATGGGTAGAATGGAGATTATCTGATCTCTGTGCTTAAATTGCAGTAAGTAAATCTGTCAGCAGTGAGTTAGATACAATTCATCTGGGTGTGGGGCCAAGGGATGGATCTGTGGTCCTGCCCAGCTTTATTTTCTGTGATTATCTGTGCTCCTCAGCACTCATAATTCAGCACACACTCCTGGTGCTTAGTGTACAAAGCCAGGCAAAACAGGACTTGTTTCCCATTTTGCTCAAGCTATAGATTTTCCTCATTAAAATAACAATATCTCCACTTACCCTGGGGTCCTAAACATCCAAACAAATAAGAGTAAAAAATAACCACAAGTAAACAACAAAAAAGAGAGCGATTCTACAAAAAGAAAGTCAGTATTAAAACCCGTTAGGCAGAGGAACACAGCATCTATCAAATTTATTGCTTGGTTCCAGGACTTGGGAAGAGTCTCTTCATTTCCTGTACCTCTGGAGTATTTACTATGTCCCCTATGAGCTAAGTCTCCCAGAGTCATTTTAATGTCATGTTCCAAGCACTTCAGTGTTGTAAATCATCGATTTTTATCTTCTCCTCCCAATCAATGCAAAGATATTTATGCTGAACACATAAAAGCACTTGACACTATAGAGAAACCAATTACACCCTGCGAGACGTTTGCTTCTGGTCATTGACATCATGGAATTATCCATTACACTTTGCACATGCCTGCCATTTACAGGAAAGCAGTGTGACCTTGCCTGCCTGCAGTTTGCATCCCTGCATCCTGGTGGAGCAGCAGGAGCTGGAAGCAGAGATGTGCTGTCCTGATTTTTTAAGATTTTCTAAGCCTTCTGATGTTTACA
>JAHXMQ010012340.1:22506771-22563556 GCA_020466415.1 Ammodramus savannarum pratensis
GTTTTGCTGCTTTGGAATGTGATTTGGAGATTGTTTATCCAACAGGTGGTTGTTTGATTGGTTCCATGTGAATTGTTTTTAATTAATGACCAATTACCATCAGCTGTGTTGGACTCTGGAGGAGAGTCACAAGATTCATTAGTATCTTGTTAAGCCTTCTGTAAGTATCCTTTCTGTATTCTTTAGCATAGTTTAGTATAACATCATATAATATATAATATACTATACCATAACATATAATGCTATAACATACTATACTATACTAGATGATAATATAATATAATATAATATAATATAATATAATATAATAACACAAAATAATAAATTAGCCTTCTAAGAGCATGGAGTCAGATTCATTCCCTCCTGCCACAAGGGACCCCAGAAAATACCACACCAGACAGATTTATTCTGGCTACAGTCACCCTTCCCTCCACAGCTCCACGGAAAGACTGGAAAATTTTATTATCATTCTGTGTTTGCCAGTGCTTCAAGGAGGGCTCCCACATCCCCCTTCTGCCGAGTGCCAGGCAGGTCCTTCTGTCTGTCCCCCATCCCACACACCAGGCTGGCAATGACTGCATCAAACCGCAGGGCAGGCAGGCACTGAAGCACCTGCAGATTGTCTGGACCACCCCAGCATCCCTGTGGCTCCCATACTCCATGGCACTGGCAGACAGGTTCAGGGATTAGCCAGGAGCCAGCCCTTCCCTCTTGGCAAAGCTGCAAGAGACTTGTTAAGTCTCAGCGGGATTTGCATTCCTGACGCCCACCAGAGCCTGTCTTGCACTTTCCAAGGTAGCAGCAGCAATTCACACCATCCCAGCAGAGCCCTGGCAGGTCTGTGCTCCCTGGAAAAGGACCCAGCACCGAGGGGTGTCCCAGCAGGTGCTGCTGCCCCATCCTCAGCATCAGATTCTCCCCCATGTCCCCTGCTCAGCAATGGGAAGGAGCTTTCCTGCCACACTGTGACTGACAGTGATGTGCCCTGCTGCCACACAGCTCAGGGCTTGCTTTCTCACAAGTTAGACAGAAAAGTGTTTCCCTCAGCACTGACACAGCCAGCATTAGCTGAGGAATAACTGTGCTGAGCAGGACCATGCAGGAGTGCTGTGCTTCCCCCAGCACTGATAACTTTGCTGTGCTTCCCCCAGCGCTCCTGCCAACTTTTCCTTCCCACCTCAGGCGCTTGCTCAGATTTCCTCTGAAATTGGCACATGCCTGTAGCTCCAGCAGGTGAGGAGCAAGCCCTCACAACTTGCTCAAGTGAGCTGAAATTGGTTTTAAAACCTTGGTAAAAGCTTGAGTTCTGCAGCTTTTCAACAGCAATGTGCAAATTGGCTAACAATCTCTTGTTACAAGGTCTTTTAAGACTAAACTATCCAATTAAGAGCTGGCACCTAGATTATTTTCCCTTTTAACCCAATAACTGATCCCTGGAAGCCTGCAATGGGGACTTTTCTGTCCAATTACAAAACATCACCCAAACCCATGAAGAAGGAGTAAGAGGAAGGTAAAGAAGGACAACCTGCCTCCACCCTAAAACCTCCATCTTGCAGAAAGTATTGCCAGTGAAGTTGGGGAGCTGTGATGGTTACATCAGATCCAGCCTGCAAGCCATGAGCACAGCTTTAATGAGAGCACATAAAGAGAGGGAATATTAAACTCCAGGTCATTCTCTCTCCCCGCAAGTGCAAGAATTACCAAAGCAGTGACACCAGCAGAAGCTTTAGGGCCCACAGTCATCATGTTTGCTTTTCTACATTCCCCAGTGACCCAGCTGAGTGAGGCAGAATTATCTCTCATTAGTAGAACGATTAACTTTCTGTGTGCCCAGGCACTGCTTACACTGAATCTATTTTATATTTCTGGACTTTTCCTTAGAGAGTGTTGAGGGCTTTACCTCTTGTTGTTAAAACAGGCAGAATTCAGCCAAGTTCACTGCAGATCACCCCCATTTACAGGAGGCCAAATCACTCAGGGGGAAAAGGGCAATAAAAAGCACAACTGTATTTAAAAGCCAACAACCATATTTTGATTCTCAGATTTTAGGAAGAACAAAATCCCTCCCTCCTTTTATTTATCCACTTCTGAACACCTGGAGCATCAGGCAGGAAAGGGATTGTGTGAGAACACCAAGCAGAAAAGATGTCCCTTATCTTAAAGGAGTTGCACACAAAAGAAATGCTAATGACAAGAACTTGCAGCACATCAAATCAATGTCATTAAGCCCTTTGGCTATCTCCCTTCTCCGAAAATTCAAAGCAGTCTTAAATAATAACAGTATGAAATTAAGCTGATTTCTTGCTCTTTAATCTAAATGAAGACAGCACACATGGCTCAGTTTTAAACTATAGAGGAAATAACAAGCTCCATTCAGAAGGAGGCTGTAGACAGGAATTTGGCATCATTCTGTTTATCTGCTTTACAGTCATACCTTATTTAATTAGGAAACACATAGGGAAAGTAATTGGTACAAACAAAAATTAGCAGTAATCTCTACTACAGTAATAGCTATGCTGCATTCATCAGGCAGCAGACAGTCTGATTCACAAAGTGTTGCCAACAGGTCTCCTACTTGAAAATTCTACATTTTGGTGTCTGAAAGCCAGGGTGGTCTGACAGGCAGCTTGTTCCATTCACCTGGACAAACACCACCACCAGCAGCTTTTCCAGAAAACATAGAGAAGGTGGATAGGTACTGCTGGAAAAGAGAATTAAGTCACAGTAGAACTGTGGCATTTGTAGGTCTCATGTACCTTCTCTTTAAAGGCAGAATTAAGAAATTAAAGAAAGCAGATAGAAGGGAGAGAGGAAACACTGCTTTCTTTTTTTTAAAAAGGATTCTTCTGGAAGCATGTATAAGCAATTTTCCTTCTCTCTGGTTCAAATGAGAGCATCTTATTTTTCACCTCAGTTATGTAAAGTCCTCTCTGTTATCCACAGCCCCTCCTTCCCTCTCATCATCTCTCATTTGCACAGATGAACAAGATGTTCTCTGCTTAGAAAACAAACAAATAGGTGTTTCAGAAGCATCAGTTACCTAATGCTGAGCCCACATACAAATCCTTTGCATCCACCCAGAGGAACTGCTTGGGGTAATCTCTGTCACTGTGATATTTTCTGAAAATCCCTTCGCCAGGATTTCTTCTCCTGGGAAGCTCCAGCTTCTCCCTGTTTTGCTGCTTTGGAATGGGATTTGGAGATTGTTTATCCAGCATGTGAATTGTTTTAATTTAATGACCAATCACAGTCTAGCTGTGTCAAGGCTCTGAGGAGTCACGGGGTTTTTGTTATTCATTCTTGTTAAGCCTTCTGATGTCTCATTTCTCTTTCTTTAGTATAATTGTAATATAGTATAATATATTATAAGGTAACGTAATGTAATATAGTATAGTATAATATAATATAATATAATATAATATAATATAATATAATATAATATAATTAATATAATATAAATAATGTATTCACCCTTCTGAGAACATGGAGTCAAATTCCCATCTCTCACTCCATCCTGGGGACCCTCACAAACACCACACTCCTCTCTCCTGCTGTGAAAGGCAGTCGAGTTTAATTTGGAAGAAGCATTGCTACCTTGAAATTTGATAGAAATCCCTCCTGTGCTGCCTTACAGAGGGATGCTGGTAATACAGTCAAAACTCAAACACCTCCCTGCAGGATTTCAGCCCTGATTCCTCCATGCCCAGCCCTGAAACACCCCATGCACATGAGCAGCACAATCCACAAAGTCTGGAGACGTGAACCCTCTCATAGAGCAAAACTCCATGCCAAGTGCTCATTAAATACCCATCCAGCCATATATAAGCTTTTTATGGGGCAGCAGGGAGCTCCTGAGCCCTTGTGACAGCAGGAGCAGGCTGCAGGCTGTGTCTGCACACCCTGAGGACAGACTGACACCCCCATCACCCCCCTGCCACTCTGGATGCTGCCCTGCAATGTTATCAGCAGGCAGGTGTGTGTGTGTGTGCGTGTGTGTGGCACATCTGAGCTCCCACCTGAGGGGAATTCAAAACGTTCCAGCACAAGGAAATGTTGCTTCAAGCTGTGCTCTGCTGACACAATGATTTATTGATTTATCTCTCTACAAGGGAAACAGGAGCACATCCAGTCAGAGGGTGTGTTGCATTATAAGGCTGTGCTGGAGAAGGGGAAAAACAATGTGAAAACAAATAGTTCTTGTGTGGACTCTGCTAGGTGCACAGGAGGCATGAGCTTTGGTTTGCTTGTTTCCTTAAATTCTACACAAATAACACCCTTTTTTGGTTGTTTGTTTTTTTTTTTTTTTTTTAAGAGATTAAAACATTTTCAAAATTAGTACTCCCAGTCTAATGTTCAAAGCTCCTCTAAAAAGAGGGCTAAGACTTCTTGGTACAAAAAATTTTCATCAATCAAAACTCCCTGTGAAATAACAAAAATTACTGCTTAATTCTACCTTCTTTTTATCTGTTTTAAGCAATTATCCTGCAGAGTAGGATTCCTATGAACAAATCCGGGAGGCTCTCCCATCATAGGGATGCTGCACTGCCCTCTAGAGCCTCTCTCACTTTCTCATTCCAGCATCGAGGCAAAAATTCTTATGTAATCGGCTCTAAAGACACCACAGAGGGGAGTGCTGTCCACCAGCTATGAGCCATGGCCAGTAATCAAGACAAGAATTCAGGTTCAAACTCTTCAGGTGGTTTTGTCAGTGTATTTTGGACAATATTTCACCTGCCCCTGCCTCTGTTTAGGAAGGCACGTCTATGAAATAAGATATGGTCTTTTAGGAAGGACTTTAAATATCAAATAAAAATTTGATAACAAAATAAAATAAATAAATAAATATTCTATCAAATAAAAAAACAAATATTTTATTTTTAATGGCTTGCTCCTTTCCCTAAAGCCACAAATATCCCTGTAACTCAGACCACAGGATGAAGAATCTACCTGGTCCTTTCAGGATGGAAAATTGCTGCTCTCAGACCTGCTGCATCCAAATTCTGTGCAGTGCTAGAGAAAGATGGATATTGCTCCTGTGAGTGCTTTGCTTTGGTTTAAAATTAGTTTTAGTTCCTTTCTCTCAGATTCATAATGAAAGATCTTCCAACACAGCTCACTACCATACCTGCATACCTTCAAGCAGCTGAATGTAATAATTTTTTCCATTCATAATCCAGCAAGGAGAGGATAAAACACACCTTAACCCTGACATATCAAATGTCTCTGTCACTATCACATCCTAAGAGCCACATGGACACATTTGCATCACGCTTGTAACAGGAGGTGGGTTGGTACCTCATCCTTCTCCTCTGGCATTGGCAGAGCATCCTGTACACATCACTCCAGACCTCCTGCTTCACATCCACATTCTGTGCCCACAGGGGATGTCTGCCTTGATGTCCTGAAAGACACAATTTTGCCCACAAAAAGGTATTGGTTTCTCTGGGTCTGGATTGAAGGCACTCCAGACTTAGTTCATGTTTGGACTCAGGTGTTTATTATTTCTTATCAGCCTCACAACCAAGAGTTCTGCAGCTTTTCAATAGCAATGCGCAAATTGGCTAACAATCTCTTGTTACAAAGTCTTTTAAGACTAAACTATCCAATTAAGAAAGGACACCTAGATTATTTTCCCTTTTAACCCAGTAACTGATCTCTGGAAGCCTGCAATGAGGATTTTCTGTCCAATTACGAAACATCACACAAATCCATGAAGAAGAAGGTAAAGAAGAACAACCTGCCTCCTCCCTAAAACCTCCATCTTGCTTCATATTTATTTCTATATTCTAAGATGCCAAACTCTAGGTTTTCCACCCTGTAATATTACACACTTCTAACCAACTACACACCTGTAATTCCAGTGCTATCAATCAATTTTGGAAGCCTGTTCCATGACCTCAGGTCAAATGCAGTGTTCTCTTGTGGGTCTGTGCCTTTAAGCACAGAAAGCTTAAAATTCTCAGCATCCAGGAGTCCAACAAAAAGGGGATGAAACAAGGACAGGACTTGGTTTGGTCACTGCCCACATCAAACTGCACGAGTGCTGTGGGACAGGATTAATTTCAAACATGTAACAGGACGTGTCTGAAGGGACACAGACATACAAAGTGCTCTTCAAAGGGCCCAGAGATGTGGCTGAGCACCCTCCTGCTGCCTGCTGACCTTTGCAGCACCACTGAGATCAGGGCTGGAGAAGGAGGGCTCTGCTTTGTGAGCCACACAGGGAAAAGGGAGCAGCAATAAGGAGCGCTGGGGAAAAAGCAAAAAAGAGAGAAGAATGGCTGCCCAGTTGCTAAAATACATGCTGGGGATTACAAAACCAGGGCTGCTGGGATGCTCTCAAGGAGGTTTGAGTTTATATTCAGACTTACACAGCCACAGGAAATGAAGACTCTCTAGAAGATGGTCCTGGACAACGCCCAGACCAAGTGTTGAATTACAGTGGGAACATCAGGGACTGCATTTTGTGCTCGCCATTTCTAGTCACAGAGGAAGGGAGCACAGGACACAGCTCTTAAGAGTTTTTCTGGCTACATGCCAGTGTCTGGAAGAGGACTGAGGTCTCAGAGAGGCATCACAATCCCTTAGTCTCCAGCAAGCATCATAAAATAGTCAAGAAGTTAGAGATTTTGGGGTATTCTCTGAAGTTTACCTGTTTTGCTGAGCTCCACATCATCTCTGCTGCACCTTGTCCCACCCAGCTTGAGCTTACACAGAAATTAGAGCACATTAAACTCACTCTGTGGTCTAACCTTGAGATCTTCTATCTCCTTTTCTATTAAAGTCAGAAAAGATCACCTGTCTGCTAAAACACACATTCTCCTGGATGTCACAAACACAGCTATGAAGTCTTTAACTCACCAAGGCTCAGTGTAACCAAATCCCTGCTCCCTCTCATGACACAGGGACTTCCCAAAGGCAAACTTACTCTGCAGCTCCTCTCCCTGCCCCTCTCCTGCAGGCTGGGTCCCCAGGAGAACCCTTGGCTGTCCCAGTTTGGGTCTGAGCTTGGCTCCTCTCAGCTGGAAACTGGAAGGAATTTACTCTTGTTCCTCACTCTGAGGAACAAGATGTGAATGGAAAACTGTGTCCTTGTGTTTTAAATGCTTCCCAGCCCTCCTGAAAGTTTTACATCCCTCTGGCTTATCCATCCTCACCTGCACTCCCTTCCCTGCTGCTCTGTCCTCAGAGATGGGCTGCAGTCTCTCAATCCAAGACAAAGTTGGAAAGATTTTAAGTTGGCCAAATGTACATCACACTGAGTCACAGTCAATTAACCTAATAAAGAATTTCTCTCATCAAAACATACGTTTCTGGGCTGGCAGTTTCTGACTCAACCACAATTCATTCAATCTTAAGGAAAAATCATTAGAAAAACCATCTGTTCTCCTTAAATAGAGGAGCTATTTTTGTGTTCATAATGAGCCCAAGTAATTATAAAACAAGTGGAGTGGGTTTCAAAAAGAAAAATAAAAAGAGAGGGTAAGAGAGCTGCTACCTTGTGATAATCATGGTGCTAACACATTTCCAGCCATGTGGAGCTCAGGCCTTACACTCCTCACCTTATTATACAACATGTGCCCCATTGACATCCCATTAGCACAGTAAAAGCTGCAGGGAGGCACTGGGGGCAGAGTGCAGAAGAGTGAGATTTGGTGAATGAATATTTACATACTAGAGCTGAACAGCAGCAGAATCCCGAAGTTAAAGTTCTCAGAGGAAATGGTGACACGGTCCCACGCAGCTGCTATTTTTATGTGCCAAATTCAAGACTTCATTCCTCAAAATCATCAGTCAGTTGACACCTAATCCTAGGGGATCTGACATTTTTTGCATTAAAATTCCCTGGGCACCCACCTGCTCACAGAAACCATGACAGCATGATCCAAAACAGCAGAACTCTTTCATACCTAATCCTCCCTATAACCCAGAGCACAGAAACTTCTGCCTACGTTTCCTGCTGAGATCATCCATTACTAAAGAGATGAAGCACCATGTGAGATCATGTGGGCAGCACTTTTCCTTTCCAGCATGGCTACAAGGTGGGCCAGTGGGGCACTCACATTGTCTGGAAAAATCCCTTCACCCAGGGTTTTTCTCCTGGGAAGCTGAGAAGCCTCAGAAAAACGGAAAACAACTCTTATCTCTTTTGCTTCTCCTTTGTTTTGCTCATGTGGAATGTGTTTGGAGATTGTTTACCCACAGGTGATTGTTTCAATGGATTCTGGTTCACATTCTCTGGAAAAATCCCTTCACCCAGGATTTTTCTCCTGGGAAGCTGAGAAGCCTCAGAAAAATGGAAAACAATTCTTATCTCATTTGCTTCTTCTATGTTGTGCTCACATGTGGAATGTATTTGGAGATTGTTTACCCACAGGTGATTGTTTCATTGGATTCTGGTTCACATTCTCTGAAAAATCCCTTTGCTCAGGATTTTTCTCCTAGGAAGCTGAGAAGCCTCAGAAAAAAGGAAAACAATTCTTATCTCATTTGCTTCTTCTGTGTTGTGCTTACATGTGGAATGTGTTTGGAGGTTTGTTACCCACAGGTGATTGTTTCATTGGATTCTGGTGCGAGTTGTTTTGGCTCTTTGGCCAATTAGGGCCAAGTTGTGCTGAGACTCTGGAAAGAGTTACAAGTTTTCATTATTAGCTTTTTAGCATTCTCTAAGTATCCTTTCTGTATTCTTTAGTATAGTCAGTATAATATTCTTTAGGATAATATAGTATTATAAAGTAATAAGTTAGCTTTCTGAGAACATGGGGTCCAATGCATCATTCCTGCCTTTATTGGGACATTTCCCAGCAAATACAATAAGCCAGCCCTGAGGGGAAGTCCTGGCTGTGCCCAGAAGGATCTGAGCCCCACCATGCTCACTGCCCTGGCCTGTGGGACCCTCCTGAAGAATTCTCTCTCAGTACACCCTGCTGGAGCTGCTCCTTTTAAATGTTCAGTGGACCAAAGAGAAAGCCAGAGGAGCACAAGCCCATTGTGAACTCCATTGTGAGGGAGCCTCCTGACCCAAGGCAGCCGTGACTTTCTGGCTCATGCTGCAGTGATTGCTGCTGCCAAGCACAGAGAACATGGGCAGCAGCTCAGGAATCTGAAACTCCTCTTTGCAGCCCAAGAAAGGGGAAAAATCTACCTTTATGCTGCTCTGCCTCTCACATTGACTGACACACAGGCTGCAGGGCTTCCCAGTGTGGTGGTGCTCACAGGGGTCCCAGAAGGAGGGAAGAGATGACAATCCTGACTCCATGTTTCAGAAGGCTGATTTATTATTTTATTATATATATTATCTTAAAAGAAAATTATATATTAAAGCTATACTAAAAGAATAGAAGAAAGTATTTCATCAGAAGGTTAGCAAGGAATAGAAAGGAATGAATAACAAAAACTCATGACTCCCAGAGAGCCCAAGCCAGCTGACTGTGATTGGCCATTAATTAGAAACAACCAGCATGGACCAACCAAAGATGCACCTGTTGCATTCCACAGCAGCAGCTAATTATTGTTTTTCTTTTTCTCTGAGGCTTCTCAGCTTCTCAGGAGAAAAATCCTGGCAAAGGGATTTTTCAGAAAATATCATGGGGACATCCCATGGAGACACCTGGCAGTTACTGGGTCTGTAGGACTGCTCTGTTTCGGGTCTGACAGAAGCTTCTGGACATTGCTGCAGTGTCAGGGAAGGAAACCTTCCCTCAGGGTCCCCAGCTCTTGGGTGAGTAAGCCAAGCACAGCTCCCAGTTTTCCATTGCCCTGGAGGAAGATAGGGGAAGTGAAGAGGGTAAAGAACTGAACCAAAAAAAGCAAGGAAGCAATGGGAAGGTAAATGGGGAGAAGAGCAGCTCTGGAAATCTGTCCCTGTGCCTTCAGCACAGTCATTCAAATAAATGATGGCATATCCTGCACAGTCATTGCTGTGGAAGCACTGAAAACAAATGTGCCCACTACAATCACTCCTTCCCCCCTTGAGATTTCCTGTTGGGAATCCTTAAATCCATTCCTTTCCTCTAAAGGGGGGACCTGCATCTCTGTTCCCAGAGTTGTAGCACATTTAATTTATTTGCTGTTTTTCCTAACTCTGTAACACTTGGACCCAAGTCAGCGCAAAAGAGAAGGTCAGCTTTGTTTTACATTTCTGTTCCTAGCTCCTGGTTTTGCAGGAGAAATATCTGGAAACCAGAGGTGAGCAGAGCAAAGGTCAGTCATGGTGTGTATGCTTTTTGAGACTTAAAACTAGTGATTTTTCAGCATTAGCTTACAGGGTTGGGAGCAAGTGGCAACACTGTCACCTTGGCATCTTCACAGAGCCTGAAGGATGTAGTTCTTGGTAGGACAAGAAGTAGTGGCTTCAAACTGAAAGAGAGTAGGTTTTGATTAGTTATTAAGAAGAAATTCTTGTCTCTGAGGATGCAGAGGCCCTGGCACAGGTTGTTCAGAGAAGCTGTGGCTGCCCCATCCATGGAAATGCTCCAGGCCAGGTTGGATGGGGCTTGGAACAGCCTGGGATAGTGGAAGGGGATGGCAGGAGAGTTGGAACAAGCTGATCTTTAAAGTCTTTTCCAACTCAAACCATTCTGTGACTCAGACACACCTAAACCAATTTTCAGAGTGGCAAGGAACAGCACATCCATCCTCTGCCACACCTGACCTTTCCCAGTGATAAGGAGGAAACCATGGGCAGCACCAGAGCAGGACACACTGAGCTGTGCCAGCACAGACAGGACAGTTTGAGGGCTCCTCCTGCAGGGACAACTTTCCATTTGTCTTTACTAAATTACAGTAAATTTACTAAATCTGTCTTTACAAAATTTTGTCATTTTGGACAGATCAGGTCATGTGGCCTGGGTTGCTGGGCAATGAGAAAGGTGAGGTTAAAGGTGAGCCCCAGTATTTGGGCTAAATTGAGAATATCATCAGATGCAGTCAAGACTCTTTAACTGGGTGGTGGGATGTCACTGACATATTTTATGAAAAATTATTTTGCTGGGATTTTTTCTCCTGAGAAGCTGAGAGGCCTCAGAAACAAAATGATTATCTGCTGCTGTGGAATGCAACAGGCGCATCTGTGATTGGTCTCATGTGGTTGTTTCTAATTAATGGCCAATCACAATCCAGCTGTCTTGGACTCTCTGGTCAGACACAAGATTTTATTATCATTCCATTCTTTTCTATCCCTTGCTAGCCTTCTGATGAAATCCTTTCTTCTATTCTTTTAGTATAGTTTTAATAGATCATTTTTCTTTCAATATGATATATATTAAAATAATAAATCAGCCTTCTGAAACATGTAGTCAAGATTCTCATCTCTTCCCTTGTCCTGGGATCCCTGTGAACACCACAACATTGGGATCACTATTTTCCACCCATGAAGTGTACAAATATGTAATTAATGCACAGTTTGGTGCATGTCTCATGGTTCAGTCCATGACAATGGCATGAGGCTCCTGGAGCCAGGCAGGAGAACCACTGTGATGCACAGCAGGAGCAGCACAGGCAGAAAAACCTGCAGCTTGTCAGATCCCTCACTCTGAACTGCCCCAAAAACACAGCAGAACTTCCCAATGCAAATCATGGCAACAGAAATACACCCTCATTTGATTACAGGCTGTCTTCCAACTTCAGCATGAAATGCATTCTGCTTCCACTGAAAATCTGTGATACAACAATCATATAAAATCCAATTAACAACATTATACTGAAATGCAGGGAGCAAAGCAAGTCATTCAAACTGCAGAACAGAGCCCAAAGCACTGCTGCACAATGCTGTGAGCATTTGTACATCTCACCTCTTACAGCTTCAGTAAAAACTCAGCAAGCATTTGCTCTGAAGTGCAGCAACAGAACCTCCTGGGTTAATTTTTCAGCAGGGCTCCCAGTACATTTGTATCCCTCCACATGATGACCAATGAATATAATTGCAGTGTTGATGATATAGAAATTCTTAAGTCATTTTTGCACAAAGAAAATTAAATAATTTGTTACTCTATGCATGTTTCATGGAGCATGCACATCATTTAAACACTTTAAAGGCAAGTATCACAACTTCACCAACTAAAATCTACACCTCCATCAAGCAATAATAGGTATTTTACCTAAATGTGTAGCTCTGAAGTAAATCATGAGGCAAAAATATCAGCTTCTATAACAAATAACCTTCTAGTCCTTGTGGCAATGAATAAAAAATGCCTTCTTTCCTTCTATCTGCTCCTCTGGAGAGAAACTCTGAAGATTTCAAGTGCTGCAAAACAAGAAAGAGGACAATACCCACGCACACATGAAGCATTTTGTGTGATTTCTATGGTGATTGTGTTGTTCCTCAGGGTTGACTCAAAGTTTTTAAGCACAAAGCATAACCAAGGCTCATTATGCAAAATGGGTTTCAGACAACAAACCTTCTCAAGTATTTTCAACAGAAGTTATTGATGGAAAATGTTGGTTCCAAAGAGCCACTGGGGAACAAGAGAGAAGAAATACCCACTCTAGAGCAGTGCTTCATGCCCCCTGCCATTGTCTGATAAATACATAAAAAATCCTTTTCTGCAGACAACAGCCTCAAAATGCCAATAATTGCCTTTAAACAGTGGCCCAAATGTTTACCTTGAGATCAAACTCACATCACCAGCAGGAATCAGCATTGTGTAGATGCCTCCTCTTTGCAGAATCCCTCTCCCCACACTGGTACCAATAATGCTTGGGAAAGGAGAAAGTGCCACACCAAAGAGCAATGAATTCTTATAGAAAGAATTCTTCTTTCAATTGCAGTGAGACACCAAAAGGACCTGAGTAGACCTTTGTTAAAATTACTGGGTTTTTGTTCAGCTACAAAACATTTTTGTTCCAATAGAGCTTCAAGCCCTTGGTTGTGAGGATGATGTGATAGGAAACATTTGGGGGATTTTTTTTTTTTTTAATTTATGTACATTATCTGAATATGCTCCCTAAACACTTCTGAGATGAAAACCACATTTTGATTTTCCACATTTTTATAAGAAGTGTTTAAGTGTTTGAAAACTCTGGTTTTGACCCAAAAATAAGTAGTTCTGGCATCTGAAAGCCTGTATTTTTTTAGATTAACAATTTTAAAAACACACCTACTGTAGTGGTAACTATCTGAAAGTTCCCAAATGCTTTCAAACCCTTTCAAAGCCAATGAAGGCTAATTAGGACTGACTCCCAAGTCCTTGAAGGCACACAGTGCCTTGTGCATTTGAGTCAGTAAATATTATTATTATTATTATTATTATTATTATTATTATTATTATTATAGATGTATATAATTGTATTATTAGATAGAATAGATAATATATTATATATTATTATTTATAAGATATTATATACTATATAATATTATGCAATTATTATGTTTAATAATATTATTAATTATATTAATATTAATAATAATTCAAAATTTAAATGTATTATATATTTTATTCTGATATTTTCAATTCTATATTTATTATAATAATTATTATATTATATTATATTATATTATATTAATTGTTGTAAAATAATAATAATAATAATTATTGAGCTCCCATCTCCTCTTGGCACTGCTCTGCCCAGGACTTCACAAATGGCATCTTGTCCCCCTCATTCCCACTGAGAAGGCTGCCAAAAGGCCACTTTTCCTTGCTTTAACCAAGTCCTGCAGCTGCTGATGAATAATTATATTTATTGGTGTAAAGTAATTAGTGTTAATATAATTGGTAAAAGTTTTATAGAAATTTAATTAGGTACATATACACATTTACTTATGTACATAGTCTAATTTACAAAAATGTTCATGTATCTTTTCTGATCTGTTCCTATACTAACAGCCTTGTCTTCTTCCTTACTACAAACACACTCAAAAATCATCAATTATTATTTTTTCTATCAACTCAACTTTGCTTACAGACCAACTATCAAACCCCTCAATTTTAACTGGCTGTTTACCCACCCGTTGTTCAACCCTCCAACACAAAGCCAATCTATCTGATACATAAAAAGAAAGAATCCAAGAAGTTCATTCCAGACAGCACAGATAACTTAGCACCCCTGATTGATTTAAACACCCCTGATTGATTAAGACATTCCTAATTGGCTTTGATTACAGCCACTGCCACAGGCTGGGTGTATTTGTATCTGGTTGATAACCATATTCTCCTCTGATTGGGAATTCATCTCCCAAAACTGCACAAAGAACACTCTGTGCAAAGTCAGAGTGCCCAAATAAGCACCAACCACTCCAATCTGTAGAGGCAGTGGCTTGCCAGCTCTGAGGCAGCTTAATAATAATATTGCTGAATAATTGATCAAACTGTCTGTGAGCCATCAACAGCAGACCACACAAAGGGGACACGAACACAAAATCTCCTTAGTGACTACTCAACCCCATCAGTCATCACATCAACCTACCTAAGGCACATCTGAGGCTGCTTTTTCAAAACAAAGCTGCCTGATGGTTTTAGAACTGTCCCCTGGTAATTATTGCTGCTCTTCTTTGTTTAAGAGATGTCTCTGCAGCTGAGCAGCTCCATGGAAGGACGTACCCAGATGGGAATCGCTTGTTCCCCACATGCCCAGGAAGACAAAGAACACTCCAAGAAGGAAGATAAACATCCAGGCTCCTGCAGATGGCTCCCTGAGGAGGCCTGGCATCATTACTTGGAGCAAAGGCAAGGCTCAGAGCTGCACTTCCCAAAGCCTGACACAGCTGGAAGAGCTCTGGCTGCCTCCAGCACATGCTCAGCCCCACCACAGCCACAACACTTCATCCAAAATCACCCCTCTGCACTGAACAGGACCCGTGGCATGGTGACAGAGGCAAATTAAACCAGTGTTGCAGCCCTCAGTAACGAGGCTCCAGGGATGCATTCAGTTTAAGGTGCCCTGCAACCTCAAAAGTATTTGGTTTAGTATGGAGGGGTTTGATAGTCGGTTCGTAAGTAGAGTTGAGTTGATAGAAAAAATGATAGTTGATGAATTTTGAGTGTGTTTGTAGTAAGGAAGAAGACAAGGCTGTTAGTATAGGAACAGATTAGAAAAGATACATGAAAATTTTTGTAAATTAGACTATGTACATAAGTAAATGTGTATATGTACCTTATTAAATTTCTATAAAAATGTAACCAATTATATTAACACTAACTACTTTACACAAATGAATATGATAAGTTATTATAATGTAGTTAATGACTAAAGATTACACTTTGTTAAAGCATATAAACTAAGAAACAAGCAAAATAAAAACTTTTCTTCTTGGTCTATCAACATAATCATGTATGTATATGTCACATCCAACCTAACAGTAACAGTTTGGTAACTCACTTTTGTCTTCAAACCTCTAAAAATCTTATTATAAGCCTGGCTGCAGGATTCACAAGCCCTTTACCTTTAGAATTCTCTCTGCTCCTTTGTAACTGCAGCCCAGTTCTTCAGTGAAACCCTCTCCATCCTCTCCTCCAGGACAGATAAAGGTGCCAATTTTTGCATAAAACAAAGGTTTTACGCAAAGGTTTTATGGTCCTCAGAGGCAGCATCCCTGGAGAATATCCAGGGATGAATATTCCTGGAGAAATATTCCCCCCATCCCTAGAATCAAAACAGGAAGGAAACAGATTTTTAATATTCTCCAATTTACTTTGAAGTCTGACTATGTACCTAAATGTTCTCGCACAGGCACAGGTGCATAGACACAAATGCAGGCTCTCTGTGGAAGTGCGTGTGTCTCACATGTTTAGAAAAGAACACACAAGTGCAATCAATGTTTTCCACAAAGCAGACATTTTTTAAGATTTGCTTTCAACACAGCCAGATGTAATGCAGGTCTATTATTAGCAACAATTGAGGCAATGTTACATCAAAATGAAACAAGAAAGGAAAACCAAAACCAAGATGCAGTGATATGAACTTTCAAATGGAAGTCAATGTACTTCCAGCATTTAAAAACTACTCTGAAGAGTCACACGTAAGTTCCCTCTTTTAAATATATTCTCTTGGGAGATCTTTGATTTTAAAATATACAGAATGGTCTTATTATCATGAGGAGACCATCAAATCATGAAATCATTTAGGATGGAGAAGACCACAAAGATCACCAAGTCAAACCAGCTCAGCCAATGTCCCCAAGTGCCTCATCTGCACTTCCTTTAAATCCCTCCAGGGATGGGAACTCCATCACTGCCCTGGGCAGCCTGTTCTGATGTTTGACAACCTTTCCATTATTTTTTTCCCCAATATCCAATCTAAACCCCTTCTAGCACAGCTTGAGGCCATTTCCTCTTGTCCTATTGCTTGTTCCTCACAGAGCCTGAGCTCCACCTGGCTCAGGGAGTTGTAGAGAATGAGAAGGTCCCTCCTGAGCCTCCTTTTCTCCAGGCTGAGCCCCCCCAGCTGCTCCTCATCAGATTTGTGTTCCAGACCCTTTCCCAGCTCCATTCCCTTCCCTGCACGTGCTCCAACCCCTCAAAGTCTTTTTTGACATGAGAGGCCCAAAGCTGAGCTCAGGATTTCAGGTGCAGCCCCAGCAGTGACAGCACAGAGGGACAATCACTGCTGTGCCCTGGCTGGCCACACTGCTCCTGGCACAGCCCAGGTTCCACTGGCCTTCTTGCTCATCTGAACCTCATGTTCACTGCTGCCAACACCCCCTGGTCCTTTTTCTCCAGGCAGCTTTCCAGCCACTCTGCCCTGCCTGTGGTGGTACATGGGCTCTTGTGATCCTGGGTTCTTGTGATCCAGGACCTGGCACTTCACCTCATGTCTCATAAAATTGGGCTTGGTCCATCAACCCAGCCTTTCCTCATCCCTCTGCAGAGCCTTCCTTCCCTCCAACATTCCCACCCAACCTGATGCTGTCACCAACACACTCAATCCCTTCACCCAGATCATCAATAAAGGCTAAACAGCACTGGCTCCCACAGCTTTAATTAAAACTGCATTAGAAATGGAGTCAAATGATCCACAGCTCTGTTTGGCACTGACCTGAACTGTGTCCAAGCTAAACTCATTTCCAGTTGAGCTGAAGCCACAGTGACTGGAAACCAAACTTCCCTCACTTCTGATCCTCGAGCCAGCAGGAACAATGAATTATTCAGCAATTAAACCAGAGCAGACAGGATGTAAAATGGATCTCTGATCACCTCAAGTCATCACTGCCACCTCTTCTGGCAGCCCAGTACCACAGAGGGAGAGAGGCTTTCTGGCTCTTTCTGCCTTTCACAGAGGAACAACTCTGGCACAAGGACAGGAGTGGACACTCCCTGAGCTCTCAGGATGCCCTTGCTCTCCTCCCAAAGCTCCCCAGACAGGACAATCTCTGGTCCTGCTGATGGTGCCATACAAATACAGGAAAGGCTGGCATCTGCCGAGGTTGGATATAAACCCAAACAGAACAATCCAGATTTACTCACTTCAATAAAAATCGTAGTTTAAATCAAAGTGGAATTTAATACAAGCACACCAAGTCCAAAGAATGCAAAGTTATTCATTTGAACTTCAGGCTTCCCTCCAGGTTTTTTTTCATTTCAGGTTATTATTTCTCTATCTAAACATTTAGCAATTTTCAAACAGGTGAGGAGTCAACTGTCAGACATGGATCCCTGTAAAACTGAACTCATGGAAAGACAGATTCTGCAAGGTAAAAGTGAAATAATACTACCCTAAACAAACCAGGTTAGCTCCTATCTATGCCAAGGCCAGGCTGAAGCACCAAATAGCTCCATGATGTGAAAAATCCACAACTCCACCCAATCAGCCTGGGCTTTGCCTGGGATGACCTCTCCTTAGGGACACAGCCTTGAAAGAGAATGGGGAACAGCAAACACAAAGGAACATCACCAAATGGCAAAAGGGGGAGAGAAATTAACCTCCTGAATAAGTCAAATAAAAATAAAATAAAATAAAATAAAATAAAAAAAATAAAATAAAATAAAATAAAATAAAATAAAATAAAAATAAAATAAAAAGCTCAAGCCTAGGATTTTTTTTCCTGAGAGCTTGTACACTGCTGTATGTCATCCTGGCATCTCTTAAAGGCTCACGTGATTGTTTTCCCCAAAGCTGGCAAAAGATGCAGCAAAATCAAGCCAGTAATCCTCAGGAAGCATTGAAGTTGTCATTTTTATAGTAAATCAGGAGGAGACAGCCAGGGCTGTGTCTAACAGCAGCAGTTCAGGTTCAGCAACTCGCAGGTGCTGTGATCTGAAATATTAAGGGAAATACCCGGCAGCAGCACCACTGTCACAACCACGAGCTGAGCCAGGGTGGGTCAGCAACACCATCAATCAAAACAACACCCTCATCACTCAAAAATCCTCCCTCAGATCGTTTCTATTATGCTGTGGTAAGAAAGCCCAGCAACTCCCAGGCTCCTAGACACAGACAAGCCCCCATGATTACAAGAACACCTGTTCTTTGTCATTATCTGCAAAGCAGGCTTTCCTATTCCTTTATTCTCCCTAAAATTGGTGTCTGTGCACAGGAACCCTCTCGGTGGGGAACACAGGGGCGGCACAGCCCGGCCCCGCTCGCTGTGAGACTGCAGGCAGCGGCCGAGGGGCCCCCGGGAGGGGACAGAGACCCCGAACCTGCTCTCCCACCGCTCCGGGCCCACGGCCGAGGCTCCTCACTGCCCCAGGACACGGCCACAGGGGCTGGGCCCGGCTTCCCCCTCCGGGGGCCGTCAGCATCCCTCAGTGCCCCGCTTCCATCAGCATCCCGCATCCCGCAGCATCCCGCTTCCATCAGCATCCCGCTCCCATCAGCATCTCGCAGCATCCCATTCCCTCTCCCATCAGCATCCCGCTCCTCGCAGCATCCCGCTCCCATCAGCATCCTGCTCCCCCTCCCGCAGTATCCTGCTCCCATCAGCATCCCGCTCCCTCTCCTTTCAGCGTCCTGCATCACGCAACATCCCGCTTCCATCAGCATCCCTCTCCCTTCAGCATCCTGCTCCCCTCAGCGTCCTGCTCCCATCAGCATCCCACTCCCTCTCCCGTCAGCATCTCGCTCCCTGCAGCATCCTGCTCCTCGCAGCATCCCGCTCCTCGCAGCATCCCCCTTCCATCAGCATCATGCTCCCTCTCCCTTTAGCATCCTGCATCCCGCAGCGTCCCGCTCCTCGGAGCATCCCTCATCCCGCACCCCGGCCCCCGCCCGGGCACCGCCCGCCCGCACTCACCGTCCGCGGCCATGGCGGGCCCGGCTGGGCGCGGAGCGGAGCCCGCGGGAGGCAGCGCGGAGGTGCCGCCGGTTCGGCCCCGCTCGCTTCATCCCCGCCCGGCGCGGGCAGCGGTGGGAGCCGGGCGCGGCCGCGGGTCCCGCGGGGCTGCGGGAGGGAGCGGCGCTGCCTCTGCCGGGGCGGCACCGGCAAACGGGGCTCGGCCACATCGCACCCCGAAATGCGGCCTGGGGGCTTGGCTGCGTCTTCCAAAATGCTGAACCGTGGCTGTTGATGGTGCTCAGGACTGGGCTGAGCACGTGTGGATACAGTGGGCAGCCCCCAGCCCAGCGGGATGGACAGCGACAGCCCTGTGTCAGAATCACCTGCTCAACAGGGTGTACCCAGCCTTTCTCTCGGGTTTCATTGCTACCTCACTTTTCAAAACCCTTTTTTTATAAGAAAAAACCAAGTTACTCCCCATCTCCAACAACCCTTAGCAGCTGATGGTTATGTCCTCTCATGTCCTGCCTTATTTCCCAGATTTACATTGCTGTGACTGAAGAGGAAGCAGTTTGGTGTCTGTTGGCTGAAAGGTAATGTTCCTTTGATGGTTTCTATTACCGCCAAACTGTCACAGCATTGACCCAGGGGCTATGAAGATGGTGAAAGGCCCAGAGGTGAAGCCACACAAGAGCAGCTGAGGTCTTGCTCAGCTTGGACAGACTGAGGGGAGAGTTTATCACAGTGTACAACTTCCCCTTGAGGGGAGGAGAGGGGCAGGCACTGATTCTTCTCTGGTGCCCAGTGACAGGACCTGAGGGAATGACCTGAGGTTGAGTCAGGGGAGGTTCAGGTTGGATATCAGGGAAAGGTGCTTCCTCCAAAGGGTGCTCAGGCACTGAACAGGATCCCCAGGGCAGTGGTCACAAAGGCTGACAGAGTTCAGCATCTGGACAAGGCTTTCAGGCACATTTTCACTCCATGCTGGGCCAGGAGTTGGACTTCAATGATTGTTGTATGTCCCATCCATCTCAGGATCTTCTACAATTCTAAGTGCTAAGAGAAAGACAGAGCTTAGCACATTTTAAATTCCTCGTAGCTGATAAATTCCAGGAGTTCCATTTCCTAACGTTGGGCTGCACGTGGAGGAGGGAAATATTCCATTATCTGGCTTCATCATGTGCCCAGATTTGAGGACCAAGATGAAAATGGGCTGAGGAAGCCACTTAGCAAGCTTTGTAAAATCTAAATAGGCAACTCCATATGCAGAATGAACTTCAAAATGAAACACTCCAGACAAGAAGGGATAAAATATCAGTGTCATTTGAAGAAACTTGCTATGCAGGGCTCATGTGATGAGAGAATACAAACACTCTGCATAGAGTCCAGTTACATAAGACATTTAAGTATAACCACCAGAATAAACCTCAAAGTATATTTTAGTCCTTTACGATCAGATCTACCTTTAGAATCCTGAAAAAGAAAGCAACAAAAGAAAGCAGACTGCTTTTGATTTTAGTCTGAAAAAGAAAAGGTTTAGAATGAGTGGAAGAGTCTCTCCAGCTTTGTAACTTTTTATGCAGATGGTGATTAATTAATTTTTCTCTGCGCTCACTACAGTAGGGATGTGCAATTGGTAGCAACACAAATTCACTTGATAAGAGAATTTCACAGCAAAAAAAATCTGGCCTTATAACAAACAGCAAAATCCCTTTTACTGTAGGATTCTCCAGTTATTCTCCAGGTGATACCTACATTGACACTAAGCTATACACACAGAGATCTCCACTGTCACCCATAGCATTTGGAATTTTTTCACATCACTCCCATATTGCTATTTCAACTTCAGTTTGAAGGCTGCAAAACCCTCCAGGTTGAGCACAGTTGCTAACAGGAGCATTCCTGAGGTAGTATTTGAGCTTAATTTGTCCAGTCTTTTGCACTTACTTTGATTTAATGAGATCTTGTTGGTTGCTTGAATAATAAGAATAAAATTATATTGTATACTTTCACTTAAAGAGTTTCCAGGTGTTCGAGAAAAGACTGGACATTGTACTCAAGGCCATGCTCTGGTTGACAAGGTGGTCAGTCAAAAGTTGGACTCAGTGATGCCAGAGGTCTTTTCCAAGATAATTGGTTCTAATTCTGTAAACTGATGTCACCCCCAGGTGTTTTAGGTGTGTTTTGTTTTTCATCACCCACATTATCCTCGCAAACACCAAGCACTGGCTCCAGCCTCCACTAAGATCTTTCACCTTTGCAAAGAAATGGTGATTACTTTTGGATGGACAGTTGTGCATCTACCTCAGAGAAGCTTTAACCAAAACACATTTATTCAATTTATTTCTGAAAACTGTAACAACATCCAGATACACACTGTCATATGGCCTCACTCCTATCCACCAGCACAGCTGGAAGTTAGGCTGGCACTACAGAGATTAAATTTCCTTGCAGACTTTAACCACTGCAGTAGCTGAGGCTACAACAGGAGAGAATTTAGATCCCAGAAAGTCTACTACTACTATTACTATTTGGATTTTCAGAATTATTGTTGAAGGGTTTTTTTTTAATGACAGCTGCCTGCTTCAATGAAGCATTTTAGGAAGTCCCTCTCCTGTTTTTCAAAGCCTGTAATTGCCCATCAGACTGCAGCAAGGGATTTTTTTCTTTTAAAGATTACACCATTGTGAATCTCTGCTTACAGCTGCCTCTAAATTCTCAGGATTACTGTTTTGAAACATCACCATGCATATAGTCAGCAGTTCTAAGTTTATTCTTCATCATGACTTCCATTTTCCATCTATGTAATTTTATAAACAAATTACAGAACATTTGTTTTCATGATTACAATATGAAAACAACTTCTGGTTGAATGCACCCATCCTTGTGCCTAGCCAAGCCTTTGCAGGCTTTGTACATCATTTGCAGAGGAGTGCAGGGAGGACTCATGTCACTGAGTGTCAAAAATTGTGACAAATTCCACACTTTGCTCTTGGGAGGGCTCAAAGGTATAAGGAGAGGTAAATGAGATGGTCATGTTGTAAAAAAGTGCCACTACAGGGAACAGTATTAAATATGTTCCTTAAACATGTTACTGACCAAAAATAGTCTGATTAAGTTTCCCTTTGAGTTCTCTTTTGGTTTTTTTGTACTTGCTCATCAAAAGTAGAAGAAATGCACAGAGGCAGGGTTTGTGCAGGTAACAGAAAAGCACAGGCATTGTCACTGTCAGAAAACCCAAATGAAACCAAACTGGTCAAACTTTACAGAAATGATACCCCCAAAACATTCATAGCCATAGATGAGTCCTTTTAAGATCACATCTGAACCATCTACAGCCTTAGCCCAACCTCAGCCCAAAGAGGAAGAGTGAATGATAAACCAGAAAAAAAAGTAGAAACTAAATGTATGTATGATGACTTTAACTGCTATAGGGGTTTTTACTCTGTGTAGAAGTATTCTTTTTCTATAATAATTAGGTCTGGGCTAATAATGACTTTTGATTAGACTATCACGACTTTGGTTACTCAACTGACTGTGTGACTGTTCAGTTTACAGTGCAGTAAGGTTTATTATATTATTCTTATTATTTGCCTTTACTACAAAGTGTTTCCTCTTCTCTCATTAACAAGGTCAAGTGCAACTCTGGCACTTCATCATCAGCTTTCCCAAGGTTAGACCTCATTTTGGCCCATTCCTCCTTGCCAACCAGCACATTTAATACAGAAACCTTTGATAGTAAAACCATTTGTATCTCCATTTAAATGTTTTTTCTTCTAGGTAAGAGCAGTTCAATTCCTCTGGCCTTTGACAGTCATACTAGCAAACTAATTAATTCAAATTAGGTTCTTTTTGTATTCAAAATATTTCAAATTTATAATTTTTTTTTTTTTTTTTTTTTGTAGAAAAGGACACTTAACTCCTTTGCCTTTCTTGAAAGAAGAGCTGTGATCAACTGGAGAAATTCCAAGGACAGTAACTCCACATTCCTCTTTAACTGTTGTGGTCAGAGGGGGACATTTAAGGCTACAGCCTTCCAAGGCTGAGTGACACAAATTCTACTGGTTTTAGTGTTTACAGAAAATATTCCAGCTGATGATTCTCAGTCCATTTGCTTCTTCTGCTTCTTGAACTTGCACTGTTGCCAAGCAAATATTTCCCCATGCTGTGCCTGTTCTCAGTGCTGAGATATTACTGCATCCTGAATGGGGTTGCTGAGGTGAGAGAAGGATCAGAATCTTGATTCTTGATCAGAAGGCTGGATTTATTGATATATGATATATGATACATTATAACTATACTAATAGGAATAAAGAGAGAAGCTGCAGAGGAGAGCTAAGCTAAGAATAGAAAGCAAAGAAAAACAACAAACTTCTGTCTTCAGGGAATCTGTCCCCGTGAGCCAATCACAGGGCACCTGCTACATTTCACACCAGCAGATAACAGCTGTTTACATTTTTCTTCTGGGGCCTCAGCTCCCAGCAGAGGAAAAAATCCCAAAGAGAGGATTTTATGAAAAAATGTCGGCGACACTGAGATCCATGTTTACTTCTGTACCCACTTCTTTCACTCCCGTCCAATTTATAAAGATCATTTTGAATTCCAGTCCTGCCCTTGTACAGCTTAGGGTTATCTGCAGAATTAATGAACACCCTTTACCTCCTTCCATTTTAATACACAGTAACTCCAGATCTGCTGGAGACAGGGCACAACAAAAAGCTTATCAGCAAGTTCATTTCCACATGTGTGGGATCAAACCATGATAAGCAGTGAAGTTCACACACCATAAAATGGAGCAAGTCGAGCATGAAAAATAATTTATTGCACTAATTTCCAACAGTCAATAACCTTATGTTCAGAGATAAGGGATTATAGACATGTCTTACATGGGTAAATATTCTCTGAGCCTTCTCTTTCCAGCTCAGCCAGGCCACAGCAACTTCAATCTCCCACAAGAAGCGTTCACCAGGTGGATAAAGGCACCACAGGACAGCTGAAGTATCCCAGTCACTGCCAGCACCCCTTCCAGCATCACCTGTGCTTCTGGTCCCAGACATTTCTTTCATGTTCAAAGGTATCCAAAACAAGCATTTGGTGTCACCTCTGACATTTTCATTTTGTCATTAACATTAGCATTAGTGCTTCTCCAACTGGATCCTCTAACGTCGTTTTCTCCTCTTGGGGAGAGATACTTCTGAAAGAAAATAAAGAGAAAGATTTCTTACAAGCTTTGAAATCCATCTTCCCTCATGGGAGCTGTTCAAGTAGAATGAATTCTATCCAGCACAGGAAATTAATTAGATAAGCTCTTAAGATACCCTCCCAGTCCCTCTCCCCATGATTTTTAAATATGAAAAAAAATCTTTCTGGATTCTACAGCACACTGTCATTCAAAGTATCAACTGAAATTCCATTAATATTGTACTTCAAAACTTACACCATCTTAAAACCTTTCTGCTCCTCACCAACACCTTTCAGATTTTGTTGTGAATTTGACAATGGAATACTCACAAAATATCTGAAGAGACTGCTTATGGGTATTTTTAATGCTTCAGAATTTACTGGAAAATTCTGAGAAATGGGAGAATGTTCTTAATTTAGAAAGAAACTTTTTATCCACAAGTGGACAAGTGAAGGGAAAGTAAACAGAGTACAATATTAAATGCTCCATGGCATCTTCAATCTGACCATTTAAAATTGAATGAATTCCTAATGTCTACAAATAAAAGTAACCAGAGAATGTAATCACACTTCAGTACTACAAGATGCTCCTTTGCTTCTAAAAACAGCAAGTATAAATATACAATGTCACTAAAAATGTATTTTAATACATTTGAATGTATTAAATTGTATTAAATATACCTTGTATTAAATATTCTTCCATTATATACAATTTTAGATAGTAAATTGATTATAGGTTTTTTATACTGTGCCATGTTCTCAAGCAGCTGAGAACAGACCCTTGAAGCCTCTGAGTTGCAGAGTAGCTCAGTATCATCCAACATTGATGCTTCTGCAGAGCAACTCCACTGTCAGCCTTGAGCAATCTGCTTTACCACTGCTTCCCAATTAAAATTACATTATTTCCAGTAACCTGAGTGACAGCAAAGCCATTCACTGCCCTGCTGCAGTTCCCAGAGTCCTTCCCTGACAATGTCAGATAACCTCCAGCACAGCAGAGGATGCTCTTGCTGTGCTGGAGCTCAATCCATGGAACACTGCCCAGCTGAAGTAAGGCTAGAGAGGAACCTTCTCTCCCCTCAACAAAGGTGAGGGCAGCAAGGGCTCTTCTCTCCAAAGTTCACAAAGTTACCAGAACATTTCTGTAAGTGGGTGACTGACCAAAAAAGTCACTTTTCCCTACACCATGGAACTCCTCAAGACAAACTTGTATTACAGAAGAATAGGATTGCTTTAAACTGGACCAGTTTTAACTTTGAACACACTATGATGAAATCTATGCAGAAAAAAATTACTCTGGGACTTTGCCACGGTGTTTCAAAGTTTCAATTTTCATGCAACAATTCGAAGGCTAAAACCAAATCTAGATTTTGCAAGGCAGCAAGACATAATCCAAGGCAATATCAGCTTTAGTTTCAGAAAAATACAGTAGAGGAATATTAAAAAACAAGTCACTGGTTTGTTGGAATTGCAATCATTGTACCTCCTTCCTCTGAGTCCTCTTCCACGATTATTGGCATCCCAATATGTTGAGTTACAGCTTCCTCTGCCACTTGCATTTCACCTGCACACAGATTTTGAGGAGAAACTGTCAGCTTTTTTTTTGCTTCTGCCTCCTTCATCCAGCAGTTAAAAGACTGTTCACTGCTGCTCTCCTGAGATGCTGTCATATGCTGCAGACAAAGCTACTTTTCACAGTACCTTCCATATGGCTCACTAAGAAACCTTCAATAACAAGTAATTAACACTATCAATTTAAAGCAAATTAATCACCAACTCAGTTCAGTAACTCACAATGCCCTTACGGCTCCAAAACACTTCATCTGCTCTTTTAAAGTTGAGCAAAGGCAACGCTGCCTAATGCTCATCTCTGAAGAGGGATTCAATTGCTCATCTCTGAAGAGGGATTCAATTCCTCAGTAACTTTTTTTCCCTAGCAGAGGCTAAGCAAGTCTGAAAACTGAGTTTGGAACTTTGAAATTAAATTCCCATCTTCGAAATAAAGACAATTCAAAAAGTGAAGACAATTCAAAAAGTGAAGAAGACAATTCAAAAAGTAAAGACAATTCAAAAAGTGAAGACAATTCAAAAAGTGAAGACAATTCAAAAAGTGAAGACAATTCAAAAAGTGAAGACAATTCAAAACCATTTTGCTGTTTAGTTTCATTTAAACTGTAACAAATAAGGAGTAAACAAAAAATTTAGACAGCAGAGCAACTTCTATCAGTTGAAGAGTTGGATATCAGAATTTCCTTAAGGAAAAGTACTTTCTCAGTGATCAAAAGCAAAATTTAGCAATTGAAAAAGTAAAGACAACTGAAAAAATAGACAATTGAAAAAATAAACACAATTCAAAAAATAAAGACAATTCAAAAAATAAAGACAATTCAAAAAATAAAGACAATTCAAAAAAATAAAGTAAATTTAAAAAATAAAGTCAATTCAAAACCATTTTGCTGTTTAGTTTCATTTAAACTGTAACAAATAAGGAGTAAACAAAAAATTTGGACAGCAGAGCAACTTTTATCAGTTAAAAAGTTGGCTATCAGAAAGAGAATTTCCTTAGGAAAGGTAATTTCTCAGTGATAACAGCAAAATTTGACCCAGCTAGGAAAGCAATGGATAAATTTTGCAAATCCCCAGGTTCATGGAGGCAATGGAGAAGTACCTCCAACTTCTGAAGAACCTCTCCTTGCTGGCTGAGGTGTCCTGCGGCCTTTTTTACTTCGACCTGGAGATTTCCCACAACTGGGCCCTGATTCAGAGGATTCCATCTGCACCTGCCGATGTCTCCTGGATCTGGAAACCTGAATGACACAAAAACACTGAATTTCTACAGCCAGATCCTGCTGTGGGTCACCTGACAAACCAGCAGGGACCAAAGCATCAACTTAATGTCAGGGTGGAAAAGGGATAGAAGGGGAAAGAGGGAGGGAGGACCCTCAGTAGTTGCAGTTCTTCAGTTTTAACAGGACAATGCCCTTCTATGATTTAATGGGTGTATAACCTAAAATGCAAATAATTAAATATTCATTCATTCCCAATCCATTCTGTTATTACCAACCCATGCCATGCTGCATCCCCCAAGACAAAAGAAACACTTCCAAAACCTGCTGCTCTGTAAAGCCTCCTTACCATCATACTTTGCTTAAGTGCCTAGAAAACATCACTGCACATTCACAAGTCTGGACTGTTATAAAATCCAGAGCTGTGTTCCATTCAATGACACATTTTTCAATATGAGATTTTAATAAACAGAGACAGGTGAGATGCTTCTCATAGGACTGCTAAGAAAAAGACAAACCAACAATATTCTTTTAAGGGAGAAGCTACTGAAACAAAGTTTTCAAGAACTTGCAACTGCCTTTAAACTCCCAAGTCCCATTTTCACAGGCATCTTCCAAGATTCCAATATCTAAGACACAAAGAATCTGAGCAATTAAACTCTCAGGTAGTTTTATACATCTTCTTAAAATTCCATCTACTTAAACAGAAAGGAGACATTAAAAGATATCCTGTAAAGGAAAATCCTCCAAGCAAAGGCCTTATCTGCATTGTTCCATAAATCTAACAAGAATAAGAGTTTTGGGTTTCCCTGCTGTGTTAAGAAAACTAAAATATTCAAAAACTGAATTACAGAGTGCAATTTTAACTCATTCCTTTTTGACTCAACATTGCCATTAAACTGGTACTTAAAACTGTTCTTGAAAAATAAATACATCCCTACTGTCCATTTTCATACCCACCTCAACAACTGCAGAATAAGACTTGTATTTGATTCTGGCCAGGGCATTTGCTCTTTCAGAACCCTGTAAAGAAACAAGAGTCCAGTCAGAAAAGATTCTTATTCTTATTCTATTCTATTCTATTCTATTCTATTCTATTCTATTCTAGCAGCACTGAAATATTGCATCAGGCAACTACTTGAGCAACAGCTCACTACAGCTGTAACTCTATAATTAGTTCTACAGAATTTCCATGCCACCAAAATGGTACTTCAAGGAAAAAAAAAATTCATTAAAAAGACAGAGCATAATTTTGGTTGCCTTCACTGTTACAAAGCCCAGGAGGATTCAAATTTGAAAATTCACATCTTACCTAAATTCAAAGCAGATAAGTACAACATGAGACAATTCTGTAGCATAAAAAAATGAATATTGCCTTAAGGTAAAACTACAGGAGGAAGTGTAAAGGAGATTAGCTGAGAAAATACTGCTCATTTCCCTCCTCACCTGAGAGAGACTTTTTATGGTGATCATCTAAGAGCTGTCACAGCAGTGAATGCTCCCAGCTCAACAGAAAACAATAAGAGTTAAAAACAAAACCATGCAACCAGCACCACCAGCTGTCCTTGGGCTTTATTTTGACACTATCAAACTTTGATCTGCACTGCTTAGCTGAGATCTGAACTCAAAAAATGAACAGATCTGGCCTGTGCAATGCAGCAAAGTTTCCTTACCTCTGATTTTAGCAAAGTCTCCTCTTTCTTTTTGTCTTCTGCTTCGGGAGCTACTTTAGCATTTTGGAGTAATTTCTGTGGGGAAGAAAAACGTTTTTCTTTAAACATCTGTGATATACAAGACAGCCAAAATCCAAGAACTGTAAAAAACAAGACAAGTATTTACACACATGCCCATTTTCTATATCTCCCTTACACTGTGGCCCTTCTTTGATCCAGAAATGTGTTACAGAGGTACTTACTGAGGTCAGACCCTCAGGGCCTCCCTCTCAGCAGTCAGTTGTGGTATCCCAGAGGCAAGACCACCCCCAAGTCCTTTCTTCCATCCCACATCCCTGCCTCAGGTTTCACACACTGTAAGCCTTCAGTGTCACAGTTCCTTCTCCTTCAGTCTGAGATGTAATCACACCAAGAAATCTAGCTCTAACATGTTCACCCAACCTGCTAAGGCCCCACAGCACAGTGGTTGGTGGTACCTACCATCCTGTTCTGCTGCCATTCCTGATGTTCCAAGGTTATGTCTTTGAGATTAACCACAAAGTCATCTTTTATCAAGCTCAGGGCCTTGTCTGGCTGGGATTTGTCAGCTGAAATGACACACTTCATTTTCTGGTAGTGGTCGTGAATATTCATCAGTTCCTGAAATAAATTTTTAAAAAGTGTCTTTCAGGAAAAAAAAATATTGCAGAAGTAAAGCAATATTGGTCCTCAGTGTACAAACCCAGGGTTATAGAAACCATTTTAAGGAGACCATTGGACCAGGAGGAATGTTAGAAACTGATTGTGCTTAGATTATTTGAGTTTTAGAGCCAAGGAATCCTACTAACCAGAACTGACCCACCAAATAAGCTAAAGAAAAAAGAGTATCTATTATTTAAACTAAGAAGGTGATTCAGGACCAGTGTGATTCTGATACTGTGGTTCATTTTCATCTCTTTGGAGGAAACATTTTACTTTACAGATTTCTGTACCGCTGCAGTCAACCTTACTGATACACATTTGAATGAAAAAAACTGCAAAGAAAGTTCTGCCACTGAGTGATATAAGAACCTTTACCTGGCTCTATATAAGAACTTTTACCTCACTTGAATTATTCAGGTTTTTATCAAATGTATCACATAAGAAAAATCAAATGCATTTTCATATAATAAAAATCCCAATGTTTGATAGGATAAATAAAGGTGGGAGAAGGCTATGAACTTGCAGATAAGTAAATTCATATTATCACAAGTATCAATCCTCCAGCTGCAACATGCAGACATACCAAACAAACATGCTGCCCCCCTTTTCCACTTTTTTCCAAGTGACAATTAACCATTTACATCCTTTTACATCCTACTGAGGCAAAACCACAAAACATTAGAGCATATTTCAGTATTGAAAAAGGTACCACAATTCTTCCAAACCAAATGCCACAACTCTGAGTGTGTGGTAAAATTACCTGAGTCTGCATTCCACAAAAGGACAAGACTGCTGATTAGAGAAGTTACAGCTCTTGGACAACAGAGAAATAAAAACAAAGCAAACCCCAATGATAAATCTGTAGTTTAAAGGTTACTGTACCTCCAGTACATCATTAGTGATGAGGCTGTTTACTCTGTTACTTGGGTCCTTAAATTCTTCTTTAAAATAATTTTTCTCAATCTTCTTCTTAGTTCTATAGGTCAACTAAAACAAGAGGAAATGTTTGTAACATAAAAGAAAACTTTAAATGGCACCTCCTCCTGAGAATTCCTACTGCATATCCATAAATCAGGAGATGATGAATAGATACTGAAAGGCATAAAGCCACATAAAACAACAGCTTTGCTGTCACATGCTCAGAGGCAGCACTTTTCACAAACTATTGTCTAGTTAAGAATTTAATCCAGCACCTTGACTAATTTCCCCAGCTGGTAAGACATCTCAAATCCATTAGGAACATTAGAGACTGAAAAACTAAAAACTATCTTCAAGTGAGAAGCATTCAAACATCCTCTAAGCTCCTCATCACCTACCTATGTAAAGCCACAATATTGCATTTTACCTGGCCTCAAGGCTGAGCTGACCATGAGTGCTGCTGAACTGTCAGGCACTGAAAGATGAGGGTATTTTGTTTAAAATGTAAGACATTAATGTAATAACTCACTGGCTTTGGCATTGCTGTGAAATGGAAGGCTCTGGCAAGTCTCAGTCTCCTGAAAATATAAACTGCATCATAGTGCTGGGCATCAAGCAGATCCAGCTGAAATTTCTGGATTTCAGGCCAATGCTTGAGTGCAATTCTGATCTGCAACAAAAGATTACACACTGTTAAACCAATACTTCAACCATAAAAATTAACTGAGCTGACTACTGTGATCTACAGTCTGATCTGACTACAGACAACACCTGCATGTCCAGAGCTGCAGAAAGGATCCCACTATAACATCTGTTATTACCATCATCGTTTAATGCACCTAAGATCATTATTATGTCACTTTCTTTGACAGTGACATGGAACACAAGTCCTTTCTGACATTTGAAAACATTCATTCTTCACATTCTGGAGTGTGTGAAAAATAGTCTGCACCTGGCACATTCTCCTTCACTTGTGATTAGGAAACAATAATCACACCAAGTTGTGCTGCCACTGAAACACTCATAAATGTTTTCTTTCCCTTATTTCTTCCTTTCTCCACTCTGCCCACTTCCCTTTCTGCTTAACTTTCTGGATAACTCCTGTCCCCTGTTACAGCTGTCGCTTTAAAATTGCCAAAATTCATCTTCATAAAAAGTTACTGATTCCTCTGAGGTCAAAGTATGAGTCACCATGGCATCATTGTAGACTACTCCAAATTCATTTTCTGAAAGAATTTGGACTCAATTTTGCAGATGCACTCAACATATATCACAAAGTTCCTAAGCAAGCCACTTCTCCTTGCACTGAGTTTGTAACTCCTTCAGATATTGGTCTCCTATCCTAAGAGAAGCAAGGAGGGTGTCATTCACCCTCTCAACCTTTTTGTGAATTCTTTTTCTGGTTAACAGGAAGTGGAAATAATTCAGTCTCCATTCTGTTGGAATTCAGAAGGGTAACTCAGGCTGTAATGGGGTTTACCCTACAGCTGAAGAACACATTCTGTCCCTGCATTTTCCAGTAGCTTCTAATCTGGTGGTAAGTTTTGAGAAAGCAAGAGGAAATGCCCTAACCATTTATGATGACAAAGCAGACAGTAGTGTACCACATATCTTATGCCTAGCATCTCCTGAGAATAAAACCTCAGGAACAATTACCTTTTGTTTTGGCTGACAAAGCTGGGCATTATAGAGCCCATACAGAAGGTACAGAGCACCAACTCGGATCTGGAAGGAGTAGGGGGGAAAGAAGTACTGCTGGGCCACATCTAGAGTCTTCTTTGTGATCTTATTCCTCTCCAAAGCTCTTATTCTACCACTAAAGCAAATAAACGAAACAAAAAGCAGCATGTTAAAACAGGTAAATATAAAACTGTAGGCTTTAGAAAACTTCAAAATGCAGAACCAAGCTTTAGATGTTTTAAAAATAGAGAATTATTGGATGTCCTCAGCTGGAAGGGACCCACAAGGATCACTGAGTCCAGCTACTGGCCCTGCAGAGGATGACCCCAAGAATCACAACCTGGCAGAGTTCAAGAAGAGTCTGGATAAGATTCTCAGCATGGCTAAGATGCTTGGGGTGACCTGTGCAGGGCACGGATCCATGATCCGTGTGGGCTCCTTCCAATGACGATATTCTACGATTCAGTCAAACATGCACACCCTGCGATCACACTTTTAAATCTCCCGAGGATCGTACCAAGCTCCCTGCGGAACCAACGCTCAAACCACACACATTCCTAATGCACGAAATACCCTGAATTTAAAACTCTCTTCCATCATTACAGACGGAACGATGCTCCTCTGAACTTTCTTTAGAGCCCGGCCAGGCAACCCTCTCCCTGAGCCGGGCCTGAGGGGGCACACGGCTCACCCGCACCCTCTTTAAGGCTGGCCTAGCCGGGGGGGAAACTGAGCACCGGGGGCTGCGGGGCTGGAGAGGGGCAGGAGAGGGGAAGGCAACGGGAAGGTGAGGGGAAGGAGAGGCGCAGGGGCGGCTCGCCCTGAGGGGCGGCCGGGAGCCATCTCCACCATTACACTATCCCCCTCTCCCTCACTAGAAGATGGTGTGGAAGCGGCGCTCCCTCCACAGCTCGGCGAAGCGCTCGAAGCGGACGGTGTCTGCCTGCTGGAAGACGCCGAGCAGCTCCTCGCAGTCCTCCTTCACCCCCGGCACGCCGTCCATCCCTCCGGCTCCGCGCTCACCCCGCGGCCGCTCCGCGCATGCGCTCCCGCACCACAACAGCCGAACGGCGCCTGCGCACGGCCCGGGCCGGGCGGGGCCGGGAGGAGCTTCCCGTGCGGTCCGTGAGGGAGCGGAGCTGTCCCGACCCCGGTACCGGGAAGAGCTGCCCGTGCTGCCCGTGAGGGAGCGGAGCTGTCCCGAGCCCCTGTGCGCTCCCGGCCGCGGTGCGGCCCCGGTGGTGCCGCTATGTGTGGCGAGACCCTGTCAGTGACGGGTGCTCGCTCTGCCCGCCCTGGGCGCTGTCCCGCTCCTCCCCGCCGTGGAGGGCGAGCCCGGTCCACAGGCAAAATGCCTCTCCGGGCAGCGCATCCCTGGGTGGTCCCGGGAGGCAGCCCGAGGGGATGAGCGGGTTCGAGCGCGATGAGTACCGGCGGGGCCGCTCGGGCAGGAGACGCTGTACCACAGCCCAGAGATCCCGGGGACGCTCTCGAGGCTCGGGGCTTCACATCCCCGCCCCAGTCCCCTCAGGCGCTCGGGGGCCGTGACCCCGCGGGCTCGGGAGCAGTGGTTCCCCCGCGGGAAGGGCGCCCGCGCCGCGCGGCCGTGGGGACGTGACACACCACCACGCTCCGGTGAAGGGACACTGCCGGCCCCTTGCGCCGGTCCCCGCTGCTGCCCCGGCTGTCCCAAAACCCCGACGGCTGCGGGAGCCCCGTTTCCGCCTGGGCGAGCGCGGCACGCAGGGATAAGCCGGCGGCCGCCCCCCCGAGCGGCAGGATGCCGTGTCCTGCCCTTCCCTGCCCTGCCGTGTCACATCGTGCCGTGCCGTGCCGCCCGCTCCCCGCATGCACGGCCACACGTAGGCGGCCGGGGCAGCGGGGCGGGCGGGGAGGGGGCCGCGGCTGCCGAGCCGCACGTAGGGTGGGTGGGTGCGGCCTCGCCGGCGGCGCGGAGCGGGCGGCGGGGGCTCCCCTGCCGCACGTACAGAGAGGGGCCAGCGGCCACCGAGGCGGCTGCCGGGACCAGCGCCGGCGTCGGAGAGCCCCGCACCGCGGTGAGTACGGACCCGCGGCACCGGGCACCGCTCGGGGCAGGGCGGCAGTGTCCTGGGGAAGCCGGTCCTGGTGCCCGGGAGGCTCCGCTGCCCCTCGGGCGGGTCCCCAGAGGGTTTGAGGACGGGGCTCAGGTTTCAAGGCGGTGTTGCGGTGATCGCCGCTGCGGTCGGGGCTTGGCTGCGGATTGTGGGAGCGCGGCTGGACAGCGGCACCTGCACCGGGAGCGCTCCCGGGCCGGGTGCCTGTGCACCCACGGGATGCGGGGCTCGGGAAGGTGCGGGATCCCCCCCTGCACAGGGGAAGCCACGCTTCCCCTACATTGTGTAGGGAAAGTATGGGCTTGGGATAGAGCCTTGCGTGATGTCTTTGGGATGTTTAAATCTGCAGGAGTTTTCCCAGCGAGCGGGTAAAAAATTCATATTTTGCTTTCTTAAATAATCATGCACTGCGAAATGAGTGTTGAATTCTGCTGGCTACGGTACCGTGATGTTCTCCAGTTCACCAATAGCATCGAGTAATTGATCCAAAGGTCGCTCCTTACAGCGAGGCGCATCGAGCTGTCAGCTCCTACAATGCCAGGAGCTTCCACAGTGCTCTAGGCATGCAAGCATCTTTCCATGTTTATTGTATTTCCCAAAAGGTTGCTGCAGTGCAACCTTTACCAGCCTTTATTAGGAGGTGATTTGCCATGGGCTGAACAGCAGTTGCCTTTGAGCACCACTGGTTGCCAATGTTATTGACTATAGGAACAGAGATGTCTGCAGAGCTGTTGCATATGAACTGTACAGGGTTTAGCAGGAGAGCTGCACCTGCCAGGGTTTGGTTTGCATTTTTTTCCTTTTTCTGAAAAGACACTTTAATCTGTCATTTGGATTCATGTTTAGAGAGCTAGGGCAGTGACCCCATTCATCCAGTCCGTGACCCTGACTTCAACAGATTGTACTGATTTTGGGACAGAATGCCAACACTGCTAGGAAAACACATATGATGTTCTCCCCCCTGCAATGGATTTAAGGATTCAAAGCACAAGTAAGGCAAAAGTGACACATCATGGAGCGAGTTCACTGTTACACACAGCTCAAACCAAGCCCTGTTTACTTACAGGAGTCATCCCTTAATTTAATGGGAGCAGAGGAGCCTGGCTCTGGAGTGGTGCTGAATTTGTGAAACTCAGAGTGTGTTTTCTGCTTTTTGTTTTTTAAACTTGCAGTGAGTGAGGTGATTTCTCAGAGATGATGTTTCAAGGAACGCTATATAGATATTTTTTTTTCCCCTAAGGCAGATGGGGCTGCATGATGCAAGATGTAGTGAGGATGAGGCTGTTGTACCCATGTGAATGTGCCCTAAATCTTCCCTTGCAGGAAGTTTGGGTACAATGTAAAGAATGAAAATGCAGAAGAATAAAACCAAGTATCAGGGTCTCTTCATACAATTTCTCTGGTGTGGTATATAACATTTAATACACTATCAATTTTTAGACTAATTAATACTCTTCTTAATCACCCGGGTTTTCAGTGCTCCTTCAAATTATTCTTAGGTACATTTTAGTGCAATACCTTCAAACTAAAAAATATAAAAAATAATTAGATTATGTAAGCAAGAGTGTGCTGGTTACTATATCTTCTTCATTTTCAACTGCTAAATAAAAGGATGAAATCCTATTTGCTCTATTAATTCCTAGTTTATAAGTTGCAATTTAAAAGCCATTTATCCTGCACTGATATAAGCAATGGGTTTTCCAGGTGCATGTGGCACAAAACAATTTTTTTTAAATACCTTATATTTTCAAGTTGAAAACATAAAAATAAATTGTGAATATATTTTATTAAATATCGTATTCCACCTTTGGTATGTACAAACCTATTGCTAGTAACAGGATCATCCTCTCCTGGTGCATGCCTCCTGCTTTCAGACTTCCCAGCAAGCACAAACATTGCAAAAGCTTTTTAATCTGTGCAGGAGGAAGTGGCATTGATTTAAGGGGACAGCAGGAGTCACAGGTTCTTGAGATATTTGTGTGTACTGACAGCAACTGAGATCACCTGGAGACACGGCCATGGATTCAAACGAGTTTGTGTTTTGTTACTAAGGGCATTTCTGGTGTGATTAATCAAAGAGGCTCCATAAATGTCCTCTGTCCCTCTGGCTCTGTAGCTGTTGCTCTCTCTTTGGCTTCCTCCAGGAAAAGCTACACCATCCCCATATCTGACTTGGTAAATTGTATGTTTGACCTCTTTTGTTCACACTCTGCTTAACTCAGGTGGGATACCGACACATGAATAGGATTCAGCTTATATAGAAATATTATCTATTTATATTATATTTAATATAAAATGTATATTTTTTGGGACTGTGACCATGTGTGCTTGATGCCCAAGTTTCTGACAGCAGGTAGTAAAGTCTCAAACCTGCAAAGAGTTTGTTACTCTGCACAGTGGTTTAGTTCACTTTAAAGTCACCTCCACCTTGTACAACAGGGAAAAGGGATGGACAGAAAGATCACAGATGTCACAAATTAGAAACAAACCCTCTCTTTTATTGAATTTTATACTGGTACACAATCAAAAAGAAATACAGTCACAAGTACGCCAAAATGTTTCAAGAGAAATATCAATTGCAATACGTTGTACTTGGTTCCAAAAAAAGAATTCCATTAAAATATACCACTTCTTCATGAGAGAATACTGCTATTATTCACAAAATCTACTGTACTGTATAAATCCAGCAGCAAACTCTTGAACTTTTTGGTAACTTGCTCAAGGTAAACAGGGAAGCAGAAGGAAAATGATAATTCAGTTCTAGAATTTGGATCAAAAAAATCACAGTCCTCCAGAACGGAGCTTTTCAGGGAGTTAAGTCATAATGGTATTTTTAATGAAAGCTGGATACCCAACTCGTGTGGAATTCCTATGAAAATGGACTTCCTACAAAGTCCTGGTGGTCTGTGAGTGTTTATTTTCATGCTGGACAGTTACAGTTTGAGCAATGTGCCTCAGTGCAGTGACACTGGAGTGAGATGTGTGCTCAAGTCAGGAGCAGGGCAGCAGGGGAAGGGGACAGATGGCTGACAGGGGCAGGATGCTCCCAGATCCCACCCCACTGTCAGGAGAGGTTCACTCAGCAGTGAACAGGGAGAACACTTGCCAACAGACACTGCCTTTAGCTGCCAGTGCTTAGCTGTTTAATTAAACAGCTCTTGAAGTAATGGAACATTACTATTAAATATGCAGTACTTTAACCTGTAATCATCAGAATTACCTGACCCAACAGCTGTATTTCATTGGAAGCAGAGCTGATCATTCCATCCAAACTAAGCTTTGAAGTCGTCAAAACCCTCATCAGTGTTATGTGTAAATGGTTCTTTTGGGCCCTAATCTGTGATTCTTTAATTCAGTAATTACTTTGGGAGAGTTTAATGTGTGCACACAGATACTATTAAGTTTTGTTGCTCAGGTAAGCTGTTTCCATTTCACCCAAAGGTTTTCAAAGGTCACCAAAGTCCAAACCAGTCTCACTAGGTGGGAGGTATGTTAGCAAGAGGTACTTTGGACTTCGGGCTACCTTCATCTACTCATATCTTACACCCAAGATAAGTTACTGCACACCCTATGTAAGTGATTTCTGGGGAATTACAGCTGCAGTTAATTGTAACTACTTTCAGGTAAAGGAATGAATTATATCATCATAAATACTACTTTTAAAATTCCTTTACCCTTTAACAAATCATCTCTGTTGATGATTAAAACATCAATAAAATTTGTATGTAAGAACAGTAATTGTACTGTGCCCTGAAAGAGGCCTGGCTTGACTACTGCTGTAGTCAGGAAAACCTGGAAGCCAACTCTTCTCCTCAGTTTACCATTTTCACATAATTAGCATTGTCCTATATACAGGAGAAATCACTGTATTTACCCACAGATTCTTCCTTATAACAAAGAATAAATCACAGAATGATTTGGGTGGGAAGGGACCTTAAAACCCACCTAGTTCCAAACACCTTTCACTATCCCAGGTTGCTCCAAGCTCCATCCAAGCTGGCCTTGGACACTTCCAGGGCTGGGTTATCCACAGCTGCTCTGGGAAACCTGTGCCAGTGCCTCACAATCATTAATTCCCTCATCATTTCTAATACAGTGTCTCAACTTTTTAAAAAGCCAGCAAGTTGGTAAAGAAAGCATGCAAGAAGAACACTAAGAAAACACTTAGAAAGCTGTTTATTCTAGAAACTTGTACTCCAAATTAGCTCTAGAATCCAACTGTGTGTTCCTGGAGTCTAAAGAGACCAAAACCAAAAAGTTTACCTGGGTACCCAGGATGGGAGAACATTAGTAAAACAGAAATTTTTAAAAAAGCAACTGAAAGGTGAACTAGATTTTGCAAACTGGCATCTGCATTTAGCAAAGCTCTTACAAGGCCAGAGCAATTACTGGTCCTTTTCTGTGCCTTGTTCAGTGTCTTTAGGAGGCTTGGGGGGATTTTGTTAGGTTATTTTTCCCCTACAGTAAACCAATACAGCTCCAGCAGTTCATCACAGTAATCAAATTATTATTATGCATACTAAAAAACGTTAGAATCGAGACTTTAAGGTGAAACATGGCTGAGTTAAATCCACAGCTGCTGTTACTAAGCTAAGAGATGATCAAGGACAGGGTGGATGGGGCTCTGAGCAACCTGATCTCATGGAAAGCCTATGACAGGGCTGTGGGAACAAGGTGATCTTTAAAGTCCCTTCCAACCCAAGCCATTCTCTGACTCCAGTGGGCTCATGACCATAAATCACATGGGGCACTCCAGTCTTCCTTCTCTTCTTAACACAGATTTTATTTTGAAAACTTTCTGCCCTCTTAGTGCACCGAAGAGGACCTGACAGATCCAAAGAGGTCAGGCTCCTCCAAAACACAGCCAAGAGAGCAGCAGAACACCTCTGACCTCTCTTGGAAGTGCAAAGGCATAACCACCCCCAGGCCAGCTCAAAGCCTGGTGGGGCAGTTCCAAAGTAGAACCCAGCTGCACTTTTCACCTGCCTGTAAGACTCTCACCAAACACCCAGCTGCACTTTTCACCTGCCTGTAAGACTCTCACCAAACACCACATCAATCTATGCAGGGCTAAAGCAGGAGGGAGGCCCTAAACAGCAGGGGCTTAACCCAACTTCACTATTTAAACCTCCTAACTGCTGACACAGGAAGAAATGCCATAGAAAGAATGCCAGCCCAGAGCCAGCAGGCAGGGAGGAGCTCTGCTGCTTTTAGCCATTAAAAATGCATTAAAAATGTTCACTAGTGAAAATGTTCTCTGCATGAAGCTGCAGATGACTGCCCCCACCTTCTCCTCTCTGTGCAGCTTCTACTCAAAACTTTATCAAGTGTGCAACTATCTTCTGCTGCCAGTGCCTTATCATTTTTTGTTAATAGTGTCCTTTTAATTTCATACAGTTGTGGCAGTTTGGAAAGTGCTCCTTTCAGTGAAACAGTAATTTTAGAGAACAGGTTATGCTTACATACTATGACATTGATTTCAAAACAGTGCAACGAAAACAAAATGTTTACAACATAAAACCAAAGTAACTCCTGTGACACTCCATGGCTGATTACTTATATTGAGATAAGTTTTGTAAAAATAGTTTGGAGAATGCACAGAATATCTTTATATTTACACAACACAGGGTTACCAGTAGCATTGTGTTTTATGACAGCAAAATGAGGAAAGTCACTGGGCCAACAGCACAAAAATGTGGAATAACTTTCATCAATTACCAGCTTAATTTTCTAATCATGGAATTTTGTGATAGAAATCCATCTCAGACCAATCACTCCTGTCAATTTTACCTTTTCCTGCTTTCCTGTGTTACCTTGATAAAGCTTCCAGAGACAAGCCTCTAGGCTGTTCATAAAGATGAATTCTTTCTGCTCTAAAGTTAAACAAAGATGCTGCCTCCTTGCTGCCAGGTTTGCTCACTGCTGTGATTACAGGTTGAGAAGTGTAACGTCTTTGGCGAGTGGTACAACACTGTCTGGGAGACTTCAGGACTGAACAGGCTCAAAGAATGAATGCAGAGATGTTACAATCAAAAGAAGGAAGCAGTAGTTTCCAATCAACTCTAAGTTAAAAAGGGAACACGGATGAACAATAACCACTAACAAAAATATAAATTATCTCATTTCTCTCAGATAACACACTCCCCAAGGGGGCCTGGTCCACATATAGTTTATTGATGTAAGAAAACAATACAGTTAGTGTTAGATCCAACCACAAAGAGCAAAAAGAATGAGTGAATGAAGGTTTTGTACAGTACATATAGGAAAATAAGATGTTTGTGACAACTATATATTTCTAAATAAAAAGGCTTCTAAATATATTCAAGTTATTGAAATCTACATGAAAACATATGGATGTTAATTGCAACAAGGTGCATAAAACCAAAACATCAAAATATTGAGCAACTCAATGATGTACTAGATAAAAGTTTGCTAACAATGCAAGATGTTTTACAATCTGCTTGAAATATCACCTATACCACACAGGGTAAGCTGAACATTTAGATTTAAGATCATACACAATATTAGCATTAACTTCAACAACTACAGGCAGGGATTTTTTTTTAAACTGGCAAAGTGACTACTTTAAGAACATCAAACTTTCTCTAAATTGAGAACGTATCCAAAGAAAATGCTGCTAGCCCTTTCCAGATAAAGCCTTTCCTTTGACTAACCACACCCACTGAAGTCAAAAGCATAAGACAGCATTTGAGAACAATTTATATTACAACGTGACTAAAATAATGACATAATCCAGGTTTAAACATGTTTTCATAGGCAAACAAAAGATTCTTCTTAAAAACTAGTTTTTATAAATGCAGAATATATTGCATGAGGAACTGCTGGTATTTTTTAAGAAAATATATTGTGCGATTGTGGCTACAATGCACCGCTGCAAAGCATTGTTGTTTCTTATAAAAACTATTAACATAAAAAACTTACTTGAACATAAAGGGTAAGAGAGCACAAGTCTTCCAACTACCTATGAAAAGCAGGATGGAAGTATTGCCAGTTTTTCCTGTGTTGACATTTTACTAATGATAAGTTTTGGTGACCAACTCCCCAGCCAAAAAATAAATTATTTTTTTTTAATCAGGTGCATATTTCAAAGCTGCTATTGCAAGTGTGTTTTAAATGTAATGGACTTAAAAGTGTATGTACCAAAAAATTATAAAAATGCACTAGAGTTTGAGTTATTGTTACATAAAGAACATATTAAAAAGACTGTCAAAATAAGTAGAAAGGGGATCAAAACTGAACTAACTGAATTAGTGCAGTACTGTAGCCAGGCTTCTAAAATCAGATATAGAAAATATAAATAGACTGCTTTAGGTGATGATTCACCAGTGTCCAAAAAAGGAGCAAGTTTTGTGAAAGCTCAGTTAACTTGATCCAGAGCTCTGAGCAGTTCTTCCCCCTGTAGCAGGTTTCTGTTGCCCTGTATGGGAGCGTTTACTTCGCAGTCGTAACTCGTGAGTTGGGGGAGTCCACTCTCATCCATCGACTGCCCTAGAAGTCTACTTGCTATGTCTAAAGAGGGAGGGGAAGGAGAAAAATGCACTTTATTCACCATGCTTAACCTCTCCTAGAGCTGTTCACAAGGAGCTATGTTTGGCTAGTTTTTTTGGAGTCTCTGTTCTCTTTCACACAGCCCCCTCCACCCCCTCTGCCTAGGGAAGGAAGATACCAACCAGTTGATAGTAGAATGATTGTCTTTTGCTCCACTCCACTGTGACCATTTGTTTTGCATCCCTTTACACGTTTCCAAGCAAGTGATGCATTTCCTCCACGGTCACCTGTCTGCTGGAATAAAGACCCCTAGAAAGAAATAAAATTAATCTCCTTTAGTGAATATTATAGCTTTATAACCCTCCACATCCTCTTCCAAATCAACAGTTCCTGTCACTAAGTACTAATATGGTATTGTTACAATTTAAAGTGGATTTGGTTCAGAAATTTCCAAGTACATTAACTTGAACATTATTTAACAGAAAACTGAATCAGGTTTCAAGACCTGACTTCCCTTAGAGAAAACAATTACAAAATCCTGGTTATCATCAGGTACCAGGCTCAAGATTAGTGTGTACATGTACACAAACACGCCCATTTAATTACCACTGCTCTGGGGTGAGTAAGCATCAGGTTTTCACTGCAGTCTCTAATGGCTTTCTGCACTGGAATTAACAGTGTAGACAGGAGAGTCAGGAGCCTCAGCAGGTCGATTCTATCTACACATTTAGGATGTAAATTCTGCTTGCACTCCAGTTATTGCCACCAAGCCACCCAACCCAAGCCTTGTGAAAAATGCAGTCCTACACCAGTCTAGTGCAGATATGGCTCCTTAGCATATTGTTTTGACAGCAGAACAGAAGATATGGAGATTAGGAAGCTGTAAGGGATACATGTAATTGGGATAAGGAAGAAGAAGCTGCCACTGAAACAGATGGGATGGAAAGAAAAAGCACCATCTTAGTATCAAGTCTGCTGGCAAAAGTTCTTGAATCTGCAAAGCTTGGTCTTGTTAGTGACACTGACTGCTGCAAAAAGAGAAGGTATTTCACAACACTGCCATTTCCCTCAAAATAGTGAGGAACATATGTTTTCAGGTTGTAAAACACCTGTGTAAGTCAAGGGAGCAGGGGTGTAGTAGAAGTTATAGTTAACTCAGAGCTGCAGTTCATAGTGAGACTAGTCACCTACATTGCTGCTGCTTATTTTTTACCAAAAATGCATTCCAGCCCTACATGTTAGAAAGATTTGGCTTTTAACTGTTCCAGTGTAATGATTTATATCATTATTTTATAACCTCACTATAACACAATATTTTATCATCTTACTATATCTTGTCCTTGTCTAATTCTCCTGTTTTCTAGGAAGCTAAAGTAATATTTTACTTTGGTCTTCACTTATTTTCACTCTTGCAAAATACATCTCACTTCTCTGGAGCCAAAAAGTTGTGGGAAGTGTTTGTACAACCCTAGAACAGCATGTATTCTAAGCCTGGATTTAACATCATTTTTCTTCTGCTTGTGTGAAAGGCCTCTATATCCTCCCAGAAATCCACTGTGGAGACAGAAGCCAAACAACAAAAGCACTTCTTAAAATAACTTCACTAAGACCCAGCTTCATGGAAATTCAGCTTCTGACTCTGAGAAACCATCACAATATTTGTAACACTTTTGTCAGATAGAGACAAAAGAAAAAGTTTAGCAAAAGATGAAGTCTGAACCTGTAAGCTTTAAACTAACACTAAGCACAGAAGCCTGAACACTATTCCAGCAGTTCACACTGATCTGCTTGTGTTCTGTGCATTTCATAACATTCCATGCTGTTTTGAATATTTTATCAGCAAAACTATGAGCTGTAGCACCCTTGCATGAGAAAAGGGCAGTGGAAAGCAATAACCTTTCTTGCAGAGCTGTGAATTCTTACAGGGCTTCTGGAAGCAGCAGAACAACATGCATGGAAGTGCAAAGCATTTAACAAATGGAAACAACCACATAGAAATGGCATAGAAAACTGATTTGCCTTATGCCCAGACTGGAATGCTAGAACAGGAGTAAGGAGGGTTCAGAGGAAAAATAATCCTGCACTGTAAGATAGGGTAGATGACTACAACTAGGAGGTGCCCTGTAGAGAAACAAAAAGCTCAAAGGCTACACTGTAGAGGAATTAAAACTAAGACTTCTTAAAACTTAAGAACTTGCAGTGAAGATGAGAGAGAACAGTGTGCAATGCCAAAGCTCAAGGTTTCAAAATACTGAGAATTGACAGTGACAGACAAAGATTATGGAGACAAGGTACCCTTGCAGAAAATAACAAGCTGGACAACCCCTATCAAGTGACACAAATCTAAGATAGTCTATATAAAGTTTTTTTGAATAGCTGGGACAGATGAGGATGAGCTACTCCCAAGTGCCCACACTAATACTAGAGAGCATGCATGAAAGGGAGTGGCAGTAATAGACATTAGCTAGGTTATTATAGGAGCTCTCTTCCCTCACAGTTCAGATGGTCTTATCTGATTAAGTAAAGGAATCTCAGACTCAATGGAAAAATAATAGCATAGGAAGAAGCATAAGAACACTAATCTTCAGTGTTAACAAATATGAAAACTGAGTTTGAATTCAAAAGTTGAATAAATACAGCAATTACACATTTAAATGTGATGTCTTACACTTGTGCATATTCTACTAAAGAAACACATATGTTCACAGAAGATTATCTTCTACCTAATCAAGAAATGCACATGGGTGTAGAGGGCACTTTTGAAAAGTTGACAGTAAAAGAGAACTAAAAGTGGAGTATCTGCATATATATCTATTAAAATTTCACTATCAATTATCTCTCATCCCAAGATTCCAGTGCTTACCAACAGCTTAACTCAGGAGTCTGCACTGATGCCTCATTTCAGAAATTGCAAGGTTAAAAGTGAATATTTTAAAATGGTAAAACAAAACTCACAATTCCAACTGCCTGAAAAAGTGAACCATCATGTTCCATTTTTCGTTTTCTCTGAGCATTATGCAAAGCTAGCATCTTTGGATTTAGTTCTTCATCCAGTGCAGTAGATCTAAGAAAAATTGATTCAGGCTGTTAAGACATTTCTACTTTCCTCGAGCCATTCTTCTTTCGTGGACACTTTTATATACAACATCACAGAACTGAATTTATGAGCTCCACTACTTTTTGTTCATAAATTGACTTATTTCAACAATAATTTTCTATGAGCTGGCAAATATTAGCCTTTAATCTTGCTGTGAAGCTCAGAATGAGTTTTAACAAAAATTTACAAATCTGCAGAAAAAAAGCATAAAAGTTCAGCAGTTCACCATCAACAGAAAAAAGGGAAAGAAGGGCGAGAGAAAGTCTATTTCTATGTACAGATAAATCTTTGACATATCACAAATCTCATGTTTGACTTAATATACTTTTCTGTTGTGATAAATATGTACTGCAGGCATCACAGGCCATCACAAAACACATTTACTTTGAAAAGCAATATCTATTGCTTGTAGATATCTGTACATCTGGTATCTGCAGCACAGACTGTAGCTGCCTCTTACCTCTAACACAGTGGACAAGGAAAGCACCAGAAACATTGTATGGGTGTAACTACCTAAATTGCCTGCTTTGTTATAAAGGCTGCACATCAGGTACAAAAGCAGAACAGAATTTTTACATGAGGTGCTTAGGTAAAGGCTACCATGAAATTACCTTTAGGGGAGTTTACTATTAAAAAAAGACTCATTTAACATGTCCAAATTTAAATGTCTGTGAAGAACGCTGAGGATGAACACACGACAACTGGCAGAATTGACATCTAACTCCTCAAACAGACACCAGAGCTTAAGCTGCACTTTTAAAATACCTTTCATTGAGAGTGACTGTTAGCAAGCTGGGTGCTCCTGGAGAAGGCTTTTCCCCCTGCTCCACCGTTCCCTTCCCTGCCCTGATGGGCGAGGCAGTTCGACTCCTGCTTCCCGCGTAGGGCGAGGCGGGGGCGCTGCTGGGCTCGGGGCCCCCGCGTGGGGGCGAGGAAGGGACCGCGATCGGCTTCACCTCGTCCCCGCGCTCCGCTGGCTTCAGCTTCACCTCCTCGGGGCTGCCCCCGCCTGCCTGGCCCTGCTGCTGGAACAGGGGGATGCTGCTGCCTGCACTCTGAGAGCTGGACGAGCTGCTCTCCAGCGGGGACAGCTGATCGAAGGAGCGCAGCTGGAAGTCGTCGTCCATCGGGATGTATGGAGCCAACATCTCTAAATCTAAATCGGTTTCCTGGAATGGACAAGAGGGGGAACTTAGTGCAGAAGAAACCTCAGTGATGACTTCATCAAGGCTTTTCCTTTTACCAAATTCTTACTTTTTTTTTTTTTTTAATATTTTAATCAAAATATTACATAAAAAGGGAAGGAGGTGCCTAAAAACATTCAAAAAGGAAAATAAGTACACTCAAAATTCTTTATCATCTTATGCTAAGTTACTGTACATTACCTGAGTAGAGAATGGATTTTTTGCTTCTGTATCTATGGCAAAGAGTTTCTCCACTAATTCCAGTTTGAATTCACTGGCCATATCATTATCCACATCAAAGCAGTAGTCGTTGGGACTACTGGGCTGTGAAAACATTTTGAACACAGTTTTAGGTTTCTGTCACTGCATCACTTGGCATTGTTACCTACAGATTCTCTGCAAAATGTTCTAATGTAGAAACTAATCCCAAGCTGTAGTCGCACAAAACTAAAATAGGAAAGGAAAACTCTTACATTTATCTTTATACACTCAAATTTACCCCACCAGGGAAGCACTTGCTTAACTGAAACCTGTTCCTCTACAGTAATTCACTGCAAATACTTTGCTGTTTAGGGAAGCTGTGTCTGAATCAACTGAATGAAAAAGACCAATCCCAAGCTCTCCTTATTTCTGTCAGATAGTATTGCAGACATTTGCAAGACTCACTTTAATGAAAAGATATGACAATTTATCAGTTTCCTCAGATCATGGTGTGAGCTTAAGTCATAAGGTAGAAATAATTTCCAATTCCTGTCCTGGCTGCATCCTTGAACAGATCTGCCCCACAAGGCCCAACAGCACATCCATTTTAATGACAGCATATCCAAATGACAAAACTCACCTCAGGTGAACTTTGGCTGGTACTTGCATCAGAAGGGCTGGTTGGTTGTTCTTGCACCTGAGGCATGGTAAAAGAAAGTTCAAGTGGCTCTGTGTTTGGCTCCAGCTTTGATACAACTTCTCTATTGAGTGCAGGATCAGCATTGCTACGAAGTGGCTTTGTAGTTTCAGAGGCAGGTAGTGGGGACATTGCCATATTTATATTCTGCAATTTCTCACTGGATGAGGGGAGCATTACATCGTTATACAAAGGAACTTCATCACATTGTTGTTCATCAGACTCTATAAAAATTAAAAGAAACCATCAACCTAAGTAACAGTACTGTGTGTGTCTATGGACCTCATTAAATTGAAACAGCAGCTGAAATACCACTGGGCAAGTGGTACTGGGAGGTTATTTTATGAAATCTACTACAAAAAGTAACTTTGCTAATTAACATGCTCTCCAATTTAAACACACACCCACCATTACTGCTGAAATCTAGAGAGATAATTGTGTCTCCAGCAGCTGGGGCTAGCACAGTTAAAGCATCTGGTTCCTGTTTAAGTTTTTCAAATAGGCTGTTGGTATCATCCAGGTCATCTTTACTGAATATTTTGGTCATTTTCATGTCAGGAGACTCCACTGGTTTCAGCATACACTCAGTTTGTCCAAGGGAAAAAATTAAGTCCTTCTGAACAATTCCACTGTCAGACAGAGAAGAAGATGACTGTTAAAGAACAGCTAAAAGGAATAAGTTCTGGCCTAATAGTTTTGTAGGTTGAAACCCACCCACTCCCCACCCAAAACCCCAAACCAAAACAAACAAAAAATACCCCACCACACATATCCCACAAAATTACCAGGATAAGAGCTTTAAGATTTTTTTTTTTGTTACTCATTCTTTCCTCAAAAGTAACAGACAAAGCAAGCACTAATTGCCATGCAATCATAAAAAGGTAACAAACATAAACATGCTTTTCTGAAAGCATTGAAAAAGGAAAAGATTTTTTTTAAAGGGAAAAAAGTTAGATATTTCCTAAACTGCTTTTCTTGTTTTAAATGGATGTGCAATATCTTGATAGACTTATATTGGGACATTCATTGAAGTTTTGAAAAACTGATTTAGGACTATTAGACATTTGCAGAAGAATAGTCAACCAGTCTGCCCTGAGCTGAAGCTTTCAACTAAAAGAGGAGTTTTAAGGAAGAAAAAGATAGATGGGATTTAGAATGACACCACTACTGATGCTCTGACTCCATGATAAAGTTATTGGTGGAATTAACTGCTCCAGACTTGGGACAAAGATTAGAGAGTTGTCACGAATGCAAATTCTCAAGTGCTTCCAATCACACAGAAGAGGCTGGTTCTACACTCATTTGTCTGCAGAGATCATCTACTGACATTATTAGACCAAAAAAGCATTTTATTCTCAAATACAATTTCTAATTCTAGACCTGGTAGTAATCTAAGAAAAATTCCACTGGTAGGGACAGTAGCATCATAAAACACTCAGCAGGGAAGTGTGCCATCAGAATCTGACTTGCTCTTCACTAAAAATGATGACAAAGAACACCGAAGTCCACTCAACTTACCTCAACACATAGTTCACACACACTATGCACTGTGGCTGAGAATTCTTAGTGTTGTATATAACAGTTGCTTGAGTTTCAACCCAGACATAGCCACCTTGTTTGGCCAGCATTCTGTACTGTCCTGTTGTCACCTGCCCTTTTGTGAACACTAAAAGCAGAAAGAACACCAGCTTCAATTACAGGCAGAAAAACCCCAAAAGAACTGTTTGAGGTCAGTATTCATTGCAGATTCCTATCTGCAACTAAAAGAAAGCCCTTGTTCTTCTGCTGCTTTCCCCCAGGGCTGTCTCTCATCTCGTGTAGTTTGAGGGCTTTAAATTCAGTTTTCACTTACTGTCATGGTGTGTTTTGGTCAGATGATCAGAGTCCAGTGCGTGATAGTACTCATAGATTGAGCGACCCAGGAGCTCCTCTGGCTCATACCCCATCAACTCTGTAATTCTTTAAAACAAGGGAAAAAATTGCTATGTGAAAGCAAACACTGGCCAGCACAAATACCAGAGCATTTGGATGCTTGCACATCTAGAAAAACCTTAAGAATCACTTCCACAGATATCAGCAGCAAATCTGGCTTACTGGGACTTTTCATTTTGAAATAAAATGCTATTTTGATGCTTCTTTAAAAGAGAAATTTCAGTAGGCATAGGGTTTTACTTCTCACTGAGTATTTATAAATCATGTAGCAGGAATAGGATTAAACAAATCCCTTCTTTTTAGACATTTTTGTCTTTTTGCTTCAAGGTAGACCAGCTACTTACAGACCAGCTTAGGCAAACGTGAGAATTTAACAAAATAATAAAGATACACTTCAACAGCTTTAATCCTGCAACTAAGAGAAATTAGGAATCAGATTTACTCTTCCCACATTTAAGCACTGCCTGCTTTTAAGGCAAGTGGGATTTCTTTAGTCTCTAGAGGGCAGTGCTAACCAGGGAAGTGCTTCTATTTTGCCCCATTCTAGATGCAGAAAGTGACCAAATAAGTACCTTTTATGTGACACCATCAGTCCTAGAAAGGTTGTTACTGCAGAGGTCAGAAATTGCCATGTATCAACCTCTTCCTGCATCTAACTGCAACAACTAACTAGAAATTCACTTTTATTATAAAGGAAATGGGTAGTAACAAATGACACCAAATTAAAAACAAACAGAAAAATGAAACAAACCAACACCAAACAAAAAAACTTGAGCTATTTCCTTCATTTGCATTTATCAAATTTATCAAGCTAAGTTCCCAGAGGACAGGAAAATCAGTCTGATGTGTCTGACTACACCCCTGATTTGCACCAGAACACAAAATCTCATTTTTCAACAGCAGATGTATTGCATTAAAAGTACAGCTGAACATCTGGGGTTTTTTTGACAGAAGAAAGCAGACACTGATCCCCTGAGGAAGGGATAGGGAGGGAAGCAGTAGCAATAAAATACATCTGACAAGTATTACACACATACTCTTTTCAGTCACCAAAATGCCCCATCTTTGACAAACTTAACATCCTGCTTTTTCATTGTCTGGAAGAATCCACTCATTTCAGTTTAAATCACTGCCACTATGGTAAAGACCAATTTGAAGAGGCAGTTAACTGAAGGCAAAGGATTTATTAACAGAATCCTAGAATGGCTTAGGTTGGAAGGCACCTTCAAGACCATCTTGTTCCAAACCCCTGCCATGGGCAGGGACACCTTCCACTAGAGCAGGCTGCTCAGAGCTCCATCCAGCCTGGCCTGGAACACCTTCAGGGATGGGCTAGCCACAGCTCCTTGTCAAGAATTTCTTCCTAATATCTAATCTAAACATGCTCTCTGTCAGTTTACAACCATGGTCCTGTCACTGTCTGCCTGTATAAAAAGTCTCTCTCCCTTTCATTATTCCAAAGTGATAACCCTGCATCCTCCTTAAATATAAAAATCTGGTTTTTAAAACATCCTGATCAGTTAGGAAAAGCCCAAGTATGCCATCAATGACTGCAATGTCAAGATAAATCAAATTATTGAGAAGACAAACATTAGCCAACATGTACCAGCCCTGCAAATCTTTCAAATGAATGATTTTTTACAGTATAAATCATACACATTACCTTTCATCACAATAGGAAAATTTCATATCCAGACTGTGACGACTGAGGAACGTTTTACTGTCCAGGGGGACCTCAATGTTTGATGGGTGAGGAATAGGTTCACAGATCAACACCAGGCAGGTCATGGGAGGCTTTTTGTAGCCACAGTGGGTCTGGTTCCCATACGTGTCGTACACACGGATGTGGCCAGTGCAGTGCAGCACCTGCAGGGGAGTTGGGGTTTAGAAAGAAACAAGGTTTGCTCTGTCAGAAAACACAACCCTATTTCCACCAGCACACCCAGAGCCAAGTCCTTCCCCACCCCACCCCTCAAGGGAAGGCTGGAGGAGAGCAGTGTCCTCCTCCTCTTCACTCCACACACTCCAACTCCTTCCTCAGCAACAGCAGCCACTGCTGCATTTCTGTGAACACCTCTCTAGTCACTGTAATGACACCTCTGATGAGCAGCTGCCTCAGCAAAAGGCATCTATAATTTAAATCTGAAAGTTATGGTAATAGTAGAAACCCCCAGTTTAGATATTCTGCAGAGCTGATGCCAGAGATCAAACACATTCTTCAATAGACAGGAACTTTTGCATTTTGTGGGGTTTTCTTTTAACCATTCTGATGCAGAAATAGTTCACAGAGAGCAGCAAAGAAGTTTTTTGATCCAGAATAATCAAATTCAAATCATAAAAGAGAACTGTGAGCCATAATCCACTGGATACAGTAAAAGGTTACTTTGTCCAGAGGAGAAAATGCATTCACTGCAGAAAGTTATCAGGCTGGCCTCTTTTTGTTCCAACTGTTACAAAAGGGAGAGCCAGCAGCTTCAAAAGAATGGCATTGAAGTCCTTCAGAGAGACCTCAACTATCACATTTTCAGTGACAAATCAAAAGAAATCAGGGATCAGCATAAGTGATGTCAAGTGCTTTTTTCCCAGAGAAGGCTTTATGCAAACATATTTGGTAATTATAATTGTTTGTAAGTAAATGACCTCTAATTTAAAATGGAAAATTCATTAAAAGAGTTTTGAGAAACTAATTTTAAAACATTGTTTCAGTTACCTCTGTGATGTAGTCAGCATTAAAATTCAGCATAATGAAGCAGAATTATTAAATTATAAAGTACTTAGTGAAATTCAAGCTTGTTACATGAAGCAAAAATGTTGAAATACAGTATTATGACATCTGAAGAGGAAGCTATGCAAATATTTCTTTGTATTAGTTACCTTCCATGTAGCAGACTTTATATTCACTGTTCTTCCCCTGCTAGTCAGGGTGCACTTCATTCTGAGAAAGAAGCTGCGCTCCGTGTTCTGCTCTTTGCCCTTTTTCACAGGACCTAGCAGAAGCAAAAGCAAACCAATTCTTAAAACACTTGGATCATCTTCCAAAGGTATTAAAAAACCTCCACAAACATGTTATAGGAGTCTAAGACTAAGGGAAGACCCAAAAAATAAACAAAGAAAACTCATACATCTAATAGCACTTCTAATAATGGGGTTTTTTTAGAGCAAGTCTTACTATCAAGTAGATTAAAAAAATCCTTAAGTTTCATAGAGTTATAGAATGGTTTGTGTTGGAAGTGACCTTAAAGACCATCTCATTCCACCCCTCCTGCCATGGGCAGGGACACCTTCCACTACCCCAGGCTGCTCCAAGCCCCATCCAAGCTGGCCTGAAACACTGCCAGGGATGGGGCAGCCACAGCTCCTTTGGACACCCTGTGCCAGGGCCTGAGCACCCTCAGTGGCCACAATTCCTTTCCAAAAACCACCTAACCCTGCCCTGTCTCAGTGGGAAGCCATTTCCCCTGTCCTGTCACTCCAGGCCCTTGTCCAAAGTCTCTCTCCAGCTCTCTTGGAGCCCTTGTAAGTACAGGAAGGGACTCAAAGGTCTCCCCAGAGCCATTTCTTTTCCAGGGTGAACAAACCCAGCCCTCTCTCAGTCTGTCCTCACAGGAGAGGCTTTTGATGCAGCCCAGACTCAATAATTTAAGATCAGGATTGTGTTTGTAGCCAACTCCACATTCCCAGATTTTAGGAAAGAGACCAATTGGAAATTTAATATATATTAAAATTGTGACAGAGGAGAAGGAAAACATATGTAGAATATGAAGCCTTGTTGAGGTGGTTTCCACTGAAATGCATCAGTAATTCACTATGAGGAGGTTCAAACCAAGCACCTTTTGGGCTCCTTGCTCTTCAGGACTGCAAGATTTTCAGTTCAAAACTAACAACTCAGCTGTTTATATGCATCCAAGTATTTCCACGGTGATTTCCACTCTTGGAGTAAACAGGGACCAAGTTTTTAAACACATTATTAACATTCTTGGGAGGAAAAAGTTGAGAAGCCCTAATACAAATCAATGTTGGCAGCACTTAGGTTTTGCTTGCTACCAGCAGGCTTTAAGTGAAGTTTCTGCCTGTACAGAGGAGAACCTTGCAGAGTCAATTACTAGTTATGCTCTTGTGGGCAAAGAAAATGCAACTGATGCTATCAGGAGAGCTGCAAGCAGCTCACAATGTGTGCAAGGAGGAAATGCAGCAGCCAGGAGAAGGAGCAGTGGAAGAGCCAGTTTGCTGAGGCTTGCTGAAGAGCAAGGACCAAACCATGGCAGAGGGAGAAGTTTAGAACACATGAGCTCACTTCTGGTACAAGTTTATACAATAATTTGCTCTCATCCTCCACAGACAATAGTAGCTATGAAATTCTTCATGGTGGCTTGCACTGCAGTCAAAATTAATTAGAAAAATGTTAAAGCCTCTATGCTAACTTGTTTATTGCTTCTAGCAGAGGTAAAGACTAAAGGGCTCAAGCATATTTTATGCTACCTTAAAATAACCTTGATAATGGAGAAAGTGAGGGAGAAACTAAAGCAGAATTCACAGAAGCAGCAAAAATTTATTTAATTCAGTAAGTTTTAAGAGTTAAACCAATCTAGAAATTGATAGCTGAAGATCACACAACATTACTGTTACCAAGTCCTGATGTATGTGGCTTTTCTTCTAGAAGCAGCTGTAAAAGATGGAGCAACTTTCAAGTCTGATTCAGCACCAGACATTATTTTTTTAAATGGCCAGCTTTGAAAGTTTAAAAAGCAGCTTCATAAAATGACAATGCAGTTCTGTTTCTGCCAATTGCATTTATATTCACTTGCACTTGTACAGTCCCAAAGGGGAATATTTAATACTCAATTCAAAACCAAAATAATTCCACTGATGTAAGAGCTGCAGTAGAAGGCAGCCTGGGAATACCAATAAATATAAAAATGTACTATTACTACTGTAATTTAGACTTCTGTCTGCCAACGTCATTTGCAAAACAGCTTTTGTAATAATGGTTTCCAGACATCTGATTCCAGGCTGGCCAATTTAGACATGCTTGAGATGGTTTGCATGAAACTCAGTGATAGGACATTTTTAAGAATAAGCTTTTGCAACAAAAGCAGGTTTTTTACACTGCTTTGGGGAAATTGCTCCCCCATCCCCAAAATGTATTACTGTATTCCAAAGGGGGAGGCAGGGGAGATGTCTAATCTAGCCTTAGACACATTCTAAGGGCAACCAAATCTACAAAATGTTTACAAAATCAAAGTCAGGCCCTTAATGCTATGGCATCTTATCAGGTCCTTTTCACTGAATTAAATAGGATGGCAACATAAGACTTAAACAAAATTTACAGTGCCACAAGAAAGCAGAGGTCAGGTTTATTAATGTATCACTATCTGAATTCAGAGTCCATATAAACCTCATTTAATGAAAGAGAAAGCAGAGGTCAGATTTTAGGCTTCTAACTACTGAGTAAAGCAGATTTGTTTGGAGACATGCAGGCTGCCAAGTCTTTATAGCCTTTATCAAATCTTTAGAAGACATAAAAGCTGTAATTCATGGGCAATTGTTAAATTTCAAAGCACACAGCACATGTAAACACGGTGTTCTGCTCCCTCAGATGGAGAAAAGAGCCAGAAATCTGTGAAAAGATACCAATTTCATGCACCAATTAAAAGGTGCAGAGAAGCATCAACCTCAAAGCCCTTTTTTGGGCTGTTTAAGTATTCCCAGATCAGTGTCTTGGTGTCCTAAAATTTAAATGCAGTATTTTCTTTTTGTCTTGGGTATACCACCAGAGCTTGCTGGAAGAAAGCATTTCTTCTCAGCTGTCCTGTAAAAGCAAGGCCAGACCAAGACAAATGCACCAACTGAGCTTCTCCATGTCCCTCTACAGCAGTTGCTTAAAATCATTCTCACTCAACCTACTTCTAATTTTATTCCTGTAGGCACTTATTCTTTCAACCCTCAAAACCTCCATTTTAGTAATTAATTTTGTTAGATTAAAGAAATCTCATTTCTTCTATCATTAGGATATAGCCAGAACATTTTGGTGATTCCTGTTGTTAGTGTCTCTCAACACTCAACAAGGTGCAATTTAAGATTTAAGAAATAAAAACATATTAGCTTTTGAACTCAACACCACTTCCTGGCAGATATCCAATTGTATTAATGCCAACAGAAACTACCCATAAGTAAATTAAATTGATTTTTTTTCTTTTTTTCTCACCATTTCTGTGTGTAAGCATTTCTCTCAGCTCCTCGTGGTCACATGGATGAGTGAAATCAAATACACTGTGCCCCGTCAACTCAAACTGCAAAAATGAACAGGTACATGGGTGTTTAACTTCACACACACAAAAATGGAACAGCTTTGTGAAACAGTCTTAGGAAATGTCAGTATTTCACCTGAGTGAGTCCCATACACTTGTTCACGTTTTCAGACATGTAAATCATGTCCCCATCTTCAGACAGAACCATGACAAAGCCATCAAGAGCTTTCAAGTAGAAACAGTTCAGTTCCTTCTCCATTTTGGCTTCTGTCTCCAGCTCACCTGCAAGCAGCCACACATTTTTGTTTAAGCAAACACCAGCTATTCTTCACTTACCAGCAGGAATGACTTCTGGCACCAGTCTGCAAGGAGTCAATCTTGCAGGACCATCAAAGCCAGTATAACTCATTTAGATAAATGATCAGTTCAATTCTTCAAGCTCTAGTAAAGGTATCAGAAATCACAGAAAATCAGAGTGAGTAACCCTCTGTGCTGTTATGTATTAACCAATGAAATTTCCACCTTAAGGAAAAGGTCTATGTGGCTAAAAATTTATTACCCATCTAAAAAAGGCATTCTAAACTTCTCTCAGGGGCTTTCTGGGAGAGTTTTCCAAGTCTGGCTACTGAAATTACTCCTCCACACAGCAGAGGCAGACATGCATGAGCACAAATAACCAGCACACTGCCCATGGCAGGCTACCAGCTACTGGCTACAACCTGACTCAGATATTCCTGCAGTTGGAGCTGCAGACACAACACATCCTCAGCTGACTTCACCTCCAGAGGAGCACATCACACAAACACAATTTAAAAAACTATTCCTTGCAGTTTATTTTAAGGGGACACAACTATAGTTAGCTCAGTTAACCTTGAACCAAGTACCTACAGTCAAGAAAGCACAGCTGGAACAAACAAGTTTAGAGGGGAAAAAGTTTAAATGAAGGAATTTAACTTTGGAGAAGGGTCAGATAAGACTGAAAAGAGCACTACAGCTGTGATGAGACAACCAGGATCACCAAAATAGAAAGGGAAAAAATGAAATCCATTGAACAGTGGATTTTCCTTGTGTCTTTGCTAACAGCTGATTTCTCCTGTAAGGCCTCCCACCCTCCCAGAACAAGAACACATCTAACAGCACATTCATTTCTTTTATTGCTGACAGGCCTTACAAACAGAATCCTCCTCAATATCCCTCCCAGGGGGTGCCATGTGTCCCTTACCAGCATCCAGCAGCTTCCTCATGCGCAGGTAGCTGATGGTGAGCCTCATGATGGAGGCCTTGTCCAGGTGTGCACTGACAGTGTGGGGCAGGGGCAGCTGGTGGGCCAGCTCATAGAACACCTCCGACTCCTTGCTCCTCCTGCAGCGCGCTGCATCCCGAGACTTCTCTTTCCTGCGTTCTGAGCTAATCCTAGAGAAACAAAGCTTTGGGTTACACAGGGAACTGAGCTCTCTGGGATGTGTGTCTTTGAAACTAAGTTGCCCAGCAGCCAACTGGAAGTTGAATAATGTTAAGATTCAGTTTAAAAGTGCAAGCAAGTTTCAGTTTAAAAGTGCAAGTGTAATTCTTTGTATCAACTTCTGCCCCCTGCCAGAACTAAATTAAAATCCACAGTCTTCCAACGAGATCAGTCTTCAGAGACACTTCCATACTCAGAACTTGTGGATCTGTGCAGAAGTCCTTTTTAGTTAGCACACATTTTGTGACAGGCACCACAAATTACAGAGCAAAACAATTCATGAGCTAATG
>JAHXMQ010012340.1:22563656-22590411 GCA_020466415.1 Ammodramus savannarum pratensis
CCACAGCTGCTCTGGGCAAGCTGTGCCAGGGCCTCTCCACCCGCAGAGTCAAGAGCTTCTTCCCAACATCTGATCTGTATCTCCCCTCTTCAGTGTTAGCAAATACATCCCCAAAACCACATTTTCAGTCCTTTACCTGCTGTGCTACTCACAGTGGCCAAAACCTTGCTTAGTTTGTGCAGAAACACAGGTGTGACTGTGCTGGATGTTGGGTGTGTTAGAGTCTCTTCTCTCAGCCTGGCAACCGAAGGAGTCAGAATTTTTCTGTTTTGGTTTTCAAGGTTGTTTATTTTCTGCTATCTATAACATTCTTTCCCTGGCCTCCTGAGGTCTGTTCAGCAGGTCAGTCAGAGGCACACTGCCCACCTTCAGGGTGGTGTTGTCTTTTTATGCTAAAAACTACGTGTACTTTATTTACAATTATTTTCCAATACCTATCACCTATGTTAGACAGTGAGCTTCTACTCTAAACCAATCCAAAATGCCACCATCACCCAGAAGATGGAGTCTAGGAAGAAGGAGAAAGAAGGATAAGGCACAGATTTCTCCATCTTAGGACCCCAAGCCTCCATTCTAAAAACCCCAAAATTCTACTTTTCACCCTGTGACAAACTAACTATCATTCTACCTAAACTTTTGTGGCTTGTAAATCCTCATATAACATTGGTAATTTTTTCCATGGGTCAAAATCAAAGGCATAGGGGTCTTGGGCTCTGTGCCAAGGTCTCTGAGCCCCCTGGCAGGGCCTCAAGCCATCCAGCACAGCCAGAGTAATGTCCTGGGTTCTGACAAGAACCCTTCCTGCTTATCCCATACCTTGAGTGCTGCCTTTTCAGCCTCCAAATCCTGACCCTTCAAGCCCATTCAACAAATTACGGAGCAGGTAATTTCCAGCTCAATGCTCCAGCATGATGGATCATATACATTCTCCAAGTTCTTCCTTTTTTAGCATCCTTACAAACAGGTCAGACAAGCAAGGGGACTCATTTAACATGAGATTGCTACTTTCAAGCAATCCAGAAAGTCCCTTCCCCAAAACCATTCTATGATGACTCTATGATTCACTCTTTCTCCGGAAAAGCCCCTTCCAGAGTCTTCCCTGCACTGGAAAACAATACCTCATGCTCCTTCCACTGTCTCTGTAGACCTGCCTCATCCTGTACACAAGGTAAAGAGCAGCTCATCCAGGGAAAGCACTGAAACAGTTAAGACTGTGAGTAACAGGGAGAATTCCCCCTTTTCCCAACACCAGGTCACTTCTGCCTCATGCATTTGGTCAGATGAGTTTTGAAGAAACATTTTCACACTGGAGCTCCAAATTTTTCAAACATGCAAAGAACTCAGTGCTGCTGTGATCCCTGAGGAAATAAATGTGCTTTTATTTTTAAATTACCAATACAAAACCACACACTATTATTGTATTAAAGTTTTCTTTTTATGCATTTAAATCTTCTAAAGGCACCCTGTCTTCATTTTGTATTCACCTGAGATATAAAAGGCAGTTGCAGTTTGGGAATTACTTTTTTTTAAGATTTCACAAGACTTAAAAGCCATCTACAACCACTGCCAAATTCACATTGCTAAGCCTGTGGAGCTGTGTAAAACTTCTTTTTAGTTAGCACACATCTTGTGAGAGGCACCACAAATTACAGAGCAAAACAATTCATGAGCTAATGATCCCGGGGACATAATGAACCAGATCCAAAGAATCAGAGAATGGTTTGGCTTGGAAGTGACCTTCAAGATCAACCAGTTTCAACCTCCTGCCGTGAGCAGGGACAGCTTCCACCATCCCAGCTTGCTCAGAGCCCCATCCAGCCTGCCTGGAACACAGGAATGGGGCAGCCACAGCTGCTCTGGGCAAGCTGTGCCAGGGCCTCTCCACCCTCAGAGTCAAGAGCTTCTTCCCAATGTCTGATCTGTATCTCCCCTCTTCAGTGTTAGCAAATATATACCTAAAACCACATTTTCAGTCCTTTACCTGCTGTGCTACCCACAGTGGCCAAAACCTTGCTTAGTTTGTGTAGAAACACAGGTGTGACAATACTGTGTTGGATGTTGGAAGTACAAATGCCTTGACACATGGGGGAAGTTTAATAATCCATGAAAAAGACAGAATAAACTATCAGAATCTCTTTTACAATTACCTTTCTACCAACTTGGTAAAACTGTATGCCATGCCCACCATCCTCTCCTCCTACTCCTGCCACTGCCAGCAGAGAAAAACTATTTCTGTGGAATGAGAAACATTAATGGATTGACATAATAGTAATAAAGACCTTTGGAAAACTAACTTGTGGGAATTACAGTTCTAAAAAACTCTGGACTTACAATAGTCCCATTGATTCCTGTGAATACAAACCCATGTCCCTTAGAATGGCAGACTAAAATATCTGACAATATTTCCCCACATTGCAGATTTCTTCACATTGGATTTCCCTGTGACAAGTGTAGTGATGGATATCTTGGTGTGAGAAGCTTGAGGCTCCTGACATACAGGTATATCTGGAAATAGCCATTACGAAAAGTCTGACCTTTAACAGTATTGCAAAAATATTTTAGCTATTTAACCTGACTGATTAAATATTTATGTCTGAAGACAGGGCTCAAGTACCTTTTCTCTTGGTGGAAAACTAAGGGTGGAGGGGAAAAAACTATCTGGATTCTCTTTGTCCTCTTTGTTGGACCACAGATTTCACTGTAACTCTATTTTGTCAAAGGTATTTCAAGGTAACTGTCGTGGTTTAACACCAGCCCACAAGTGAGCACCACAAAGCTGTTTGCTCACTACCTGTCCCACCCTCATGGCATGGGGAGGAAAACTGCAGTGAAGGTAAAACCCATGGGTCAACTTAAAAACAGTTTAAAAACTGAAACAAAATAATAATTGCTATGACAAGGGAGACAATAAAGAAAGAAACAAGACTCACGAGAGACAAGAGATGCTCGATGCCATTGCTCACCCACCCTCTGACTGATGCCCAGCCTGTCCCAGAGCAGGGACCAGCACCTCCCAGCCACCTCCCCCAGCTCACTCTGTGCTTTGGAATGTCTCTCTGGTCAGCCCAGGTCAGCTGTCCTGGCTGTGTCCCCTCTTGCCTTCCTGTGCCCCTCCTCACTGGCACAGCAAGGGAAACTGAGTCCTTAACTCAGGGAAGCACTGTGCAACAACAACTAAAACCTCAGTGTGCTGTCAGCATTATTCTCCAAAACAGCCCTGCACCAACTGCTAGGAAGAAAATTAACTCCATCCCAGCTGGAACTGTAACAGCAGCACAAGAAATTCTGTTGCCTTAGACAGATTCACCTTTATAGCTTCGATTTTTGTTAGCTACTCATTCAAGATCCCTTCACAGGCAAAATGTTCATCCTACAACAAAAACTCAAGAGGGAATTACTGGAAGTAAATGGCTGAATCCACCCAGATTCCTGCAGCTTTGTCACTGTTTCCTTTACAACTGCAGACACTTTTAAGTTAAAACTCCCCTGCTTTGGCAATCTTCAAGTCCACAGGTTTGTCAGGCTTGTGTGAATCACAGAGGGCACTCAAGAGATGAAAATAGACAATAACCTCACAAGTTGGGATTTCAGCCTTTGTATTTTCTTTCTGACAGCCTAATGTTCTTGAACATATTTTGGGTAGTTTCCAGATTTTGGCCAGGTTTTAGCACTCTTAGCAGCAGCCTTCAGCAGGAACAGTCAAAACTTCTCCCAGCCATTGAATTATTAATTACCAACTGAAATGCTGCTCAAATCCAGCCCATAGTGCTTTCTGTTAAAAATTAATCCCAGAGTAAGATTATCAAGTGCTGCCAGCTGGAGCTGATGGGCAAAACCCAAGGAAAAAGGGAGGTTGGAACCACTCAGTGCTGCCTGAGTGGCAGCATCTCCTCTCCCTTTTACTACATGTTTCCTTTCTAGAAAGGCTGCTACTATAGATAGATGTTTAAACTGTATAGCACAACAGTTGGCTATTTTTAGCTGCTATTTAAACCTAAGCTGTAACCAATCTGAGTAAAACCCAGCCATTTAAATAGGAAGATTAACTACCAGCTTCAAAGAGCGTTTCTTTAATGGATCAAATTAATAGGGAAAAGGTCTTTCACAAATGAGGTTTAATTACCAAGTGAAGTCATTGTTGCCTCAACATTGAAATGCCACCAAACTAAAAAAAAAAAAAAAATTCTTTGCTATTGCAACTACTCAAAGCTTTGTTACAATTGCATAAAGTAAATTAAACAACACACATCAGCATGTGTAGCTGCTCACAGTTTTCTGTGTAGTCAATTAAAGGACACTGAATTCCTGTAAAGAAAACCTATTTCCAAAGTGAGCATTCTCCTCACCAGAGGGGAAGGAAAGGAAGGAAAGGGAGCTCAGGGAAGGGGGTTTTAAACAATAAGATGTGAAGTGCCATAAAACCAGTTTAAACAAATCATATCACTTCTCCTATCTGTTCTATTGGAGCTGCCTCTGTGTAAAGCTCATGATCTTCTCAATAGAAAGAGCATTCTGCAGAAAAGGAGAATTTAAAACAATGTAAACATTCTCCATTTAAATCAAGCCCCTAACTTCAGAGCTGTATTGCAGCCTTCTGCTCTCAGTCTGGCAGGAAACAAAAACACCTCCAGAGCCTGAAGAAAACCTCAGCTGCTGAGTGGATTATACATGCAATGAAAATATCAGAAATGCCCATGCTGGACAGGAAATTGCATGCGTTTGCAGGTCTGATTTTTCCTGCACAACTTCAGTGCCAGACATTCATTTCCATTTTGTATTTCTTTCTACCAGAGAATACAGAAGCAGAGAATCATAAGCATGTTATCCATGAGAGCTCACTGAAAGCAGTTTCACTGACCCCTTCAAACCCAATAGCACTTCTTATATGTAAGAGATGTTTATATGCAATAGCTGCATAAAATCTGAGCTCCAGAAGATATCTGAGTTACAGACCCAGAGCAAAAGGGTATTTCACAAGCAGGACTCACTGCAGCTGAACCAAGAGCTCAGCTGAAGGATATAACCCAGACTCCCACTCCCTGCCTCAAATCATAGAATAGAAACAAAGTTGTACAGCAACATTTGCCCAAGAGCCTTGAGAACAAAAAAGCACACCAGCAGTACAGATGTTAAAACTGGCCTCTCTACTTTGAGTGCGCAGCTCCTGTCCTCATGGTCACACAAACCATGTGGTCCACAGCATCTCCCAAATAACACATCATTCCCCACACCATCCCAAAGATCCCTCCACAGCACATTCCTACACGTGAGCCCCCAATTCTCTAAATGTATCCCAAATTCTTCATCTCCTTGACTGAAAAACTAACAATCACCACATATAAGTTGTCCTGTTCCTCCTTATTTACCAATAGCAAATAGACAAAAAAACCAAAACAACAACAACAACAACAAACAAAAAAAAAAAAAGCCAAAAAAAACACCAACCCTGGAAAATACCACCAGTAACTGGTAAATTTTGGTTTCAAATATTTAGATAAAAAATGGTCAATGGATAGAACTTAAAATGTGTAGCAGTCAACTTTGTCTCCATCTAGCTTTTAAAATCACCACCCGGCATTAAGAAAATTTGTATACTGTGTACATATTATTTGACTTTTTTAAAAAATTAAAACCAAGAGGTGTCCTTTATGTCACTTTGCTACGGTCACAGATTTTTCTCCCATTCAAACTTACTATTTCTCTAATCAGGTCCATTTTATCTACAGGTGTGTTCAGTTCCCATGTAAAATAACTTGTGCATGATTAATTACCCAGGCTCATCTTTCTCGATACAGGTTGTGAGAACATTCTAAAATATAAACATCTTCCAATAGCAATTCACATTTTTCTCTTTAGATTTGTTTTCTTCAACCAAGTGGCTTTGTATTTATCATATTATTTGTTCCTAAAGTTTCATAGACATATACATTGTAGAAAACCAGAAATCCTAATTATTAATGTGTTTCAAATCTGGTAACATCTTTTTGAGCTTTAACTAGTTTTCAGTTCTGCCATTAATTGCCACCATTTGCCAGTAAAAGTTTCAGATAATATCTCCATGTTAGTAACAATCTCTCCTCTCAGACTGTAAAATTACTCTACCAGGAAACACCTGGCTTAGAAATGGAGTCACAAAAACTATATCCACTATAATATAGCTTCATTTTTTTTCTTCATTACACCAAAAAGAGATGTAAATATTACAACACAGCAATATACTAAAAGTATATGGGCATCAGGATGGTGTTGGAACTTTACAAAGCAGACCTGCAAGTGGTCTCACGTTTAATTTTAAGGCTGAATGCATTCCTGAGGTTGGTATAAAGCTTGGTCACCCTTCCAGGCCCAGCCTAAGCAAGGTGTTTGTGGCAGCACAGCTGAACAGGACACAGGGGCAGCTCCTGGTTTGCAGCCATACCCTGCAGAGCACCCAGAATAACCAGTTGTGTCCATGCGGAGAGCACATGGCTCAGCCCTGGGCTTGTCCCACCAGCCACCCTCACCTACAGCCAGAGTGTCAGGACAAAATTCACTCTCCTGACTGTGCTGAATACACATTCACTTGGGTTTTTTCACTGTTTGTGAGATGTGTGTTTTGTCCAGAGTTGCTAGCCATGATACTTGCTAAATTATTCCTCAATGGAAAGGAGAAGCTAAAACAGTGGAACTGCTCTATTGACAACTTCATATAAAAAACTGGTTTATAGTTTTTACCACTCAAATCCAGTTATTTAGGTATAGGGGACCTCAGGAGCTGATCAACTTCAATGAGGAGGGACAGAGCTGCAGTGTTAGCACCATCTATCAGGTCTTGAGACAGACCCACACCAACATGGCCCCAAGAGCCCCATTCCCTCTCCCTCCCAGCCCTGCAGTGACACACTTGTCTGTCCTGACCAGCAGCCCAGACTGTTCATCCCTCAGCAGGCAAACTTTTTCCAAATTGCTTGGGAGGGGTGCTCCTTCCTCCTATTGCAGCCCTACAGAATTACTGCCAGTTCTCTATGGGTTGGAGTTATTGCTTTGACCCACCTTGCTCTGATGTGATTTCCTGTTAAAGTATTATTGTTTTATGGCCAATTTTATTTACTAGTTCTTATGTTCTAGTCTGTGTAGAGAGTTCTTGTGAAGAAAAAAAAAAAAAAAAACCCACACCCAAACCTCGTGTGTAATCAGAAGCATGTGATTATACAGAAGAAAGTCTTGCCCTTCATGAACTAATGAACATCACAGCCCACTAATCCAGCTCAGGAAAAGAACTCAGAAATTCCTTACATACAGTATGAATGTTCAAAAGAGATTTAACTGCAGAAACTAATGTCATATCCAAGCAGAAACAACACCACAAAAGTCATTCCTTGGTATATTTCTTTCTAACACAGCAATTCAAACCATTTTCTACACATGAGGATAGTTACAGACATTTCCCATAGCCTGACTACCACCAAAACAAACCCCCAACTGACAAAACTCTAACAAATCAGGAGAGCAAGCAGGCAGGTCAGTCTGGATTATCTGCAGCAGCACAAATGCTCTGAAAGCCAGCAGTGTTTGCAAAATGAGAGAGGGAGAGGCACTGAGAGGAGACTCAGCTCACCTGGAGAAGCCTTACCCCACAAAGTGCAGATAAACATCCATCCTACAGACAAACCCCAGCACAGGAGCCAACAGCACAGCCCTAATGGCCTGAACCCACCACAGCACCACCCTGACAAGGTCATCCATCATCTGCATGTGGCCTTGGATTGACCTGAAACCCCAACTACCTCCCCACACAGAAATGTAAGAAGGGAAAAGCTTCAATATTGTCATTCCTAATTTAGATCATGGTGAAGGGATTCTATCATGTCTTACTATACAGTGTAACCCACCCACAGTTTACCTTTGCATGGTAATAATACTGTTTTAAAATAATCACATTCCATACAGTGGTGGCATGTAAGAAAAAAAATTTTTTTCAGCTACATTAATTGGCTTTTTCTTTATTTTTTTTTTCCTTAATTAGTTGTGCTTTACCCTTCAGGATTAAAGGTACATGGTAATAAAATTGTGTTTATTATTACAGAAAAATCAGAGCTATCCAAAAGAGATATCTGAACACAGGCCTGACAGAACTAGACACTAAGTGCTCTCCTCCCTTCAGCCCTTCTGCTTTTGCTTCTATCAAGCTCACAAAAAATGATGCAAAACATATCCCCAAGATATCTGTCAGGCTTTCAGTTAACAATGTTTTAGCTAAGAACTGGTCTACCTTCAGACAAATGCAGACTCTTGATAAAGTAACTCATTTTAGTCTAAATCATGGCATTAAAATGTATCTTCTCCTTTGTTCACTGCATTTTGTTTTCAAGATTGGAGGCTGGACATTTTCCCTCATAGCTCCCATCCAAGTTTCATCCCTTCACCTCAAGCTCCTCAACTGCTTTCAGTTAGCAGGGTATTTTGTAATCAAAGGTTTTTAAGAACAGGGGAAAAAAATAACAGAAGTAAGAGATATCAAGTTTTATTTTTCTCTGTGAATAAAGAGCAGAGCACAAAGCAGTCAAGAGAAACATTTACAACAATAGCCAGGACAAAAAGCCTGCAGCAATGTCAGCTCAGCATCCAATAGACTCAATAGGGTGCAAGGAAAAAGTCCTTTTTGAAGGACTGAGCACCAAAATTCCCATCCCCAGCTAAACCATTCCTTTCTTTAGTTTAGCTAGTGGAGGCTGCAGCCTTTATATTTGATGTGGATTACTTTATGTCTTCCAAAGGAGGTGAACAAGAAGCAAACATAAGGGGGTAAGCCTTTAATAACTCCCTATCATACAGTCCATTTACTCATTTGTGAGCAAAAACAGGAGGCTTGGCCTCAAATCCTTTTGCTTCTTGAAATGCACACATTTCCATAAAGTGACATCAGTCTAGTTTTGGTTTAGGATTGACAATGAAAGAACTCATTCTGGTAAAAAAACCAGGTCATCTTTTCCAGGTAACATTTCCAGGATTATTACAAATCAAGTCAAAATGTTTATTAAATTAGTTGCTTGGTAAAACCTTCCACTGTTGTAATTATAATCAGTCCTGCTGATTCAGTATCCTCAATTCTTCACTTGAAGTTCAGGCTCTATTTTAATGCAGTGAGTTAAAAGATTTGTTGTAACATTTCTCAAAATGCTTAAGGAGCATTCATTGACACCAAATTACACAGAAGCTGCACAGTATCTCTGCTAACACACACACACAGTTATGCTTTGGTGTCTTTAAGGAACAACCAGTGGACCATCCTGAAGCACCAGTTCTTCTCCAGTGCCAGCAAAGCTATTCTGAATTTCTTGGTACTAAAACATCTCAAGCTTTTAAAGGGCTACATTTCTGTACTAGTCCCAGTGTTATCAGACTTAACAGGAAGAAAGGACAGATCATGCACATGATGAAGCTGCTCTTTATCAATGCACTTTCTCTGAGTTCTCAAACCCAACCCCCAGGCTGGTATGAACAGGCACAGCTTCAACCCAGGCTGTGGCTCCACATCAAAGAACCCTCAAGTGTTCATCACCTACATAAACTGCATTCACAAAATACATATGCTGGCATGCATTCACTTCATTCCACGCTCCTAATGATTTCAGAATGTAATTTTGGTAGAGATTTTTATTCCAAGCTAAATAGCAGAGATCTCAGTAGAGAAAAATCTCAACAGGCTTCATGTCCAATGGTAATTTGGAAACCTGGATCTTCCTTGAATTTTCAGTCACTAAAGTGCAAAGGCTCATCCTCTCTCCTGTAGTGTCCTCAGCATCACAAAACCTCCCTGTGTCTCCCATTTCAGAGCAGCCCTCAATGAAAATCTCAGATTCTCCTGCATTCTCTTCCATGCCCTCTAACACAAAGGAAATTTCTCAAGAGAGGCTCAAAATGCTCAGACTTTCTCAAATTCAAAAGGGAAAGGGCTGTTATAACATGAAAAGATGATTAAGGTCCAAGTTCTTTCCATGCATTACCTAGGTGGTTTTTCTGAGGCATGTAAACACCCGCCCATATAACTGTGTGTGTGAAGATAAAAGGTGCCATAATCTGGAACATTCCTTCCTTTTGGACACCAGCTTGCTAGGAACAGGTAGGGGTTACTGTGCCTTCTTGTAAAGCTCTTGCAGAATTTGTTTTTGTTTTGAATCTACTTGTTTTTTAAAGAACACATCTTGTAATTGAATTGGTATTTGCATCTCCTTGAAAGTACCATCAGGAAAAGCTTGATGCTCTTGTACACCACCACTAAACCATGTGGGATTCCCTCCTGGGTTTACTTAGCCATGCACAGTCTACAAATAGGTAAAATTATTTTGTTGGCATGTCCTAACACCAAAGCTCTTTAGGAATAAATTAATACTGCCAAATTCTCTTTGGTAGTACAAAAAAAAATAAATTAAAAATCAGCAGCTTCTGTCATTCAATGTCCCCTTTAATATCAAAAATCTCATGCGAATCTACTTGAAATCCAGCATATTACTATTGAGCAACATGAACACATCCAAGAATTCAATCCACTGTGTCACACAGGCTCAGCAGGAGTCCTCCAGACTTCCAGGCTGGAAGCACACCATAGGAACATGCACAATCTTAGGGGTTTTGCATTTACACTGCAACGCCGCTGACATTTGACAGCGTTATTAATATTTATTGACTAATTTTTATTTTTTTTATTTCACTTCACCATCAGCAATCAGAGTCTTGGAACCAGACACATAAATTCGAGGCATTATAGTTCAAGGACAGGGAGGAATAAAGTCTATGGCCGCTTGCACAAGGTGCAGGGGAGGAAGCAATCACCTGCAGGGGAATTCACGCATCGCACCCGTGACAGCAGCGTGGTCTCCTCTGGTGGCAGCAGCAGAACAGCGTGGCACAGCTCCTCAAGGCTCACAAAGGGCATGCCACCTTAGCCTAACCTAGGTAAACCTTTGATGGGCACTTCTGATAAGAGAGAAACCAAGCAGCAGATGGGGATGGCAATTAAATGAGAGAATAAAATCGATTATCCACTTCACACCTCCACCTTTAAACCAACAGTTGACTTAAGTGCCACACTTAGGATGCTGATAAGAGCGTGCAGCTACGTTTGTTCCCCCACACCTTCCAAAAATGATCCAGCATGTGCCTCCAGGAAAGGAAAAGCTTTTCAACAGAAGGCTAGAAAAGCCTGAAAGGACTTCAAAGAAAAACCTCTTACTATCACATCACCCTGTCAGAGAGCCCCCGACAACCTGGACCATCTGATCACAGCTGCAGCAGCCCTCTTAGCTAAGCATGGACTGGTTATTGGGATTTCAGGCACCCCAACCAAGAGACCCAAGAGACTGCAGACACTGTGTTTTAAAGGGCAAAGCAAGCATGACTGTAAGCAAAAACCAGAAAACCCTCCTGCTGCTTCCATCAGCTCACTGGCAAATTATCAGATGTTCACTGATAAATGGAACCAAAGCACCAGCAGAGCAAAATTATGGAAAATTTCTGCAGCAGGCAAATCCTCCACAGCTATCCTTCTCTGATTTTCAGTGCCTTGATGATGATGAGGATGGATAGTAGCACTATGCTGTCCCCTTCATCTTTAGTGGGCACTGGAAAACCATTTCTGGTCATTTTTGTTAAAGGAATTCACAAAACTTTTCATGTTGAGGCAGTGCAAAGAACAGACAACACAGGTAAGCCCTATGGCAAGGCAAACAATCCAGAAAAATCCAGAAAGCAGAAAAACCACTGTTCTGTGAGCCAGAAACCACTGAGCCTTCCCCATACCTGTGGGGAGACTCTACAGGAGATTTACTGAAAGATTCCTCCTCTTCTTACAGCCCGGATTACACAAAAGGGTTTTGTATTCACTTTCGACTCCAGCAACGGTGGCTCAGTTCCCCCAGCGCTGAGAGAAATTCAAAGACAAAAGCGGTGGCACAGACAGTCCTAAAGACCTCACACAGGTTTGAGAATAAACAGGGGCAGCCACTGCTCCTCAAAGCCACCAGCACGGGGTACAGCCTTCTCAAACAGATTCTGGAGCTGGACTTCGGTGGCAAAAATCCAGTAGAAAACCCCTGATCTTCCAAATCTCCCCCCTTAGACAACAAAAAAATAAGTTTCAAGGCCCAACTCTGAGAAACCGAAAAGCTGAAGTTCTTCTGCAAGGCACTCATATTAATTTTATTATTAATTGTCACTGGCTTATACCATCTTAAAATCCAGACTGAATACTCCAGAAACCATTTATTTTTATTTCGCACCTATGGCATTAAAAATACGTATTTTATGCTACAAAGACTTACAGCACACTAAAAAATTAATCTGGGTTAGCTACCAGCTGCAAGCCACTACCAAAGTAAGGACTAACCCATAACCCTAAATGGCTCATTGACTTAAAAAGACACCAAAATTCCTCTGCTAATAGTGAAGTGCCACAGCACAGACCTGAGGAAAAGCTTTTCATTGCATCAGCCATCTGCACACTGGAGTTTGTTAAAAGAATATTGACAAAAATCTCACACTTCTCACCAAAACCTTAAATTTGGCTCAAATGAGAATCAATGATGAGCACACAAAGCTCCCAACAACTCTGTTTCACCCACTCCATGCACTGGAACGCTGTCCTTGCAGCACCTGGGAAAACCCAGGAGCACATCAAAGTGATACAACTACTGAAGAATGGCTAAAACCCAAATAATTCAGCATCTAATCATAGTGCTGATACTTGATTTCTTAAGGAGTCTTGACCCCTCTGCATATATGAGAAGCTTGGAACCACATCAGAAAATGGACTCAACAGGCCAGTAGAAAAATCCACACCTCCAGATACTGCTATGACCAAATTTCACTTTAAAGACTAAGACATAAACTTGGGCAAATTCCACATTTTCTGAATCTCACAGCATATAATTAAGTAAACAACAAGCTTTACATTAACTATCAAGAGATAAACACTATCCACATACAAGCAGAGGGAGAGGCAAGGAATAAAAGACTCTTAACCCATGCCAAAATTGAGGTGTACTGTATATACAATTAGCCAAAGTTTTATCATCAAAGATGATAAAGAACAGGACATAAAGGACTTCTCCCTTCAAGGTATCCTGAATATGGACACTATTAAACCTAAACCCTACAAAAACAACCCAGCTTTTTGAGAAATGCTTGATATTTCCATGAAGCTCTCTGCTGAGCTCACATCCTTCCTTTTTTTGCTTAACCATCTTCACTCAACTGTACATCCACAGCCCCCAGGATGAATGTACCACAGACACAGCTTTATGTTTTCCATTAAAACCCTACAACAGGAGTAAGGGGAATATCCCTTTATAAGAAACATTCCCGACTTTGAACTTTGTCTGCAGGAAACAGAAAACAACAAATTCTCTTTCTTAAGCCCTGCCTTTAGGAAGGAAGGATAAGCTTTGCATACTCATTCTTGCATTCTGAAGAAAGCAGATTACATCCAGGATAAGGGAATTTCAATAAAAGAAAAATAAAAGTCCTCCAGTGGGGCAGAACGGTAAGTAAAAAATAACAAATGCTCAAGGGCAAAAGAAAAAATAAAAAAGGGGGGAAAAAACCCCAATAAGAAACAACAATTTAAAAAAAAAAGTATCAGGAAACAAGTCTCAAAGCCCCTTCCCAGACCTGCCACTAAATTAGGGCATCAGAGCAAAGCGCAGATTAATCATGTCGGTTGCAACATTTTCTCACAGGCTTCCCAAGAGCCATCCGGCAGGAGCAGAGCAGCTGGAGGCTCAGTGCCACCCCAGGGTGCCCCCGTGTCGGGATTTCTCTGCACCCAGAGCCGCTTCTCCCCCATCCCAGCCCGGCCGCGGCTCCCAGGGCGCTCCAAGGCAGCCGGTGCTGTCCGGGCGCTCCCGGTGCCGGCGCTCCCGGAGCTCCCCGGTGCTCCCCGCTCGGCACAAAGCTCACCATCCATTTTACAACCCGGCCAGGCTCCTTCCCGACACAACTTATACGCTGTAACACTTAGAGCGCTTAACCTGCTCAGATGACCCTCCGATACAAGGGTTGGCAAAACCCATCTCGAAGAATTAAAAGCTGAGAAAAGGTATCGATAGCTATATAAACAAACCTTCTGCAGATGGCGAAGAAGGCAATTAATCCCCCCACAAAGCCCCACCGCCGGGACTGGCTCACCCGAGCCCCCCGGCTCCTTAAACTTCACCGCCTAACAAAGGCTTTTAAGGCTTTTATTCCCCCCCTCTTGCCTCTAATTTGCGCTTACAATCCTCGGTGAATTATTCATACTCCTCAACTCACATTGTCCATCCGCCCCCCCTCCCCACCCCCCTTACACCTCCCCAATGCGACTTTTGGGGATTTTTTTATTTAAAGCTTAACATCTCCAGACTGAGAACCGGCCCTTTTCCGCACAAAGCCGGGGCACGGCGGGCTCGGAGCGCGCCGGGCACGGGGCACGATCAATCCCTGCCCACTCATTTCCCGGAGCGGAGCAGCCCCCGGCTCGCTCCCCGGCACCGCGGCCGACACCGGGCACCTCACCCCCGGCCCCGCCGCCAGCCCCGAGCCCCGGCCCGCTCCCCCCGCCGACAAAATGGCGACGTGGACGAGAAGGAGAAGGAGGAATGGAAGAGCGGAGCGCTCCGCGGGCCGGGAGAGCGCGGGGAGGGCAGCGGGGAAGAGGCCGAGGAGGGGGCGGCGGTAACAAAGCAGGGGGCGGTGGGGGCCGGCAGCAGCGAGCGGGGGGGAGGCGGGGGGCGGGCGGCGCGGCATCAGTACCTCTTCTTGTCGGTGACGCCGCCGGGGCTGTCCATGGCGGCGGGATGGCTTCTCCTCCTCCCGCCGGCTCCCTGGATGCGAGGCGGCCGCGGCTCCGATGGCCGCCAAGGGGCGCGGGGAGATGGCGGCGCTGGCCGGGTCTGGGGCCGCGCGGGCTCAGAGCATCGGGGCACAGGCTGCGGGAGGTGCGGGCGCGGCGCGGGGCCCGCGCTGCGCCAGTGAGCAGCGGCGGCGCGGTCCGGCCCCTGCGCGCGGGGTCAGCTGAGCGCTCAGCTGGGCGGGGGCCGGCGCCTCACGTGCGGCGCTGCGTGCGGGGCGGGCCCGGGCACGGCCGGCCTCACAGTGCCAGCCCCACAGCGCCGGCCCCACAACACCAGCCCCATAGCGCTGGCCCCACAGCGCCCACACCGCAGCGGGGGCTCGTCCCGGCCCACTCCACCCCGGTTCAGGTCAGCTCGGCCCGGCCGGCCCTACATCGGCCCCACAGCGCCCGCCGGGGGAGCCCAGCCCAGCCCAGTTCGGCTCGGCTCGGCTCGACCCGGCCAGCTCCGCTCCGAGCACCGCTCGCGCGGATCCTGCCACAGATCGCACCCCCGTAGGCACAGCGCGAGGAGCGAGTCCTTTCTTTATCTCCTTCTTTTTTCCTTTCTCATGTAACTTTGTTCGATGCTTGACTCTGCTGCCTCTCCAAAAGGTGTTGTAGTACAATAAAATCCCAGGATGTTTAGAGTCATGGAATCATCGAGGTTGGAAGAGATCTTCAAGATCATCCAGTTCAAACATCCACCTAGACTGCCCCTAACCCACATTCCCCAGCACCTCTTAATCACCTCCAGGGACGGTGATTCCAGCGCCAGCCTATTCCAATGCCTGACCATCCTAACAGAGACATTTTTATTTTATTCTGCTATCTAATCTGAATCTCCCCTGTCTTGCCTTAAGAGCATGTCCTCCTGTCCTCTCACTGCAGCCACGGCAGCAGAGACCTCCCTACAACCTCCTCTCCATGAGTTTTAGACAGTGATGAAGCCCCTCTGAGACTCCTTCAGACGAAGCAAACCCAACTCCCACAGCCACTCCTCGCAAGACATTTTCTAGTCCATTTCCAGTTAAAGGGTTCAGAACCTCACATTAATTAAAGGGAGCAGTCAGCTCCATAGCCAGGCAGCCCAAAGGGGGAACTGACAGGTAATTAAGCACATTTCGAGCAAGTTTTACAACTTCCCAAACCAAACCCAAGAGCAGAGCCAGGAGGCTGGACCAGGGCTGTGCCGAGACACTGTGACCCCCTCTGCCTTCCTTCCCTGCTACCCACCCAGGCTGGCCCAGATCCAATGCCATCATCCCGGTGCCTGTGTACAGTTTTCCTCTCCCTGCTCCCCCCACGGCAAGCCTGGCCTCAGGCACTGCTCACCTGAGAGCCCCAGGAGTTCCTGCTACCCACTGTCCAGGAGGGGCTGGACAGTGTCCACCTGGCACTGACATGGCCACACAGGCAAGTGGCCTCCTGGATCAGGAGCCAGGACACAGCCATGGGAGAGCAAGGAGAGGAAACTGGGGCAGAGCCCACACATTTAAAGTTAAAAGCCTTAGTTCTGTCAGGGTCATGTACAGGTGAGCACTCTGGGGAGGCAGGAAAGGCACAGTTCCAGGTGGAGTGACCCCACAGAGTTCAGGGGTTCCTTTACATCTTGTGGGCACCCACTAGCAAGGACTTCAAGTGACCATCTGGAGCTGAACCTTACGAGACTACTCAGTTTGCAGCTCAGCAGTAATGATACCTTTTTAAAAAAACAGTTTTGACAGGCATAAGTGACATTCTTTAGCTGCTGTGTGCACGTGTGGTGACATAAGAAACACCTGCAGGGCAAAGTAGATGGTGCTTCAGTGCTGCACCTTCCTAACACTTCTTCTGTGGATTCCCAACTCCCAGGTAACAAGCAGTTGGTTTAGGCATACAGTCATGGGTGTTCTGTGTTTGGAGGAGTTATTATATTTTTTTTTTTAATTTAGAAGAATTAAAAGCAGTGACTGTGACATTTGTTACAATCACAAAGAGTTCCTGTATGAAAAGGATTGCTTCTGCCCACAGCAATCAGATACATGGAAGAGGCACAGGTGCTTCTGACTATTTTTATTCCTTCAAGGTTTTTCTATCCTAAACACAGACAAAGCCCAACTCTGCTTTGCTTATGAGCTGTGACAACACAATAGCCCATGGCAGTATGGCTGTGAACTACTGATATTTCTGTTGTTTTGTGCTCACTGGAGCCTCCAGAAGAAAAACAATCTAAGCAAGACTCAGCCTCAAGTGTCTTGCATAAGTACCAAGAAGCCCTCCCCAAGGGCTCACAGACAACTTTATCTTTCAAAATGAAGTTTAGGCAGCTCAAACATAGGAAGAAATTCAGTTGTGCACTGCAACTGAGCAGGGTTTTTTAGTCTGTTCACAGAATAACAGCCCCTAGAGAATTTTCTAGTTAAATGGGAAGGAATCTCCTGGTGGGTGCAGAAATGACAAGGCCAGCTCAGTGCCACCTTCCCCACCTGAGCCCCTGGAACGCATCTGGGGAGTTTTGGTAGTGAAGTGATGATAACAGAGGTACTTCCCATGCCTTAGAGGAGGCTGGTGCAACTCAGAGCAGCCCTTGCAGCTTCTCTAATCTCTCAGACTGAGGTTGAAGTGGTTCCTGGTGAGCCTGGCACACTTGAAAGTGAAAGGCTCTTCTTTACTTTGACTGCAATCTCAGTGCCCTTCAAAGACCAAGAGGCACTTGATGCGGTCTGGACCAGGGGCTGCTGAGTTGTAACCTACAGAACTCACCTTACCCCACCCAATAAGATTTTATTTCCACTCTTGTCATTCTTTGAATGACTATTTTAGTGCCTATAAGCATGGATGTCTTAGGATTCGCTTGTGCACCTTTAATACTAATATCCAAATTCACATAATGTGCAATACATCAAAAGGATTTCTCATTGAGTATCCTTGTCTAAGGTTCTGCTGCTTTTAAATCACTTGGACATAACAGCTCAAGATGTGATAGTGACCCCTGAATAAAAATCACTGGAGAAAAATCCCAGTCCACACTTTGCTAATGCTTCTCAAATGATTATTCAAAGATATCAGACTTCCCAGCATGAACTGTCTGGGGAGCTGTGAGTAAGTGTTGTGGTCTCCTTACGAGACACATTTCTTTCATGCCGAACATGCTTACCCCGAGCTCATCATAAAGAATAATGCTTCAAAACCCAGCTGTGTTTCAGAAGGGTGTTAGTGGAAACTTGTTCTGCAATTAAGCATTTCATACTGTAGCAGTTCTTGAGAGATGTTAAGCAAATGCTCTCCCTCACACACATCCTTCCCTTTATTAAACTTTTGCGTCACTCCTCTAATAGCCTGCATTTACACTTTCTTTCCCGCTTTCCCAGTGGCTGATAACAGAAACTTATTCCAGTATATGATGCCTTAGTCACTTTTCTTGACCTTTATTGCTGCTCTAAGTTCACACTCACGCTTACGTTAGAGCACTTCCTGAACACAATGGTGTTTGCATATGACTAATTAGGGCAAATGCTCAGGCTGATGAGTCAGCAAACGGCTCGGGAGGGCAGCGGCAGCGGCTCGGCAGCAGAACGAGCCCGGGTGAAGATGCGAGAAGCGCTCCTGCCTCTGCCTTCGGATCTGTTTGCTGATGGAAACAGCTCTGTCACCATCATGGGCTCTGTAGGCATTTACCGAATGCATCCCCATCAATAACGACTGGCAGAGCTTCTGATTTCGGTGGGAAGCAGTCAGGGATTTAATTAAGGATTTTACCTCCCAAGAGCACTCACCATTTCTGAGCAGGGACTTACCGGGCAGGCAGAGGGTGTTAAAGAGAAGCTCCATGTGTCTCTGGAGCTGGCAGCTCACATCCCAGGGGATGTCACAAACAACCTGCCCTCAGCACTGGCTGTCCTGGGCTTTGGCTTCATTGTACAGCCCCCTGTGATGCCTTGAGAGGCTACCTAGAACCTAGACACTACACAGTGTTAGAGGAATAAAATACTTATAAATATTTATTAAAAAGGTCTTCAAAGGATACACTTTGGACAGTACAAGAGCCCAGACAAGACTACACCCAAGATGAACGACAGGTCACAAGTTTTCACACTTTTATAAGTTTTGGTCCATTTACATTATTGGGTTAATTGTCCAATTACAGCTTCAGGTTATGAAGTCCCATCCTCCCAGATTGCTCTCCTCAATTCCCTGTTGTTTACACTTTTGGGGCTGAAGTTGCAATGGTGTCCTTGGTTCTCAGGCTGAAAAGGATTGTTTTTTCTAACAGTGAAGCGATCTTGCTAACAATTTTTATGAAGTTCAGAGCTATATACCAATGCAGTACAGAATCTGAAAAATATGAAAGCTAAAACTTGAGGCATCACCTACATGTAGGGAATTAACACTCACTGGTTCAGTAATTGAGCTATAATTAAGGGTACATTCTAGTCTATCAATATTTTGACCAAAATTTTGACCAAAAAACCTGTCTTGCACACAGCAACACTGTGGAGTGTAGAGTTGACAGAGGAATGTCACGAGGTCTCAAATTCTGTGCAGACCAGGGCTCTGGAACACAGGCTAATAGTTGTTACTACAACTTCATCTGCTTAACAGTGCAAGAACCTGAGAGCTCTGGTGGTCAACTCATTTCACAATAGAAAAATGAAGTGAAATTTGAATCTAATTCAAACCAAGCCATTGGCATTGGAAGCCTAATGCTGCTGTTTCTCAAATCTGAAATACTTTCTGGAACGAGAGTATACGTGATGGGAGACACAATCTCCCTTTGGCAGCTGCTGTTTCCTCTTTTCTTTTCTAACCTCAGTGCTTCTTTCCTTCTTGTGCCAAGATCTTGTTTATTTTTCCTTTTGCATCTACACAATCCCCATTTTTTAAACTATGACCACCTCTTAAACCATGCTTGGGACAGTGTGCACTTACACATTTGGAAATACTCTCTGGACTGTTGTTTCTACACAGGTACCCCAATATGGTAACAAATTCTGCAGTGCAATAAAAGCACTATGTCCTATTTAGTGCAATTAGATTTGGGGAAGGATTTTCTACCCATGAAAGGAGTTTAACAGATGAAAGTGTAAGGCAAGCAGGCTACACTGTACAATTTCACCAGTTGGCTGCATCCTGCCTATCCCAGCTCCCTCCTGAGCAGATACTGCCAATTGTATGGTGGTTTTCCTGATGTGAACAAAAAACAGCATGGAATTTTAAAATTGTCCTTACAGAAAACATGGGTTTGTGGTCAAAGCCCTGAACAAAGGCTCTAGGGGCCGAGGTTTCGTTCCAGGCTTCCTGTAGCACTCTACACAACTCAATTAGAGAAAGGCTTTCTATTTTCAGTGCTGCAGTCCTTTGCCACAGTGCTGAGGGGAGGAATCCACTGTGTGCACCAAGTCCAGCTCCCCATGCAGCAAACTGGCAGTTCTGGAGCTCTCAGGAACCATCTGAAGAGGGAGCAAGGGACAACCACAATGGAAATGCTAGAAAAAAAAAGGATCTTGTCAAAGCCAGGTGCAGGTTTTGGCTTTCAAGATATGTCTATGCTCAGGATCCCCATCTGGTAACTCCACCCTGCAGCAAAGCAAACCAACGGGACTTGGAAAGAGCAGCCAAATTCTGGGGCATAAAGTGCTCTCCTGGAGCTCAGAGATGCTTCTTCAGCCTCTGTCCTGTCCAGCTCAGAGTGAGGTTTGGCAACAGTTTGGTCAAGGCTTCCCTTTGTCTCTCCTCTGGGAGCTGTTTCAGTTTAGCCCCTTAACTGCAGTTTCCAGAGGAACACTGGGGACATGAAGGAACTGGGTCAAAATCCTCTCACCACACCAGGCAAAAGAGATTTGGGCAGAGTTTTTCCCACTCAGAGTGCCTGAACAGTGGGTTTGGTGTTCCTTGGTGTGATCCTCATTACTCCTGAGCTCACCAAGCTCTGTTTTCGTCGCCACCAGCCTCACTGTGTGAGCTGGAGACACAAACACCTCCTTTTGCTCCTCTGCTCTGCTCACACACTCCAAGCACAGCTTTCTTGTGAGGCTGTGGTGGCCAGGGCAGCACAGCCTGTCATCACACTGGGAAGCAGGACACAGGCTGGTTCTCCTTGTGACCAACACCGTGGCTTTAACCTACATCTCTGGAGCCAGCAGGACACTCCCCACATGTCAATCAGCTCCTAACACCTCAGACCTACCAGGCTAGTTTTACTTTCTTCTCTGCACTTCTTCCCTTTTGAAGGCACTATAAACACAAGTGGAGCTCTTTAGAGGACAGGGAGGGAAGGCAGATGAGCAGCCAGCAGCAGCAGTGTGAATGGGATGACAATCTTTGCATAAGTAATAACCCAGAGCAGAGGGAATATGCCTTCCCCAGAAAGAGTGGTTTCAATTTCATGCAGATTTCTGACTCCTACCGCTAGTTATGATCCACAGGAGCATTCAGAAAGAGGCTTCTTTTTCCTTCTTTTGATGCTTTTCATCCCTCCTATGAAGCCCTTTGTTATTTTACAGCCCAGACCACAAGTTTCTCACACAGAACAAGAAAGAGTCCAAAATAAACTGAAAGATGAAATTAAACGGGCTGCACTTGTAATGAAAATGTAAAGGTGACCAAACTCTTTTACCTGATCCAACATAAAGAAGTTTCAAATTCTGATTGGGTTTTTTTCCTGTTTTGACATTAAAACACACTTTCTTTCCAATTATACAGTTTCTTAAGTGTTTTTGCCTAACGTTTCCCCAACTTGGATATAGCTAAAAGACAAAGGGCTTGAGGTTTTGTTTGTTTGTTTTCCCAGCAACACATTAGAAAATGCAGTGCAAGCTTTAATGACTATGTCTGTTTTAACATGCCTTTTGGAGGACTATAGGCATTTATGGGGGAATGAGGTAATTAACATATTACTTGGGCATGCAAAGACAAGTTCCAAGCAGCTGCCTTTATTCTCTTGATATGGCAACACAATTGTTAAAACAATGCCTTCTTAAATCTTTCTTTTTTCCCTCTCTGTGTTCACAGACCACTTAAGCTGCTTGTTTAAGCCAAAGCTTTAAGAGCTTGCCAGATTTTCAGGACCAGTAATTTTTCTCTCAAACACACTGTTCCCTCTTACTTATTTGAAGCACCAAAATAAAAATCAATATCTGAATCCCTTTAAGGAAATGTTGAACTCAAGAGCTCCCATGTTCTCATTTCAGCCTCTAAATAAACGACTTTTATAGTACATCCATTTTTCTCCTAAACTTTCCAGATTTCCCACCTATTAATCTTAAACCTTCATGGTTCTTCACAATAATCTCACCTTCAGAGGTAGTAAGAGGTGGGTTTAGCTGATTCAGCCCACTGTGAGAGGTATCAGGTACCCCTGAAGTACCTGGGAAGCACAAGAAGATGGAGGAAGGATCCAGCTCTGTTGCTTCCTGCCTTGCAGAAATGCAGGTGGGTAGGTGAGGGGGGATCCTAAACAGGTGTTTCTAAATCACGGGGTCAAGGAGCTGATCGTTGCTCTAGGCAGAAAGAAGCACTTTGCCAGCTTGATAACAACAGAGCTGAGACACAGATTACAGTTCCTTTAATTTTCTTCCAGTTAATTAAATGATCAATTGCAGCGCTGGCTTTCAGCCACATCAGTGCCAGCTGAAATGAGCTCTCCAGCTTCTGAGGGGATAATCAATAGGCATCATCTGCTGCAGCAATATGGGGTTTTATTTTAAATATTAAAATGCAGAAGCAACATAATGCTGTTATTCACAGCAGACAGAGATCTTCTCCAGCTCCCAAAAATTCCCAGTGTAGGGAAAAGTGGCACAAGCAGTTACAGCTTTAGCTTGCATTGTGTTTTCACTTCTCTGCTTACCATAGACTTCCTGCATGACCACAGACAAAACACTCAGGTCCAGATATGCAAAGGTATCCAGGCAGTTGAGATAAAAATCAGTTGGACCTAGATACATAAATAGTCTGTGGATGTGGTCCTTTGGAAGAGAGACTGAGTTCTCCACTTAGGAAAGATGTAATAGGTACTTTCCAGCAGAACAACTCCTGTCACAGAAAGCCAAGACCAGGAAAGAGCTGAGCATGGGTATGAGCAGCTCCAGGTATTTGGCCACAAAGCAGCATCTGAGCATTCTGCTTGGTGTCTCCTCCTTGGTGCCATCCACCTCAGCCAGCAGCAAGAGACCAGCATCTCCTTTGATGGCTTTCCAGCCATTTCTTTGGTCAAACTCCTCATCCCTTCAGCTGGAGATGCTGTGGAGAGCAGGAAGGGTGAAGTGTGGGGCAGTGAAATAAGGAACACCAGTGCTGGGTTCTCAGAGCACTTTGGCAAGAGGAAAAATGAGGAAAAGCAATAAAATGGAGGCATAGAATGGGCTGGGGGCATTTCTATATTGTTAATGAAGACTTTGGCATGGTTCTGGTAGGAACTGACAAGCCCAGCATTTCAGAGCCCAGGAAACCCCTGGGTTTATATGATGTCAACACAGGATAGAAGGAGTCTGCCAAATAACTGAGTAAGCAAAATTCAGAACCATAATGACAAACTCGGTGCATCAAACCTCACTTTGCTATCTGAGATCATGCACTAAATAATGAAATGTTCATCAATAAGAGGCAACTCATGAGCGTGGGAAATGAAGATCTTGTAGGATAAGATAAGAATGACCACAGACCTCATCATTTTCAGAACCAAATGAAAATTTATTTATGCTGACTGCTTTTTCTCAGGGCAAACCTTTAGTACATATAGGTATTCATGCATACAACAGAGAGAGGCACACAAGCTAATCAATTTTTGGTTTTCCTGTTGTCTTGGAAAAGAAAAAAAAGTTCATTCATGGATGTAATTTTCATTTTTAGTTGGGAAGCCCTTGGTTCATCATGAACAAAGCACATCATCAAAAAACTGGATGGCAAGGTCAAAACCCAGTGAAATTTCATCACCATTTCAGGACTTTCTTTTTAAAAATGCAAGAGGATTGTAGCAATAGCACCTCTACTACTCATTTATTTTACTGGAACTGTTACGCAAAAGTGAGAGAAGGCAGTGCTGCTGCAATCTCCCCCAGGTAAAAGCAAGCATAGGCCTGAGCACAGCAGCTCCTGGATTATTGATGGGACCAGCAGCTGAACAACTTCTCCCAAAGCAGCAGAAAAGAAATCTAATTGCAGGATTAGAGAGGGTTTCCGAGAGGGAAGAATCCATTCTGGTGTAACAGGAACGCTTCTGAAAGGTTTTTAATTGATATAAGCTTGAAAATGAACAAACAAAAATCAACCCCTTAGGGAATCAACTCAGAGAGGTCTGAGGCTCCTCTCCAGCCAGCCTGGCTGGCTGAGCAGTGTCTCTTAGGTGGCATCTTGGTGTGTGTGACCTTTCTTCCCCACAGGTACGTGCACAGGAGGGGACAGAGCCCATGTGAGGTGTCCCCAGTGCACTGGGCTGCAGGAAAGGCAGGGACAGGCAGCCTGCTCGGGCTCTGTGGCTTCTCAGTGGAAAATCAGAGATGTGAGAAAACAGCCACAAGTATAAAACCCAACAAACCCACCCCTTTTCCCCTCAAAGTAGGCTTGGCTCAACCCAAAGGTTACTGTCAGCCCACTGACTTCTTCTAGATCATGTAGACAACCAGTCAGCTTCTCAGGGATTCACAGTTTCCAAGTTCACAGGTCTCTGAGGTAACCACAATGATCCTAACACAGATTTTTTACAAATAAAAAGTCCCTCATATGTTTTTTACCCCATCAAGAAAAAACAAGTAGCTTGCATCATACAACTTTTATTATTTTTCACCGCTAAGCAAACTCGTGGTAAAACATGGCTGAAAGTGACCTAAATGAGCAAAAACTACCCAGGAGCAGTGTTTATTTTGCAGAACAGAATTCTGTTCAGGAGCCCTCATTAATGTGAAAAGTTTCCACATGACCTCAGAGTTTCTGCAGCCTGTGAGTGTCCTGCAGCCTCTGCTGAATGTGATGGCAAAGAAATTGCTGCTGCAGCCCTGTGGAGAGAGTAATGAAGTTCTGCCAATCATGTCTGAGACAGCACCACTGGTTTATTTTTTAAATTAAAATATAAAACCACACATCTCAGTACAAGAAGGTTAATGGTGCAGATGGAAAATCACCTGAAAAGTGCTGCTAGGAGAGGCAGCTGCCGGTCCCAGGGCTGTGGCCACCAGACACATCCTCATGTTGGATGTGGCCACCTTCAAAGTGCTGAATATCAGTGAAATCAGGCCAAGCTCTTGCTGGTTTATAGGAAGGGTATGAGGAAAAAAAATAATTTCCTGGAGTTAGCCAACATATCAGACCAGAGAAAGTCCATCATCTCATTGATTAGCATCTCTTCTTCTGTTGGCCCTCTCTAATCTCTCCTGTCTGGGCAACTCCTCCCAAGCACCTCATTGCTAAATAGCAATTAAAGCATAAGAACATTAGCAAGTCCATATTGTAAACTGGCTTGCAAGCCACACAGTGTTGCCAGCCGTCTCCATGGCAGTGGGACTCTGCCTCATCTCTGGCCACTTTCCCATGTCAGGAGTATTGATCCATCCCTCTGAAACATCACCAGGGTTCATGTCCTGCTCTAACACCACTTTGACCTTTAGGAAATGACTGCAGCTTCTGCAGGGCAGCAGGAGTTAAATGGGGCTGAGTTCAGGTCATTGGCTCTGTTCCCTTCTCCTGCTCTCTTCCCCACTTGGCCAGGCCAGAAGTTGTCCTTTCTCTTTTCAGGTGATGGGAAATGTTCATAGTCAGTCACACATGCAATGGCATTTTGCAACTCTTCAGTCACTTCTCTCTGTAGCACTGACAGTTTCCCACAGGGCAGGGAAATCCAGGGCTTTCCTCCTCAATATTCAGCTTATCTCCAGGAATATGGGGACCAGCCCTGGAAATCCATGTCTCCATTTACCCTGCTGGAAGTGCAGGGGAGCTGGGATGGGGTTTTGTGAAGCTGAGGCAAAGGGGTTTTGATGGGAAACCACTGTCTGGGGAGGGAAGCAGGTGTGATAGCCCTGGAGATGGGAACTCTCTCAACTGCCAAATTGAGGGGATGTGCGTGGAAGAGGGGAGGACAGGCAGCAGGAAGGCACTGCCTCTGTCTTTCCCCCATACACAAAATAATCTCAGTTTTCCTGAGTCATCTCTGTGATGTTTTGCTGTGGTAGGTCAGAAGCAGCAGTTTCCCAGGAATTAAATGGGACAGTGCTCCAAAGCACTTTGAGCTTGACTCAGTTTGCTGATGCTGCTGAGCGCAGGAACTTCCAGAGCAGCTTTCCTTTGCTGCTCTGCTCCTTCTGCATATCAGCATGGGCAAGTTCACTTCCCCTGTGGTGAAACCAGGAGATAAAGAGTTATTTTAGAGTCCTGGGGACTTGAGGGAGAGCAGCATGAGGGCCCCTCTATTTTTTCCATGCCATTTTGGTGGAGAAGCAAATAGCCAAGCCTAGGAAGAGGGAGGATTTCCCAGGACATCCTTGGAAATCCCTGAGCTCCTGAAGCACACAGGGAATGAGTAAAGGAATGGAAGTGTCCCTAGAGCACAGGGATGGTGAACACATGACTCAGGCATGAAGTGGTTTCAGCAGAGGGATGGTAATGCACGAGCAGCAAGACGGGAACCACCAGCACAACATTTCCTGTTAACCACACACCAGACTCGCTTGGCTTTCCAAGGAAAAGACACCAGGAAGGGGAAACAGGGATCTGCTGAGTAGCCATGGCTTGGTCCACGCTAAAACCTTAGGCTTTAAAGATAAGAGGGGCTTTGCTGCACAAAAGACCTGCAGCAGGAAATGAAAAATAAACAGGGGCAGAAACAGGGTGAGCTCTGGAGAGAGCCCACAGCCTGGCAGAGCTCTGGGCAAGGCTGGGGAAAAACCCACCATCCCTGAGCTGGGGCTCAGCACACACCTTCAGCCTGATCTGGGG
>JAHXMQ010012340.1:22590511-22612711 GCA_020466415.1 Ammodramus savannarum pratensis
CACACAGCTCCAACCTGAGCAGGGGCTCAGCACACAGCTCCAACCTGAGCTGGGGCTTTCCCAAGTGGGCTCAGCTTTTCTTTTCCCCTCCAGCAAAGGGAATTTTGGCTGGGGCAGTGACCCTGTGCAGTGGGGCACTGCTGCCATGGCTGTGAGTTTCTTTAATAAACACTCTGTGCCAGCAGCTTTTAATGGGAGCTTTGCCTGGGGAGGATGTGACGTGTGGTAACAGTCTGTCTGCAGAAACACTTGCCTGTCTGTGTGCAGAAAGAGGACAAAGCAGGAGTTTTCTCCTTATTCACACACACCAAAATGGTGTGTTTTTAACCTAAAATTCACATGCTTTCATGGAGCACGAGCACAGAGCTGTCAGATTCTGGGGGAGAGCTTTTCTCTCCATCACACACAGCAGGATCTGCTGCCAGGCTGCCCCAGAGTAGCTACTTTCATGCCTCTCTTTATCCTGGTGGAATTTATTTTTGCTTCCCAACACTTGGATTTACAGAAGTCCAGCACTTGCAGAAAGCTACCAGGTATTAAAAAAAAAAAAAAAAAAGCACTTGGATTAAAACTGAAATGTACAATGAAACTGAAAACTGAAAATGTACAATGTTAATAACAGCGCTGATTTTTTAAGGAGTTAACATGTGGAAAACAGAGCTGACCACATTTAGTTAATGTTTAAAGGATGAATGGTATTTTGTGGCAAAATGCTTTTTTCTGACAGGTGGGGAGGGAGCATCTGAGGCAGAGGGACTGAATGACATAAATTTGTCTTCCTGTGTATTTTGGAACATGATTTATTTGTGTCCATTGACATGACAGCTTTTTTGGTAATTTCTTCCTTTCCCAGCAAAGAAGCCTTAATCTCCTTACTGGAAATTGTACTATTTATGCAGAAAATCCTGCCCCTGAGATTGCTTGAGATCGTGAGTTATGTAACGTAAACAGATGGAGCTCGAACTCTTTTTTGTTTTGAATGTCAATTCACGTTATAATCCCAAAAGGCTGGAATAATTTATCAGTTCATTTGTAGCATAGAAAAAAAAATAGATTGAGGATTTTAAATGGGCATTTAATGCATGCTTACATTGGAACACCTATGCCAGTGACAAGACTGTCACTAAATACCAATAGTAATAAAGCTTATTAAGGATTTTCCTCATTCTTATGAACACAAGGACTCAGTGTGACTCACAGAATTGTATGGACAATACATTATGACCCTCACCCTGCCACAACATGTCTATGGGTGTATTTACCCCTTGGATAGATGAGTTTATCTGCAGTGATGCTCTGAAGGCAGATCTGGGAGATCAAACTGGTGAATAAGTGGGAAGGGAGAGGCAGAGGAGAGCTGGGCTGGAGCAGTCCAGGGCAGGGCAGTCAGTGTGGGGAACCTGATTAATCCTGCCTTGTCCAACTCTTGAGCACTACTAAGCCTTGTAATGGTGAATCACCCACCCAGCTGATCACATGGGTGCACTGTAGAAGCCAATATATCACACACAATACCTAGTTTTAAATTTCACATTTGCTTAATAGCCCTTTTGCTAACATGGTCAGGCAGATAAAATCCTAAAAGGCTCAATTACCCTTGCAGAAACCTTATCCTTTTATTGTTACTAATGTGGCTGCTCTCATTGCATGGGATTTGAAGATACTGTGAATCAAGACCACAGGAAAAAGGATGAAAAGGGATGGGAAGGAAAGGTAATAAGACAAGATTGTTCCAAAGGGTAATTAATATAAATTACCAAAGGGTATTTAATATAAATTTATATTAATATAAATTAATATAAATATATATCTAGGTGTTCTTAAAACTGACAAGGGCTTGATAAGATGAATTTGGGAAGAAGAAAAGGAAAAAACAAAAGATTAATTTGAACCCAAATATCATTTTATATCAAGGTGAAGCTTACAAGGGCTTAGGAAAAAAAAACAACCAAAAAATAACAAACTACTGCATTTAAATGTGAACTTAGTCCAACTACATTACTTTTGCTCTATTCTATGGGAATTCCCAATGTAACACACTTGCATATTTAGGCCCCAACTGTAATCCTAGGCTCAAACCATGACAAGGAGCTTTGCTAAAGGAGAGATTTCAGTGCAGCCACAGAAAGCTGAAGAAGAGCTCCTGGCATGATGCAGAACTTTCTGCTAAAGCAAAACCAGCATGGAGGGAGGGATGAGGCTGCTACCAAGGCTGGGTTCAGGGGTCTGTGCACTGAGTTTGACCCCTGTGTGATGTATTTAGGTGTCACTGCACAACAACTTCCATCAGCAAGGGGTGTAAGGCAGCTGGAATGGGCTCTGAGCCAGGGAATGCAACAGAGACCCCGAAATCTGGTCTGTGTCCAACACCCTCTGCTCCCTTTCCACACATCTGTGGGGGCATTTAACTCCATTTAACTCTTCTTGAGGCTCTCATGGTGCTTGCCCTGTGGGCTGGAATTCCCAAGGATGTGGCCCAGGATGATGGCAGCAGCTCAGGCTCCATCATAGGAACAAACCTTCCTTAGCTTTTGATCCCATCCTTCATTTTGCTGAAGCCCAAGCACTTCCTCTGGGGAAAGCTGAGCCAGAAAGCTGCTGGCACCCAGGCACATCATCACCAGCCCTTTTCAGGCCTCACCACTGACAATAGATCTTGCTCTGAAAATATTTCTGAGCAGGACAGTAAAAAACAAGCCAGCAGGGGTTAAATATTTACATCCAGATGTGCTTACAGTCTTTAAATTCCCCTGTCCACACTAATTTCATTTTTTCCCTCTCTCATATTGCATTTAAGACTGCAGAGAGAACAAAATATTTTAGTGAAGCATCAAGTGAATGAGATTGTTAAAATATGGTCTGGCAGTAGAAGGAATTACAGCATCTCAAAGATAGACCCAGAATAGCCAGGGAAGTGCCATTGCTTATACACAATGCTAAGCCACACCTTGATCTCCTTTCTCCTGGATTGGGGACTTTACCTACTTAGTACTACTAATGTGAGAAAAATTATAATGGGTTTTTAAATCATTCTGGATCTTGGCCAGTTAATTAATTTAGTTAGATGTTTTTCTATTAGCCAAAAAACTTCAAAGATGCCATTTTTATTTTTCTTTCTTTAATTTTTTTCTTTTCACAAGGAAAGCAATGAGCTTCTGCTTGTAAATATGTGTAAATGTTTACCTGAGCAGGATTTTGCTCAGGCTTATGCAGCGTGAGCTTTCTTTAGAATAGCTTTTCCCTGGATGATGTAATTTACTTGACTGGATATTTTCTACCCTTGCACAACTGTGTTAGTCGACCTAAGCAGATTAACCTAAGCACCAACCTGGCACTCGCTTTGCCAAACAGTGCCCTGCAGAGAAGGATTGTTATTTTGGGGAGACAAAAGGATCTTTTCTCTGTGCCTGAGATGACTTTCAGATGGGTGTTAGTCTGTTTGTGTGTAAATAGGTCTGAAAGCCCCAAGGAGGATGGGCAAGAGGAGCCAGACACTGTATTAGCAGTTATGTAACTGCAGCAGCTCTAAGAGGAGGAAAAAAGTTTTTTTCCCCCATTGTTACAATAACAGTCGAGAATCAGATGATTTAAAGGGCATAGAGATGATTTTCAAGGGAGTATCCACTTCTCTGGCTATGCTTTCTAAATCCTCAGCCCCACAGAACTCTTGGTATCAGTCTGGGTTTGTGGAGGACAGGGGGAAAAAGAGAGAGGGCAGAAAGAAGAAGGTTTATTTTTAACAGAAATTATTCTCATACAAGGGAAAGGTGACAGACTGATGGCTTTCAAGAAATGTTTTGTTTAAACTGAAAGCACAGAATGCAGGAAGCAGATTCAAGCCTTCGCCAGAGCTCCAAAATGCTGCAGCATCACCCGGTCAGTCGGCCCTTAAGGGCAAGATAGTTACAGCTGTGCTGTCTGAATGAGGGAACTTTTGGTTCACTGATCAAAAATTTTCTTTGAATCAACCTGAAATGAAAATCTGATTTCCTGTTTCTGTTAGGGTTTTGGGGAGCTCAGCATTTCCTTTCTTTTCACTTAAAATTGTTAATGTAATTCAGGCAGTGCTCAAGAAAACATAATTTTTCATTAGGACTAGGGAGATTTTAAGACAAAAATGCATCATGGAAAATTTTGTTATTGTAAAAGTACTGCCAAAATTCAGCTCAGATACTTGGTGTCCCCAAAACTGCAGGCTCCTGTGGTGAATTTTTTTCCTGGATTTCTAGAAAGCTCTGAACTAACACCCAATTTCTCAAGATTCCTGCCTATTAAAGACATATATTTGGCACATCCAATCACATCTCCCTCTTGTGGCTATTTCCCAGGACTAAAATGACCTGCTATTTACTAGGCATTATGTAGGATTATATAGGTTATACTTCATTTTCCAGCCCTGAGCCCTGCTGATCACAGCATGTGGGTGTTTGAGGGGCTGCACCACCATTTCCAACCTCGTGCTTCCCAAACAAATTGTCTCCAACCCCTCTTCTGAGCCTGGGGACATCAATACCAGACTGGAGGGTCCCACCAGCCCTGTGACAACCAGCTCATCTTCTAGACAAGCCAAGAGAGATGTTAGGAAAGAAAATGCTTCTGTATCTGAGAGATGGGCAGCTGAACAATTCTCTGTTTCATCACACAATCCTAATGAAACTTGGGCTTTATAAGGAGTTTTGCCCTCCAGAGCCCTTGTGGAGATTTTCTCCTAAATTACACCATTTTGCTGCTCCCCACTTGGGTTTTACAAATAGCTGCTTTTATAACTACATTTATCCTCCTGCTAATGGTTTCACAGCAAATGATATTTCATTTTGATGAGAAAGCTTTTGAGCTGAAGCCAAATCGCTCCAGGCAAAGCAGATTTTGTTTTCCTACAGTTTAATCAGTAGGAAATTAAGAGGCCAATATTGTTCTGCCACAGACATGGAGGCAAGCAGCTGCCTTTTACTTGGGTGAGTTTTTCCTCTCCTGCACTCCCCGGGACACAACCAGGAGTCAAAACCCACAATGTCTGACATAAATCCAGTGGTCTCAATCCTCAGCCCTTGTAAATCATTGTTGCTCCATCAGGAGCAGGTTTACAGCCTCCATCAGTCAGCAGGTACACAGAGCATCCATCACAGAATAGCCAAACTCTCTCACTTGTTTAAAATTCAATTCTACATTTTAAGAGAAAACTGAAGCCATAGCACAGATTCCTGTTTGTGTCCTTGCCTCCAGGGAAGGCAACTCCTGAGCAGCTGCTGGCAGCTGGTCAGACAGTATGAAAATCTACTGGAACTATATATATGTAGATATTTTCATGCTGTCTGGAGGGGTCAGGGCTTGGCTGCTCCAAGGGAAGGTGTTTCAAGGAAAGCATTCTTGCCACACTGTGTTTACAAGGGGGTGACTCAGCCACAGAAATATGTGACTTTTATCACACATTTCTAATTCTGTCAAAATAAAACAAGTTTAGGGGACTTCAGCCTGCTTATTCCACAGCTCAAATTCTCAGTAAGAAAGATGTTTATCTCAGAGATTTTAGCAAAATGGACTGAATGTTTTCCAAGCATGTAGATTCTCTGTGTGAAATACAATGCCTGTGTGGCTGTAAAACAGACCCTGCAGTGTGATTTAGGCGATGGTTTCCCAGCGTGAAAAACGATGAGGGGCTTGTAAATTCTGCAAAGATGCCCAAGTAAACTCTGCAGAGATTTATCCCCACTCCTCAGCAAAGGGCTTGCCGTGCATCCATAGCCCATGGTCGGCAGGGAAAGCTGTTCCGAGGAGTATTCAAAGGGCTTGCCGTGCATCCCTGGCCCATGGTCGGCAGGGAAAGCTGTTCCGGGAGTTTTCTGCGGTGGCTCAGGGAGCGCTGCCAGCACTCGGACTCTCCCGGGGTCATCCGAGGCTGAGAGCGGCTGGGCCGCGCTGGCTGCGGCTCCTCCTGCCCTCTCTTAATAGGGATCAAACCAAACCTCATCCCCCCCTCCACCCCCGCTCCAGCCCCGGGCCGGGGATTTCCACCCGCTTTGCCGGGTTTTTAAGGGGTTTTTAATGGGAGTCATCTGCGAGCTGCAGCTCTGCCCGGCTCCCTCGGGTTCGTGTTGGAGCAGGCTCAGCCTGGGATACCCGGCAGCCTGGAGCCGAGGAGATGGATGGAGATGGATGGATGTGAAAAAACCTTCTAGGGAGGATGGCACCGGGATGTGGCACTGTCCTGGTTTAGGGCAAATTTTGGAGAAAGCCTCCAAAGGGGGCCCCTCCAGAAAGCAAACCCACACGGCCCCTCCCTCCAACCAGTTCAGGAAGGATTCCTCAGAGAGAAGTGGAAAGAACCTGTTTATTTAACAGGCACAGTAGTCCCAGCAAACAAAATGAACAATACTGGGTGACACCGCTCTGAAAAAGATGACAAATTCAGAAAGACTCTCTGGGGGTGCTCGCTCTGTTCTCAGTCCCTGCGGCGCTGGGGCAGCTGCTGCCCAAAGTAGGCCCCGCTGGGCCACAAGGTGCAAACTCTCGGGGTTTGCCAGGGCCCAGCTTGGAGCAGGCTCGAGTTGGTTCAAAAAAGGGAAAGGAAAAACAGTCCAGGGAAAAATTTGGACTATTTAGCTAAACTAGCTAATGAGCAGAAGCAAGAGCAAAGAGAAAAGCCAAGCAAAAAGCAGAAGCAGCACCATGTACTGCCCTGCCTGTGTGTCCCATCAACCGAGGGAGAGCGGCTGATAACAAAACCCAAACAAAACTTTCACTCTTCAGAGCCAGTCTTGAAGGCACAGAACATCCAGCATAAACAGCACACACAAATGGGGATACAAGCATCATAATGTCACCCTAGACAGGCACCAAGCAAAGCCAGCTGAGCTGCCTCCCACCCCAAACAGGTCCCCCCACACCACCAAACATCCTCTGCCCAGCATCCAGAGCCCGTGGTGGGGATGATCCGTGTGTTCCAAAGGGAAGGAGCATCCCCCATCCCTGCCCCTGCATCGAGGTGATGGTAGCTGCCGGTAGCTCTTTGTAGGACAAGAGAGGTGGCATGGAAAGCCCTGTCACCTTTCTCAAGGCTTCCTCACCAGGAGAGTCAGCACGCTATCAGTTGCTGGCGGAAACGATTTAAAGCTCCTTAATTAGCCCGTGGTATCAGGCAGTTCCTGTGCTGGCAGCTGGCTGGAGCTGGGCGACACCATGGCCTTGGTTTGTCACATGGAAGAAGTTTTTGTGTAAACCAACGCAAAACCAGGTGTTTGCCTGACTACCCAGTGGGTTGGGGGCACAGAGAAGGTGGAGAGGGGCACTCGTGGCATGCAGGATTTGTTTGTGTGACGTCTTGACATGCTCTGGATGAGCTGGATTTCTGCAGATCTCACTTCTAAAGCATTCTGTGCTCCCAGCTCCCTGTGCCACGGCTGGTGGGAGGAGCAGGATGGGAATCCTTCTCAGAGAAAAGTTCCTCAGCATCAGAAACAATCGTTCCATGTTTTGCCCACCATGCCATGCTGCACAGCTCACAGCCAGTGAAGATGGAGTTTTCCTCTTTTTTCTTGACCTGAAGTCTCACAAAAAACTTTTCCTGTAAGACTTTCTCCTCTGCTGTGAGCTGTGTCTCAGGTACCACCACCACAGCAGCTCCTCCTCATCCTCCTGCCTGCACCAGGGCTCCCAGCCACAGCACTGGGACACTGAGGGTCAGATAAGGACCTCTGATCCACTATATGCCAAAAGTAGAGGCTGAGTTAAAGTTTTTAGACACTAAAATTATTGTTTAATTAGGTAGCTAACTCAGCTGTTTACTCAGCTGAGAAACCTGCTTTCCATCTGTGAAGTGAACCTGCTTCCCCCAGTGTTTGGGCCAAGCCCAAGCTAAGCCAAGCTACAGCTCCCCAATTAGGAGAGGCACCAAAACCAGAGGCTCAGGACTTCTCCTCACATCTTCCCTCCTCAGGGCTGTGCCCCCCATTCCTTATCCAGCCCCACCTGCTGCTCATCCCTCCCAGAGCTGCTGATCCTGCCTGAGGCACAGCTTCCACCTCCTCTCTCTCAGCCCCCAGCACATCTCCCCTCCCACCCCCCAAAATCCTGCCCCTAGCATGAATATGCATTATGCAGCTTGGGGCTTTTCCTTTTAAACACAGGGGTGCCCCTGAGTGCACCCACATCTGCTGTTATGGATTTAAAAGCAGTTGTACAGATGTATGTGCACTCATGGGAATATGGTCATGTATTATTACAGGGAATTGTTTCTCTCAAAAGTCTCCAGAAAAGAGCAATCTGGGACTGCCTGATGCTGATTTTTCTCATCTTTACCCCCACACATGCAGAGGAGACTTCCACAATAAAAACTGAAAATAGATTTCTGGTGAAGTCTAAATTAAGAATATTTTCCTCTGCTTAGGCAGGCATTTGACAGTATAATTCTTAAATAGACTTTATTGCTATTAAATTTAATACCCATGAAGGATTACATATCTGCTTCTTTGCAAGTCTGACAGGATTAGGAGAGTGGTGTCTGCTTAGTGTTCTTAAAACATCAAACACTCACAAAGCCCTGAGCAAGAAACCTTTTCTGAGGGCTGTAAAATGCCAAGGGTCCAGGGAATTGCACCGTGCCAGGAAATCAGATGGTGTGCCCTTTGAGGAGCTCCACATTCCAGCTGCCAAGGCACGTGGTGACAAAGACACAGCCACTGTGTCTGCACCCAAATATTCCAAATTCTGCTCCCTGGCACTGTAAAAACACTGGCTTCAAGCCAGGCAGCTGGCTGGAGGAGCAGGAGCTCACAGCCCTTCTCCACAGGCTGAGAAACTCTGGGATTTGGGGACAGGGTGAAAACACTTTGTAATACTGACATTGCAAGCAATTAATTGTTCAGAGCTGCACTGTTTGTAATGATCTCACTCTCTCTCAGAGATATGTATGGAAAGAGGGTCAGTTCCTCTCTGGATTTGTAGTGGGAATGTTAAATCCTTGTTAGAGCAGGAGGCACAGGCCAGGATGGGATGAGCCAGGCTGGCTCCAACCTTCCTGGAATGGTGAGGGATTGGCACAAGGCCCTTTTAGGGATCTGTCTCTTTAAAATGATCCTCAGTTTCTCAAAAGAGGCTGAAAGTCAATATTGTTTGCTCTAATTAATGGCCTCACCAGCTCAGGCACCAGCCCTAGGCAAATCCACCCCAAAAATCCCCTGGAATAAACACTAGCACTTTGATGATAGCTAGGAGGTGACTTGCCTTGCATTACAGCAAATTGGCATGTGGGAAGAACAAACCAGCCTTGCCACTTCCCAGCTCCCTCTGGAAAGCTCCTGAGCAGGCTGGGATCCTCCACCCTCCACCTCCAAAGGACAGGGACAGTGTCCTGAGAGTCAGAGCCACCCCTGGCAGGCTCTGAAGCACAGGATGTAAAGGTGCAGGGGCAGGGAAGCCTATTTTGGTTCAGCTGCTGTTAGGGTGACTCCAGCATTTACAAAGATGGATTAGCTCTGGATATTTGCAGGTATAAGAGTTTGGCACTAGAAACCCTAGGAAAAAAGCACTTGAATTAAAGCAATTGTGGGGATTCTTATATTAATAATATTATTGTGTTTTTCTTGTTACAGCTCCAGGGAAGACAGCATGCATGGCAGGAAGGCTGGAGGCACCTCCACAGGCTGGGCTGATCTGCAGAATGTGAATGACAGCAAAGCAGCAGCTCCTGGTGGGCACAGAGAGGATTTACCCACCTCCAGCACGATGTGATAGCCAGGAATCCCTGGAAAGCTCATTTTCTGCTGCAAAAGGGGAAGAAAGAAGAGATTAGAGCAGAAAAATGACTCTACGAGTTGCCTTCAAAACTCCAGCAGCAGATTGAAATGTAATCTCCAACTACTTCTTCACCTCCACAGCTCAGCTCAAATTCCTCCCAACTGTTTCCTTTACATCAAAGACACAGAAACTTGAAGAAAAAAAAAAAAATCAAAGCAGCAAACAAATCATGAAGGAAAAAGGGCTCCTTAAAGCAGTGAGTGAGCCAGGCCTCCATTTGCCTCAGGAGAGCCCACAGACAGAGCCTTGCAGTTGCTTACTAAAAGATGGGGTCACATGGGAAGGCTCTTGGCTAAATCCTCTGCCCCAAAACCCACATCTAGGCTCAGGTAAGCCTGGTTGAAAGCCTCACTTCCAAACCAGGCTGCTTGCACTGAAAAACAGCTGGGGGCACAGAGAAAATCTGGAGTCATTGCCAGGGGCTGGGAAAGGGGTCAGGCAGCTTGCCAGGGCTTCCCAGGGGCTGAACCTCAGCCACAGCTACCCAGCCCCAACTAAAACCCCAATTTCTGATGGGAAATAAGAGTTTTCATGAATAGACCCCAGGCTGGGAGGATGTCACTGTGTCACAAGTTTGAATCATCTGCTCAATACAAGATCAGAGCATCAGTCAAGAATAAATATTTCCATCCCCATCTCAGATTTATTGTTACTGGAGGCTGATGTGAGTGTATGAGGACCCACAGCCAGCCAGCATAGGATCACAGAATCACAGAATGGTTTGGATTAGAAGGGACCTTAAAGATCATCTGTTTCCAGCCCCCTGCCACAGGCAGGGACACATTCCACCATCCCAGGTTGTTCCAAGCCCCATCCAGCCTGGCTTGGAACACTTCTAGAGATGAGGAATCCACAACCTGTTTGGGCACTCTATGCCTCACCATCCTCACAGTCAAGAATTTCCTCCTAATATCTAATCTCACCCTGCCCTCCTCCAGGCTTAGAGCCATTCCCCTTTGTCCTGTCACCCCATGCCCTTGTCCGAAGTCCCTCTCCAGCTCTCTTGCCAGCCCCTAGAAGATGCAATAAGGTCTTCCCAAAACCTTCTGTTTCCCAGGCTGAAAAACCCCAACCCTCTCAGCCTGTCAATATGGAGGTTTTCCCCCACATGGCTGAGTGGGAAGCAGCCCTCAGAATCAGAGGGTAATTCACTGCCCAGCCCTCAGTAACAAACACTGAACACACTCCTGACATGGGGCTGAGGGATCTGGCAGGGAGCAGAGCTCTCCTGGGGAGTTTCCTTTGCATTAAGTGCTTTTGACACTAATGTTGGTGCCTAAGCAAACACATTAGGATGACTAAAAACACCCGGGCTGCTAGGAATCACAGGGCTGCTAGGAATCACAGGGCACACACTGGGAATGCATTGGCTGAGAGCAAAGCAATGTGCTTTTGTTTTTAAGGCATGGGTGTGTTGGGTTCTGTGAGGTGCCTGTGGGTGAGACAACTGCACTTCCTCACAGCACCCCTCTGCTATTTATGAAGCAGACCTAAATAGTCTGCATTAAAAAGTCACATTTGTGGGTTATGCTCATGTGAAGTGTAATTGGATTTGATTGTGCTCTTTGCAGATACAGGAACTAAACCCACATCTTGCACTCAGTAGAATTAGTGTTGCAAGGATGGCGAAAAGGGGAAGAAATTCAGCTTCACTGCCTGTATTTCCCAGTGCTGCCACACAGCACTAAAGTTTTGTTGCTCAGATCTGTAGCCCAGATATTCCTGTTTGTAAGAACCTGAGATTCCAGGGATTATAAAGGATGCGTGGGAGTACTAGGCAGATCTCCATGCTGAAGATGAAAAAGACTCTCACAGAAATACTTAATGGCCTTTGAAGCAAGAATAAAGCAGGCAGGATATTTTTAGCAGCCTGCCTGCACTTGCCAACACCTGCATCTGCTGATGGCAGAGGCTCCCCAGGGCTGGCACTCAGCTCCTCTCTGCCACTCCACTCTGGAGAGCAATGCAAGAAAAGTGGGAAAAAACCACATATGCTGGGCTGAAAGAGGCAGTGTACTCTACTAAAGGACCCCTGAAAAATCACCTCTGAAATATGTCAGGGATGATGGTTTCCCTTCTACCAATCTGTTTGTGCTTCAAAGATGCCACCCTGGAGCACCAAAGGTTGCATGGTGGAATATCCCTTAGGACATGAGAAGAGATATTCCATCAAGACTTATCCATCTTATCCATCAAGACTTCACAAGCTCCTTCCTTTGCCCACCTCTTCTCTTGGTTAAGGACATGGTATCTCCAACTGGACCCTCTGTTTTGGACTTCTTTCTGGAAAACCAGATGGTGGCTGTTGCCCCAAGACACCAGCACTATCCAGCTATGGAAATGCTGAAGTGATGTGAGTTAAAATTTCTTTGGAACTCGCACTTCAAAGCATCATAAAAATATAGAGTGGTTCAGTGTTTTGCATGTTTGCCTACCACTCCAAAGAACAGTTAGGAGCAGGTTGATAAGTGGGGCTTTGTAATTATCCTGTGTGTTTTTCCTCTCACCCCATCTGCCATGAGTTTCCTTAGGAACAGGCAGACACACTGGAGTGAAGCATTTTCCCATGAAAAACTACCAACACCAGATTGTGTATGTTCTGAGGAAATTACTTGTTTTCACTTGTTTGGTTGTTTGACATTAAAAATTTGTAGTGTCTGAATTTTCCAGTAAGAGAAACTTAATCTTATTGTACAAGGAATTCTCCCAAGCCACTAATAACATTTCTGATTAAAGCCAAGGGTTTGGAATAGAAGGATGGCTGGAACCACTGTTTAAGACTGATAAATGGGAATTAAATAAGTTTCTGCTCCTAATAAGAGGATTTTTCTGCTTCACCAGGAGAGCCAACCATTGTGATTTAGATTACAAAGGGTCACCTCACATTGGAATAAATCTATCAGTTTATAGGGGCTGGGCCATGCAAATCCACACAGCACTGTTCATCAGCTTTCCAGCTCGATGAGAAAGTTCAGGATGAGTTTCCTGGTTGCCCAGAGAAGCTGTGGAGCAGAGTCCCTGGAATTGTTCAGGGTCAAGCTGGGTGGAGCTTGGAGCCACCTGGGATAGTGGAAGGGGCTGGAACTGGGTGATCTCTCACCCATGGCAGGGGTTGGAACGGGGTGATCTCTCCCTCCCTTCCAACCCAACCCACTCACATGAGAAATACATTTTGCTGACAGGGCCATATCTCTCCATTCTCCTGCTGGAAGGGGAGACATGAGTTTTGTCTCTGCTAGGGCTTGTGTGTGCAGCAAAAGCCCTTCTGTCAAGAGGCACCAAGGAAACCAGCTGGCTGCATCCCAACTAAACCATGCAAGATCCAATCTACCAGCTCACAGCCTGTGGGATTGTTGCCTGCTTGAGCTGAGACATTCAGTTGAAGCAGGGTCTGTGACCAGGGCTTGAGGAAAAGAGGAGACACATCACCCTCAAGCCCTCCTTTGGGTTTGCCTTTGCTTCTGCCACCCTGCTGTGTACTCACTGTGCTCCTTTCCATGGAGAGGGGACATCCCTCCTCTCCATCACAGCATCCTCTGATGACCCAGAGAAAGTTTGGCTACACAAGGAGAAGAAAAAAAAAAAAATATTAAAAATATTTAATACTTACCAAGGACTGTAAAGAGCATCAACTTGATGAATACTGTAACAGTAATGATTTATTGATTTTTTTCAGGAAGCAGATTAATTCAGAGCCAGTCTGATGTAGATCTTTCTTTTCCCCTGTATTTATTGCTGCTGCTCAAAGTCTTTCCCTGTGATCTGTGGGCATGTTGCAGGGCTGAGCACTGCAATGAGCGTGGTTGTCCTGGATTATTCACTTACCAGGGAGGATCTTTGTAACAGGAGGCCAAGGGCAATTGCAATCCCATTCTGAAAAGCTGCATTTCATTTTTTATTCAGGCATCCTTTGAGGAGCCTTGAGAGTTTCTCCATCATTTGAAGCTATTGCCCTAATCTAAATTGTTGATTCCATTGCTTTCCATGAATTTAACACTTAAAGGGATTAAGGCAGAGAAAACTTTAATTTTCCTTCTGACCTTTTAACATGACCAAATGAAAGTTGGGGCATCAGTGAAGGGATTTTAAGTCAGTAATTGTTTTGTAGTGACTGTGTTTGTGAGCCAAACACTCTCCCTGCCCTAATCCTTGCTCCCTGTATGGAGCAGAGTCATCTGCTACACTCTTCTGGGTTTGGCTTCACAGCAGCCTTGCCAACAGGACAGAACTTGCAAACAAGGCAAGAGAGCAGTGATCCAAATAAAAATTGCAGAGATGAGGCTGCTCTGCTGGAGCCCCAGCAAGTTCTCTAAATGGGCTGCTGCTGAAATCCTGACCTTGTTTGCTCTTGGGCTGCCTGAGCTGCTGCCTACCCTGTAGCCAAGATTAATTAATTCTCATATTGACGTGTCAAGCCGCTGCCATGGAACCATAAAACAGGCAGAAAGCTGTCGGCATCCTGTAAAACTCGAGGAGGAGACAGGGAATCAACACGTAGGGATTTACAGAGGGGCATGCCAAGCTTGCACAGCTTTCATCTCAGGTTGTGCTGCCTGAAAAGAGGCAGATCAGGTACCTCATTCTGGGCTGTTACCTTGGGCAAGAGTTAATGGATTTGCACAGGCACAAGTGAAAGGACAGTAGCTGAGGAAACCAGATCCTTGTGCCTTTGATGTCTCTTCTCTTACACCAGGTAAGAAGCTGAGCTGAGGAGGCTGCCTCTGGCAGACAGGTTTAGTTACAGTGATGGGCTGTGGGTTCAGATTTCCTTTTGGCCCCCAGCCTCCTCCCTGGCCCTGCTTTGGTTTCCAGTTCTGTCACTTCATACAGTTGCAGTGGCATTGCAGGAGCTAGAACAACTCTTTTAGAGCAGGGTGGTCCATGCTCATGGAGGAGATGACAGAGGGGAAAGCAAAGCAGCTGTGCCAGGAGCAGAAAGGGTGGAAGGAGAGCAGGAAGGAGCTCCTGTGGCAGGAGCATCCCATCCCCATCCCCTCAGAGAAGGTCCAGGGGCTGTGCAGCACTTAGCTGTGCTGGGGTCAGGGCAGGTGGCTCAGCCACAGACGAGGACACACAGGCTGCCCATCAGGCCAGCTCCACTGCCTCCCTTCTGTTCTCTGCCTCCTTGGGAGGGAACCAGCTCTTGCAACATCTCTGCCCTCTCCAGCACAATGAGCCCCTGTCAGAGCCTTCACTTGCTCCTCTACCAAGGCACAGCGAAGCCACAGACAAGAACCCTGGTGTTGCAACACCATTGTGCTGTCACAAGCCATCTCAGCTAAAAATAAACTGCTGCTAAACAACCTTCAGACTCACTTTCACCAAATGCTGCAAGGAGAACATCCATCAAGAGCACTAACTCAGGGCACAAATAACTTTAGAGACTCTGAGTTTTATTTTTTGTCTCTCTTCTGAGGGTAAATCCCCTCAAGCCCTCTCCTGATCTGATCAAGTAGCCTGGAGCACCTGTGGCTTCTCCACAAGCTTTATTTCAATATGAAGGTTTTTATTTCCCTGCTCTTCTCACTTCAGGGCCCTCATGGATGCCCAGGAGGGCAAATCCCCACTGGGGACAGGAGCAACTCTCACCTTTGCTTTGAGCTGAGTAGAAGTGGCTCTTAGCTCACCCTGCCATGTTTTTGGTGACATCCAGGTTTAGCTCACCCTGTCCTCTTTTGTGGTGATATGTATGTTCAGCTCACCCTGCCATGTTTTTTGGTACATGCAGGTTTTGCTCACCCTGCCATGTTTTTTGGGATGTGCCAGTTTTTCTCACCCTGCCATGTTTTTTGGGATGTGCAGGTTTTGCACAGCTCTGCAGGGAGCGGGATCCAGCCTTGCGGAAAGCCGCTCACAGACAAAAGCTGGCGACAAATCCCAGTGAGATTTTTTGTTTTGTCTGAGCCAGAACTGCTCCATCTCCGGCTTCTGCTGGTGCTGGCAGCAGTGCAAAGCCAGGGCCAACTGATCTTGCCTCAGTCTTAGCAGGTTATCTGGAGTTCAGCTCTCCCCTGCTGCCCCTGAGTGAGAATGTGGTGTGAGAGCTGCCCTGAGTCTGAGCCACACATTGTCCTGCTACTGGGAAAGCTGTGCTAGGCAGGCTCCTCTCAGCTCCTCACCTCCTAAAACAAGCTGGAGAGAGAGAATATCTGCCCCACGATGCTCCTGAGGACACTTTTGCCAAGTGGCTCTGTGCACATCAAATCCAGTCCTACTGCAGTCCATCTGCTTCCCCTGTGTCCAAGACAGCAGCTCTCAGCTTCAGAGTCTGTCTCACTCAAACAAGATCTTCCTTCCATGTCCTAAACACTTTCTTTCCATTGTTTTCCAGCTCTGTGACAAAGACAAGGAGCCTGGAAACAAAAAGTTGGGTCTTTTTTCCCCTCCCTGTCTCCCAAATGCAGAGGTGAGCTGCAGCCCCACAAGGCCCAGCAGCCTCTCCCACTGGGCTCAGGGGAAGTCTTTGGTACCTCCTCAGTCCTGCCATCCTACAGACCTGGGATCTGGTCTGGGACGTTTTGGGATTTTGCCAATCTAAAATTGATGAGGGGGAGAGCAGCACAGCCTCTACCCCAGCTCCAGCTCCAGCACATGAACCCCACTGCTGGCAGCAGAGACCCCATCACCTCTCACCCTGCCTGCTTGGTTTCAAAATAGCCACATGCTTAACCCAGGGGGTCACAGAGCCATGCCCAGGAGGAAATTCCCCACCCTTTATCCTCCTGCTCTGCCTTTTGGCCTTTTAAGAAGACTTGGACTAAGTAAGGGCCAGGACATGGAGCTGGAGGGCAGCTCAGGCTGCCTTCCCACACTGCCAGCTGTGATCCTGGGAGAGGGGACATTCAGCCTCACCTGGACCCTGGGTGGCTGCAGAACTATGGGCTGGCTTGAGCTGACAGGGCATGGGGAGAGCTGGAAAATAAAATGCCCCTGGCTTTTCAATGCCCTCCTGGATCATTCCCCTATTACCAACATAGAGCGTTGGGACAGGCAAGGGTGGGAGATGCAGTGATGGGAGATGCAGTGATGGGAGATGCCCAGGGCTCAGCTCAGGCACCCAGACTTACACAATGTGCCCAGGACCAGGCCATGGGAAGGTTTTGATTCAGAGATACACAACTGCTTCTCAGTTATAGCAAATATATCTTTGATGCTCCTTCATCCAAGGGTTACATTTTCAGACTGGCTCAGCATGACACCTCCCTGGGACAGTGCTGAGTGAGGGCAGAGCATTTCCCAGGGCACAGATCCCTGGTGAGGGCTCTGGGGCTGCCATTGGGATCTTTTGCTGCTTTGCCAGAAGGGTTCATCACCAGAGCCCCTCTCAGGACTCTTTAGCAGGGAGCAGCCCATGCTGAGGAGTGTGGGGAGCCAGAACAGGGCCAGACCTCTCCAAGCCAAATCCCAACTGGAGCAGGCACAGGCATGAGCTGAGCCCCTGTTAACTAAATGAAATGGAGTTTTTGACTGGGGCCTAGTGAGTGGCAAGCACAGGATGCACTCCAGCTCCTTGTAACAAACCTTATCAGCTTCAACCCTGTGGAGAAGTTTGTGCTCACAGAAACTGCTGGAAAGCCCCAGGCACAGAAATCTCTGGGCAGATCCATGTGACCAGTATGGAATCATAGAATGGGTTGGGTTGGAAGAGATTTAAAGATCATTCTGTTCCATCCCCTGCCATGGGCAGGGACACCTTCCACTGTCCCAGGTTGCTCCAAGCCCCATCCAACCTGGCCTGGAACACTGCCAGAGATGGGGCAGCCACAGCTGCTCTGGGCAACCTGTGCCAGGGCCTCAGCACCTCATAGTAAAGAATTTCCTCCTAATATCCCATCCAAACCTACTCTTCTTCAGCTAAAGGCTTAGGCTTATGTATTTTTTCCATCAGCCTCATTTTCTCTGTTTCTGCATAAATGCTTAACATTCTTTTGAAATGGCCTTTTAAAATTTTCCATTTTGAATAAAATTTGGAGGGTAAAAGAATAAAAAGAATTAAAAAAAAAAAGCTGCATGTGGCCAAAACAGACTAAATTGCCAGTATCTAGGGTTTGTGCTGAATCATTGTTACATTTGGCTCTTCCTTATGTCAATACCCCCTGTGCTTTTAAGGCTGCATTAAAAATACACAAAAAAGGACCCAGACAAGGACAAGGACAGTTCAGGCCAAACTTTGGTACCAATGAATTGGTCAAATATACAAAGCAGCTGCTTTAAAGTCCAGAATCAATATTTTCACATCAGAGCGCTGCACAAAACACAAACCAGAGAAACTGGGGAGGTTATGACAGGATTTTCTTTGGAAAGTCCTGGCTGGGCTGAGGTGGCCTGGGAGGCTGAGCTGGCAAGGAGTCAAGGCTGCAGGAAGCCTTTATGGGACCTTTGTGCAGGGAGAGATCCAAGGCTTTTATGGCTTTGCAGCTGTATGGGCTGAACTGGAATTTGCTGGGCTACAACTGTTTTCCACTGGATCTACTGGGAGCTGTAGCTGCCATTCTGCAGGATAAATTTGGTTATGTGGTGATGGGAATTTCCTCACATGAAAAAAAAAAATCATTTCCCTGCCTGGTTTATGTGTCCTGAAATATACCAAGAAGGGGAAAGCCATGCCAGGTTGTGCAGAGCAGACAGGAACCCCATGGTTTGCACCCCACCTTCTCCTCCTGGCTGGCTGCACTGCTGAATAAATGGGGCTGCAGGGAGGATAAGCTGGGATGCTGCTGCTGCTGCTTGGAGGGTAAATTACTGCTTTGTGAATGAAAGCAGCAGGGTCTGTTCATCAGATATAACTTGTTCCTGTCAGGATGGAAAAGCTCAAGCTAAGGAGCTTCTCTCCACAAAAGCAACATTTGTGAAGCAGTTCATGCCAGGCAGTCTGATCAAAGAGTGTTTGAGACTAACTGAGGAGCTCTCCATATCCAACATGTAGATGCACATGAATACTCTGTCTCAGCTGCTGGGTAGCTCCAGGAGATGGGAGGGTGGGGAAGCAGGGAGAAAAGCTGGATTCATCCAGACAGCTGGCTTCTGAGGGGGAGAGGAAAGGAAAGGGAAAGAAGGAAGGAAGGAGAGAGAAAGAAAAGGAAGGGAGGGAGGGAGGGAGGGAGGGAGGGAAGGAAGGAAGGAAGGAAGGAAGGAAGGAAGGAAGGAAGGAAGGAAGGAAGGAAGGAAGGAAGGAAGGAAGGAAGGAAGGAAGGAAGGAAGGAAGGAAAATGCTTGCCCCAGAGCACATTGGGGAGCATCCAGGATGCTGTGGAGGGCCAGAATGTCCCAGGAGAGATTTAACTGGTGTGATTTAACCCAAAATGTGCTGGGTGCTGCAGCTCCATCCCCTGGGACAGTGAGACAGAGCCCTTAGTCAGCCCTGAGGAATGCTTGGGGATGCTGAGCCTGCCTCTCTCACAGGCCAGGATGGAAACCCCAGACTGGAAACAGAGCTTGGAAATGAGGAGATGAACCCTGGTGTGGCAGGAAGGGGAAGGGTGAAGTAGAAAAAGCTCTGATAAGAAGGGCCATGTAACCAGAACAAATATTGGGTGATTCAGCAGCAGCAAGTGGCCCAGGAAGGGGTGAAGGGCACTCCTTGCCATGTTTGGTTTGTCAGCTGGGATGGTGCCAGCCCCAGGCAGGAGAAGCAGCACAGGGAGCAAGCGGTCAGCTTCTCCTCAAGGCAGCACCTGCTTGGCTTCTGTAGCCCCAAAAAAAACATCTCTGGGCTTCTCCCAGCTGTAAAGATTCCTATTCCTGTGGTAGGCTTGGGTCTCCATCCCACAGGGATGGGAACAGCCCTTGGTTCAGCTGCCAGGACTCACAGGTGAGTTTGCTGCGTGTGCCAAGGGACAAACCCTGCACAGCCCATGTGCCTGCACCAGGGATGCTGCAAGAAACACAGTCCCCTCCCTGCCACTGCCTTGCCAAGAAGCAAATAAATGTCCCCACAGCCTGTGTACCTTGTGGCTGGAGAGCAGGTCTGCCTTTAGCCCTCGTTTCAGAGCCAGGATCCACCCCCACAATGTTCACACCACCTCAACGCTGGGCTGGGTCAGTGCCCAGCATGGCTCTTGCCCTTTTTCATCCCCTAAACCCCTGCAGCAGGCAGTCAGGAGAAGGCTCACTCACTCTCTTCCCGTGGGATGCACTGGAAGGGGTCACACAATGTGCTCAGGTTTTGGAAAGCTGAAGGTGTTCCAGGTCACAGGCAGGATTTCCATTCCATCTCCAGGAACACAGGCCTGGAGTCCAGGCTGAGCACTCACCTTCAGAAACTCAGCAATGTAAGAAAACAAACAGGAAAATATCAACCCAACCCCAGCACCTCCCAAAAACATGACCCAAAGTTTACTTGTGAAAATCCAGGCTCTCACCCCATATCTAACCACAGCTGTGCTTCCTGCTGGCCCCACCTCTCAGCCTGGGCATGGCTGTTCCTCCACAACACCCAGCTGGGAGACAGATCTGACAGATCTTCACCTCCCAGGCAGAGCCAGGTGCCACCTGGGGGTCTCTGACATACAGGACCCTCATGGTTTGAGCCCTTTTGCTCTTGGGCTCTCACAGATGGGCCATGGCTCACAGGAAGGCTGCAGGACACCTCTGGTACCTGTGGAAAACTGGCAAAGTTAATGGGAAAAACAGGCAACAAAAATGGTGTGGGGAAGAGGAGGAACAAGTCCCTGTGCTCAGAGTCTCTCTCCTGTCTCTTTCCATGGAAAAGGAGAGAGTGTCTGGCCCCATGTGCTGAGCAAGGGAAGCAGCACCCTCCCTTCCCAGCAGTGACGGGATATGATATTGCGCCCCCCAAAACTGACATTCCTACCCCAAAACTGACATTGCCACCCCAAAACTGACATTCAAACCAACAGCAACACTGCTCACACCACAGCAAAGACACCCCTGCCCTGCTGGGCAGAGCTGTGCTTATTTGTGTGCTCATTATTTACACCACCTCCAAGTGCTGACTGAGCACCGGAGCAGCTCGGCAAGCCAGGTGAATGAACAACAAATAAACCCCCAAAACAAAACACAGGCTCAAAGAGTGATAAAATCAACTTTTCAGAGGTCACATTGATGATTTTTGGTACAATGCTGCTCCTCCCCAAACAGGGAGCAGAAACTGCAGTGGAGGATCACAGATGGGCAAAAAGACAAAAGGAGGAGGATGAACAAGACAATGCCCAGCTCCTGCAGGTACAGAGGGAGGTGTGTCTGTGGGCTGGCTGGGCTGAACACGGATTTGCAAAGACTTGTCCAGTGATTGACCAACCTGCAAGAGCCAAGGTGCAGCTGAACACGACCTGCTCACAAGGCCAGTTGGAAAGTCCCTCAAAGAGCTGCATTGCTGGCTGAGAATTAGGGGGAAAAACCAAACGGAATATTTTAGTTCTGCTGGAGAGCACATGCATGGGGCAAAAATGCTTCCCCATCAGCACAAGGGAAATATCACGGGGGTTGGATGGGGGCTGGAGCAAGCTGGTCCAGCAAAAGGTGTCCTTGCCCATGGCAGGGGGTTTGGAAAAAATGATCCTCAGGGTCCCTTCCAACCCAAACCATTCTGTGATCCCATGAAAACATGAAATGTTTGTCACAGGCCTCTTGCCACTGGCACTTGCTGCTAATTTAACTCCACATCAAGGTTCTGTGCTCCACCTGCAGTGTCCCTGGCCCTGGGGAAGGCAGGTAGCAAAACACCAGGGACTGCCAAGGAATCCAGCAGCTTTGGCTGCCCCTGCAGAGGCTGGAGAAGAGCTGCTGCCATGTCCCAGCACCCTGACCACCCAGACACCAGGGACACTTTCCCTGCCCACACCCAGCTCTGGCAGTGCAAGAGCTGGGGCTCATTGCATCATCCCCTCTGCACCTCCCTGGGCCAGCTGTCCATCTGCCCCACACCTGCCAGCTTTCCCTGGGGGACCCTCACCAGCTGGCTCCAGACAGTGCTTGCCCCGTGTCCCAGAAAATACCCAATATTTCAAATCATTCCCTGGTCACTGGGAATGCCAACATTAAGATTTTTCCAGTGAGCAGCACCAGTTCCTGGTGTTCTCCTGAGACAGAATACCAGAATCCCTGCTTCAAGCCCTCTGTGCCAGCTCCTGCCAGTCTGCAAAGACTTGCCCCAGAGGGATGGGGTTGCAGGTTTTGGAGGTGCCTGGAAAGGGCTGCCATGGGAGGGATTCAGCTTTACCCACCACAAGCAGGAGGACCTTACTTGGAGACCAGAAGTGAAGGCAGAAATGGAGCAATTAACCTCTGAGAAAGGATGGAGAGGGGAAGGTTTAAGGGCAGGGTGGTTGTTCTCAGCCCCAAGCTTGACAGACCTCAAGGAACATTTGGACAAGGCTCTCAGGCACATGGTGAGATTCTTGGGGCTGTCCTGTGCAGGGCCAGGAGCTGGACTTGGATGATCCTTGT
>JAHXMQ010012340.1:22612811-22691440 GCA_020466415.1 Ammodramus savannarum pratensis
CATCCATCCATCCATCCATCCATCCATCCATCCATCCCCTCTGCCCAGGCCTGGATAAAGAGGAGGTCAATCTTTTCCCAAGATGCTCCCAGAGGAACTGAGGCCCACCCACCTTAGGCCATGGGTGCTCTGTCTGCCCGATGTTTAACCAAAAACAGAGGCCATGGAGCCAAAACAAAGGCTGGATACCTTCACAGTCACCCTGGCTGCTCCAGACTGTGTGTAGGCACAGAGTAATTGAGCACGGGGAGATGAACTATGTTATAATTTTGTCATTTTCCACTCAAGCATCCTGGGCACTGATTGCAGCCTGGGGATTTTCCATGTCAGACAAATTACCAGACTCCACCAAAATAGCTGAGAGAAAGCCCCATTTTGGGTTACAACATCTCCACCACAAGGGCACCATCCATTGTGTGTGCAGGAGTCTTGGGGCCATGGCAAATTGGTGCACTGGAGCAAAAATTAAAGGAGTCGGGGTAACAGATGGGGGAAGACATCCCAAAGTGGCAGAGGAAACTCTAGCTCATGGTAAGGAGAAACAAAAGAGCCTTTGGTTGCCAGGGTCTAATTTAGACACAGGCTCTACACGGCAATTTCCATGGTGAAACTTGGGGATGAACCTTCCCACAAGTGCAGGGATTTTGCTGAAGTCCAGACCTAGCTGAATGTGCTTAAAGGTCCCACTTGCCTTTTTTTTTTCTCCAGTTAAAATTGGGTTTAAACTACTGAGATGAACACTTGAGAGAGAACACATCCTGTGACATAGGGCTCACCTGACCCGTTTCCTCAGGAGCTGGAGGCAGATTTTCCCCACTGTCCAGGGAAAAGCACCAAACTGTTCAAAACCATCACCCAGCCTTCCCTTTGGAGAAAGGGCTGGTGACGAGTGAGAATAAAGGGCCTGAGAAGAGGCAAGCAGAAAGGCTGTCCCAAGGAGAGCAACATGCCCAGATGTGTCTGTCAGATAACAATACCTCAGCTCCAGCTCTTCACAGAGCTTAAGAATAATGATGACTCAACTCCAGGTGAAATACTCACCTGCAATGCTGCCCTCCTGCCTCAGTCAGGGTTGAGCTACTGATGGTCCTGCCATTGTCCCAAAGTGTGGAGACAGCAACACCCCAGAGGCTGGAGGAAACACTGGCCAGAACCTGCAAACCCAACAACCCCATTCTTGGGATAAATGTGACACTGTGCCTCACTTCAGAGGAAAACTGTGCTAAGCACCAACCCATACCAAAGCTTTTGATGCCCTGTTTCTTCCAGACAGCATTTGGGAAAAGAAAGCCAGAGTTTTGTGCAGGAGGCATCTCTGGGCAGCAGACAGGCCTGGAATGACTGGGAGGGCTGGAACTGCTTCCCGTCTGGGTCTAGCAGCAGATAAGATGGAGATAGATGAAATTGCCTCTCACTCCCAGCTGAACTACAGCACACCTTGGCCAGGCTCCAAAAAAGGCTCATTAACAGCTCCTGCAATGCTCTTCTCCTGCAAGATGTGGTGGTTATAGTGGAGGTGTTGAAGTCTTTGCAGTGGTTTGAAGATCTGGAGATCCTCCTCCTGGAATCAAGTGTGGTTCCATTTAAGAAGAAATGGAGTTTTAATTGTCACTGTTGTAGAAAAACTGAGGCCCTGACCCCAGTTCACATTAAATGGTTGGAAATGAGAGGCCAGGTGATGAATAAACCCCTCATTTGAAGGTGGGGGAAGGAGGCACTGGAGGAACTGAGTCACCAGTTTTGAGCAATCCTGAACTCTGCTAAAATCTCTCAACTCCACTTTTATAAGAACTGCTGCCAGCAGCAGCTGTGGGAGCTCAGAGCTGGAGCAGAACTGACACCATGGGCAAGTTAAAACTCTTTCAGGGCTACCTTCACACTGACACGCTACCTGGGGAGCCCACACAAGGAAGATTTTGTCTTTGTCTGACCCAAGCTCATGTCAAGCTTCCTTCTTGAGATGAAAAGGTTTGGAGACGTTCCTTTGCAGTTCTGCCCCACAGCCTTTTCCCACAGCACCTTCTAACTCCCACATCCCTGAGACCTGTGGTCCCCAAGTCTCTTCACTCCAGCTGCCCTCAGAGGGTCTTCCCCAGTGTGGGTGGAGCAGAAATGATGATTCCTGTGTGCCTTCACTGCCTGCAGGAGCCCAAGGCACCTCTTAAATACAGAGAACCTTCTCAGTGACAACCCAGAGCTGTGACCCCATTTCTTGGGGACACTGCCCTCTCTCCTCTCTTTTCTAGCTTCTGTTAAAGGCATGAGAGGGGAGAGAGCCTGACCTTCTCCTTCAGCTGCCAGTCACATTTATGGACATCCCTGGGACACTGGCTGTACCAAAGTCCCCATGAGAAGACACCAAGGTTTCCAAACACCAACACTGCTCCCTTTCCTCCATGCTTTCTGACCTCCTGCTCTTCCCTCAGGCCTGGCTCCATCAGCAGCCTGAGGGATGATGCTGAGCACTGTGCCCAGGGGAAGGCAGGATGGGATGCAGAAGGTGACAGCCTGTGCAAGGGCTGATGCACGGGTCAGAAATGCTGCTGGACAAGCCCTGCACACAGTGACTACACAGCACATAAATGCCTTCCCCAGCCTTCCTCCCTCCCTTCTCCTTCCTCACTGCTGTGCCTTCTGGGAGCCCTGCTCTGTGGGTTTGGAGACAAGGGAGCACACTGTGGTGACTGTACATAAACAATAGGAAAAGATGGAAAAATACATAAACCCTGTGCCTGCTCACAGGTTTATCATGCACCTCTTGGTGTTTGGCATTTTTGTCCATGCTCCAATGCCTGGCTTCACATCAATTCACAGACCTCAGCTTTCATCTAAAAAAATTATAATTGCACAACATTCCTGCTCCTATTGATGTGGAGAAGTGAAAGTCAGGAACTAAAATATTCGTAATGCAGATGTTTAAAAAAAAGAAAAGGGAAGAAAAAAAGAAAGAAAAGGAGACATTTATTATTTTGGAAAGCTCTTGATTCCTGAGTGAGCTGCGATTTTCAGACAACCTGACTCATCATTTCTGAATGCTTTGGTTTGGCAGCCCTGTATATATTTAGTAATACAAACCCTGACTTGCAGCTTCCAATGAGAATCCTAATGGCATGATAAGACAGATTTCCATCTCATTCACGTAATTTCCAAACATCAGGACATTTACTTAGCGGGAAGAGTTGTAAAAGCTGTGAAATGCTCTCCCTGGGGAGCAGCAGAAACCTTCTGGCTACGCTTGAGCAGCTGAGCAAAGCGAGGGAGAGCAGGCAGCACCGAACAGCTCTTCCCTCCCGGCCCAGGGACAGAGCAGATGATCCCAGACATCTTTTCATTTCACTGCTCCTGGCTCTGGCTTTGCTAACCAAGGCCATTGCCACACCACAGCCATGGGAGCTGCTCCCAAACCCGACTGCAGAAAGAGCAGCTTCTGTAGGAGGAGCACGCAGCTCCAAGGGAAAAACTGTTGCAAACCATTCAGGACTTCACAAGGAGTGAGGAACCTGTGCCAATCCTTGGGAATGCATTCAAAGCATCCTCAGCCAGCAGTTAGAATTGAATTTTTTACCTCAAAATCCCTTGGGCACTGGAAGTCTGTGAGATTTTTTCCATTGCCTATCAAGCAGCGGTATTTAAAATGATGTCTTTGGCAGCACAGCCAGCATAGAGTAGTTGCAAGATGATTTTCATCTCTTCATCCCAGACCATCTGCTTCTTACCATCAACTTTCAAAGGCCTTGAAGGAGACGTAGGCCACTGAATTTTATAGCTAGACTTCATGAACCTCTTTGAAAATGAAAGGGTTGCACCAAACACAAATTTACAGACATCAAAGGGATCTTTTTTCATGCAAGCACTAAAAGCAGTGCAAAGGGAACTAATTACAATTTGCTCATTTGCCAGTTTTCACACTGGAGTGAATACAAGCATTTTATGCTTTAAACCTTACAAACTTGTGGCTGCCAGCTTAATATACTTCTAAAGCCAGAAGTAAATTAACAGACTAAAACCATCTTGCATCCACTGAGGCAAGCAATGAAGCCAAAAAAGCTGGCAGGGCAGCTCCTGGAAAACTCCTGAGTTTTATACCTTTCCTTGATTTTTTCTTTCTTTAATAAATCAATATTTATTTACATATTCAATGGCAGGGCAAACACTAATCCAGCTTTTTCAAAAGCAAAGCCATTGCATTGGTACTTTTTATTGAGCTGATCTCATCCATACTGCTGACAGAGTCTCAGGGAACTCAGCTGAAATGGCAGCTCCTCATAAAAGTATGGGAGAGTTCAGGGAGCTTGGCCAAAAGTGGCTGAGTCAGGATCTGCTGACTCCAGGGGCTGAAAGCATCACCCAGACACATGAGTGCCAGGCAGGCAGTGGAGGGGAAGAGCTGCCCTAAATCACAAATCAGGATCCAGGTGAAAACTGAAAACCAAGAAAATTCCCACATATCAGAACCTCAGGCTTCCAAGTCCAATCACAGAATTGACAGTGAATTTGCACCAAGGGTGATGCAAGGGTGCAGTGACCACTTCAAATCAATGACAAGTGAAGCTGGGGGGAAAACTCCCTTTGTCACTTGAACTTGCCCCATTCAGCCACCAAGCAGGTGTGGGCTGGCCACAGTGAGAGTTTTCCTGCTTCCCAAAATATCATCTTACAACCGAGCACCTCCAGATGTGACTTAATTCTCACTCTCCAAGCTTTTAGGACAAAGATTAGTGAGCACTGCTATGAAATCTGATATGATGTAATATTGACACACCAATAAAGCTCTCCAAAGGTGCCTACTGCACGTTCTTCATGCTGTCAGCACTGTAAACTCTCAGATCCTGGGGCCATGGAAATGGTACCACGTTTTGATGCTGAAGGCAACACTGTGGCAGGAGCTTCTCCAGCAGGAACTATTCCAGAAGGTCTCCTGAGACCCAAAGAACATCACAACCAACAAAACCCTGGGATGGTGCCACTGTGCTGGCAAAAAAAGATGCATCACTTACTGCTCTCCAGCACTGACCACCAGGGAAGGAGAGGCTGCTCACAGCAGAGTCAAAATCAGGAGACTTTTTTTGAGAGTAGGAGAGTCAAAAAGCCATCAACACAAAATTCAGACAGTTTTGGGGCTCCCACTCTTGGTGGCCAACTGAGCTGCACTTACACCTTGCCAAGCAAGCACTGCTGCAGTTGTAACCCCATGAAGCTGAGAAGGAATTGGAGTGAGGAGCTGCCTTGGGTCCCACCTGCACCAGATGGGTGAACACCACGTGTCATTCACACATGAACAAGGTGCCACAGTGGCCCCCTCATGCAAATGCATTCATACCTGAACTGCTTCTTCCTATATGGGAAAGCAACCCAAAGCCAGCCTGCATGGCTAGTTCTGGGATCATTTTTCTGGAAATCTGTTCTTTTTCTCCCACTTATACAACACAACCTGTCCTTCCTCTCCTTCCCCACCCTGGAGGAGCAGGGTACCTACACACCAGCACAGGGATGGGCTGCAACCTGGCCAGAAGGTGCCCATGGGAGGGAAGGGAGATGAGATGTGGATGAAGCTGTGCTTACTGGAACAGGAGACACAGGAAAGAAAGACGGAGAGCACTCAGGCACAAAGACAAGAAGAGCCCAAGGGCACCTGAGCCTCTGCCCCACCTGTGAGACAATTCAGAGATGCTTCAGAGGTAGAAGTGCCTCAGTGGAGTAGAGGGGACTGGAGTGGGAAGGAATCATTCTTGCATGTACATCTCAGCTTCTTCATCTCAGATTTCCTCTTGACAGCAGGTGAGCACATTCAGAACAGTGGGTCTGTGCTGTAATGGGGGTTGTACCTCTGTAATTTCCATGCCCAAGGTTCCTGCTCCCCTACACAACTTCCACAGCTTCAGTGGGGTGAGGTCTGTGCAGAACTGTCCCTCTCTGCTGCACCTCACCCTTTTCTCAAGTTAAAGCATGTGAGGAGCCCAATACAAACATCATCAGTTTTGCAAGAGGTTAGAAATCCTTTTCCTTCTCCAGAAATTCAATCTGCCTAAGGAAGAGGCTATAAACCTGTCATACAGCTTCAAGCCCAGCAAGGAGTGCAAAGGTGTGCCAAGGAGCTTCAGAAAAATCATCCAGCTTCAAGGAGAACAGGAAAAGCACAGAACCATCTCCCAGAGCATCTGGGTTCCAAAATCTGCACTGAAAAATCATCTCAGACTGCCTGTGGCAGAAGCTTGAGGATGCAACTGATAAGAAGTGCCCTGTGAGTAATGAGCTCTTAAATCCAAACCAAACCAAGTCACTGTGTATCTTTAGCTAAGGTTTATCACTCTGATGGGAGAAAAGCTGTCCTTTTGTGTTACCTGTTGGTTGACAGCTCTGCCTTCAAGCAGCTCGCCAGCTCTGCGGCTCCCATTGCAATAACCCTACAAATAATTTAAGTGCTACCACTTTGGATCAAAATTTTAATGAGGCACTAAACCCACAAAAGGGGCTCTGTGTAACATAATTAAATAGAAAGGGCCTAAATAAACAGTACAACAAGTTATATTATAGTTGAAAACAGCTGGGAGGCAAAGAAAGGAGCATTGAAGATGCATGATGTAAAAAGGCATTTCACAGAATGCAAACACTAAAACTTTTCAACACGCACAAAGAGTAAAACTACAAGCACATGACTTCCCTTTGATTTGGAAGAATCTGTGTGGGGCACTGGGCATTTGTTTGTTTGTTTTTTTTTTTCCTTCTGCTATTCAGCACAATGAAATATTTCACATGGGAACCCAAACAGTGTCAAAAAGAGCCATTTGTGCTTTGGAAAGAAATAAATACTGCAGGAAACAGGTAAAGTCAGTGGGAACATCTGGTTCAGTCAGGCCATGAGATGTTGGATGACATCTCCAAAACACTGGACAGTGCTGGGACTCCTCAGAAGAGTCTTGCAAACAATCAGCATTGTCACAAGTCTGTTTGGCTCAGGGCTGCAAGACACTTGTTCCATGCTCAAGCCGACTCCTGGAATCCACTGGTGACATTCAGTGAGCCAGCCAGCTCAGCATCCAATGCTCTGTCTGCATCAGCTATTTACAGTATCAGGTTTGTTCCACCCCTGTCAATATTTGATCCAAGAGCTGCAGAAGCCCTACAAACACAGGAAGGTTTCAATTTCACATTAAGGTAACACTGACAGTGGTGCTGCTGTATCATGCCAGTCAGTGCACTGCTACTCCTTGAGAATGAAATTACTGGTAAACTTGGTTTTCATTTAATTTCCTCCCAGTCCTCTCATCAGCCTTTCTCCAGAGCCACAGCTATTCCAGCAGGTCTGGGTTGGTGAATGAAAAGTGTCTAAATTCATCCTGGTTTATCATTGCAAGGATCCCTTCTTCAATTGGGGTCAGGATGGGCTCCTCTTTTATAAAATCTGGATCAAAGTTGCTCACATCATCTTTGGATTTCTGTCAAATGGAGAACACAAAGGAAAGACACGTCAGAAGTATGTATCATCTGCTTGATCCTCGCTCTGTATCTGAGTGCATTGAACCATCACTTCCATAACCCAGGCTGAGCTGACTGAGAGCTTTTCCTGGGCTTGCCTCTCACAGAGCAAAACCTCTTCGAGCCTCTGAAGGTTCTGACAGGGAACTCCCTCTCAGATTTAACTGACAGCAACTCTGGGGGCTTCCCTGGCCACATAAATCAGTCCCTCCCCTCAAGTGGCAGCACAGTTATCAGCTGTGTGACTCCACACAGCCCCTCCTCATCTGCAGAGTATCTCAGCTGGGTTTTGGGGAAGGGGTGGAGGGCACTTCTCTCAGTGCCAGCCATTAAATTCACACAATTCTGAATTATTGGGCTGTGGGAAGACAAATGGCTGGGCTCCAGGTGCTGGATTCCTTGCTGTGTGCCACAGAGTGGGGCTGCTTAGAATGCACACACACAGACTGGGTTTGTGGTACATTTTCATGAGGCATGTGATTTTCCTGCACCCTTAGCAAGATATTTTATTGACATTGAGGTCAATAAAATTTATTGACATTGAAGTCTAACATTCCCGGATCCTGCCCAGCTTGTGGCAGACTGAACAGGCTGCCTTAGCCTTTGATTCAGGTTGAGGGGCAACTTGAAATTCTGCTTTTGAGCTGCCACACCTGCCCAGGTGCCTGATCCTGAACCCATTGCCACTGAGAGCTCACAGAGTGACCACAGCATGAGACAAGCCAGCCCAGGCAATGATTTGAAGGACAAGGAAGCCACAGTGACAACCCCAGAAAGGCTGGCCATGAAGTGCAGCACTCCTCTCACACAACATCCTTAGGGTTGTGTGACATCACTGGGGATAGGGACAGCACTGTGTCCTGGGCAGCCTCTCTGCCATTTGAAGCACTCACTGACAGTGGCCTGGGCAGGGAGCACCATGCTGTGTTCTGAACAGACACAGAGAGGCAGGGGAGACACAGCCCTGCTGTGGAGGGGTCGGTGGAGTGAGCAGGATGAGGATTACTTACCCTGTTTAATCTTTGGGGCAAGCCAAAGGGTACTTGAGTGCCTAACCTGCTGCAGCTGCTTTTACAGATCTGCACCTTTTCACTGAGCTGCCTTTGACAATCCAGCATGGAGGAGAAAAGAGGCAGCTCACCAGGTGCCCAACCAGCAGCCAAGCATGTCAGAGGCCTCACCTCCCTTCCTTCACCTCTTTGCTGTCTCACAGAGCTAGAGGGAACCCCCCGCGGGCTGCCCTCCCCAGCCCCCTCCCCACGTACGATGCGGGGCCGGAAGGGGGGCTCCATCTGCCGCCGGTTCAGCAGCTCCCAGTCCAGCTCCTTGAAGTAGGGGTGCCGCAGGATCGCGCCCTCGCCGCCCAGCCCGGCGCTGCCCAGCCGCAGCGTGGGGTTCTTGGTCATGAACTGCAAAACACAAAGGGCTCTTTGTTCCCTCCCATCCGGCACGGCCACGGCACAGGGACCCAGCAGCAGCCACACAAAAGTTTGTCCTCAGCTTTCCTGTTGAACTCGGCTGCTGCTCAAGTTCCTCGTAAGGGAACCGCATGTGAGGAACTCGACTCGCTCCCCAGAGGAAGAGGTCGGGGTGTGTTTCTCCCTGGTGCTTTTGGTGAAATCTTTGATTACCATAGTAAGGAAAGAAAGTTGAGTTGCATCATATGCAGTATTACAAATACTGCCCAGTGTGTTTGGTCATTATTTGTTTCTGTATTAATTTCTCAGCTTGCTCTCAAACACTGCCCAGCAGCCAGCCAGGCTTTGGCCTGGACTCAATCCTGAGCTGTGCCTTTTTCCTAAACCTCTCCCTGCTGAAGCCCTGCCAGATGCCTACGCTTTCCTTCTTGTCATCTCAGGAAACAGAGGAAAATGGGCAAGGCTCTGCCTTTTAGAGCCCTCTGACTCTGAGCTTATGGGAGCAGACAGGTGACCGTCTCCTCTCTCGCTGCTGAAACACCAATAAAGGATTTCATTCTGTAATATTTTCATTCTGTTGGCAGCAAAAAGAAATCTCAAACCTCAGCCAAAGTGTCCTGACTTGCCAGGGAGCAATGAGGAAAGGCATACATCACACAGATGGTGTGAGAGGGCCCTGGTGGGTGCTCTTTAGGTCCTGATGAAAATGATGAAGTGTGAGTGCTGTGGATATGCTTAAAGGGGAGGAGGAGAATCCTATTCTCAGGAAGAAAAAGAGCTGGTTGGCTTGTTAATTTAGAATCACAGTTCTTGAAAATTCAGTAATGAATAATCTTTGCCCCTCCCTCAAGTATTTCCAATTCACTGGAGAAATCAGGTTATGTTTAAACTGGGAAAATAGCTGCTTTTATTTGCCTATTGAAACAGCAGCATAAAGCAAGCTGCACTCCGGTGGAGGTGTCCAGACGATTTCCTGCAAGATGAAAGAGCATTATGTTTAGCAAACAGCTGAGGCAGCCAAAGCAGACAATCAGTCACTGTTTTGGGAATGGCCAAGTCTGCTGCATCTCAGCAATGGGGGAATGAAAAGAAGGGGAGGTGTGGTGAGAGACCAGCTTCATTCTGCCTGCAGGAGCCTCTCACAAGGTACAAACTCTCCTAGGACAAGAGGATAAAGGGTCTAGTCATTCCCCATCTAGAGAGAAGGTGGGGAGCAGAAAGATGACTGCCTGATTTATATAATTCTCCCCAACACCCCACTCTGAGGGAGCTGCAGGGATGCAGCAGATGGGGCATCTTTAGCTGACACCTTGCAGGACCCCAGACTCTGCTGGCATCAGCACAAACCTCCCAGCTCTACCCTGACCCCCTGAACCCTTTGAGGTCAGGTATTGCCACAGGATTCCCCAGATCAGAACCATTTTCCAGCATGCTACCCAAAACATCAGTAGAAAGAGCTGCCAGGTGCCCCCATATTTGTAGGAGTTACCAGGACAGGAACAAAGCTGAGGTGGCTGCTGCAGCTGGGCTCTCCCCATGCTCCTCTGGACTCTTGAGCCCCTGGGGATGCAGCATTTCCAGGGTCAGGCAGAACTTCTGTGTCTCCCCAACCCTTCCAGCCTGTTCTTCTCCCTTTCTACCAGCAGAACTTCAACACAATTTCTTTCCCAAGAGACTGCCCCAACATTTCTGTGGGATAGTGATATCCCCAGAAACAGCTTGGTTTCCAAACAAGAAATGGGTCAAGCCAAAATCTCTGAGAGACCTGGTTCAGACAAGCTTTTGCAAGCCTTGAACTAGGCTTCTTTGTTTTGCAAAACAGACCAGAAACCTCCTGGCAGCCCTGTCTTTCTCTAGAGATTCATTCTTTGTCCCCACAGATGGATATCTGCACCTCACCAGCTCTTATTTGCATTGCTGGAACACCTAGAAAGCTCAAACAAGACCAGAGCTTGCTGGTGCTGGGAGTGGTGTAGACTGAAACATTCCAAAAAGACAAGAAAAAATTGGAGAAAAGATCTGGGAATACATCACATGTCTCCCGGCTCCTGCCCTACTGCCACCTCCATCACACCAGGAACCTTCTGTTAAATGTGGAAAGGGAAAAAATAATCATGAAAGTAAATAAACTCTGAAAAGGACTGGCAACAAACTTTGCTTGGGTTCCCATTCATGCCCAACCATATAAGACCAAAATCTGAACCCAACTGCCCATTTCCAGACCAGTTCAGAGTCCTGAGATATAAAAGTGTGTTTATATTCCTATCTGCTTGATGTATTCCATGTGATGCCAAAACTGCACCAAGCAAAGAAATCCAGTGCAACAAGTGAAGAGCCAACATAAATTCATTCCTGGCTGCTTAAAACACCCTTTTTGTTAGGACAATGAGGATTAGGCAAAGGTCATCCCTTAAGGGAACACAACATTCAAACCAAAACTGTTCAAATTCAAGTGGCCGGCTTCGATTCTTCCATTGGACCCAGAGACTGGTAAACCTCAGCTGGGTAACTCAAGGCACCATCCATCCCACAAACGAGGCAGGAGAAGAGTGAAGGATTCAAATTCATCTGCTGCTGGAGCACATTTCCCTGGTTGGCTCCTGAAACTGATGCCAGGTTTCCACAAAACCCCTCTGCATTATTCCTTGCAACCAACAGGAATGGGCTGACCTAAGCTCAGTGCTGCTGCCTCTGTGGCTCTGTAAAAACAGAGATGCACAAGGGGCTGCAGTGACCCCATAGCATCATCAACCACTCTGGAGAGCACTCTCTAAACAGGTTTCCCAGGTTCTGGAAGCACCTAATGGAAGCTAGCAGCACCTTGGAAGTGAGTTACAGACCATGAACTCTACCAAGAGTATGAACACAACATGCAGAGGCTCCCCTTCCATGGCAGCCACACTCACACTGCTCTGCTTCAGCAAAAATGTGGCAGAGGTCACCCAGAGAATCTCATCCCTGGGAGAACTCAAGGTCAGGTTGGATGGGACTCTGGGCAATGTGAAACACAGCCCTGCAGCCTGGGCAGTGCAGCACCATGCCAGGCTGTGGGGGCACACACACCTCTGCACCCAGGGGCTGCCCAGGGCTACTCCTCCCTTAAAGAAAATCTCCTGGTGAGTTTTGGAGGTGGCAGGTCTGTCACAGTCTGGTGAAGGGGGTGTGTTTCTCTGGCAAGAGGTTCCAGTCTCTATCACACTCTTTTATCATTTGCAGGAGTGCAAATGATGACTGCAACAGACATACACTGATGTTCTGCACTGGAACAGCTGCCTGCTTTGCTCTAAGAGGTATATAAAATGACAGAATAAAATTTTGAAGTCTGCTTGCACTAAAATGAATAACAAACCCTCCCAAACACTATTTGAATTTATCAGGAATTACTGCACTGACACAGAAATGATAAATTTTCAGTTTGTGTTGCCCAGTAGGCAGAAAAACCCGAAATACTCCAATGACCTCTCAAAGGCTCCAAAACCCATGAATCTGCTTCCTCCCTGCCTGAGGCAGCACTGACATTTCTCTGCTGCAGCAGGGCAGCATCTGGCAGACCATCTCATGCTGCCTCTGCTGCCTAATGGCACTAACAGCAAAGCAAAGAGCTCAAGACTTCAGAAAAATCCAATTACAAGCTCAGCCTCCATCTCTGAAATGAGTACCTGCAGCCCTTGCCCCTGTCCTGACCATGTGAGAGGCTCTTGTGCAGCAGGAGGGGTGAAGTGCTGAGAGGGGAAAGCTGTTCAGAAGTGTGGCTCCTCTTCCCTGTGATCCCTTTGGCTGCACTCAGGAACAGCTGGAAAATGTCTGACAAAGTGCTTGCTGTTCTGGCATTCCTGGGAAGGCCAGGGGTTGACACTTGCTTCACAGGTTTGATACCCTCAATGTCCTTCCAAGGACAACTCTCCAGTGCAGGTGGTGAAAGATGTTCAGCAGAAAGATTTTTTTGTGGAAAGATGTCATCTCCTAATGCTTAATTATCCCTATTTCTCCACAATGAATGCATCACAAACCCCAGCCTCTGGCACAGATGAAGAAAAGAAGAAACACAAAGAAAAAAAAATTAACAGTAACAACAAGGCAAACCAGATATGTTCCTGAGCAAAGCCAAACCCAAATCCAAGATGCCTCCCAGCAAAACCAATACCAACACTATCAAGCTCAAACCTGAACCAGGCTGTCAAGCCCTTGCCCTGTGACCACATCCAGCCATGGGAAATTACCCCATTCCCAGGGTAAGGAGCCCCTTGGGAGCATCCTCAGACTGGGATCCTTTGGGCTACACCAGTTTGCTGAGCAGCAAACTGGAGCAAGGCTCTCTCTGACCTCAGTTCACCCTCCCAGCAGCACTGCAGCCAAAACCAGCAGCTGCCATGAGCCAAAACCATGACTTCACGAGATCATTTGAAAACCTTTACTGAGAGAAAATGCAGCAAGCCATGACAAGAAATTAAAAGCTGAGGATTAGTCCACAGTGGGCTTGTGAAGTTACAAGGAAAAAATGCTGCCATGGCTGTGCCAACCATTGGGGAAAATCTGTGTCAGCCCTGGGAGCTCAGCCTGCAGCAGGTGAGGGGATCTGTGCTGGTTCTCCCCTTCACTCACAGCTCAGACCATGCTGGGAAGGGCTCCAGGACCCCCAGGACACTGGGCAAGGCTGTGGTGGACTCTTGCAGTGCTGCCTATGTACAGCATTGCAACTTCTGTCTCAAGAGGCTGAGTCTGCAAATCAGTCGAATGGCCTGGGAGTCACTGCAGGGATGTTTGCACAAATCAGCCATTTCCTTGCATTTATTTCCTTGAATTGCAAGTCTCCTTTCTCAACACTGGAATCCCTGATTGGTTTTACACAACTGATGTATGTGTTACTTGCATCAGGACAATTAATTTAATGAGTAATATCACAGATTACGTGAAATTGCATCACGTTCTAAGAAAACATTTACAAGGCTCAATCCTGTCACTGCACTTCAGGAAGAGAAATACAACTTTCTGCTCAACCAGTCCCTTCACACTGTCAGCCATCTTGATTAGAAAGAAATCATTCTTTCTTGTACAAAAGAACCTTTTAAACACACCAATTCCCACCAGGTCTCTGCTGTATTTACCCTGTAGGAGAAATCCTGTGTCCCAGCAGCTCATCCTTCAAACACAAGCTCACAGCAGAGAGGGAGGATATTCCCAATCATACAGGCAGGGAACAGAGACCAAGGAAAACTCATAATTTTATTTTGTCAGGAGCTCAAGGGCAGCTGTTACAGAGAGGGTGGCAGGACCTCAGTGTCACATCCTCTGCATCACACCCCTGCCTCAAAGGGCCCCTGCTCAGATTGGGGCACTGTAATAGTCAAGTCAAACTGTTAAAGGAATGGAAGATTTCCCTGTTCATGGTTTTAAAATTTGCCTGTTGGTGCTTCTCTGCTGTTGGTACCAAAGTAAAGAGCAGCAGCAGCACAGGAGATTAATGCCCCACAGTCTCCCCCCCAGTAATGAGGGAGAGCAGGAGATCAGGAGATACCCAAGGTGCTTCTCTTCATTAAGATTCATGAGCTAAACTAACAGGGCAGAAATTAACTGGAAAGGAAATAAGATTTCTCAAAGATCCATTTGATCTGAGACAAAAGGGAATCATTATATAAATAGAGTAATTACTCTAATTAAGGCTTCCCTACATGAATCTCTCGACTGAATGCTGCAGTTGCTGAAAACAGTTTGGCTGCCCATTATGTAAGGCAAACAAACCCACGGTCTGGGGTGTCATTAGCCCTCAAACGAAGAAAGATGGTTCTAAGGTTCTGTCTGCTAATGCCTGTATTATTTTTAATGACTGGAAGCCAAGAATTTTTTTTTTTTTTTTTTTTTAATACAAAGCTGCTCATTTTGAGCCAGAATTGTCTTTCGCTCTCCTGGGCAAAGCTCCCATCAGCCTCCATCCCAGTCCTGCCAGGTGATGCTCACAAATGTGCCTCATTTCCCTGTGTGAGAGACAAATGGACACACCAGTGAGGGAGGCACAGTTTCACTACAAGGAGGTCTGAGAGCTGTCCCATGCAGTCCTTGTGCTTAGGGCAGCTCAGCTGTGAGCCAGGCTCTTGGAACCTAGAATCCTCCTCCCCTGACTTTCCCTGAGCCCTGTGCTGCTCAGAGCAGGTCTGGACTCACTGTGGCTCTCCCAAAAGCCACCTCTGTCTCACCTGGGGATTTGCTCTGACTGCAGACATCAGAGCCATGTGGTGTTCCTGCTCCTCTCCTGCACACAGAGGGATCAATTGCTGGAAGCCCTGACTGCTACCAGTGCAATTCAGTGGTGCTGGGGCAGGATATGCCCCCACAGGGTGTGGGCACCCCCTGCTGCAGCCCTGCCCACCCCAAACTGGGAGCAGGTGAAATCCTTCAGTGCAGAGAAGGTCCAGCAAGCACAGTGCCAGGGTTCAGAAGTACAAGACTGCCCTGAAAGCATTTAAAGGAGAGGGGGGAGGAGGAGACAGAGTGTGAAATATCTGTTATCTCCTTTTGCAGATAAAAAGGGGAAGGGAGGTAAAAATAAGTCTTCAGCTCAGCTCCCTAAAAGCCAGAAGAGTGTAACAATAAGCATGACAGAAGTCACATGTCCAGTGTGCCAGCCCCAGGCAAGAAGGACAAAATGTCAGTGCAGTGGGTATTAAGCAGATAAATTTGATCTCACTTTCCCCTGATACAGAAATGGCTACTTGATGCTGCCCAGACAGAGCTTGAGGGAACAAGAAGGATTAACTGGATTGCAAACAGTGCTGAGCAAGAGAACAGCAAAATAAACCAAGGTGGGCTGACTAGCAAAATAAACCCAGGTGGACAGAGCTACTCCCATGTGGGACAGACACATCTGGCTCTAGATCTCCCAGGGGTGTGAACTGATGAGACTTTGCTGACTACCACAATGAAATGCTGTCTGAACAGCTACAAACTTCCTCACTGTGCTAAAATCTACCTGTTTCATTGCCTCACCCCACTGATCAACACTAATGTAGAATAAAAAGGCCACAAGTATCATGTGCATTGGTTCCTGAACTGATTTTTGAAACTTTTGCTTGTGCTACTTCTGTAATCAGTAATAATAAGTAGACACTAATTTCAGTCATTTGCTACATGGAATATTTGACAAAGGTTTTAGTCAGGACGACACCTCAGAAAGCTGTGCTTCCAGAACTGAGCACTCACCCCCACAGGGGTCACCAGCTGCAGGGCTGCTCAGACAATATCCAAATCCTGCTGCTGGTTTTCAATTACCACAGCCAGGCTACAGGTACAGCATGGGGATATGCAGGTCCATTACTAAATCAATACATCAATCAGAGCAGCACAAACATGAAGGCAAAATGAGCATCACACTTATTAACAGACTGGAAGCATGATCCCACTCTCATTTTAAGCAGGAGTAAAATCTCCCTTGGGTTGCAGGGGAAAACAATTAATCCTTTTCTGATAGTCCTGTCAAGAGGAACTGGGAATCTGTAACACAACCCTGCGTGGTCTATTTACATAGGGTCAAGTACAAAGGGGACTAAAGTGCCCTGAACAAACCTATAAAGTCCAATAAAGAAAAAAAATACTTCAAAGGATTTTTTTTTTTTTTTTTTTTTTTTTTGTAGTCCTGGTTATATTTAAATTCTTTTAATTTTAAAGTTCCTGAGAAGACACAGCATGCCATGAAGTTCAAAGCTGGAGGGATAGTAAGACCTAAAGCCCTGGACAGTTCAGTCAGTCAGAGTTTTGTTACCTCTATCACAGTGTGAAGACCTCCCAGTTAGATGGACTGGCCCCTTGTGCCAGGGCTGCACAGCCAGAGCTGACCCCATCCTGCAGCAATCATTCCCAAACCCAGGTTGGACACAGGTTCTCAAAGGAATCCTTAGGATCTGCCCCAAAACTGGATTTTAATGGACTTTACCAAACCCCTTTTGTGGGTCTTTAAGATCAGTTTAAATAGTTTAAAGTTTAAATATGGCAGAGCTGAGGAAGGAGCTTGTCTTAGGCCACAAGTCTTAGGCTCAGACATGGGAATTGCTCCTTCCTGAGCACCAGGGAGAAAGGAGGAAAAAAGATGGGGAAGACAATGTTGGCACTGTGAATTCACCTTCACCTTCTCCCATCCCTGGCAGGAACAGGAGGATGAGTCACACCAGGCTGGTTCAGGAGCCTTTTCTGAAGGAAATCTGAGCTTGCACAAGGCAGACTTAAATGAGAAGCTAATTTCAGCCTGTTGGAAAAGGAATGGTAAAAGACCTAATGATTGTTTCAAGATGAATTTGGCCTTGCAAGCTCTATACAGGTATCTGTAGTTTTCTTTCAAAGTGAATTATTCAGGAGCTTGGACATTGTGGGGAAGAGGAGTGCTTGAGAAAAAGGTGTGATCAATCCACAGAAGAGATTAAAATTACTAGGGAAAGCTGTTTGCTTTTTAAAAGTTAGGAGGGAAAGAGTAAGAGACAGCAGGTTACAGATATGGATGTGCAAGGCAAAAGAGGTAAGAAGGCAACCTGTGGTGGGGCACAGCCCTGTCACCTCACCACAGTGTGTTTATGGCAGAAATAGTCATTTAAAACTGCAGAGCTCCTCCCCAGCTGGGAAACAACAGGCTCCAGAGCCCTGCTTCTGCAGCAGTGGCTGTGGAGCCAACCAGGAAATGCAAGATGAAAGCATTTCTGAAAAACAAAATAAAGGAAAAATGTGTACACAGATCCAGCACGGAGCTTCACAGAGAGATTTAAATATCAGCCTCATGCTGAAAGCCAAAGCTTAATCAAATTGTGCAAGGGAATTTATGGAGACTGCCAACTCTGAAGAGATGCCAAGGAGAATAATTTATTGGCATTTGAAGGCACTTTTAATATCTATCTGCCTTTTTTAGCAGGCTCCTCAGCTCTGAGGATAAAGCAATGAGCTCATCCAGCTCCCTCTTTGATTTCAGTGGGTCCACCATCACCCTTTTCCTTTTGAACTTTGCCTAAAAAATACATCTGGCTCATTCAGAAAACAGTTCATTCTGTCTATTCCAGCACTGAATGGGAAACAGATTATCTGCCTTTTTCTGTCACTTGGAAAGGAAGAACCTGGCCCAGATCTGCAGGATACAAATGCAAAGGGGAGACACAACTTGAGCAGGGTGACACAAGGGCACCATCAGCATCTGGCTGCCTCTTTTCACTTCTTGGAGGTGCTCAGGAGAGAGCTGGGAAGCACAAACAACGGGGTTTGGTTGAGTTTATACAGGGGCCAAAGTGACTGCCCAGGACTTAGGGAAAAGGTGAGGCATGAGGGCAGCAGAAAGCACAGAGATGTTGGAATGAGTGATGTGCTGAGGGAGGAGGCAGCTGCTTCTGACCTCCCCCTGTCCAGAGGTGCTCAACCCCAAACAACTGCAGAATATGGACAGAATAAACCTCTCCAAAGTCCAGAGGACCTCACCCTGCTGCTGATGTCAGGGGTGAGCAGCTGCAGCAAGTAGGCAGCTGGGATCATCCACACCTCTCCTGAATTCAGACATCCTCATCAGCAGTTTGGAACAGCCCCTTCCCCTCCACTGCCTCTGTCACAGCAGACTGCTTTGATTACATTAAAAAATCTGCCTCTAAGTCTTTCTGCTGTAAAGCTCCATCTCTTTGCCTCCTCCCCTCATCAAGGTATTTTCAATTTGCCCACAGTGGTGGGGCCAGTCTGGTTCAGCACAGAGCATTTCAGCCTTTCTGAAAATAAGGGGGTTTGGGCACTCAGGGGGCACCCTTAGGGTGGGCAGTTCACTTTGCTTTCTCTCCTTTATTAAGCCCTGGATGAAGTGTCCCAGGGAATTTTCTTTTCTATCTCGAAGTGGACACTTCCAGTATTAAAAGGGAGCTTGTAAAAAAGAGAGAGGGACTTTTTACACAGGCAGATAGAGACAAGGGGAACAGTTTTGAACTGAGATAAGATATAGAGATGAGATATAAGGAAGATATTGGCCATGGGGTAGTGAGGCACTGGCACAGGATGCCCAGAGAAGCTGTGAATTATCCCTGAGGTGTTCAAGGCCAGGCTGGGTGGGGCTTGGAGCAACCTGGTCTGGTGGAAGGTGTCCCTGCCCATGGCAGGGGGGTGGAACTGGATGGAGTTTTAAGTCCTTTTCAACCCAAACCATTCTGTGATCCCTCCACTCTTTTCTTCTCAGTCCCCATTATGGTAGGTGCCTGCACAGCCTGAATCTCCAGGGCTCTGCTGGAGCTCTTATCCTGCATCCAGCCAAACTGGGCTGCCCTGTGCACTGACCACATGGGACACAGGTATTCAGGTATTCACTCCTCAGTATTCCTTTGCAATGACAACTTGTTCTCCCCAGGGAGTCCTGGATTCAACTCATACACACAAACACAGTAATAAAATTTATTTCACTTCATCATTGCTGAAAAATGATGGGAAGCACTGCTCCTTTTCATGACAAGGAGGGACAGAAGAAGATACCTTTCAAATACAGTTTTTGCTCACCTAGTGTCAGCGGCAAGTTTGGGGAAGAAGAAAATCATACACCTAAACATACTTTCCTAACTTCCACCAAACTTATTTCTATGTATGCACATAGGGACACACAGGAAATCCCAGCTTCCTCACCTTGTGGTCTGACAGCCAGAAACAAGCCCATAAAACACAGATCATCAGAGCAGGACCCTGCTGACCCCCAGAGCACCATTATTGCTGCAGCTGAGTCTGAAGCACCCCTCCCAGACGGGACAGCCTCTTGGGTTAACCTGACAGTGCAAAGGGGATTTTACACAATTCTGCAAGAACAAAGCCTCAGTGGTGTCTGCAGGGGGGAAGGAACTCAGTGACACAAAGCAGGAGAGAGTTCATTCACCCAGACCATTTGAGTCGCTTCCAGGCTGCTGTTCTCTAGAAACACAGCTCAAGTTTTACTTTTGCATCCTTGGCATTGTAGTGCTGATGCAAATTTTCTCATACTTGCCCTGAGCCAAGCTCCCTCACTTTCCCACCCCTCTCACTCCTCACACTAATCCAGGGGCATTTGGGCTCCCCAGTGCTGCTCCACCTGTGCTGAGGGAGAACACAGGCTGCTAAAACCACAGCAAACTTCCTCTGCACCTTCTTCTTTTCTTGTCTGATATTTATTTTTCACACAAAACCCACTTGGAGGTGGATATAACCACTTCTGCTCACTCTAACTCCAGCAGTGTTTTTCTCAAAATGCACATCTTTAACCAGCTAGAGGAAGAACAGATTTTAGTCTAATTTGTGTTCCCAAAATATAAAGCTACAGGCAAGGCTGCCTAAGCCTCACTTTTGGAGGGAGCATTTCAGCTAGGCCAGAAGTGTTTCAGAGCTCTCATTAAGACTGGGGGTTAGCATAAAAATGCCAAGAGACATCCTTGGCTTGAGCAAACTCAGCTGCGACAGGAATTTGAAAATCCAGGGTGCAGAAGGCAGAGCAGTGATAACACTTCCCTAGGGAGATGCTGCTTTCCAGCCCCTGCTGTTACCAAGCTCTGAGGGTGAAAACATCTAAGCTGCAATCTCTCATCCAAATTGCCAAGCCTTTGGGCCAAGCATTGCTACTTGAGATCACCAGTCCATGGAGTGACTCCATAGGCTGAGCCCTTCTCTCCTCATCTGAAACCACGCTCAGAAAGGAAAATCCCTGCAGCTTTCCCGGGGAATTTTCTTCCCATTACGCCATCGACTTCTGAGATCTGATTTTCAGTGTGCCCCTCCATTCTGCCCTCAAACTCAGCTGCCTGTGAGCCAGGCAGGGTGGCTGATCTGCATTTGAGAAAGGCATGCACAAACTGAGTGAAACATGCTGCCAAAAACCCACCCCCCTTATGGGAAGCAAGAGGATTGTATTTCATTTTGCAGTTCACTCAGCTGAATCCCAAAGCTTCAGCCTGCCTGGAAAGCTCCCCTCTCTGCTCCAGCACTTTTTGGTGATGACAATTAACAAATTCAGAATATTGATATGCTGTAACAAAGTAATCTCTAGCTGCAGTCTCCCTGTAAGAGATTTGGTGCAGCAGTCTCTGCTCTTTGCATGCTCACACAGTTTCTCCATGATCAGACCCTGACTGCTCTGTCAGCTGATGGCAAAGAGCATTTGAAATAATTTGACACACAGAAACCAAATAGCTCCTTATAATTGCCATGAACTCCTTGTAACTGCATTCAGTTAGGGAAATGGAGAAATTAAGAATTCAAATCAAAGCAAAACTTATGTCTAGAATAAGCTGAAGTGGTCTGGATCCATTCAGCAGCAATTCTTCTCTTCTGCACTTTTATTGCTCCTACAAGCAAATCCATGCCCAGTTTGACTTGCTCACACAAGCAGAGGAAAGCTCAGTTTGAGTTCTCTCCTCCTGACTTGAAGCATCAGCACCTGAATTCCCCAGTGACACATTCACACAGGGCAGGGTACACAAGTAAGATGTTCAACTTTCCTCCTCTGGGAATATTGACTCCATCAAAACTTGCTGATTTACCTCTGTCCTACTCCCTTCCCCAGCCTTCAAGGACAAAAAAAACCAAAAAAACAACATTAGAAAGGGAAACAGATAAAAAGGGTTCTTTCTGGAGCACAAATATTTCCGCTTTCAATTCTACACTAAGTCCCAGGGCACTGAGGTTAGTTTTGTTTTCCTTGGTACCAGTGTGCACAAACCTTCCAGGAACACCCAGTGACATAAATGAGGTCCTAGAAAACGTAGTTTTGCTATTATCAAGAAACTGCCAAGATGAACAGGGTGCAATCTTCAGAAATCATGTGGTTTCTGATGGGAGAAATTGGTGAAATGCAATTACGCAAAATGAAAGCCAAACGAGGCAACAGCATCTGTGAAATGAGTACTAAAACTTCCTATCCTTGTTTAAAATGAAGCTCTTCACAAAGACAGATGGATCCAGTGTTTTCTAAACCTAGATATATCTATTTGTAGAGCATCTCGAAGCATCTGTACCCAAGTACACCCAACAATTTGATTTTCATTTCAGAGTTTGCACCACTCAAACTCAGAGAATTCTCACTAGTCCCGTTCAAGGTTAGAGAGCAGAACTCTTAGTGAGGGGATAATCCAGTTATTAAGGCTACTAAGGCCTTAGCCTGCAATACAAGAGAATCCAGGTTTAATTCCCTGATCTTCCACGGGCTTCCCATGCCATGTAATTACTTACAATCATTTATGTCACTGAAGTAGCTGGATGCTGATTTTCCAGAACTCTTAGCATCATGGTTAGAAAGCACTGTCACAGCTGCTCTAAATCAGAGAGCTAAAGTGCATGTTTTGTTGGAGAAAAACAAAACAGCAATTAGAAGATGCTCGTTTAGTCATAATGCTGCATCTAAGACAAATATTAGCATCAAAAGTGTGTATAAAAGAAAATCTACATACTTAGCAGCTAGAAAATTTACTGTTTTTCTCAGAAAAAAACAGGTTTACCACTCTGTGTTATACTAACCCCTAAAAAACTGACCAAACATTATCAAAAATATAATGAAAAATGTAATACCTCAGCAATTATAACATTTGTTACTATTCAAAAGAAATCAAAGTGTTTGTGTGTGTGGCTTCCATTTTAATCCACAGCCCCAGACAATCCCTTGACAGGATGTTTCCTTCCCATTAAAGCCAACATGCTCTGATGCTTCTTTAGAACTCAGTGTAAGAAGGAAAGGAGGAAAGAAGGAGCTCTTCCAGTGAAGAGTTCTTGGCCCAAAAGCAGCTCCTGTGAAGCTGCAGAAATTCAGCCTGCAGGCAGCTATCACCAATGCTGAAATTGGTGAAATAAGATGCAGCAATCACCTCCAGGCAGCAGAAACACTGAGGAGCTGAAGGTCCAGAGAACATCTCAGCTGTCAATTCCCAAGCTAATCCCCAGACTCCTGGTGAATGCCCCAAAATTCAGCATTTTTCCCCAGAGTACACATGGTGTAGTGCTTCTCTTGAGCAGCGCATGTGCATTCTGAGAGGCAGCTTTGATTCCATTTGTTTATCACCAACACATAATGCAGCAGAGGGGCTGGAGAGGAGGCTGTTTTTCAGGCAAGGAACCAGCAGTCACTGAGCTGACTGGGTTTTGGAGATACTCAATGCTTTGTATTTGAATTCCCAGCTCCCTGCTCAATTCTGACCCTCTTCCTCCAGTGCCCCTTATCAAGTTCCTTGTCTATTAATCACAGAAGGAAGCTTAAGCTGTTAAAATCTGGGCTCAGAACACAAACTAGAGCAGCCTGGGGTGACTGCAGCTTGCATGGCTGTTCTTGGGAGGCCCTACCAGCATGAGGAAAACACTCATTTCATCAAGAGGCTAAAACACAAATCATATTTTATTACACCCTGAGATTCCTGTTATGACAAGCATCTACACAGCCACAATTTACTTCTGTCTCATAATTATGCAATATACCTGCAACAAATCCACTCCTCTAGTACTTGTCACTGCAGAAGAGGAATTGGTACTTAAGAGGTACTTAGAGTTCCAGTTCAACCTCATAAACACTGCTCCAGAAGCTGCAATGAGTCTGAAGTTCATGTTTATATTTAAAATACCTAGCAAGTTATTTCCAAAACCCAAGAGGGCCTCCAGCATCACAATCAATCAATTCTGAGCACAACCTGTGATTTCAAAGCTCCTCTTACACCTCCAGGAGTGGGTTTTATTGTCAGTTGACTTTGGTGAAATTTATCAGATGTATTTTCAGCTACAGGAAGCAGTTGCTTCACTCATATACTGAAGAAACCCTTCAGCAGAAAATTTCTACATTTTCACAACTAAAAACTCTTTCCCTCAAATGGTCCCATCACTGACTACCTCATTTCTCTGAGAGAGTGTTCCATGAGTTCCTATAAATTACTACCTTACCCAATTATTTCTTAGATCCTCCGGTACCATAATATTTACTGGAATCCACTCTTAAATGCATCTTTGTCCACAGTGCTTCCTCAAGAAAAGGGAATACTCTGATCCTTCTCTTTTTAAAAGGTTCTTAAGAGATATCTGGTGATGTGATGAGGGCCAGGAAGAAGTCAGTAGCAGAACAGTCAAGTCAGTTCTCCCAGTTCATAGATTAACACTCTTGTCATAAATCACCTTTTGATTCCTTACAGAAAAGCCAGGCAGTTCCAGTGCATTACGCTCACACAAAGCCCAAAATCTTAAAAGCTTAATTCCCATGTCACAGGCAAAGATGTGAGGCACGTGGATAAAAGAACCCCTGGAAAAAACTGGGAATACATGGCAGGACAAGGACAGAGCATTGCCAGCAACATCTCTCCTCAAACTTTTTGCTGTTTCTTTTCCTCCCAAACACACAAAAATCAAACCCCTGTCTTTGCATGCAGATAGGCAGCAACCCTGGGGGATGCTGGCATTACCAGAGAGGATTATCAGGATGCCTTCACTTCTTGGCCATATGGTTGCTACTGATTAAACCCTGTATTTACCTGCTGCTTCTGTTCTGGGAGATGACCACACACTGTCAATCATTAAGCAAGCAGGGGAATGCCCAGGCACACAGACAGGCTCACACTCTGCTTGCCAAGTTGGCTACTAAACCATATAACTGTGCAAACACACTTAAGTGTGGCAGGATGTTCTTTCTGTTTACCCTTCAATCCCAGATAAGAGGAAGGTCAGGGTCAGGATCTCACGCGGTTTGTACATGCCAATACCCCGGCCCTGCTCTCTTTTGCTGGAATTAGGCTGGAGACAGCAAGGACAGAGAGCAAAGAGCCAAAGGAACTCACTGCTTTGAGGATGGCCACTGCATCCTGCTGCAGCCACGTTGGGTAGACAACTTCGTCGTTGAGAATGGCCTCGAAGAGATCGTCCTCATTCTCGGCCTCGAAGGGTGCGTGGCCGCACAGCATCTCGTACAGCAGCACCCCCATGGCCCACCAGTCCACATCAGGGCCATACAGCATCTCCTGCAGAATCTGCAGCACAGGGGGAAAGAAACACCAACCCTGGAGCTTCACATCAGAGCAGGGGAGGAAAGAAGGGTTTTGAAATGGTAACGCAGAGGTTCTCGCTAATGGCACTCTCTGTTAGGATGTCCAGGAACATGAGGTGATCTCACCCTGGGAACCCCCAGATCAGCACAAAGGCACACAAAGGGCTGAATTAGCTTGGCTGGGTCACCTGGGAAGCAAGGCTTAGAATGGTGCTGGGGCTGAGCTGGAGGAGAAGGGGCACTCCAGCAAAGCCTGCTGAGCAGCCATGTCTGTGAGCTGACATCGCCTCCCCCTTGCCCTTGGGAAGAGATAACACCAACCTGGCTCCTACTGCAAGGCTCTATGGAGAGGGGAGCAGTGTGAGTGTGGAGGAATGGTGCAAACATCAACCACAGACAGAAATTCAACTGTGTTGAAGGATGTCGAACCTTGTTGGAACATCTGGCAGCATCTGGAGAGCAGCAGCTCCTTAAAGAGGTGTTTATTAAGTTTGTAGCGAGATTGGGGAATGACAGGGAGTGTGAGGAGGTAGAAAAAGGAACTGTGGAACGAAGGAGAATTCAATCTCCTTTCAAATCAAGCTGGGACAGCATCTGTATGTGCCTCTCAAGATTTCTGTGGCCGTATTTCCATTTTTCACCTCATATTTTCTAGAGAAAAATACAGGCTTATTTTGCATACAGCAGCCTGAAGATTTACTCATGCTTTACTTCACAAGGGGCTGATAATACATCTAAGGAGGAAACCCTGAGCTCAGTAATCAAATAAGGCAAAGCCAAAGACACTGACAGTTCCAAAGCTCACCTACACTTCTCACATGGTGGCCATTTTCCTGACCAAGGAAAAGTTTCCTTACCTCTGGAGCAATGTAGTCTGGAGTGCCACAGAAGGTGGCTGTGGTGATGCCATCACGAATGCCCTCTTTGCACATTCCGAAGTCTGCCAGCTTGCAGTGCCCCTCGTAGTCCAGCAGCACGTTGTCCAGCTTCAAGTCCCTAAAATGAGAATATTCAGAGTCACTGTGTGCTTGGAGCAGCCCCACACAGATGCAGGCACCATCCCAGGCCTCAGAAGCTCAACCTGCAACCTGGGCAACCTCATCATCATAAAAAATTAAGTCATGCAGGAGAGGTTTTCTTTTGCTTCATCTCTTACAAAAGGGAGGGAGGAAGAAGCATCATTCTGCCAGTGCCATTTAATGTGGGCAGGTGCTGCAGGAGTTTGCCCACATGGGTTTCCAAACACACCACAAACCTGGCTGGCAGGGCTCCTGCCCACTCAGCTCAGGGACTCACTGGAGCAGAGGTTGCAGAGCTGTCAGATTGTGTAAGGATGCTATGATGCAGTAAAATGCTGCACACAGGCTGCACTCTGATTCAGCAAAGCTGCACTGGAGCAGACACTGGGGCTGGGGAGCCCAGCAAGGCCTCTGCAGAGGGCAAGCACCTGAGTGATAAACCCCATCTGGAGCATCATCCAAGCTGAGAAGAGAAGAATCTCCCTACTGACATCACACCACATGGGCAGGGGGAATCTTCAGGCAGCACAGGATGCCTCCATCACAAGGCAAGCTCCTCAAGTCCTCCCAGCTGTACCAGTTCCAGCAGTGCACTGACATAAGCAGTGAACATCCCCCACAGCCCTCACTGGAGTGGGGACCTCCTTGTCACTGTCACAAGAGACCTGCAGCCCAACAAGCTGCAGGGGGATGCTGTTCCCAGTACATCACCTCTAAAAGCCTGGGAGCTCCTCATGGAAAGCAGAGCTGCCGAAATGGCAGAGCCCTAACAGAGCTTATCAGCTGGCCTGACCTTGAGATTGCCCAAGGGAATAACCTGCAGCCAGCAGCACTGTCAAGAACACCACGGGGTCATCTGCAGCTTAGGCAATGCCTGCCTAAAAATACATCATCTCACAGCACCCCTGCTTTGCAGCTGCCAGACACGCTGCAGGCAGCACTGCAGATGCAGGAGAGGAGCTCTGATGGCAGCTCTGTGCGGCACAAACAGGTCACAGCTCAGGTTTTGAACAGTCTCAGGCGTTGGGCCAAGAGCTGCCCAGAGATACCACAGCAGCACCTGATGGGGTAGCTTGACAAAGCCACCTTCAAAGTCATTCTGATGTCCACATCATGGTCAAAAACTAAATAAATTTTAGGCTCTCAGAACCCCTTCATGTTGGCTCCAGATCCATTTTGCCCTTTGGTTGGATATCTTTCCCTGGGAAGGGTGGTAACAGCAGTGGTGACATCTCCACATCAATATAAAAACCTGTGGTTGAGCTGAAATCTGAATCCAGCTTGATCCTGTTCATCCTCCATCTATGATCCTAAAGTGAGAATCAGGGGGTTGATGGCTCTGTTGTGCACTGGCACTTCCACAGCCCAAGGGACTACAGACAGCCCTCCCTCAGCTGCACTGGAAAGATCAAGGACACATTGTGTAAGACAATCAGAGCCACATCCTCTGCTAAAGAGATAAGGAAAAGTATTCTTAGCTCTTTTGAATGGATGGGAAAGCAAAGGATAGAAGTTAAGAAATTTGCCCAGCATCCCCCAGAGACAAGGCTGAACATCAGCTTCCTGAAGAATCTTAATCACAAGATCACACATCCTCTCTTGAACTTTAGGATGGCTTGGCAGCACAAGCCAGCAAAAAGCCTTCTGCAACACTGCTGCCCTTCCTAGCAGGCCCACGAGCTGCCCAGTGAAATCTGGATGCCAAGGACAGTGCCCATGCCTGTTTCATGCTGCAGTGTTTGCTCTGGGTGGGATTCTCAACAGGACACACTTATTTTTTCCCTTCTCAGAATCACAAATGATGGCTGAGGCATGTGGGCAAAGGCTTGTCCTGGAAAGGCTTTAGGGGAGCACAGGGAGAGGTTTGTGTGTGGTTGCCCACAACAGCTCATCTTCAGCAGTAGTTTACAGCCAAAGCTCCTGTTGCTCTTCCCTGTGGCTCCTGGCAGGGCAAGGAAGCCCTCCAAGCATGAAGGCAGGCCTTGTTTTCAGGAATCTGCCACGATGTGGCTGAAATGGACAGTTTATTCTTGGCTCGGGTTTAAATGCAGCAAACACCTTCTCAGTCCTGGGCAGTGCTGACTGTTGTGGTGCACCCCTAAAGATACAGCTGAAAGGGAAATTCTGGTGAACTCGCTTGGAGATGCCCCTAGCAAACCTCCTTCTGTCCCCTGAAACACCACCACGTCCTGGAACACTTTAGGCATACCTCAAAATACACCATCCTTACATGTGAGCCAGCAGAGTCCCAAATGTGGGAGAGCAGAGGCAAGAGACAGCTACAGGCTGGGCCAGCTCTGCTCCCCACATCACCTCTGCCCCACAGGACATGCTGCAGATGTCCCAAACCCCTGCTAGATGCACAGGGCACCATGCTCACCCCAGCTCTGGGATGGCAGGAGCCCTGCAGGTGTGAGAGCACTGTGCTGGCTGTGTCGTCCCAGAGAGGCTCTGTAATTACCATTAAATTTAAACTGTCTGCCTCTCTCTGGGTAGCTCTAACCACACGAGGCAGAGCTCCAGCCCTTGGCTCCTCCACACTGCACGTTAAACCCATTAACAGTGTCTGTTGTCTCCTCCTGACTCCTGTCCAGCAGTATGAAACCCAACACTCACATTTTCTATTTTCACATAACCTGTAATGTGACGTTACTCTGGCTCTCACTTGCTCAGGCCCTTGGCTACGTGCAGATCCTTTCAGAAGAGGACCTCCCATGACCACAGAAGGCTGCTCAATGCTCTCTGCTCAGCAAGGTGACAGGAGATCATCCTACACTTCCCTCTCAGAGGTCTTGTGGGCCAGCACAGTGGCAGCCTCAGCCATGGGCTCCTCTGGAGCCTGCTCTCTCTGATTGCCCCATGTGATAAATCCCTGGGAAAGCTGTGGTTTGAGCATTTGTCCCAAGCCATTCCAGCAGTTGTGAGCTCTGAACTCACTGCTTGCTGCTGACAGGTCTCCCCATAAGCCAGCACGGCCACATGAGAGGAAAAACACTGACAGTTCTCTGAGATTTACAAGGAGCTCTTCATTTTCACAGCAAGGATTCCGGGAAGCTGATGAAACTGGAAGCCATCCAGCTCAGAAAGGCCAAATCTACCTAATTTCCTTAATACTTGCATTTTCCATCCAATATTTTTAGCAGTTCCATGAAGCAGTAACGGCACAAAGGTTTTCTGAGGCTGCATTTCTAAGGTCCAGCTGAGGTTCTGCCTCTCACTGGCAAAGCCTCCCTGGAAAACAGGCTTCATCCTGACTCAGAAAAGGCTGTCTTTGTCCTCACCCTCAGCTATGGCACCCTGGCTTAATGGCCTTGTTTAGTCTAGACCCAGAAGAAATGACAAAATGAGCTGCTTCAGTGTCACTCACTGGGAGAGGTGTTCTTTGCACATCTGCTGCTCGAGTTGGACGTTTGTAAAAAACCCAAAATTACAATTGCAGATGATCTGGTCCTTTCCCCAAGCATCTGTCAAATGCAATTTCCCTGCACCAGGGACTTTTGCCAGGGAATGTGTGTGATACACGTACCTGCCATCTCACTCCTGATGTAGAAACTGTAATTGAAAGGATGAAGTTTGGGCAGTTTTTCCCTTATTTTGGTTTCATCACCCTGTTTTGGTAAGGGCTGTACATGTAGTAAGGATCCAGAGGTGTAAGGGTGGCAGACACTGGCTTCCTGCCTCCCCTCAAGGCTATCCCAGGTTTGCTGATCTCAAAGGTCCAGCTTAAAGCTCATTAAACCTGGTGCTCCCATCCCAATGCAAATCACTCAGTGGTGCCTGCCACAAAGGTAAGTGTGGCTAACATGGAACTCCAGCCAAATGGTTTTCAAAAAATACACAATGAAAAACAAAACCTCCAAACTCAAAATTAGCTAAATGAGTAATTTTGGCTTTTCTGAAGGGAAAACTTTCCCTTTGGACACTCCTTGGAAACACTTTTGGGTGAGCAAATGTGCATTCAAGTTCCCTTGCAAGTAGGGATAAGATTTTAATTTTTCCCCACCTCTTCTGCTGAAGTCATTTTACTTCACAAAAATACTGCAATCTCCATCACAATACAGAAAAATGCATTTCTATTGCCTGCTCTGGTAGCCAAAGTAATACACATTTCCAACTCCTGCTCCAAAAGCATTGTAATTTTTTTTTTTTTAATGAACCAACTTCAACAGAGGAGAATGAAAGATGTACAACCTGCAGAATAGCACAGTTGGTAAGACAGTTAAGGAAAAGGCAGTAGTTTTCAAGTTGGAGGCTTTGCTCCAAATACAGTGGACAACAGATTTAAACCCATACTTTGATTAAATAAAGAGGAGAACAGATGGAGGTCTCAGTTTTATGTAAAGCCCTAAATATTCCTGTGAACCTGATAATGTTTCCCATTTTCCTTTGCATTCATAAGGGACATCCAAACTAAAATACTTCCTTTTACCTGAAATCAGTGCTGTCTTGACTTGCAAAAAAAAAAAAAATTGCTTTTAAAAAGCCTTAACATTTATTTTGGACCCACGAAACTAATTTTTATCTTTCTTTCCATACTAAATCTTGGAGCCTCAGTTAGGAAACTCAAAGAAAATAATTATTTTCATGAATTTATTCCCACCAGCTTTGAACTACGGATCTCCACATTTTGTCCCCAAGATTTTATATCACTTTTGGAATTAAGCCTGTTTCTACTGTAAGTCTTGGGTTGTAGAGAACTTGCTCATAAATTCCCCCACAGAAAATGGTTCACATCACCCACATTTTTCCAATAACAACCAAATATTATTTATTTCTATGATCAAGTAAGCTTTTATAAGCAGAACCTCACACTCTCATAGCCCCAAGGAAGAGATAAGCATGTCCCAGGCAGTGGTAGAGCTGAGTGGCAGCAGTAAATACAGGCTGAAGCTGACACCTGCAACAAATTCTACCAGAGCTAAGACACAAAACCCAGGCTGAGCTGCTGGTATTTTCTTAGGCACATCATTAGGGCAGGAGGAAGCACTGAAATCACAAATAAAACACCAGGTTACTGGCCTTTGATAAAGGGAGCCACAAAGCAGACATCAGAGAAGCATCAAGCTGCACCAAGCTGGAGAAAAGGAGTTGAAATCCTAAGTTTTGCTGCCAAATAAAAAGAGGTAGGATATTGTTGTTACCCAGCATATAAACAGTGTGTAGGCATTTGCACACACCACTGTGTGGGCATGGCAGCCTGAGATGGAAAGTGTTGCTTTACACACCTGCAGCTTCCCAGCACAATTCCCAAAATCCCATGGGATTCAGTCTCCATCCATCCCCAGCACTACACAAAATAATGTCAAAATACACAGGGACTCAAAACATAACTTCAACTCTTTGTTTCCTTGAAAAACATTCCTTTGGGTAAAGAAAACATTTATTTTGGTTTCCAAACACCCTCTGAGGTGAAACCCACCCAGACCACTGCCAGCCACACAGACAGCCTGGCTACAGCAAACTGCAACCTGCAGTGCAGTGTCACAGGACAGAAACGAGGGAAAGATCTCTCCAGATATTTGTAATTCATAATTACCAGAAAACAGGAATGAAACATAGCAAGTACCCTTCTACACTGGCCTAACAACCAGTTGTTTTCAAAATCTGACCAGACTTCAGTGTTTAGGGACTGTAAATACAGCCACCACGGCTCCAGGCTGACCTTCTCATTTCTTACAAAGAAAGCAATAGCAGAAATGTGATATAATGATTCAAGGATCCAACTCAGAATCGGGGAAAGTGGTAGAAGTAAGTGAAACTCCACTGAAATCCACACTCATTGCTGGGCCATTTAACAGCAGACAGGTGCCTGTCCTAGCTGGCCATGGAGTCTGAGGAAAGCTCCATCCTACAGCCACCTCAGCATGTGAGCAGGGCTCCAGCCAGGAGCCCAGCACCATTCCTGGGGCTTTTACAGCCCCATCCCACCACAGCACATCCTGCAGACTCCTCAGACAGCTGGGAGGGGAATATCTGCCACATTCCAGAGCCTCCTGCCTTGTCTGTGCTTCAGCCAACCCACCCTGCTGGCACTCAGACCTTTGGGAATGCTCTGCAGCCACGTGTTGGGATAAAGGTGTGATAGATTAGGGATACTCAGCCTCCAAAGAGGCTCCACCTCTCTTGCAACACAAGATGTTACAGCCTGATGCAATATGGACTCAGGTCCAGGGTCAGACACAGCACTGGAACACGCTGGAAGCTCTCACCACAGCACATGGCCAAGGAGTGCCTGAGGGCAAGGTCAGGAGAGGGTGAATTAGCCCAAGACAGATCCTCACACCTGCATCTGTGCTCTTCAGGATGTCCAAAGGCACTTGGTATCAGCCTTGCACACTCATGGGGTAAGCCTGATTCTTGCTCTGTTGCTGTTCAGACTAAGCAGACTGGCAAGCACTGCATCCAGAAGTGCTCTGTCATTATTATTTTAAAGTCAAGCAGCCCTCCAAGCACAAGCACAAGTTCCTACAGGCATTCTGCCTGCATGAAGGCAGCACCATGGGGTTTCTGGCAGAGATGGGCTGGCACCCAGCACTGCTGGCTGTCCATCTGCCTGACCCTTCCTGCCTGCAGGGGCTCCCTGGAAGCAGCTCCCAGCCCACATCAGAGCCCTGGCCCTCTCCTGCCCAACCCCGGGCTGCTGCTCTGGAGACAAAGCAGTGCCCAAGGCTCTGGCTTCTCTTCCAGCACAGGAGATGGCATCACCCAGCATCCAAGACCTCTCTGGTGGTTTGAAGCACCAGCACTCCCACCTCCCCTGCCTCTGGGCACTTCAGAAGGGCACCTGTGGAAGATTAACACAATTACTCACAGGATTTCATTGCTGCTGATTCATCCTCCAGTTAAAACAAGAATGGTAGGCTCAAGTATAAAGGCAGAGACAAAAAACCCTGGGCACACCACCAGAGATGATCACAGAGCTTCCCCCAGGCTGGTGGTACAGACCCAGTGGGACCTCACTGAGTCCCTCTGGGGTCAGGCACACCCACAAACTTCCCCTTTACTGCACCCTCAGCAGCTCTAAGAGGGCTGATGACAGTGTCCAAAGGCAGCTTTACAAGGGCAAAAAGACACGGGGGATGTGTGAAATGGGGCAGCCACGAGCCAGAGCCATTACTGGTGAAACACAGGCGTGCTGGAGGTTGCCACACTGGAGTAATCCCAAAGATGGCACAACCCCTATAATTTATTTATACATCCAAATTGGTGTGCATGCATTTTTAATATATACTTATATATAATCTATGCATTATTTGCTGCACTTTTATGTGGGACTCTGCTCAGCTACACTTGAAGTGTTTCACTGAATCCCAGAGCATATGTCCTCTCATTTACTGCAGGAAGGGGAGAGGTGGATGGAAAAAGCTTCATGTCCAGTTTTTGGTATGGATGCCACGCTCTCCCTCTGGATGAGCTGCCAGCCTAGTCCTGTGATGGACTCCTCAGTCCCACTGGGCAGCAACACTGGAATTTGCTGGCCCTGAAACATTACTTGCTGAGCTGCTCCCAACAGAGCTCTCATTTTACTGTTGCCAGAAAAAGAGGAAAAATGAAAAAAAAAAAAAAAAAAGAAAAAGAAAAAAAAAAAACAGCAATCACAATGTTTCTTTTTGTGCATCCCATTGCCTGAAGTCTTCAGAGGAGGCACACAACAGATTCAAGACCTAAATGCAGCAACAAGAATCAGGAGACTGATGGAGCTAGGAGAGGTTAAAAAGCACAAGCCTGTTGTGTCACTTTGACAAAAATAGATCAATGTTGATTCAAAGCCTGATATGGAAATTAAAATGAAATCAGGTTTATGCCCGCAGCTCAGCATGGCCCCAACGCTACAAGATGGAGTGAGAGTTATCCAGGATTAGTCATCCCCAGCTGCCCACAGCCCACCACAGGGCTGCTGAAGGCTCCAAGCTGTCCTGGGAGCATCAGGGTTGGCCTGTGCTGCTTCCCCAGCACACAGGACAGGTCCCACTGTGTGCCACTAACCCTGCCCTGGGGGAATGAGCCAGCAGCCATGCCAAAGGGACTCTCCTGCTCATGCCACAGCTGCCATGGAACCCACCCTCCTCACCCCAGTCTTAGGGGGAATATTTCACTCCTAGAAATACCAAAGAAAATAAAAATGAAGGTGTCTCTATCCATCAGGATAGTGTGTGCAGACTGCCTGTGGCACTGGCTCGGGCAGCAAACCAGCCTGTGCTGGTACTGGGAATGCCAGCAGGGCTTTGTGGGAAGGACACTCCTGCCTGGAACCTGTAAATCTGGTCAGGCAGACTTCTCCACATTCAGCTGATACAGGCAAGGCTCAACTGTACTCTGAGCCTGACTCTAAATCCAGGGAAATCAGTGAAACAAAATCAACTCCTGTCAAGTTTATTCAATTCTGAAATAGGCCGTGCCCTCAGGAAAAAAAATGAATTACTTAACCTTATTAAGGCTCTGAATTACAGATCCAGATTTATAAAGCTAAGGCTACAGGTGCTAATCTCCTTTCCATAATGGAATAAACAAAGCTGAAGGCAGAAGTACTGTATTTTTAGACAGGATTTTTAAAAGCACCCTCCTTTGGCCTGTAGATTTCCACTGTCAAACTTACTATTAACTTTTGAGGGAGCATCCATGCTGGGCCAGGATGGCTGGGTTTGAGAATCTCACCATCTGCACTGAATTTTTATGCACAGAGCAAGAGAACAGTGTCCCTGCTAGTGACACATTGTGGGCACAGAGCACACAGCCACCCCACTGCTGCACAGGAGGGGTTCTGCCTGGTTCCCCTTGGAAGAAATGAATGAATGAATTTCCTAGGAAATGCTGTTTCTTAAAAAAACAAACTGACACCATCACTGATATAATTGGCTCTTTTTTTTCTAAGACTCCAGGGAACCTTTAGGCAAACACAGGGCTCTTGATCTCTCTGCTTTTGACCACAGCAATCACTTAAATATAAAATGGAAGAAGTTTTTCTCGGAGCCTAGAAGATGGGTCATTATCTCAAGATTTAGTTTCTCATTTCATGTGAATTACTGCTGTTATTCACTCATTACAGGTGATTCACCCAGAGCTGTGTGAAGCCCAAGGATCCTGGATAAGCAGGGCAGAGCCAGGTGCAATTCCTGGCTGGGCATGCTCAGCTCTCTGCAGCCCCACTCTGACTCCTCCAGGCTGCCTGCATGCAGGAACCAGTGACACTGACCTTTGTGCCAGGCCAGCAGGGACACACTAGACCCCCTAGGTCACCCCAAATGCCACACAGCACCAAACTGACCCCAAACTGCCCACCAACAATGCTGGCTGCTGTTATCCCCACGGCACATCAAGCACTTAACCCTCGAGTCTCACTGGGCTGGGCTCCCTCTTCAGCTGGCACAGGGGCACTGATGCCTTCCCAAGTAACTTCAGGCCCTCTAAATTTGCCTCACCAGCTGACAAGGCTACCAAAGTTCCCAAATTAGGTGCCTTAGGTGTCTTCCTTTTAGCAAAGCAGCAGTATCCAGAGCAGGAGTCAAGTGATGCTCACCTGACACAGCTACCAGGCACAAGGAGCTGCCAGCTGCCTTGCTCCTGCTATGTATCAAACAAATTCATCACCAAATCAAATAAGCGCTGTCTCCAGTGACCCCATCAAGGAAAAAAACAGAAATTGGACATGAGTGAGGAAAGTCTGTCTTTACACTGCTCAGCCCTTGAATTTTTAGCACATTCACACATCAAGTCCCTGCAAGTCCCTTTGGCCTCTGACATGTGTGACCATGGAGAAGGATGCCCAGGGTGCTGTGAGTCTAGCTGGAAATGTGCCTCCTGACATATTCACATTTTACTATTTCAGCTGTGGAAGATCTGAAGGCATCAGGTCCCTCTTGCTTACACAGGTTCCAATTATAAGTCTTGCTTATAAATCTCTTTGGTCAGGAAGAAGACATCATAAATCCCCACCAAAGCTTATTTCTAGTCTAGGGAGACAAGAAGCATCAGGCAAAAACCTGTGTGCCTCTTGCTGAAACACCACATCAGATCAAAACTCAGAATTACAGATTTTCTACCTAGACCTCCCACGTTTACAACACAGGCCAGAATTACACAACAATACATATTTTCTATCACAGTACAAAAAAATATTTAGTCAACTTGAAGGCAAGGTGATTCTCAAAAAATTCCGTGTCTGTCCTCACTAAAGTTACACTCAGGGGGCATCTAAAGTGCACTGGTTTTTAGCTCATGTCCTCATCAAAGTTTAGCACTCTCCACCTACAAGGCCACATTTTTGTTTTGTGGCAGGAAAGTACTTCTTAATGTTATTGACAATTCCAGTGGGTTCTGCCATCAAGTACTTCAAACTCATCTCCACAGTCAAGCACTGCTGCTCTCAGACTGGACTGCTGCTCTCAGATACTCTGCCATGTAGATTGATTGAGGACTAATGGAAAACCATAGAGGCTCAGGGAAAGCAGAATGACTGTACTGTCCTGAGAAAAAGGAACAAAAGGGCATTATTTCAATCCCAACATGCTGAAATGCATCACCCACAACTGACACATTAAAGCTAATGAACCCCTGGAACTTTTCTAGATGGATTTGCAGAGATGGAGCAATAGATGGCCCATGCCCCCTCTGCACTTTGGGGACATCATTTGTAAGTTTACCTGTCCTCCATCTCTGTTCTCAAACAGACTCCACAATGCTTTACTTCACAAATGGTTTGCAAACTTCTCCATGGTTTTGCTTGATGAATGATTGCACAGTTCCTGAGATGATCCCATGGCTGTGAGAGCACAGTCACTGTTTGGGGGTGGTGCTGTGGGTGCTGCACTGTGCTTTGTCCTGGGCTGTTAACAGGAAAGCACCCACACCATGACAGAGCAGCTGCTTTCCCAGCAAGGTTATGTCCCAGAGCATTTGGAATCAGCTTTTGAACACTGGGTTACTTCACTTCCCACCTCCCATTGTCCCTGTGGTGACTTGGGAAGCACCACAGTGATACAAATGCAAACCCACCCTGCTTCCTCTCCAGCCAACTCCTTAATTTGGCATTGCAGGTTTGGAATCTGAGTTTCCTTTGCACATATTGGCATCCCACCCACCTGGAACTCAACCCTTGGGCATTTGTTTTGCTGCCTGCTGGCACTCCTGGCACCACCAGCAACCATCACCATGGCTGGAATGACTCAAACCAGACAACATCCAACAAGATGATAATGTTTATCAACAGCCTCTCCTCCCTCCACAGCAACCAGGGCAGCTCTGCCCAGACACGGAGCTGACACCAGGGGTGATGCTGGGATGCAGCAGGCTGTGTCCCAGAGCAGAGATCAGGCACAAACACTTTTTCTGCACATCCCCAGATGAGCCTGCCTGGCAGAATTCTTTGGCAAGTGTTTCTGCACCCTGGCTTTCCACGTGGAGCAGGAGCACTGCACAGCCCTGGTGCCCATACAGCACCTTCATTCCAGAGGAGTCAGAGCTGGTGACACATGACTCAAACACGCTGTGAGCTGCTCTTAATCCCAGCAGCCAGCAAGCAGAGCTCCCCTCTGTCCTCAGCTGCCCTTTTCTGGGCAGCTGCAGCTTTTCCTGGCACCTGACTAGAAACCCTGTGGCTTTTACCTCGTGTGCATAAGGTAAAACGTGGATTTGGGCTTAGAGCCTTCCTGCATCCTGAAAGGGAAGTGTTGGGGTTTAGCACTGTCCAGCTGCTAAGGTGGCACTGGGGCTGCTTTTCAGAGCCTCAAGTCAGCAAGATCCCTTTTACTGGTGATTTAATCTCCTCCTCTAGCAGCACAGCCACAGTGCTCTCCAGCTGTACCTGCCCTGTCCCATCTGGGCTTTTCAGAGCAGTGAGGGTGCTGCAGCCATGGAGGGGGAATCCAGTGCTTCCCACACCCTACAAAAACCTCAAAGGCAAGAGGAAGGCCCTGTGTGTGGCACAGCTGCAGGCTCTGCCCCAGGACAGCACTTCACCTTACTCATGTTACGAGCACTTACAGGAATGGAGTTATTTCCCGGGTGGCTCTGGCCAAGCTCCCCCCACAGCTCTGTGTGGTGCTACACAGGGAATCATAGAGGAGAATCACAGAATGGCTGTGGTTAGAAGGAACCCTAAAGATTATCTCATTCCAACCCAGTTCCCATGAACAGGGACATCTTCCCCTGAAGCAGGTTGCTCCAAGTCCTCTCCAGCTTGGCCTTGAACACTTCCAGGGATGGGGCATCCACAGCTGCTATGGGCAGCTTCAGTGACTTCGGCCTCTCTTCCCTATCACACATCCCAAATTCTGCCTGACCCTGCTCATATTACACTCCACTGCTCCACAGCACTGTCCCCTAGCACGGGCTGAGCCATTCCTAGGTCCAAGCTGAGCCTTTCCCAGGACAAAGCTGAGCCATTCCCAGGACCAAGCTGAGCCATCCCCAGGACCAAGCTGAGCCATTCCTGTAGGACCAAGCTGAGCCATTCCTGTAGGACCAAGCTGAGCCATTCCTGTAGGACCAAGCTGAGCCATTCCTGCAGGACCAAGCTGAGCCATTCCCAGGACCAAGTTGAGCCTTTCCCAGGACCAAGCTCAACCATTCCTAGAACCAAGCTGAGCCATACCTTCCTAGGACCAAGCTGAGCCATTCCCAGGACCAAGCTGAGCCATTCCAAGCTCCAAGTACCACTCAAAGAGTGAGACTGGGAAGTCTCACCCCACCTCCACACGAGTCCTACATGGCTCTGCTGCTGGTATAAACCACAAGTTACTTCATGACTTTCTGGCAGCCACAACTGGCATCATCAGCCAGTGAGTGGGAAGGGCTGTACACCCAGGAGAGCAAAACCACAGAGAATTAAACCCTGCAGTGGGCTGGCAGAAAAGCCATGGTTCTGAGAGCTCTCAGAGTAGCCAGAGAGCCAGAGGCTGTGACTCACTGGGAGAGGCTGCACAAAAATAGGGCTTTCAGCAAGACCCACAGGGATTTCTGCAGGGAGACTCTTCCCCTAGAGACAGGCAAGGGGACTCACCTCACCTCTCCCATCAGAGAGCAGATCCAATGACTGCTCTGCCAGAAGAGGAATTCACTATTGTCCGGCTGCTCGTTTCCAGCCTGGCTAAAAATGGGATCACGGAGACTAATTGCTTCACTGGAGGAAAAAAAAAGAACTAGTCTGGAGTGATGGAATTATTTTGTAGACTGTTGTTTGGGTTTGTTTCCATCCTGGCTTAACGAGCATTAATGACTTCAGAAGGGGGGAGGGAAGCCATTAGGGAGAACATGATCCACACAGATACCTCTGGCCCAGCACACACTTCTGTCCCAGCCAACCTCTACAGCTCTAAAGGCATCCCTCCCTCCTCCAGCCCTTCAGAATGCAGGAAGGTGGCTGGGAGCAAAGGGAAATGTTAATTTTTTCCCTTTTAATTGGCCTGACTGGAAGTGCCAGCCTCCCTGCAGCTCAAATATTTAAGCATGTTAGCTATGCTCAGCAACATCTCCAGAAAAACTGCTGTCCCTCCTCAGTGGCAGGGAAACAAAGGGAAAACATCCCAGAAAGTGGATGCTGCTGGCAGAAATCAGCAAAGCCCAGAGCCTGTGAAATAAAGTTTGTTTGTTTTGTTTGAGGAAGCCACGCTGAATCTTCTGAGATTCATTCTGGTGTCAGCAGAGACAGAAAGAAAGCCAAAGCCAAGACAGGTAATTAATGTTGAAATTCCTCCTTACATAACAGCACTGGGACAGACACACACTTGGCCAGGGCTGTGCAGGGCTGTGCCAGCAGAGCCCAGAGAGAGCCTGGGAGCCAGCAGTGCCTGCGCTACACCCAGAGGCTCCAGCCACCCTTACACACTGTGCGCTTCAGGGAAATAGGGATTGTCTGGGAATGATGTGCCTGTTTCTATAACCCAGCTCTGCTAAGGACAGCTGTCTTTTAAATGCATCCCCCAGGGAACAGGAGAACAGCCTGAACTGTCCCAAACCACAGCAAGGTCCCAAGGAAGACACAGGCAGAGCAAAGACTTGGAAATATCAGGAGCTTCCCTGGAGAAGAGGTGGAGATTTTCAGCATGAGCCTGGTTGTAAGAAAATGAAGAGAAATTAGGGAATGCTCTCAGGCAATCAAACAGTGACTTCAATTGCCCTGTTCTAGACATGACAGAACATGAGATACCCAATACTCCAGGCCACATTTAATGAGAGAATGTGAAATAGCCAATACTCCATGCCACATTTAACTCATGCACAGCAACAGCCAGGCCCCCAGAGACCATCCTCTCTCCCCCTTCCATGTGTCCCCATTCCAATGGCAGCTTACTGGCAATATTTGGCATTTCCTGCCTTGCTTCCATGCCACAGGCTGATGCTGGGAAGCAGCAGCATCCAACAGCTCTGGCAGGAACTTCTGATTGTCCTGTGGCTTGGGAAAACCGTCAGCCCCAAGGCAGCTCTGAGTGGAGATGGTGAGGGGCAGTAAAGAGGGCAGGCTGCAAGACAGTGTCCCATTAATTTTATCACCCCTAATAGCTGTCCTTCCCCTGGGGCTATTACCAGTTTGAGAGAGCAGAGCAATTTCACAAGATCAAAAGAGTGTAGGGGAATCTGTGACATGGAGACTTTCCACGCATTAATCCAACTTCAGCCCACTCAAGCCACAGATGACCTGTGGCTTTTGGGGTTTGAAGGCTGGCTTCCCTTTGCTCTGGCTCATTTCCAAAACCTCATGAGTTCCAAGAAGCAGCACAGTTTAGTACTGCCTGTTCTGACAGCAGACAGGGAACTATGTTTCAAGTGGCTCAGTCACTGATAAATGATATTTATTTAACAGATATGGTGCCACAAAGGCTTATTTGGGCATTTTCTCTTTGTGTAAGGATAGGGGGAAAAAAACATTAATACAGGCTGGAGTTACACCAGTCCTATGTCAAACCTATCATGGGTCAGGACCCATTCATGGGTTAAAATTAACTCTGCAGTGCCAGGGATGAGCTGACTGCCTGAATCTCCCCTGGCTTGCTGCATCCCAAGCAGCACAAAGGACACCAAGAATTCCTGTGGGGGCTGTCCCTGGCCCTAAAGAGACCCCAGCAGGAGCAGGACTGACAGACCCAGCTCTGGCTCCAGGCTCTGTGCTGCTCAAGGTGGAGTGGCTGGGCAGTGCTGCCCTCTGACCTTCCCAGGGCATGGATTGTCTCTCTGGTAGCTTGGCCAGCTGGCAGCAGTCACAGCTTCTCCTTGGCTTTCTCATTTATCAAGGCTAGACAGAGCAGCAAGAAGCAGGAGTCAGCTGTCAAGGTTTTTGCTCCCTCTGTGCTCAACAGGGTCTGAAGGTAGAAATTCTGGCTGTAAAGCTGCTGTTTGGGCATCAAGTTTCAAGTTACTGCTCAAAATATATGAGAAATTATATGAGTAATACTGGAATGGGGAGCTGCAGCTAGGAAGAATGGTTATAAAGTAAAAGAAAAAAAAAAGAGAGAAGGTGCAGGAAATGTCAAAGGTTACAAAGCTGATAAGATTGTGTCAAAATCCCCAAAGCACAGATAAGCAGACAATTCCTCAACCTATGGCTAAGAGACACTGACAAACAGAAATACAAAGCACACTAATTCAGCTTTTAGGCACGAGTCAACAAGGACATGGGACCCTGCTACATTTTCATGCTCAGGTAAATGTCAAAAGGAACGTAACAAGATCCAGAGAAGGGAGGAGAAAACCCAAAGCCTGCTTGCTAAATGTCACACACCAGCTCAGACCCTCAGCACAAGTGCCACAGAGTCTGGACAGGGAGACACAGGGCAGCCTCAGTGCCACAGCCCACGCTGGCTGGAATGTCCTCGGAGAGTCTGAAGGGAGCATTTCCTGCTGCCCCTGCTGCCACACAGCTTTGCACATGGCATAATGTCCCTAGCACAGCTAACGCTGCTTTTCTAATTCACCCTCTTCTCCATCCCCCTTTTCCTTTTTCAGCACAACAGCCAAAGATGGCACAATCCACTCTGGCCAGGCACCATGACAAAAATGCTTCAGATCAGAAATGCTTCAGATGCGGATGTACACATCCTATTGGACAGACTTAGCCATGGCAGAACGCCTGGATCGGGGATTTAGCTAGTAAATAACCTCTCCTACTTGGAAGTCATTTTCTTGATTCATGAGCACTCCTCTACCACGCTGCTGAGAGATTTGTGAAAGCAGCTCTGGATGTTAATAATAAATCGTGCTTGTGAAACTTTAATTGATTCAGAAGGAATCAGCTCAGAGCATGGAGGATCTCTCTGTGATTCTGAATACATCACATTTGTACACAGTTGAGACCTGAAGGCTTGCTCCCCTTTCCATTGTTGTCAGTTGGAATACTGCCACAGCTTCTTCAGTGGAATAATAACCAGGTAATACAATTCCAAGATTAAATTGTGCCCTCAGGCACAGCCTCATAAAGGGGAGGTTCTCCAACCTATTAACAGCAAAGGTGCCATGACTCAGAGGCCAAATGATGAGCAATGCTTTCCCCTTGCTCCATGAGAATAGGCCCATAAACAGCAGCCTGGCCTGCACCAGCAGCTGAGGACAAGCCCCAGCAGCAGTTCAGCTGGCACACAAAGCTGTGCCCACCATCCAAGAGAGAGAATTCTCTCCCAGACATTCTGAATTGTAAAACACTTATTACTGCAGCAGTACCCTGTCATAGCTGACATTTTCCATTGTGTTGTTATTTTTAGTTTTTATCTGTATCACTACAGGCAGCTCTGAAATAGAATCCATAGACAAGGTGTTACAGTGATGCACCACTGATATTAAAAGTTGCTGGATGGCTTTACAAAATTCCTCTGCTTGCACAGAGTAACCCACCTGCTCCCTGGCACAAAGAACAAGATCTAAACATTTGGATTACTGACCAAGGAAACATCAGGTGCCAATCTTGCTGCAGCTAAAAGAGTAAGTCAGATTCTCCCTGGCTAACTGCAGCTATTGCTGCAGGCCAAATATTTCAACACAGAGTCTCTCATTGTGTCTCTCACAAATACAATTTCACTCACTGCAACACATTGTGATGCAAGAAATCTTCCATTTCAGCAAGCCAGAGGAGCAGAGGCAACAGCATTTTGTCAGCATAATCCTTCTTTCAAGAAGTTGTACAAAACATTTATTAAGGTTGACAGAGAGACCTTTTCCCCAGCTATATATATCAGCCTCCCTAATGCCAACCCAGGGCTCATGTTCTCAGAGAGTGACACTGAAAGCTTCCTCCTTCTGAGATGGGTACACAAAGATCAATAAAATTACTGGATTAATGCTGGGCAACTCTGGAGAGCTCAGAGCAAATGTTTTCAAAATTCGTGAAATCAAACACCCGAATGCCCTTGGAATCAGGGGACATGTTAAAAGTCAGATGAGCAGTTCTGGCTAAAAACATAAGAGTATTATTTAGGGGCAGTTTTAAAAAAATAAATTTTAAGTAACATAAAATATATTTAAGTTTTATGTTTTCTCCTTCTGGTGACCTTTATGCCTTTAAAATAGAAAGAAGAGAACAGGAAAGACAGAAAACCAGTATTTTTGTAGAAAAACTTCTTTGTTTCAAAAGTTCTAATCTAAATATTCCCTGGTGCTCTAGGACTTAGAGATTGAGCCTAATTCTGGTTTCCAAGTCTCCATTCTTTGCAAACTTGTCTGTAATTGTTACACATAGCTATTTCTTAATTGCATCTGCATGCTCTTTAATTGTGAAATGCCTCCATGAGGATTTATTAGTCACAAAAGGAATTCCAGAACACAACTCACATCTAATCACCTACCCCCTCCACAGATTAGGGGATTTTTTGTTTAATTTTTATATTTTTATTGCACCAGTACCAGAATTCTCAAACAACACCAAGCTCTCATTGCAAACATTCCCTAAATGAGTCTGTGCCTGTAAGAGTTCACATGTTTTTATATGTAAATGTAGCAGCTACACCAAAAAAAGTGAAAGTATGAGAGACTGGCATTCAGCAAAGGTTCTCCAGCCTTGGGGCAGGTGGATGAACTACATAAACTCTTGAGGCCCCTTGGAGCTGGGATTTTTAAATGATTTATACAAACTCATTATATGCAGGGTTTGCAGGTTTTAAAATCAGCCCCTTTAAATAACCATAAAGCAAAAGTAGAAACTAGCAGAGCCAACAGCTTCTGTGGGCTATTCAGTAGTCCTTAGTCATGTGGAAAGTTCCACCAAAGTTCACAGACGATATACAGTGGAGTCAATGGGGCACAGAGATCTGATCTGTGCATCTCCAAACAGGACTGCTCTTGCTAAGCACAACTGTAAATCAGGCCTGAGCTGGCCTGCACTCTGACTGATTGAACATGACACAGAAACGTGAGAGGCTGGGCTTTTTTTTTCCTCTCTGCACTTTCCATTTGATCAAGTGCAGAGAAACAATCTTTTAAGCACTGCATGCCAGAGGCTGTAAGAGAGCCCATCTCACAGGCATGCAGCAACCACAGCACAGGGGAACACTCTGTGCAAGATGCACTGTCTAGAAGCACAAATCAGTCTGCACGAGCTGTTGACTGTCAGATAAGATAGCCACAGACATCACTACACTCCTGACCCTCAGACACATCCTTTTATGCTTCCTAAAGCTGAATGGAGTGTTTCCAGAGACTCCAGTATGAAAATTCCTCTTCTACACTAAACAGTTGTTGTAGGGATGGGATTGCTGGGGGGATATTCTGTACCAGTTTGCAGCTTTTAGCTGATTTGCTTCACTCATTCACCAGATAATCAGCTTACATTTCATCCCTTCTGTTGCTCTCAGAAACCAGCACATCCCTCATTTTGCTCTGCCCACATTTATATCCACTCTGGTCTTTGGGGCCCCAATCTCACACTGCACTGAGCCTCAGAGCTCCCCCAAATGGAGTTCTTGAAGTGACAGAGGGCAGATCCCACAGCTGAGGTTATGGAGACTCACACCCATTCTAGCACTGGTTGAGCTGTTCCCACCCTTTCCTCAGATGCAAACAACTCTGCCCACACAGCCAAATCCACGGGGAAAAGAGGCATAAAATACATGAGATCAGCAACAGTTACCTAGAGAGACATCAACTGCAGCACATTCAAGTGAAAACTTTCACTGAGCAATAAAACAGTTTGGGTCGGAAGGCACCTTAAAGATCCTCATTCCAACCCCACTGCCATGGGAAGGAACACCTTCCCTGTCTAACCTGCCCTTGAACACTTCCAGGGATGAGGCATCCACAGCTTCTCTGGGCAGCCTGTAACAGGGCCTCACACCCTCACAGCACAGAATTTCTTTTTTGTATCTAACCTCAATCTACCCTTCTTCAGCTTAAGGCCATTCCCCCTTGTCTTATCACTGCATACTCTTGCAAAAAGTCTCTCTCCACCTTCTTGCAGACCCCTCTTAGATATTGGAAGGCTGTTATCAGGTCTCCAGCCAGCAGCCTGGAGGTCTTTCTTAAAAGGTCTTTCAGAAAAGCTTAAAAACACCTGATTGAACCAAAGGCTTATCTTTATTTACCAAGAAAACAAAGCTCTGCACAGCACCTAAGCAAACCAGCAGTAATCCCTGGATAGCCCCCAGTTTGACTTGCAGAGAGAGCATTGCTGCTATCAGCCACAGATCCAGTTCCACTGCTCATTTACCTCCCTGGGGAAAGCCCCTTGACTTCAGGGGAAACAAGATCTGGCTCCAGATGTGAAAAAAGGCATCAGAATAAACAAAATCACCAGCTGAAAACAAACACCAAACAAAACACCAACAACCAAAAAACAAAGCAAAGAGTGAACATGAGGAATCCCATGTCTACACTGTCTTGACCCATGGAAAAAGCAAACAGCACACTAATAAAAGTTGCTCTGTTAACAGTGGCTGTATGTAATTAGGAAAGGCATTCAGCTTCTGTTTTCAGCATGTAATTTTTAATTGATTTTGCTGAAAGAAACCTTAGTGTTGTTTCAGTTAACAGCAGTCTTTCCAGCAAAACTGGTCTCCATAAAAGGCTTATGTAAAGCTTCCTTCAAGTGTCACAGGCTCATTGTTTGAACTGGCAGGGAATTAACCTGTTGCTAAAAGCCCATTCCCTATAAAAGCCAACAGTCATGAGACACAGAGCTGCAGGCCTGATGTGTTTCCTCCACCAAGGAAAGGTGATGAATTCAGAGGCCTGGCCAGTATCCAGCAATCTTCCCAGATCCCATACAGAAAGTTTTTCCCTGTCATAAGAAGTCCACCCCACAGTAAGGAGATGCTCTCAGGTGACACACAGAGGAGCAAACACTGCCTGTTAATATACTTATCTTATTTTCCCCAAGAGCTGGAGTTCAGCCCCAAGGCCAGGCCATGCTCTCTTCTGGATAATTGCATAATTATCTTTTGCCTTCCAAAAGGACCATGCATCCTATTAAAGACCTTTGGGTCACAGGACAGCAGAGCACAGGGATTCTTTGCACACCCTCCCACAGCCAGAGGTGTGATAGGGCACCAGCAGACCCCCAGCCTCTCCAGAGGGGCCAGCAGCTTTAGAAACACCAATAGAGACACAAAGGCAGTGAAATGAGCTGACCAGCATGAGCCCCCAGGATAAAAGCAAGGTTCTTCAGCCAGCCAATAACCAGTCCTTCTCAGCAGTGTTTTATCTTCTCTGGCTCCTGGCCACTGCATGACCTCCATGCTACACCACCTGTGGCCTTAAGGATGGATCTGCCCCTGTGCTGTGCCAAGCACTGAGCTAGAGGTGTCCAACTCTACACCTGGCAAAACCACCACTAAAGTACAGCTGGCATTGTGTCCTGCATGCTCTATCACCTCTGCAGGCAGTGGAGGTGTGTTCTGAAAAGACCCTCTCAGCCCAGGATGACTCTCTCATACTGCTAGTGAGATATATTTGCAGAGAGAGAGAGAGAAAGGTTTGTCACAGAAATTCAGGCTGTGCCACTAGGCTGGGCTGATTGCTTTGTGTTGCCTTTACAAAGGTCTTACTGTATTTTACTGTAAATCTCAAAGCCCCCTCCTCTAAAAAAATCCAACCCCACCACAATCAAATGTAAGGAAATACTCGGACCTGCCCTCAATACTCAAGGAGATGACTTTGGCATGTGGATCCACTCCTCCCAAATCTGTCCCTTAGCCCATGCCAAGGTCTGAATTTGAGGGCAGCAGGGCAGGCCAGCCATTTTTACAGTAGTGCTACTCATGAGGACATGTCCTGCTTTTAAAATAAACCCTTGCAGTCATCCACTATCTCTGTGCTTTTTAGCAGACTGTGAGTGGACCAGCTCCCTTGTACTGAGTAAGCCACTGTGCAACCTAATTCTGCACAGATATGCTGCTTTGTTTTGTTTCTGGCAAGCACAGAAGCCAAAATATGCTTCCCCTACCCTGGGAACTGCTGAACTGGAAAGTGAAAGTCAGCAAGAGCTGCCTCAAGAAAAATAGCACATCCAGTCATTAGAAAAAAAGACAAACCAACCCACCTATCTGCAACAGAGCCCAGCGCTGTAATTTCCTTTAGAAATAATCTTAGAGAAAGCAGCAGTGCACAAATATTGCCCTGTGAGCAAAGATTTTATTTACAATAAGCATGATTATTACCCAACATTTTCCTGGCAGCATCCAGCATGAGCTGATCCCAAACACGTCCTTGCCCTACTCCTCTGTGGTTAGGGGTGCACAATACACTGTGATGTGACATGTAAAAAGATTGTTTTTATGTCTGGATGCACTCCCCTGTATGATGGGCTAAGGAACCCCACTGTACTTGCTGATTTTCTTTTTTTTTTTTCCAGGAAGTAACTATAAATAGGTGCTGCTAAGTTGACAGCTAGATCTCAGCTCAGGCAAGACAGAGACCTTTCCTTGATAAGGCCAGAAAGCCATCTCTCCTTTGTAGTGCTGCAAATGAAGAGAGGAAAATAAAAGTTTTTGAAACAGAAAGATTTCTTTTAAAGAGCCCCAAATACATACAATGTATGTTTATGGGACTCCTGGCCACAGCTTAGTAACAAAAAGGGAGTTTCTTCAAAATGACAAGCAAAGTCACTGAAAATTTCAGTTGAATCACAAAAATCTATCTCGTGAGAGAACCAAACCAGCTGTTAGCCCAGTTTTAAAATTAAAAATCACATATAGCCAAAATGCATCATCTGCCTCAAAACTCCATTCTCAGGGACTTACAGTAGCAATTGCAAAAATATTGCTCTACAGCTATTTCAAATTGCTTGTGTGTGGCTGAATCAATGAACACCTGATTTTAGCAGCCACCAGCACCATCCTGCCAGGCCACAATGACAAGTTTCAGCTACTACCAAGTTTCAGCTACTTCTTGATGAACTTTCAGTGCTGTCTCTCAAACCTCTCTAGCATTTCAAAGAAGAGAAAACTCAGTTTTTGGCAGCACTTGTGGCAAATGCAACTTGACTTAGGAGGAGAACACTCATTGCACTGGTAAATGCAGATTGTTTCCTAAACTGCTCAGTCTTGAAGAAGGCAAAGAAAAAATCAGGATTATTAACTTAAGCCCAGAAGAAAAACAAATGGCACAGAGTATTCTAGGCCAGCAACCCTCTTCCTCCACTGACCCTGGAAACCCAGAAAGAAGACACCTTGAAGAGCTTGTGGTAAAACCCTTTCTGGTCAGGCTATTTCTGGTGTCTCTGCCCCCTAAGCAAGCACTCACGTTCTGATCATTAAATCTGATCCAAATTCTCTTACACAAGTGCAGTGACTCCATTCTGAATATCCCTTTCTATCCTGCACATCCAGACCCTGGTGTTTGTGACCTGACAGAAGCAACCTCAGCTCAGCACAGCCCCAGCCAGCAGCTCTCTCCTCTTACATCTTCCAGAACCCCAGCTAATTACAAGAACCCAAGTCACCCACCCCCCTGCAGACCTGCCCCATGAAGCTGAAGCTACCTGTCTCCACAGTTTAACCAGTTTCTCAACAAGATCAAAGCCTGTGCAGTTGTTCGAGGAGCTTTCCAATTATTCCTCCAGTTCCCATCATGAATTACAGCAGCACTTGAAGAGTGCCAAAACCCAGAGGGATCAGTTACTCCTGCCCTGTGACAGGCAGCAGGCTGGGGCAGACAGGACAAGCTGTAAGCACACGACATTACATTATGCACAGACCCAGTTTTGCTGCTGAATGACTGACAATAACTACTGGATGTCACTATTTTAAGGAAAATGTCATTTGGGTAATTATCTGGCAGGGTCTCTCCTCAGTGGCTGGCATTATTCACAAGGGAAGAATTACACTGAAATCCAGCTGTAGAGTAAGGAGATTTGCTATTCTATACAGACAATCACTGTGCTTTAGGAGCTTGATACATAGGGTCTATATCACTACTCATCCTCAGGCTCTCAGGACATGGAGAATATTAAAATGACACTCCTTCTCTCTTTCACTGTACCAATTATGTCACGTGAGTTCATACTTAAAAATATTTTAATATTCTGTGTCCTCACCTGACCATCTGTTTCTTACTGCAGCTCCAAGCTAGGAAGAGACAGAGAAGCTGCTTTTACTTGGCTGATCCCATCATGTGTCCATCAGACAGGAAAGTGCCCCTTGACAGCCCCCAGCCCTCTGGTCACTTTAGCCCTCAGCTATTCTGGTTTTTGTGAGTTCAAACCTGAGTTTACCTGTCATGGGAGGATATCCTACTGACTGGGTTAAACTATGTCCCAAATCAGATGACATTTGGCCAACCCACAGAAATGGCATTAAGAGAGCTGGACTGGGATTGGAACTGGTCCCATCCTGCCCCCAGCTCTGGATCCCAGCAGCAAAAAAGAGAGTCTTGACATTATTCTTTGCAGTGCTGGCATGCCACAAGTGGGGCTGAGCAGGGCTACAGCAGGCCATGCTCAAAAATATGTGCTTTGCTGCTGGATTCCAGGTAAAAGCATTCCAAAGAAAACAACAGCCTGTTCCTCCTCCCCAGCGCTCTGGGCACAAGGATACCAGAGGTGTTGTGTGAAGTATGGCAGAAAGAAACCTTTCTGTACAACCAGACTGTCTCAGTGCTGACAACTCCCTGCTCCAGCTGTCCTACTCCATCCCAGTAGGATCCATCCCCTTGTGCTCTGCCTCTGGGGCACAAGGAGGATGTTGGTTAAATGGTGCTGCTGGCCTGCATGGCAGCCTGGCTCTGATCCATGCTGGCTGCCCTATGCCTTTATGCTTGAACTGACAGGGGAGCACTTCAACAGCACAGAAAGGAAAAAATATAACTTTTTTCTTTCCAATTATTCCTCCAGTTCCCATCATGAATTACAGCAGCACTTGAAGAGTGCCAAAACCCAGAGGGATCAGTTACTCCTGCCCTGTGACAGGCAGCAGGCTGGGGCAGACAGGACAAGCTGTAAGCACACGACATTACATTATGCACAGACCCAGTTTTGCTGCTGAATGACTGACAATAACTACTGGATGTCACTATTTTAAGGAAAATGTCATTTGGGTAATTATCTGGCAGGGTCTCTCCTCAGTGGCTGGCATTATTCACAAGGGAAGAATTACACTGAAATCCAGCTGTAGAGTAAGGAGATTTGCTATTCTATACAGACAATCACTGTGCTTTAGGAGCTTGATACATAGGGTATATATCACTACTCATCCTCAGGCTCTCAGGACATGGAGAATATTAAAATGACACTCCTTCTCTCTTTCACTGTACCAATTATGTCACGTGAGTTCAGAGCCCCCCTGAGCACAGAAAAAATGACAAATAACAAAGGAGAGCTATGTATGGGAAACAGCTTCCTGAGAAGAGCCTTGAGACCTCGGGTGGAGGCTGACGCATGGAGGCAACAATGCTCCAATCCTGCTGCAAACACAAAGATGCCAGACATGGGCAGGAAGGAAAAACTCCTGCTGTAGGAGCATGGCAGGAATGAAAACACTTTTAGAAGCTGAGATGAGTGGCCCTGAATAATAGGTATGAGAAATAGATAGGGTTCAAAGACAGAAGCTACTGCAGGGAAGCAGAGGCTTTGGTGTGAACAGCTTTTATTAGCCTTAAAATAACATGGCACACTGTGGCCAAAGCAGCAGATCCCTACATTCAGAAAGATCCCTGCAGAAAATCTGGGAAGATTTAATTTAATGCCTTCCCAGAAGTTTCAATCCCCCCTGGAAAGTGGTGCACCTTGGCCAACGTGCAGGGGGAATGTAGAGGTACAGTAACCCCAGCTGACAACTCGTAACTGGTGGGCAGCAAGTGACACTTCTTTATTTAAGCAGAAAACTGCAGCTCTCACTTCAACCATGGGGTTCAGACAAAGGGAAGCCATGAATGCAGAGCTCACCTGTAAATGATGCCTCTGCTATGGAGAAACATGAGGGCTGAAATAATTTCTGCAGCGTAGAACCGAGCCCGATCCTCGTCAAAGCGCCGCGACTTCTGGATGTGGAACATCAAATCCCCACCATTGACAAACTCCATCACGAAGAACAGGCGATCCTACACACAGGCAGACACAGCAAACAGGAACAGCATTAATCACAGCCCTGCTCAGGCCTGGAAAAGTCTTAGCAAAACTATTTTCTCCCAAAAAAACATTAAGCAAGCTATCAGAAAAGCAGAGCAATACCGATGAGGGGGAGAGAATGTTGAGGAGGACTCCACTGATATCAGAAGGCTAATTAATTATTTTATTATACTATATTATTCTATATTATATTACACTATATTAAATTACATCTAAACTGATTCTGCACAAAGCACCCAACTTAATTTAACTGCACAGAATCTCATGATCATCAGCCGACAGTCCCAACACACACACACTTGGCCCTGACAGGCCAAGGAAGAAAAACACCATCACTTTGGGTTAAAAAAAAATAAATTGCATTCTACTTTGGCACAACACAGGAGCAGCCAATGAGATAAGAATTGTTTTGATAATTCTTTTCTTTGCTTCTCTCAGGTTCAAAAAATGTGAATCCCACTGTAAGCATGAGACAGTGAGCTGGGGAAAAGGCTGATTTTTTCAGGAAAAATCAAATCAATGCCAGGAAGATCTGTTAGTACCTCCTTGCCCTACACTCCTTGACCCCAGTGGTCAAATAAATAAATGAATTCCTGTTCACATGTGGATTGGTTATGTTAGTGTGTGCTCATCAGTAATCAGCTCCCATTGGGTTTCTCTGAATTATCCTTAGCCTCAACCAGGAGGGAATGACAGCCCTTCATCAGTACTGTCTGAGCTTAGTGGCACAAGAGAAATCTGCAAAAAATCACTCCCTAGTAAACACCTCAGATCTTGGGGAAAGCTGCTCCATAACACAATGTGCATAACCAGACTGCAGCTTCACTACAACAGCACAACATTGTCTTGAGGATATCCCAACATTATTTCTGGAGAATGTGGGCTGTTTTCCAGGATGGGATTTCCTGCCACACACTTGCATGGCAGCAGTTTTTTGGGCCCTCAGGTTCCAGCTTTCCTCTGACTAACCTGCAGACACCTCTGGGGAATACAGGAACTGATAAGCACGAACCATAAATAAAAGTTTCTGCTGAGCAGAAAAGCAACTTGTTTGATGAAGTTCAGTTCATTAACCACAGCTGTTGGTCTCTGAGGTTTCTCTTTTGGCTTTGTTCTGGCTTTTACAAAAGCCTACAGATAGGGAGGGACTTGCTTAAGCTGTGTGCTCCACATGAGTTGGGGTTTCACATGATTTCACTTGATTGTGAGAGGAAGGACACAGAGAGATTTGGCACAAAAATAAACCCTGGAATTGTTGCTGTCCAGTTCAAAAATTCCTCTCAGCAATTGTTTCAGGACTTTCAGTATTTGTTGTTAGAGTTTTTCTCTGAATATCAGGAACAAGCAGATTGGAAAACAGGCACAGAATTCAACTGAGATCAGCCAGGCTTTTAATGGTAATATTTGCTCTTCTTTCCCACAAGCCTCTTGCCAGGTCTGATGCTAATTACCTACAAGCTACTTTTAAACCCTCTCTAAGTTTAAGAGGATAAGCATTGTCGTGCTCCACTTTCTGGCAGCCAGCCAGCCTGAAATGACTACTGGCATTAACATCTCGAGATGCACATGGCAGAAGGAAAACAACCAGAAATTCCCTCATTTCTCAATGGACATGAGCAGGAAAGCAAATGGCTCGTAACACATGAGGACAGCCTTCTTCACACAGCCAACCTGGGCTCTGCCCAACAGCTCCTCCTGGGCTCCTTCCACGAGGCAAAGATCATGAAATCATAGGATCATCTGGGTTGGAAAAGACCTTTAGAGATCATCAAACACTAACCCAACCATGCCAAGCCCACCAGTAAACCATGTCCCCAAGTGCCACACATCTACACTTCTTTTAAATACCTTCAATGATGGTGACTCCACCACTGCCCTGGGCAGACAGCTCCTAATATTGGATATTTCCTATTATCCAATCTAAACTTCCCCTGGTGCAACTTTAGACCATTTCCCCTTGTCCTGTCCCTTGTTCTCTGGGAGCAGAGCCTGACCCCACCTGGCTCCACACTCCTGTCAGGAGTTGTGCAGAACCAGAAGGTCCCTCCTGAGCCTCCTTTTCTCCAGGGTGAGCCCCTCCAGTTCCTTCTCATCAGACTGGTGCTCTGCACCCCTGCCCAGCTCCTCTGTCATTCCCTGGACACACTCCAGCACCTCAATGTCCTTCTTGCAGTGAGGGTTCCAAAGTGAATGCAGAATTTGGGGTGCAGCATCACCACAGCTCCCAGCACCCTCACACATTCCTGCAGCACCAAGGCCATGTACTGAACTCTATCTCCAGCCCATATAGACAACATCACCTCATTGTTTTACTCTGTTTTTATGAGAGGGCACTGAAAGACACCTGAGCTGTCTTGTTTGGGCAGCAGTCTGATCCAGAGCAGTATGAACTGTGCAAATCCATCACCAGCCTTGGCTCTTCAGCCCACATCAGCCCTCCAATGCCACATCTTCACTGCAGAAGGTTAAACTCAGCCTGGCTGTGCTGTACCTGCCTGTTCCTCTGCCTGCAGCACAGGTATCACCTCTGCCTCTCCAGTCAGGCCAGCTTCTACATCTCCTATTATTCTTTCCCACCTCCCTCCTTGCTGATCTCTCCACATGACACATGCTTATCTAGCCCAGCTTGTCCAGGCATCTCCTCAAGTCCATACTTAAAAAGAAATCCCTCTTGCCAGATCCCCAACAGGAAGCAATTTAATTTACCAGCAGCCTGGTGAGGGATGGTGTGTGTATTTATGTAAGTGATACATATGCCTGTATAAACATGCATGCACTTAGGGAAACACACATGGATTTTCTACTCTTTCCTTAAAGGTGACCTTCAGGGAAACAAAATTAAAACTTTCTATCTTAAAACATGTATATTCAGCTTCTCCAGAACAGGAAAAACTCTATGGCCCACCTCAGACTTCTGGCTGTACTCATCTTTAGATGCTTACAGAAAGACACTGTTTCTTTCTCAAATGTTCAGGTAAGCACCAAAACAGCAGAATTTAAAATTCACATCACTGCTGCCATGGAATTAGCAGCTTTTTTGCTAAAAACTCCTTTTGTTTCAGACTAACTGCAAACCTGAGCAAATATAACTGCACGTGTTACATGGTCACACCCACTCATGGACTCATTTCACTGGTCAAGCAGAGATACAGAACTCTGGGTTACTGCAGCTTTTAATTTTTTTTTTCAATTTATTTTAAGGAGGTCCAGCTTATTGTCTGCCCACTTTCCTAACACTTAGAAATCCCAGAGGGCTGCTGAAGCAAAGACCAGGATGGGTTTTACAACTGGTTTATAATGCAGCATTTGTGCACTGGTCAGCCACATGCCTGGCAACAAGCATTTGGCAAATCAGCAGTAATGACCATCCTTTGGGGAAAATCATCTAGAAGGCAGGAAAAGCCTTCCATTTTTACTCTTAAGGAAGACCAACCACTCTCCCAGGAATCATTAAGAAATAAAATAAACAGTGATATCCTATTGAAAAAAAAAAATGAGGGGAAAGAAGGAGGGAGCTCGAGGGAAGGGAGGAAAGAGGGAAGAAGAGAGAGGAAGGGAAGGGCAGGAAGAAGAAAGGAGAAGAGGGAGGGAGAAAAGGAGGGAGCAAGATGAACAGGAAAAAAGAGGAAAGAAGAAAAAAAGAAAGCAATTTGCAGCCAGAAGAGTAAGACCAAGTAAATAACTTAAGAAAGGGCCAGGAAAAGTAAATCTTAAAACAGCAGATAGTTCAGACACTTGCAAATTTGACCTAAGAGTCAGTTATGCATCTCCTCCTTTCTTGGGGACTATCAGTGGGAATTAGGAGGAGTTGAAAGCAGGATTGTTTTTTGACAGGGCCCAATGCTGGACTCCTCACATGTCTATTTTCTATTGTGCTTTGCCCAGAAGTCTGCCTGATGTGGTATCTCTTTTTGACGTGGTAAGAAAGGAGCATTTGAGTCAACAGGAAACAGAGACACCAAAGGCTTCGCAGTAAGTGGCAGCCACAGGAGGAAATCACATTGCACCACTCCTGGCCTGGGATCAGGAAGAATAAATTCTCAGAGCAATTGTTACTGTAAATTAAAAAAACACTCAGAGGAAATAAAATCCATGGGATCAAGCAGGTTTCTTTCAACCTACATGCAGAGATTAATCCTGTCCATTTTCACGCCAGAGAGCTGTCTTTCTTATTTTCCTTGGCTTTTCTAAAAATTTATTTCTTTTCATTTCAGTTTTCCACCCCTATTTGTTCACCCATTAGCAGGGCAGGGGCTGTTGGAAGCACAGCAGTGGCTGACAGCAGCTACATACACCCATTATATTCGTTGATTGTCTTAGGGGGTTTTGTGGGGCTTGAAGAAATTTCCTGACTGCAAGAGCCACCAGGAAGGACAACCCACACACTGGTTACTGCCCCTTGCAAACACTAAAATCCATCTCAAGCATCACTTTAGCCCTTTGTCCTCACCAGCTCTACAAGCCGCTTTGGATCCTCATACCTTTTCTCTTTGTCATCACAGGGGAAGAAAAAAAATCCGGATTTTATGTAAAGAGCATCCTTTTTCTCCCTGTGCCCAAAACCAGCAGTGTGATGGCCAACTTCTACCCTCTTCCACTTAAAAGTCATAGCTGATGCCCATTTATAACCCACACAACACCTCTTGGGACCTTATCACCAATCACAAGGCTCCAATGTTCCCCCACAAGAAAAACCAGCCTGGCTCAGGAATTCCGCTTAGTTTGCATTTTATCTTTTTGGAAATAATTCATGCACACAACTCCTTAGAAAATCAGCTTTGGGCTCAATCTGAGTTCACTGAAGCCAAGGGGCTTCCCCAAGAAAACGGTCATTTTCCCCTGTTTTGGTAGTTTATGCTTTGCAGAGCAGAAGGGAGGTTTTCCAAATCATCCCCAAACAGAGACAGCTGTGTCGCTGCTTCCCAGAGAAAATTTATTGTTTCCAAAAACAGTAGCAGGGCTTTGGGAGCTTGCAAGCAAATCATTACAAGAAAATTACAAGAGCTGGCAGGCTCTCTCAGTGCTCCCAATGTTCTCCCTTTGTGGTCCACAACCCCCACACAAAGCAAATCTGCCCTAGGTCTTGCTGAGAGCAAGCAAATAAACCATGATTTCTCAGCACTGGGCTCCAGAAAGCCACATGCCCAACACCCCAGCAGTGCAAGGGGCCATCTGGATCTGGGTCAAGGCACTGGAAAGCACAGGATCTGGAGGAGAAATAAGACACAGGATTGTAACTGAATATTTATTTTTGTAGGACTAACACAGTCATGCCCCACTCTTAGATGCTGCTCTGTGAGGAAATGCCCATCCTCCACACCCAGGCCTCCACAGAACCCGAGAATTCCTGCTGGAAATGCCTCCGTGCCCATCCCTCCACAGCATTCACAGATTCTGTGAATTCCTGTTGGAAGTGCTTCCCCTCCCTCACTGTGGTTCTTCAGCATCCTCATGAGGGAGGCAGAGGGGCAGCCACTGATCTCTGCAATGCCCAGGGACAGAACCTGAGGGAATGGCCTGAAGTTGTGTCAGGGGAGTTTTAGGTTGGATATCAGGAAAAGGTTCTTCACCCAGAGGGTGTTTGGGCACTGAACAGGCTCCCCAGGGCAGTGGGCATAGCACCAAGCCTGGCAGAGCTCAAGGAGGGTTTGGACAATGCCCTCAGCACAGGGTGGGGATGGTGCTGTGCAGGGCCAGAAGTTGGACACAGTGCTGCTGATGGATCCCTTCCAACTCAGCCTATTCCATGAGTCTATGATTCCATACCAGCCCTTCATAATGGAATACACAGATTCTATGAATTCCTGCTGGAAATGCCTCCCCTCCATACCCAGCCCTGGGCCAAGGCAGCCCTGCACCCCACGAGCTACTGCTGCTCCCAGCTCCAGGGTTAGGGAGAACAGGCTATCCGGGGGGGTCATACACGGTTTCAAACCCAGGGAGCATCACAGGTGTCCTGTGAACAGCCCCACCACGAAGCAGCCACCACAACAACCCTTGCACAAACACAAGTGTGAGCACAAGAGCAGACCTCATGAGCTCAGCCCCAAATTTCCAGATGAAGCCACTTTTGCTCGACTGCAGCAGAGCAAGGCAGTGACTGATGCCAGGGGTAGATTTGGTCCTTTGGTTTCAAATCACAGCCACTACACCTCTGCTCCATGCTGGCTTAGAAGGAAGCCCATGTGGCCCAGGAGTCCCAGACAGAGAGGCAGCAGGTTTCACAGCCAGCTGCTCTGTGGAGCTGCTCTTCCTCCCTGCTCCAGTGGCTGCAGAAGTGCTGCCAGCCCCAGGAACCACTTCTGCCTCAGGGAACCAAGCCACAGACGGCACACACAGCCCTGGGGTTACCCAGATGAGGGCTCACTGTGTGATGCAGCTGAAAGGCTAAGAAAGGGAAGGTTTCTTTCTTCTGCTGGTTTTGGGTGGTTTTTTAAGCTAGAAGGAGGTGCAGTGGAAATTAAGCCAGCTCAGAATGGGCATAAGGTGCTTGTGGTGTCTCCTTCTGGCTGGGCAGCTGGTGAGCACATTTCTGAGAATCTCAGGTCACTTCCCCACACCAGGTTCGTTTTTAGGTCCTTTAAGAGTCACCAGTCTAAATGAGGCAGTTCTCACTGGTTATTTCCCCATCACACTCTGCTCTCTGACACTGCTGACAGTGGGCACCACGAGGCTCTCTCTGAGGCCACAGCAGCAAGGCACATACACATGGCCCAGAGAATCATAAACTGGCTCTTGCCACTTGCATAAATAAACTCTGCAGGGTCCCTGAGGGTGAAGGTGGCCCTAGTACTCGGGTGCACAGTGCACATCAACACCCAGCCCATTCCAGAGGAGCTCAAGGATGACAACCACAAACCAGGATGGGCTGAGGGGGGTTGTGGGATCCCACTTGCCCCAGGGGAAAAAAAACAAAACAAACAAGCCCAAATCTAACTGCATCCTCCAAATTCCTGCCCCTATTTTCTCAACTACTTGGCTGAAATGTCAAGCTCATACGCTGGAGAGTTTTTGTAACAGGCAAATTCAGTCATTTGTCTGGAACAATGCATCTTCTGGGGTACTGAAGTGAAGCATACACACATCCTTCCTCCTCATCCCCTCCCTGCAAGGCAGCCTAATTCACAGCAGTGTTGCACTATTAGCTCATCTTTTCACTAGAAACTTTTACACACCATATGTGCAAAAGGATTATTATCTTGTTCACCTGTACTTGTTCCATTTTAAACCAGACCCAAATTAGAAAAAAACCTTAAAACTCAGATAAGCCAATCAATTATGTAAAAAAAGTCTGTTTTTTAAATCTTAATTAAAAAACAAAGACTCTTTGAGCATCATTAAAATGAAATATTAAAAGGATACAAAACAAATTGAAAGAAGAAGGCTTCCCTCCCAGACTTTTTAAAATGGTAAAGAAAAGAAATACTTCTTCCTACCTCAAAGATTACAAAAATTCAAAGGACTGAGTGAACTTAGAGGGGAATAAATTGAGAAATAAGGAACTAGAGTGTATGACACTATAGACATTACCTGTTAATCAAAGATTTAAAGGTCATCTGCACCCCTCTGCTGGCATCTTGGTGTCTCAGGAGAGAACAGCCCTGTAAATAATACTCTTTTTTAACAGCCCTCAGCTCAAAAAGGCTACTGAAATTGGTCTTTTCAGTTCAGAGTGATCAACCTGCAACAGCTCTTCCCATTTTACAAAATACTGAGCTCTGCAATATCTGCTGCCTCAGGCAGGGCTAGGGAAGGTTAGAGACCTCTACAAGTTCAGCCAAAGGTCTTCACAAAAATTAAGAGTGCCAAAACACCCAAAAGTCACTTGGAAACAGCTTGCTGTGAAGATTTGTGAATCACCTTCTCACCTTAAGTATCACCTGTAAATTAATATGGATTCAAAGAGACTGAAACCTAAAGCATCACCAGCTCACACCTCAGTCAGTTACCTCTTCTATGAGCTTAGATTGACTTTGTTTTTTTCTTCCCCTTCTTCCTCAATACTGACTGGCACCTGCTCAGGGCTGCTTTAGAGCTGCTTCCATTATGATCTCTTTTTAAGCCACAACTTCTTTGTATTTAAGGACAAAAGTATTCATTTCACATACTGTGGCTAACCATAGGCAACACACTTGCCTACCCTTGCAGTGAGCTTGATGATTTGGCCAAGCTACAGTCTCTCCCCTTAGCCAGTGCAGATGGAGACAGGCATTTCTATCAGCTTCATGAAAATGGAAATATCCAAAGTCCCTCAACCATCTGGGGTCAGAAAGTTACACTGGGGGCTACGACAGGACGATGGCAGCTGACCCTTCCAAGCCTGCAGCTCATGTTTTCACCTCAGCTCTCGCTGCCTCAGTGCACGCCCCGAGCGTGGACATCCAGCAAAGTTCACAGATTAGAGTCACAAATATCAGTCTGATCTTGTTTCACCTCCTGCCTGCAAAAAAAACCCCTGGCCTCAAATGTTCCTGCAATGAAGTGACCAGTGCAAGGTGGCACTGCAGATGGCAGAAAAAGCAGAGATTTTCTGAGTGGGCTGCACAGGCCTTGCGTGTCAGGTTTACTGACAGCTGTAAACACATCAGGGGCATTTGGTGATGTGGACACTGTCAAGCCACAGGAAGATGCACTTCCAACCAGCCTGCCTCTTTTCTGTGCTAGACAGGAGCCAGAGGAAAGCAGAAACTGGCTGTCTCTGCTGTGTCACAAAGCCAACATGAGGGCACACAGCACAGAGCTGCAGGATCTGCACTGGGGAGTGAAGGGGGAGAGAGGAAATTCCCCGGTACCTCCATGTCCGAAAACCAACCTGCCACCCCAGGTAAAGAACAACGGCAGCTCCTTCCAGCCTGACTTGCAGAGCCTTCCAGCAGAGTGGCTTGGGGCTAACACAGCTGCCAACCCTCAAGAATAAGAGAAAAAGTCTTTTCTCAAAAGTAAGAGAAAAATGCCTGCAGAAAAGCATCCAAGATGTGCATTTGTCTGTCATGTGAATGCACACATGGAGCTGTGCCTCCACAATGTGCCACAGAGGGAATGCTGGGAGCTCAGAGCCTGGGAGTGCATCAAAGCCATCCCCTCTGCTCCCAAAGGGCTCCCTCCCAGAGCCTTTCAAAGAGAACATCAAAGAGGCCTCACTGCTTCCTGAACGCCCACCAGCACACTCCAAGGTCTGTGTCAGGGCACTTGTTCATCTCCCAGAGTCCCAGGAAGGCTGTCACTGCCTCTCCAGCCTCCCTCACCTCCAACACAGCAGGCTCTGCTCTGTGCTCTGCCCATCTGGTGATGCTGGAGTGGCTGGGGGACAACCAGGCTGATGCTGGAGATCCCCTGGGGGGATCCATGACTGAGGAGTCCCCTGGACACACAAGGGCACTTAGACCTCCCTTGTGGCACCTGGGGACAAGGGGTGGGTGAGCTGCCACCTCTCAGTGCCAGCACTTTGGCTTTTGGGCCCTCACTTGAAAATGATGCTCCTGTTGAAGGCCCCAGGTCAGCTCTAGCACTTCTAGGAGGTGAAACACAGGCTCTTATCTCTAAACCCGTGACAAGATGACCACACTGACCCTGGCAGGACTGCCTGAGTGCCCCAAGAGCCAGTGGAGATGTGGAGAAGCCTTCCCCTTCCATGCTGAGAGCATGCCATGAGCCCTCAGCCAGAAATGGGGACAGAAAGCTGGGTGCCAAACAGCAGCTGCCCTCGTAAAACAGGAGCAGTTCCACGATTGTGCTGTCCTGGAGTCCAAGGCCAGTCCTGCCTGGCTTGCAGAGCACCCCTGCTCATCATTATCTTGAAGGACTCTCGTTATAGAAAATCACAGCCTGCTGCCAAGTGCTCCTGTCTCACTATTTTTGGAACAACAGGGGCAGGCTCTGAGCCTCAGCAACTGTCAGCAGAGCCAGAGGGAAAGCAAATCCATATAATGATCAGGCTGGCTGACAGGGACAGTGCTGGGAACAGCATTGCCTGGGGGACAGTCCCCTGGAAGGACCCTTTGGTCATGAGAAAAGGGATAAGGGCAATAAACCTAAAACCAGAAGCTATTCAACACTACTGGCATGGGAAGCTGATCTCCCCCAGCCCTCTTCATTCTCATGCATATGAGTGGAGACAAAAGGATTTAAAAGCAAACCACCTGTGCAGGAAGGATGGCTCCTAAACCCCAAAGACAGGACCTGCTTACTGCAAACTGATTTTAATTAAAACATTCCAGGATTCACATTCCCCAGGATTATATTACTGCTTTAGCTATTTATACCTATAGCCTCTTTCATCCCTCATAGGACAGTATTGTTGAGGTGTTGGATGACACCAGGGTCAGGTAAAAGGAAACAAACACTTTTTGGTGCTTGTCATCCCCAATGAAGGATCCACAATTATCCACAGGTCCCAGCACCTGTCAGCAACTCACAGATTACTGGAGTAGAAGCATAATCCTCTCTGGCACTAAAGAATTACTCTAAGGCCCTAGAAAAAGCAGAGGTAAATGGCTTAGGCAAAGTGGAAAGCTCCCAGGGCAAAGCCTTCAATTAAAAAAAAAAATTAAATTATAAAAAAAACCCAGAGAGGTGGTGAGCAGGCAAGACCTCCCACAGATATAGCTGAAGCAGGTTTTAAACTTCCCCCCTGCACTGGAGCATCTGGACTCCTTCCTTGCCTTTCATAGGAAAGGAATCCAGAGGTGCAAGTCCAAAACTGCCCAGTGCTGGGCACACAGATGGCTCCATCCAGCCTCTGCCAGCTTGCTGATATTTCATCTTTAGGCTCTGAAAACTGTGACCCACAGCAGGCAGGGACAGCCTTTGCAGCTCCTACCACCTAGTGGCTGCAGGATTCAGCCCTGATGGAGTGAAGAGGCTGCCTAGAGCCTACCCTGGGCAAATAAAGCTGCCCTTGCTGGAGGGCATCACTTGAGGCTGCAGCTGAGACTGGGGCAGGCTCACACTGAGCACAGAGGCAGCACAAGAGAACAGAAAACCATCAGTGGCTAATGTAAGCTCAGAAAAACCTCAGCCAGCTCTAAAATAGGCAAGAAGAAGAAGAAGCAGTATAGATGAACTCAGGTAAGGCATTGCTGTTTCAGGTACTTGTGCCTGCTCAGTTAATCACAGAATGGCTTGGGTTGGAAGGGATGTTAAAGATTATTTAATTACAACCCTCCTCTCCTGTACAGGGACACCTTTCAGTAGATCAGGTTGCTCAGAGCTTCATCCAGCCTGGCCTTGGACACTTCCAGAGATGGGGCATCCCTGGAACAATGCTGCATTCCTGGCACCACACAACATCACACTGTGCTGCACAGACATGTCCCGGGCTGTTAAAGTCACCCCCAGGCTGCTTAAGCCAGGGGAAGGTTTTGCTGCTTTGGGTGGGATATTGTAAAAGAAACAGAATTCAAATGGCTCTGGATCCAGCCAAATTCTCAGATCCTGCCTGTCCTCAGACACTTCCAAGAGTCTTCCTTTGGAGTTTCCATGATTTCCTCTTGAACTGGGATGGGGGAGGCTGTAACTGGACACCCCTGTGTCAGGTGCAGCCTCACCAGTGCCAGGCAGAATGGACAATGACTCTTTCAAGTTCCTGAAGCAGCCTGGTCCATCATTTAGCCCACATTCCATGGAGCTGCACTGCTGCCTCAGGCTGAACCTGGCACTTACCATCAGCCCTGTCTGCCTCCCAGCTGGGCTGCTCCTCTGCCAGTCAGTCCCAGCTTGTCCTCATCTTATGGGATCAGGCTTTGACTTGGCCTTGACAAATAGTAAGAGGCCTCAAAATGGCCAGTTCTTGAAAAATTCCAAAAGACAGGCCCTGTAGGTCATTATCTATCCAGGATCTCCATGGCAGACTGGAGATGTGGGGGTTTTTTTATAACATGAACTATTAATACCACATTTTAAGTGTCTGGGCTGTAACTGTGATACATGTGATGTGGTTTCCATGTAATTGCAAACTGGGTATTTGTGCTACCATGCTCCCAAATCCATAAATTTTTAAATATGGCTGTAGGATGACATTTTGAATAAGTGGTTGCTCTTTTTATAACTATAATGATTTTTATACATAGATATCTTTTTCTGCCAAGGTCTTGCTAATGGAGGGGATATCCCCATGCCATACAAGCAATTAACAGAAACCCCAAGTTTGTATCAGCCTGGTTAAGCCTTCCTGGAAGGATGTGACCAGTGAATACCCTGCTGTAGCAATAGTTTCTCTGCTATAGCAAAGGGGTTTAATTGTGCTTCTATAAACAATTTAAACCTGGTTATTCTGGACTGAAGTTGGTGTCACTGAGTGCAGACCATGGGCAAAAGACATCATGAACCACCTCAATTTGAAATCTGCTTTTTTTTGGTAAAAAATGCTTCCCTTTTCTGTGTTGTTTATCAGCAGAGGGGAAGTGGGATTCAAGTGGAAGAGGAACCCAGGAAAGACTGGAAATAGCAGGGTCCTGCTACACAAGCACCACTCCTTTGGCACCATTTCAAGGAGTGACCAGCTCTGTGTTCAGGGCACCAAGGGCTGAGGAGTTCTTCCCTCTGCTCCTCTGATGACAAGCTGGTCCAGAAACTCCTGTTCCAGGCTGATCTACTGCTTAGCAACCTCCTTTTAATTTCCAGTCTAACTGTACCCATGGCCAGTCTAGACTCATTTAATCTTAAGCAGCATCTTGACAGCTTTGTTTCCCTACTCAGTGCTTGACATCTGCAGACATCAATCAGATCCTCTTTTTGCTTTAAATTTGCTAGTCTAAACAGGTTGAGTTCTCCCCTTTTCTTCTTCTTTGCAAAAGACTCTGCAATTACTCCAGCAGCCCAGAAGAGCCTGCCTGCACCCACAGCAGACTGTGTTCAGTTTTTTGAACAAACAGTTGCTCACACAGTGACCTTGAATCCTCTCTGAATTCATAAGAAGCACTCTGCACAGCCCAGGAGCTTGATGTTCTCACATCCACACTGCAAATTTAGTAAGCAAAGACCATAGCAGTGAGTGGCAAAGTCCACATTTGACCTCAAACAGAACACATCAAAAATGGACATTCCTGATATTTCAGGAAAGCCATTGCAAGCTGAAATATCACAAAATAAAAGTTTCTTTGGTTACTAGTGACAACAGTGAGCTTTAAGTTTCATTTCTGCATACAGCACAGCTGCTCTGTGAACCATATGAGCTGTGCATTAAATAAAACCCAACACAAACCACTCATTTCTATCAGATGAGTCTACCCAAAGGCTCCACCCTAAATGAGCACAGTTCTTCTCCTCCGTAGCTGCCTGTTGCATCACCCCAGTGAAAAGAGAAATGGGTGGGTGGCTGAATACATTTGTCTGCTCTTTTTTTGGTTTTTTAAGGTATTTTGGGTTTACGTAGGAGGAGCAAAGCTGCAATTTAAAGGGCTAGTTTCTCCTACTTCTTGTAAGAGGAAAACAAGCTCCACTGCCCTTTACCAAAGAACAAAATGCAACTGGAAAGGAGCCCAGGCAGTTTTGAAGAGCTACACTGCATGAAATGCTTTGGTCCTAATAACAGCTTAGCTGAGGGATTCCCAAATTCACCTTGCCATACATGGCTGTGGCCACTGCCTCCATCTCAGCCACTCCTCCCTCCACCACCCACACCAGTTGAGGCTCCCAGCACCAGCACACACCAGTCGAGGCTCCCAGCCCAAGCACACACAAGTTGAGGCTCCCAGCCCCAGCACACACCAGTTGAGGCTCCCAGCCCCAGCACACACCAGTTGAGGCTCCCAGCCCCAGCACACACCAGTTGAGGCTCCCAGCCCCAGCACACACCAGTTGAGGCTCCCAGCCAGGCACTCAGCCCAAGTCCTGTCCTCCCCTTAGGTACACAGGGCACAAGGGACAGCAATGCTGCCATCTGTCTGCCCTACACAAGAAGAAACACCAACCATACATGGATCTGACTCAGCGTCCACCCCTGTCAGGCAGACCCTTCCAGTAACGCCTAAAGGAGCTTTTGTTCAGTTCTGAGCAGTCTACAAAGGCTGGCAGACACCAGAGGCTACCTCCAGTTCCAAGTGCAAATCTTAAAGTTTGCAGAAAACTCAACGCAAATACAGCCTTGTTAAAAATTCAGGCAGCAACAGAGCAGAGCCTGACATCCCAGAGCAACCAGAGGACACTGCAGGTGTGCAGACATTTGTACTTGGAAACGTTCAATGGCACGGAGATGTTTCTAGGGAAGACACAAAGAAAGGCTTTGTGCCTCACCAGTTTGTTAGGGAGCTCAGAAAAGGCCAAGATTTTGTTTGCCAAATGCCCAGCAGATGTCAGAGGTGCAATATAGCACAGTGCTCTGTTCATCCTTGTCACAGATATATTTTATGAAAAATCCTTTTGCTAGGATTTTTCTCCTGAGAAGCTGAGAGGCCGAAACAAAATGTAAACAATGATTATCTGCTGCTGTGGAATGCAACAGGTGCATCTTTGATTGGCCTCATGTGGTTGTTTTTAATTAATGGCCAATCACAGTCTGCTGTCTCAGACTCTCTGGTCAGTCACAAGATTTTATTATCATTCCATTCCATTCTATTCCTTTCCTTCCTAACTTTCTGATGAAATCCTTTCTACTTCTTTAGTATTGTTTTTAGTATATCATTTTCTTTTAATATAATATATATATCATAAAATAATAAATCAGCCTTCTGAAATATGGAGTCAAGATTCTCATCTCTTCCCATGTTGGGGTTGCCTGCAAATTCTACATTTGGTTACCCTGAGTGAGGAACATTGCCACACATCCTCTAGCAGAGAGGTTTCTCCTGGGTCTGAGGTAGACATTGATACCAGGCCAGGGGCCAAATCCACAGCAAGGTTCCTCACAGCAGCCAGTGCCAGGAGGAAGGCTGGCCAATGCCTGGGCTGTACTTACAGGAGTCTGGAAGCAGCAGTAGAGCTTGGTGAGGAAGGGGTGGTTCCTGGATAAGGAGAGGATGCGTTTCTCGATCATGGTGCACTCAACGTCGTCATCCTGGAGAATGACATCCTTCTTCAGCACCTTCACTGCATACAGCTCCCCACTCTCTTTTATCTTGGCAAGCATCACCTAAAACCAAAAGCAAGGTGAATGGCAAGGGCTGAGCCCTCTGTGTCTGAGCAGCACAGAGCCTCTCACACCTTCCCAGGCTGGAAATGTCACCCATCTCACAACCAGGCTTGTGGACCAAAGTGAGTCAGCCTGTCAGCATGGGCAGCAGTGTACCATCAATGACACACACCATGCCTGCAGCAGGCTGCTCTGGACAGACATGCCCACATGCTGCCCCTGTCTGGCACAGGGCTGCCTGGCTGAAGGTCACCCACCGGGCCAGCACAAACTGCCTGAGCAGGGCCTTTCATTCCACCTCCCTCCTCAGTTATAAAATTCAAACACACTCTTTCACATCATCTTCCTGGCAAAGCAGAGAAACAAAACCACCATCTCACCACATTTGAAACCACTGCCTTGTTGCCTTTAAAGGAAAAGTCTTTACATGCTCCAAGAAATGCTGCCCAAACGGATGTTAACACACACTTGCAGCTCCTGGTATAGGCCCTGGCATGTAGCTATTCCTTCAGGTGCTAACTTCTTTTTTGTGATATCCAGCTCTTCACTTTGCTGTCAGCTTTCTTTCTCTTTTCTCCCTGCTCTCTGTAACCAACTTTGTTGCACAAAGCAAGTACTACTTAGTACTTGCTCTGGAGTACCACTGGACAGCCTGTGCACCATGTTATGAAATCATTTCAGCTGCCTTGGGGCTTCTTAAATAAGGAATGTGGTTTCTCACCAAACAGCCAGGAATAACTCTCACCTTTCCAAAGCTCCCCTTTCCCAACACACGAAGGAAGGTTAAGTCTTTGATCCCAAGTCTGCTTGCCGACATTTCAGTAATGCTGTTGCCATCCTTCAGGCTGCCTTTTCCCTGATGTTTCAATGTAGATCTGGAAACCAGCTTCTGTGGAAGAAAGCAAAGAAGTGTCAGCCTACAGAGGAATTGTACTTCTGATTCAGTCAATCCACCACCCAGGGTATTTGGGGCCTTTCCAGGGGCACTTTATGGTTGCAGAGAGAGAAAGTTGTGTTGGTAGAATCACAGCTGCCACATGTGACCAGCCAAACTCAGCACTGCTCAGGGCTGTGCTGACATCTCAACACCAGCTCCTCACATGGCACTTGGGGCTGTAAACCCACTGCCCAGCACATCCCAGATAATCACAGAATATGCTGAATTTGGAAGGGACCCATCAAGTCCAGCTCCAGGCCCTGCACAGGACCATCCCCAAGAGTCAAGGTTGACTCTCTCCATCCTTACTCCCCACAAAAAAATTAAGAGAATGAGTGGGGAAATCCAAATCTTCTATCTACCAGCAAAATAAGGAGGACTGCATAATTTCTGCAATAGGCAAAGTTCTGTGGAGATTTAGAACCCTAGCAGATCTCATCTGAATTTCTTACGTTTCTACTTGATTTTAAGACTCTCACTCAAAGCCCAGCTCAGTGGGACCCCAACTTCAAAACACGTCTCTTTTCCACATTTGGGCTGCTGGCTTGCTCCACAACTCCAAATTTGATGGAAAGCTGTTCATTCCCATGCCAGCAGTGAGGTGCTGCATATTCAGGAGTTGTACCAGTATCAGCTCACATTTCCAGAGCTCTTAATTTTGAAGTCAGAAAGATCAAGCCAACCTCCAGTGCCCTCTGCTCACAGCTCTCCAGGTATGCATGTGCATACAAACGAGCACTTCTGTTCAGTTTATTGGTCTGGACAAAGTCACAGAGACTTCATGAGCTCCATCTTGTGACTACTTTGGTGTACAGCAAAGTTCCTTCTGCACTGGAGACTCATCACCATGGGCAAAGAACCAGGAGCAGTCACGGAAACACAGAGAGGTTTGTGTTGGAAGGGACCTTCAAGATCATTTAGTTCCAAATTTCTGCCATGGGCAGGGACACCTTCCACCAGACTGGGGTGCTCAGAACCCCATCCAACCTGATTGTGAACACTTCCAGGGATTGGGCATCCACAGCTTCTCTGGGCAACCTGTAGCAGGGCCTGACCAGGCTCACAGCAAAGAATTTCCTCCTAATTTATTATCTAAACCCACCCTCATTCAGCTTAAAACCATTCAGGGCTGTCTTTACAGCACAGTTTGAGCATTCTCCTAGATCCTTTATGTCATGAATAACAAGAGATCATTAAACACCAAACACAGATTTGTTGTTGTTGTTTTCATCTCCTTTTGATATGCAGATGATGCAAACAAGTGTTAACAAGTGATTTTTGCAGAATGGAGAAGGGAGTATGGGATTTCCCTTTAACTCCCAGGATAACTGTCCCCCAAACTGCTACAGGGGGAAGAGCAGGATAAGAGTTTGCTACAAACCAACTGAAATCAAAAGACGCAGCACAGTCTAATGAGCCTGCTAGGCTGATACAGCATGATGTGGTTGATCGGCATAGCTGGCCAATTGTATCCAAAGATTTACCACATCTGGAAATTATAGTTTGGGTTTAATTTTTGTTGTTGTTGTTGTTGTTGTGGTGTTGACAGGCACTACAGATTTTTGGTCAGGGATGTAGTGAAGAGTGAAATGGCTTCCCCAAAATCACACAGAAGATGTAACAAAGCTGGGGAAAGAACTAAGCTTCTTCTTGAGCTCTTTTGCTCTATCACAAGCCATGCATGCAGATAGTATTTGTACTTGCAGTAAAAAAAAATAAATCGCATGGCATGAATCATATTGATCACTAATTAGCCATGGGGTCTTATTCTCCTCTCATTTGTGATAAGCAGATGAAAGTGTTGAAGAGTCACAGCACTGTGAAACACAAGCACATTGCAAAGCAACACCTATAGAACAAAACCTGTATGTCAGATATCCATTTTCCAGGTGAGGCCTTTGCCACAAGCCACAGATCTGCTCCTGCAGGCCCCCACCCAGCATTACCTGTCCTATGGGAAGCCTCTGCCCCCTCCTACACCCATAAAAAGACTCAGTTGTAAATGCTTTAAATAGAGAAGGAAAAAAAGAAATACTCACTGAATTTGGGGAAATGCTTCCTGGCTGCAGACCCATGCAGGCCAAGGTTTTGGCAAGCTCTGCTGAGTTCACCCCACAGTTTGGAGCAACGTTTGCTTGGCATCGGATGTGGACGTTCATTTTACAGACTGACAGGGGCAATGGAAAGTAAAAGCAAAGGAACAATTAAAATAACTTGGAGGGGTTTGCTGCTGAGAAACAATTTACTAATTCTGCTTCAGGAAATACACCCAGCTGGGCCTACCCTTCCAGATTTACTAGAGGGATTTTTGCCACTGATCTAAGTAGAAGCAAAATTGGGACTCTTACAAGAGAATAAACTCTGAAAACCAGGAACAGACCCCAAACTCTCCAAGCAGGATGCCATTATTGCCTATAGCTTTTCATAAGCACATATTTTTGAGGTGCATAACTACCATTGCAGCTATCTCTGTAAGTACAATTAATATTTATAATGCCACAGAATTTGCAACAAACGTCCCCTGCATTTTCCTGCATCTAATTCTAAAGGCAGTGTTCAGTGGGAAACAAACATCATTCTTGCTCTAACTCATGGGCACACACACACCCTCTTGTGGGAGATGAAGGCAAGGATTTTACAATCTGGATCACTGAAACAAAAACTTAACACCAGAGCATGCTCAGTCATCAATTAATAGGCAGGGTAGTCAGCCTAAAGCAATGACCTTTTTTTCCCCTCAGATGCCTTTTCACTGCCTTATCTCATTAGCTGAGGAAAAACCTTCAGGTAGAGGGAAAATACAAATGCAGGAAGCAGAATACTTTAATAATGCAAGTGAAACAAAGTGCAAAGGGGAGTCCTTCTGGCAGGCAGAGATTAAAAAGGAGATCAGCCTTTTTTCTAACTCTTACAAAGGTAAATATTCATCACTCAGCTTTCTCCTGAAGGTTGCACAAATCAAGCCCACGCAGTGCATCAAGAGTCTAAAAATAAATGTATTTTGTGAAGAGGCAATAGTGAAAAGCTGCTCACTTTTACACTGCAGACCCTGTCGCAGGATCCCCCAGAGCAAGGAGCCACAGTGGTCACAGAATGTTGGGACTTTGTAGTTGTGGATGCCAAATTTATGAGGAATGTTGATCCCAAATCTCTGTTCAGCCACCTGCAGCACCAAAAGGAAAGAACAGGTTTAAAATTCAAACACATATTTATAAGCTGGTGTTCATTTGCATACAGGCATTTGAGTGCAAATCTAAGAAAATAATTTCAAGTCAGAAAAATGTCCCAATCCACCACCTCACTGAGGTTTACAGCAAGTGAATACTGAATTAACAGCTTCACCTGCTGTGAGCCAGCCCTGCTTTCTCTGCTGGCCAGGCCAGACTACCTGGCAAAGCAGATTTTAAATAAGGGCTGCCTAGCTAATTTTAAATTCTTAAACACAAGTGAGAATTAGAATGCCTCAAAACAAACCAATCCCACTGCAGTGTGAGTTACAGCATTTTCTAATTCACACAGTTTCAAAATTACTGACTTGCATACTATGTGCAAAAATATGTAACTTTAGGTCAAACTGTTGATTTTATTAATTTTAATACAGAACTGCTTTCACAGCTCCTCCTAAAATTCTCATTCCTCTTTTTGCCCTCCTTGTAACTAACAGCCTTTCAGGCACACATTTCAATTTATCACTTGCACTCAATCCCCTTTTTAACCTTGTTCTTTTCCAATTGTAAATCATTCAGATCTCAAGGGCACCTTTAAAAAATGTTTCAATGGCTGAAGAAAGCAGTCCCCATTTAGCATATTCATCACTTTTGACTTTGTTTCTGAACATGCAGATCCTGGAAAGCTGAGGCGGAGTCCACAGCTCTATTAAAGTCAGGGGTGTGACTGGAACAAGAAGTTCAAGGTGAGTGGTGCCTCCTCACTTCTGGCTTCTTTTAAAGTAGTTTAAATGTGTCATAAAACCTTTATAATCCCAAGAGAGGGGTGAGGACATTCACTATTTAACTTGCTCTCTACCCTTAGGCTTCTTAACTCATTTTCATCTGGCTTGTCAAGGGGTCATTTTAAGGAGTTCAGCTCAGCAGCTCAGAAGCAAGAAATAACAAAAGCAATTGCATGGCACAAAACACAGAGCTGCCTCGTGAATAAACAGATCTGATTTTTCCTCAGTTATTGAAACATCTCCAATTCCAGAAAAGAGACACACGATGCACAGGGCAGTGTTAGGCGGGGATGTTACTCCCATCCAACACAGCCAAAACCAGCAAGAAGGAAAACCTTCAGAAACACAAGTTATGCAAGGGTTCTTTATTACAATGGATTTCACAGAGCAAAACTGTGGAGCAACAACTAAATGAGCCCTTCAGGCAATCAGAAAAGAAAAAAGAGGCAAAACAAAGACCAGTGGTTGGCCAGAGAAATCCACATTAAGAACTGGACACCAGATTTTGATTGTACCACAGTTAATCATGCAAGAAAATTACCAAGGAAAACTCTGTATTTGCTACTTATTGACATCTTCCAGTGAAGATATCCTGACTTCTTAAACCATGTGCTAGTCCAAGAAGTCAATGGCATTGACAGAACAGCAGGATGACATTGTATGGTTTTTAAGCAGGTCCCGGTCACTCTTTCCCACTTTTAAACCCATGAATAAAGATAGCATGAAGTAAATTCTCTTATAGGACAACCCCAGCAACCCAGACAAAGTGTGATGACCCAAAATTAGCAACAGGACTTTACCTTGACATCATTCTTGCTGGCATTGTTTTGGCACGTGCAAGCTGTGACAATGAGGTGATGGCAGCGCTTGTGTACAACACAGGTGCACACTGAAATAAAAAAGGAACACTGAAAAGAGCCCATGGAAGACTCAGAACACATCAACCCACCAGCTGGGCTCCTTAAGGCTCAGCTGCATCATCAGCACACAGTACAGATGTGAAAAATAATTGGTGGCTTGGAATTTACAACAGATCTGGAGATGTAGCTTCAACCCACTGCAACAAAAACTCTGCACTGGATTATTGGCACAGCCTAGAAAACAGTTGCCTATATCAAATATGGGTGATGGACACAAAAACAATTATGTAGCTTCTAAAATACTCAAAAAATGCTGTTGAAATTATTCTCCACTGAAGAGTGTTTCACACAGCAATATCCATTTTGTTTACATTTACATACATTCCTTTCACAGGACACCACTGCCCTATTATCCTGCCCAGGAACAGGCTGTGTTAGGCTATACTGAATGACCATGAAGCAGGCAGTCCTGGGAAAAAGGGAAAGGCAAAATAAAGGGAAAGGCAGAACAATAATTAAATGCAAACAAGCACCACATACGTCTCCACACCCAGTCCCAAACCATGCATTCAGGCAGAAGTGTTGTGCCAGCCCATGAAGTCACAAACTCCCATATTTTAATTTGTTGAAGGGAGAGAAAGGAGGGTGGCCATTCCAGCAGGGTACTTTGTGTCCCAATACCAGCTGAGCACTGTCCTGCAGGGATCCTGGGTGTCTCAAGCCCAGCTGGGTGTTGCATGTAGCAACTGAGTGGACCTGCACAGGATGGAACAGCACCCAGACACGCAGGTGTTTGCAGGAATATCAGTGGCAAACAGACAGGGACTCAAAAGCACAGTCTGGCTGCCTGGGGAGGAAGAGGAGTGGAACTCCAGAGCAGTTCACAGCTGCAGGATGCCCCAGCAGCTTGGGAAAGCACTGCCAAAGCAGCACATCCCACACACACACACCACACAGAGCAGAGCACCTTACCTTGGCACTGGTATCCCTGCTTCCCAAACACGCCCCTGGCCAAGAGAAAACATGGACACAATTCAATGGGAAGGATGGTCATCTTGCAGATTGTTTACAGAGGGCAGAGCCCCCAAAAATGCAGGAGAATCCCGAATTATCAGATCCCATGGCAGAGCAGCCCAGCTGCAGTGGTGCAATCCAGCACAGGGGTGTGAGAGCACAGGAAAGCACTGCACAGGCATGGCTCACAGGGCAGGCTATCAACATGCCTGTATTCCCCATATTCCCCCTCACTCTCATTTCTCAGATACCTCACCTCATTACAACACACCCCACACATATTACACTGCTCCCAGCAGCCCACACCCTGTTATTATTTCTCCCACTCCATGTTCTTTTGAGGCATATCTACGTTTTTCTCCTTGCTCTGCCTACTCCTCCACGTGCATCACTTCACACCTCTCTGATGGCTTTTCTGTTCTCAGGAATTTTCTCTAAACTTTCAAGCAACTGGGTTTTTTCCTCAGTGTAATCTCAACGCTCCACTCCAGTGAGTCAGGTCTTTCTTCAGGTTGCTTCATACTTTTTTTTTCCCTTGAAATAAGGGGAATAATCTGTGGTTACAAGAGAGGGACATTGCCACATCCCCACACCAAGCCAGTTTGTTTCCAGCATCTAAGATGCACATCATTTTTGACCTCTCTGCAGCACAAATGTACCCTCCCAAACCTGATGGACAAGGGGCATCACATCAGGACATCACAGAGGCCCTGGGTAAAGTCCTAAGAGACATTCAGGACTGGGGGTGCCTTGTCCCCAGAACACAAAGGACTGAGCAGCCCTGTGCCAGGGTGTTTGGGCTGCTCTTACCAGATGAACTCCCTGCAGTGAGAGCAGTAGGTGGGCTGTCTCAGGTAGGTGGCCATGAACTTGTGCCCGTTGACCTGGTGCACCCGCCTGCGCATCGCCCGCTGCCGCTTCCGAGTCAGGTTCTTGAAGATCCGGTCCCTCTGCAGGGTCCCTGTGCAGGGGGAGGAGGAGAGAAAAGGACAACAAAACATTGAGGGCATCACACACACTTCTTGCTTCTGGTTTTGCTTCAGCATTCAGTTTGGGCGCTCAGCCTATGGAGGATGTGGACCCAGAGGCGGCCATGGAGATGATGGCAGGGCTGGAGCCCCTCTGCTGTGAAGACAGGCTGGAAGAGCTGGGACTGTTCAGCCTGGAGAAGAGATGGCTCTGATGAGACCTTAGAGCTCCTTCCAGTGCCTGAAGGGGGCTACAAGAGAGCTGGAAAGGGACTTTTGACAAGGCCATGGAGTGACAGGACAAGGGACAATGGCTTCACACTGAAAGACAGCAGGTTCAGATTGGATGTTTTGAAGAAATCAATGACTGTGAGGGAGGGAGGTGAGGCCCTGGCACAGGGTGCCCACAGGAGCTGTGGCCACTCCATCCCTCGAAATGTTCCAGGCCAGGCTGGATGGGGCTTGGAGAAACGTGGCCTAGTGGAAGGTGTCCCTGCCCATGGCAGGGAGTTGGAATTAGATTATATTTAAGGTCCCTTACAACACAAACCATTCCATGATTCTATGATAAACTGTTTTCAAAAGCCACAATTACATCCCTGGTTTAGAAGTTAGGGGACTGTGGTCTAGAACAAGGATGGCATCTGGAACAGGTACAGAACTTAACTGCAATGTCCCCTTTAGCTCAAAATTGTATTTTTCATCTAGAAATATCCGCCTTTTGCTATTTTCCTCCCACTCCTCTCCCATGCTGAGACATGCCAGTAAGCTATTAACTCACAAGATGTAAATCCAGAAGCTCAAGGCTAATGAGTTATTATACTTCACAGCTTTTTGGGCAATAACTCCTGAAAACAAGACTACACATAACCAACTGACCACCACCACACTTGCTGAGTGAAAGCAGTGCCTTTCTTTGAGAACAGTGTTCATCCACCTTTGGTATCCTCATGCTACATTTCTCTATCACTATTTGCAGCATTTTCACATACTTCCAATACTTCCTGTGTTTGTTAAAAAAACATAGGCTACTTTCTTAATGACAGCTAGTTGTTTGATATGTGCCACACAGCTTCCTTCAAAGGGTACATTTTCCAAAGGCTAAGTAATATTTGATAGTTCTAGAAAGCAAGGATCTAGGAACTGCTGGAATTCAGATCTGAATTGTCCCAAAATATAATTTAATTTTAGAACAGAGTAGACTATTTCATTTAAAAGGGACTTAAAATAATCATCCAGTCCAACTGTCTGACAACATCAGAATGGACCAAAAATTTATGTATTTTAATAGCATTGCTCAAACACTTCTTAAATATGACAGGCTGTGGGCACTCACCACCCGTCTATGAAGCCTTTTTCCATGCCTGAATCACCTCTTATCAAAAAAATGCTTCCTCATGTCCAGTCCAAACTCCTCTGGCACAATTTAATGACACAATTTAATTATCTATCAATATAATCTAATCTTTTTACTGAGTTTAGTTCAGCCACATAATTTCCTAGCAAAGCTCAATTTACACAAAACAAGTGTCTCTCAAAGGGCATGAACTGAGCTCTAGACCAAGAGAGCCATTCCCATTTAGGGAGCAGCTGTCCAAACTGATATCCCAGCCAGCTGGTCCCTGGGATCCTCACACAGACCTGGGCAGACTCAGCTGAGCTTCCCAGATCAAAGCCTCATCTGGGGCACACTTGCCTCAGAAGAAAGAAATGAAATTTGCAGTTTTCAAGTTAGTTAATTTGCAAAGGCTCTGAAAACAAGGGCATTTTTGGGGGGGGAGACAACACACCAGAGTCTGCCAGAGGTGACTGTACAACAATGTTCTGTGTTCAGGACTCTTGTTTTGAGTGTGGACTGGATGCAAGAGCAAAGCCAGCTCCTGCCAAACCCTCTGCACCGATATAATTCCACAGGAAGGGACAGGTCTGTGAACTCCCAGAGCAGGGGATTAGCAGCAGCACCCAAACACAGCTGTCACCCTCCCACTTATCTTGCCACAAAAAGGGGGCAGAGCAATTCCCTGCTTTCAACTGGCTTTGCTGATTAACCACTGGGGGGAGGAGGGTGCTGGAAATAGAGGAAAAGCTGTCAACCTGATCAAGGCCTGAAATGCAGGAATCCCACATCACAGGCATATTTCCTGGTCCTCTTTGTAGGAGTCAAGATAAGGGAAACCATGCTGTCAGTACTGTGCCCAGCCACTTCAAGGGCTGTGAGCCACAGGATGTATTCCTCTTGGTACTCTTGCTACAGGTTTGGAAGCAAAGCCAGCCATAAAGCCCAAGGGTTTTCTGCTGAGTTCTCCCAGCCATTTGTACACACATCCCTTCCACAGGCACTGATGGAAACCTCCTACCCAATGGCATCACTGTGACACAGAGCATGGTTTGACTTTAGGACAGCTTGTATTTTTTTTTTAATGCAAGTGCATGCTGTAAATTAAGATTTTCCCATTTTAACACACCAAAAAAAAGGATGTGGTAAGGCTGATCCAAGCATTTAATAGAAACCTGCTTTCTCCAGTGCAGAGCTCCAAGCAGCTGGGCACAGACTGGCTCAGAAGTGCCTGCCTTTGTAGGGAAGTGTTTAAACATGTGTTTAATTCCCTCTGAGGTCAACAGGCCTCAGGGGACCACAGGAATTACCAGATTGGATCAGAACATTGGTCCATCTAGCTCAGCAGCCTCTGTCAGTGGGCAACCAGAAACACATGACAGTGAACTGGAGGAACTCTGCAGTTGGGAGATAATTTGCCTCTTTCCCACGCACAAGATGTCATTTTGATCTCCAGAAGTGAGATCTGATTTGTGGAGGTTTAATATTCCTTTCAAACATTCAACCATCATTGCACAAATTCAGCTGCCTTGTTATCTACCACAGGAAACAAGCCCAAGAAGAACCTCAAGAGGTCAACCAAAAGGTCCTCTAAAAGGAAGATGAAGAGACTCTGCTTTGCTGAGCCTGAGCCTCCTGCAACTTCATGTGAGAATAGAAAAAAAATATCCTTATAGTATTACAGAATGTGCCCAACTTCAAATTGAAAAGATCATCACTTTGATCTAGGTTTGGGCAAACACAATTGTTTTTCCTGGATCAGGGCCAAACACCTCAACTGGCAAAGTGTCCTGTATGGGTGTTCAGCATGCAGAGAACTTCTGAGGCATGGAAAGGGAAGCACAGGGCTTGAGTGAGTGGTGAGCACCTGAGTAAATCACCTAAAGAAGCAATCCAGTTACCAGCCTGCTCCATGCCAGCTGCTCCATTAGAAGTCCAACAGCTAATGCCCTTTAAGCCCCTGTTTAGCAGGGTTTAAAAGAGTACGTTCCCAATTTAGCTCCTACAGCTTCTGGGTATTTTATGGTTCCCACCAAGAAGCAGCATGGGGTAATCACCTCCCTGGAGCTCTCCCATGCAGCACAGACCACACATGGCAAGAGGAAACCAATCCTTGGCATCAGAAATAGGGGACAGTTGATGACAGCCTGCAAAGCCACCCATGGGACACCGCTGTGCATCCCTGTGGTTTGCCCAGCTTCAGACAGACTGCAATTTTGAAACAGTTCACAAAGCCCAAAAAAACTACAGGCATTTGCTTTTTCCTGGGATGCCAAGGGAGTCTCCATGGTGCCTGCACTGTGGATCACATTCAGGGCCAGCCTGAATCCTCCTCCCTAGAGCTGTACTTGGTTCCATCCTCCATTCTCCAGACCCCCAAATCCCACAGCACAACAGTTCCATCTTGCAGACCTGCTTGCCATTACTGCACATGCCACAAGTTGGGGTTTTTTCTTAACTAAAAGCTAACTCATGTTTAAAACACTCCTCAAATTTCACACTTTCTCCCACTACTTGGCTGTCAGGCCCTGCTAATGTTCTGCTGATACTGCACATCTTTCAGGGCATCCTCACATTCATGCTTATGTTCACCTCAATTTACAATGTAACAAAGCTGAGCATTACTGAGCAGGGTTTAGGAAGGCGTGGATTACTTTCCACATGCCATCAACTCTTTTGGGAACTCTTCTTCCTATTTTCTGGTGCTGGCTCAAGTGAAAAGGAGAGGGAGAGCCCAGCACAACCTCAGCCATACCTTGAGCCCATGTGTAACTGCAGGAGACCATCCATCACATGATTCAGTGGATCTACATATACTACCACATCCCACAGAATAAATCCCTCTGTCTCAGGGCTTGGGTACTCATGCATCCCACACACCACACCATGGAGCTGGCAAGTTCATCCCTCCAACAAGCTGCAAGTGATTTTGAAATGGTGAAACATATGGCTACCAAAACCTCCTTCCTCCCAACCAGCAGGATGGCAGTTCCTCAGCTCACACCCAGCACATCTGTTCAGCAGGTCCCAGTGCCACTGGGTGAGAGGCTGTGGGCAGAAATCATCCATCAATACAGCACTGAGCTTGCTAATGGAAAGGCTGAGAGAATTGGGATTGCTCAGCCTGGAGAAGAGGAGGCTCTGGGGTGA
>JAHXMQ010012340.1:22691540-22707054 GCA_020466415.1 Ammodramus savannarum pratensis
TTCTGTACCACCTTCATTTACCCATACTGTATCCCCCTACACAGAGATGTTTTCCCAGCTCATGTTTTGTATTCTGGCCAGTTTCCTATAGGATACATATTTTCCTTCTGGACACAGAGAGTGTTTTACAAAATAAAGCCATTCTAGACAATTAAAAAACCCCAGACTTTTAAAAGCCTCTGACCTCTGGTAAAGCAACAACCACCATGAACAGTTCAAATGTCCAAACACTGCTATAAAAGCAGACAAGTAATTGCTCAGTGAAGGGAGGTTCCACATCCGTGGTTCAACTGGGACATGTGTAACTAAGGGGTATCCACTGTGCCTGCCTATCTGCAAACCTTAACTACAAAGTTCAACACTAAAAGCCTCTTCCCCTTTCCTCCCCTGCACTCACACTGAACATGTGTTTATGGCAGTGGAAATTATACATGCAGCGGGAGAGGAGAATAAATAACCCAAGTCATCTGAGGACAAAGGCAAGCACCAGCACAGCCTCACCCACCCAGCAACCTCCATCCCCACCCCTGAGCTCCCTGGGCAGAGATCCCTCCTTTCCCCCTGCCCCAGTTTGTATTCCAGGGGGTTATGTCAGGCAAATCCTTACAGTGGGGTATAACTACAGCAGCAAAACAAGAGGAAGGGCTGCAGGATGAAGTGGTGTGTTTGGAACTGTTTGACTTGAATCAGGTCTCATCTGCTGGAAGTAAATCTCACTGTGGTGTTATCACCACTGCTGTAACACCAGCACAGCAAAGGTCAGCCAGGTACCTCCTCACACATGACAGTTCCTATTGCTACCCTCCCATATGCACCACGGCATTTTAATTTGGAGGAAATAAATATATTTTTTAAAAGCAATGTAAAAGCCTTAAATCAATAATGGTAATAACTAAAAACTTAAAAAACTTAATTAAGCCTTTTTTATCAGTACCAGGAGCAGTAGTATACATGTTTTCCTCCCCTAGGAGCACTACAGGCAAGCTCCCCTTGCACTGAGTGACACACAAGCACAGAGCAAAGACCAACCACTGATTTTACTGGAGTATAAAAATCAAGATAGGAGATTAAGAGATCCCTCACTTCTTACAAGCACCCCAGCACTGAACAACAATCCCAGATCATGCTAAATGCTCATCCAGCTTATGCCCTACCAGTGAGTAGTAGTGGGTGTCTTAGGGAAAGAATACATAAATCAGATCAAGCAAATGAATTCACTCCCCTCACACCCTCCAGCCATCAGTATGTAGGTGTTCTCTCAATATTTACCTAACAGTGGGCTTCCTCACATCTACTGAATATAAACTGAGGCTAAACCAATATGTTTATTTTTCTGGCTGGAAAACATGTAAGTTATGACAAAAATCCCTTACTAAGGTTTTGCATCTTTTAAGCAGGAGTTTTATCACCATAATTCTGTGGATGGTCAAAACCACAAGAAGCTTTGCTAATTAAAATGCTGTAAACACAAACACACCATTGAAGAAGCCTGACCCTGAAAAGGGAAAAGGATTTAAACATCCTATTCTGTTTCCCTAACATTAGTGCTGCAGAGGGAAAGCCTATTTTTTTTTTTTAATCACAAAGCTTTTCTTCAGTTCTCTTCAAAAATTAAGTTGGATGCACAAATCAGCCAGGTGGAAAACAGTTTCTCTCCCAGTAGCAGTGGATCCTTCTGCTGCTTTTACCATTCTGCACACAATCCAGTCTCTGCACTCTGGTTCCAGCCCCAGGAGAGGCTCCTTGCAAAGCAAACATGTGGCACATCAGACACAGGGATCTGTGTATGATCCAGCTGCTGTTTTGCCCTCTGAAACTGGATAAAGTTTTGTGTGAAGATCAGACAAAGAGCCAGCTAGGGCTGGCAGCAGTTTGCTGACTTCCAGGACTTCACAGAAAAGCCATGTTAAGGGCAGCTCATCTTTTGAGATGCCAAACTGTTATTATTGTCTGAAAGAAGGAACGATGCTCTGAATCCAAAAAAAATTTTCCCCACTCAGGAGTATGAAACAGCACTATCAGCAGCCTTGGAAATGCAAACATGTAATCATCCCTGCATCAAATCACACAGAACTGTGCACTAGAGGCAAGACCTCTTTCTTGTCCAAGTGCTGAAGCAGGGCAGATCCATCTTCCTTGTTTTCTTACCAGACCCAGGACATAAATTCGCCTCAGCTCTCAGTGATAACAGCATTTGAGGAGTGAAGGATGATGTTTCAGTGGGGCAGCAGTGAGAACAGCATCAGTGAGGTTCACACAACAATACTGGTGAGCATGACAAAAAGCACACCACAGGCTTATTTCTAGAATTACACGAGGATGCCAAAGCTCTGGTGGTACCAGCAGCTAAGACAGAAGAGCAACTTTTGGGGAGCTCAGTTTTCTTCAGCCTCTTGGAGTTGGCTGTGGCAGCACAGGGAGAGCAGGACAGCCCTGCAGAGCTGGAGTGACCAGTGTGTGGCTGCTGGGAGCATCCTCATCCTCAGGAGGGGAGAGGGCTGCAAAGCCAAGGGTGCAGCCCAGAGCTGGGGCTGAGGGAGCAATAGCTGCTTTTTATCTGTTTGCATAACTTCTGTGAGAACATGAGAGAGCAGGAAGAAGGCAGCTTGAGAACTTCTAAAACAAGTATTTTTCTGCCTCTTCAAGTCTCCCAACCAGTTATGAACACCATACAGGTTATTTTGCATAGAGTTTTAATCCCAACTGCCACACAGGTTTTCAGACATGCACAGAGCAGCTTTTCCACATTTGCTATTACATGATTTTTCTTGGAAGTTTTTTCCCCCCTAAGAAAAGTTGGTTTTAGACATTTGCTTGCAGATGTTGACAGCTCTGAAGCAAGACACCACAGTACCTTACACAATGCTGAAAAATGTCAATGGAAAAGCCTTTCCACTAATTTCTATAGTGAGTAACCTTGCCATTCCATCTCTGCAACTTTCTGCATTCATTTGCAAAACCTCAGGATATATATTTGTTTGCCAGAGAAACCAAGCTTGGGCAATGATGGCAAAGAACCATCTCAGCTTGCACAGAGAGGAGACTCCAGGAGAAAAGGATTTCATTCAGAATTCAGAAGAGGGATTTGAGTGAGACGAGAAACCTGAGCACTGAACAGAGGCCATCAGAGCCCCAGACTGGCACTGAGACCAGAATGTCACCTTGTATCTGTTCCTTACCCAGCAAGACACAGTTTCAAAAAGCAAAGTAAATTAGTCAGGTTGTATCCCAGACAGGTGCTTCCCTCTGGCTGAAGCTGAACATGGTCTTCCAGCAGAAGCAGAATCTAAAAGTCACCCCAGCCCCCCTGTTCCCTCCTCACAAGGGAGCCCCCTCCCTGCCACCTCATGCATCCAACTGCTCCATAACCCACTCCTGTCACTCTGACCTACATAAGAACAGGCAAAAAACCCCCAACAAAACCCAAAACACTTCTCACTGCATGGCTCATTAGAGCCTTAAACTGATTCCTCTCCCTCCTCCCCTCACAATTACAATCATTACTATTTCCTTGGCTTAGGAAAGCAAATTTCCTTTGTAAAACCTCCCGTTGGTCCATCCCACTTCCTAAACTCCAGAGAAAAACGTTGAGATGAGATTTACCAGGGAAGGAAAACATTTTAATACATTATTCATTAAAACTAGGGAAAAAAAAACTAACAGAGCAACTTTGATCTTTGCCATGATTAATTCATGTGCCAGAAACCCTCTGATTTAGAGGATCTCAAACCATGCTGGCTGCAGAAGTAGCAGGAACAGAGTGACAGCTTTTATAAGTCAGAGCTCCCATCACTTGTGCAAAATCCTCCAGAAAAGCAGAATTGGTGGCAGGGAGATCCTGAACCCCCCTGCTCCTGCTGTCACAGCCACCAGCAGCTCACAGGCTGTGGGTGATTCCACAGCAGGGATCACAGCTCCCTCCTGGGAGGCCCTGCCCACAACAGGGAAGCACCAGAGCCAAGCCAAACCTATTTTTAACCAAGTGCAGCTTAAAGCTGTTTTTAAAGTGGATGCTCTGGGGACAACCCCCTTTTGGGGCAGCTTCAGAAGTTGGCTGCTTTGGTATTGAAATAAAGGTGTTCACACAATATCTGACAATCAATTAAATCTGTTGAAAACTCACATTTTTATGTCCAGGCAGTTTAATTTGCTAGAGACATAGGTTTAAAATCAACCTCAAAAGAAGGAGGAGGAGGAGAACACTCTTTATGGAACACAAAGACAAAACATACAAAGCAACCAGGATGAACAGAAAGCCAGTTGAGATGGGAATATGAAGCAGTTTGTGTCCAGAGGGGCCCAAAGTTTTGCAGCATCTCCATAAATAAAGTAACCATGTTACTGAACAAGCAGCCATCCCTAGGATGAAATCTCAAACCTTCCTCACCAAGGGCACTGCACTTTTCTCCACGAGAAAGCAAACTGGATCCCAAAGCACAACTGGAATCCAGTCAGGAGCAAAGTACCTGGGAAAGCTAATTCAACAGGACAAGTTAAACATTCCCTTTTTCCTGCCACTGGGGCCTCTGACTGCTGTCATGAGAGGCCTCAGCTTTCCCCCTGGAGCTGCACTGGCCCTGGGCTTGCTGGGCAGGATGATCAACCCCTGAATCACCACCCTGCTACACCTGAATTCTCCTGGTGGACTGCTCACCCCACAGCTGAGGAGCCCAAGTGGTCCAGCAACAAACTCAGCTCTGATCCCACAGCTGACCCAGGCACTTTGAAGATTTCCATGTGGCAGCTTGCCAATGAGGCCTCTAATTTCCACAGCCTTAAAAAGCAGGTTGTTTACCATGCTGCTCTCCCACGCAGGTTCCCACACACCATGGGCTGAGTAAGACACTGCCACAGCAAAGCATCTGTCAAGAAAAATAAATTCAGCCTCTTGTATTCCCAGCTTATTGGGAAGAGCTCTGCCTAGAAGCAGTACCTCTTCTCATCAATACATCCCCAATTTCCCTGGCAATGCACCAAGGAAATGCTCAGTGCTCAGGCTGGGGATGGCACAATCCATCCTGAAACTTGTGCAGATGGCAGGGACCATGAGTGCTCTGCCCCTCCCAGTGCCAGGGGATTACTGGGATTTCCCAGAGGGATTTCCCAAGGCCTTCAGGAAATGAATGCAGTTGGCCCCAACAGTTTCCCAGCAGCTAACACAGCCAGACCTGATTCTCTCCCCTTCCCCATCTCCTCCCAAACATGGTTTTCACCCTGCAATACATATTCCTCCACTTCTGAAATATGTCTCTGGGATTTCAAAAGCAGATGTCCCAAATTCAAACAAATACAGCTTTAAAAATGCTGGCTGCCACATGGAGAGGGTGCTGCTTGCCTCAGCTCAGGCTCACAGAATCATAAAGGCTGGAAAAGACCTCCAAGATCATCGAGTGCAACCTTTGACCAAACATCACATTGTCAGCAAAACCACAGCTCTGAGTGCCATGTCCAGCTGTTTCCTGAACACTTCCAGGGAAGGTGACTCACCATGAGAACTGCTTGGCCAGTCTGGTGCCAGCAGTTCCATGATGTGACACCATCAATTTCATTCTCCCAAACAGGTGCCCCTTTCCAGCAGGTGTAAGAGCAGCAGTAAATTCATACCCTGCCTCCCCACAGGCTCTGACTCCTCTCAATTAACAAAGAAGCAGAGGTGGGTGAGCAGGAAGAAAGTCACTTTCCCCAACAGCTTAGGGAGAGACACCTAAAATCTGCACCTCACTTTATCTGTTTTCCCAGTCCTTCAGTGGGGAAGGAACACTTGAGGAGGGAATTTGTTTAGGTTCAAATGACAGGAGATGAAAGCCAGACCATGGTTTAATGGTCACAACAGCCCTCACACAGGTTTAAGCAGTTCTCCCCCCACACAGCATCCTGCCTTCCCACACAGCCATTTCCAGCCAGATCATGGGACACAGGGATTCCTCTGCCATGGCCTTCGTGCTCAAGCTTTCATCAGCCCTTTTGGATGCAATAGAACCCTTCCCTTGAAAGGCTTGTTTTTCCCACTTTGCCTCCCATTCACAAGTGAAATACAGAACCAGAGTCAATGCAAATAAAAACAGGAGTAGGACTAGACTGAGGCCATCACTCAGTAAAAATTCCTCACTGAACACCTAAGAACTCTGAGCTGGGCAAGCTGGACAAGAAACATTTTTCTGCCTTTATCCTTGCTGACTTGCAAGTATGACCTGCAAGTTTGTACTGTGAACATACATGAAGGACACATTTTAGACACAAAAATTCAGCATTGCTTGACTTTTGAGAGTTTTATTTTCTAGTGATATCCTTCAAATGAAAAGGTTTCTGGCTCTAAGGCAATTTCCTACATTTTATAAACAAAGAAAGTTATTATTGGAAGCAAGTTCCTTCGCTGGAACTGCAGCAGTCTCCTTGGTCCTGGCTCAGCAGCAAGGCTGTGGTTTGAGCACACAGCTCCAGGGAGAGAGGAGAGCACTGACAGGGGAACACTCGCCAGGAAAGGACTCTGCTTCAGTGTGGGGATCAGTGCTGGTGACAGACACACACGCTCAACAAGTCTGGCAGCTAGACGGCAGAAAAGAGCTGAGATTCTGGGATTAAAAACAGTTCCAGGCTCTAGCAAGAAGCTGGCTTTGATGGTCACAGCTATGCTGCTGCTGCAGCATTTCCCTGTCCCCTGCAGCTCCCCTACAATCCCCTCTGTCCATATTCTCTCCTCCTCCCACCTCCTTTAACCTTTTGGTCTTCTTTAAGCTGCTTCTTTCTGACTACTCCTGCCCATACCCATCCATCAGCAACCCCAGACCAACCTCCTACTTCTTTCTCTCTCCTTATATTCTTTATCTCTGTCCTTCTTCCAGACCCTTATGGCTCTATTTCTTCTCCAAACAACTTTTCCCAGTGTTTCCACCATTCACTGCCCCTGTCCCTTGTCTCAGCAGCAAGGACAGCAGGACACCTGCCCAGCCAGACCTCCTGCCTTCCTCCCTTCCCTCCTCTGCATCACTGCTGGGGCTTCCCCTCCTGCCTCCCTGCAGCACCCAGTGCAGGGCCGAGCTCAGTCAGGGGAATTCTGGCCCAAAACCCAACCACAGCCCTGCTCCAATTTCCCACCCCAGACAGCTGGGGCAGAGCTGGCCTCTCTCAAGGCAGCCCCAGGGAAACCCAAGAGCATCCTTTTCAGACAGACAGATTTACCCTCAATCATGAAACTGCCTCATTCCCTCACCTGCAACCCCAGCAGGGCTGGCAGTGCCAGGAGCAGCAGCCACTGAGGTGGCTCAGTGCAGGTGGTGTCCCCAGCACCCCGAGCCATGCTGATGGCATGCAGTTTATCCCACATCACAAATGAGTAAATTTTCCCCAAAGACAGCAGACAGGGACAGCAGAAGCTTTAATCCCTCTCTCTCTTGCCTCTGCCAAGCTTGAGGTCACCCTGGCCAAACAACGTCAGGATCTCTTTGTTCAAAGCTCTGTTTTGATTCAGCTTTTCATTCTGGACAACAAACAGAATCATTGCTGCTGAAGCACTCCAGGAAACAAAAACAGCTGGCACTGAAGAGCAGGAAACTCATTATTTTCTGCTGGGCATGGTCTGGAACAACCTAAAACAGAGGTGTATAAATTGCAAGTGTGAGTATTCACCTCTTAAAGCAAGATGAAGATGGAAGATGAGCTCTGATTCCTGCAGCTCCATGCCAGCTCACCTAATGCTGAACACCAGTTCTGCCCTTGGTTTTTTGGGGCATGTCCCCCTCCAGTGATGTGCAGGACTGAACTGCACAACCCCCTCACCAAGCAGCAGGACTGATGTTACTGATCCTCCTCATGTCTGTGGAGCCAGAGGGACCCTTGGGTCTCCCCCCAGGAGCACTAACCATGCCTGAACACTCCCAGGTAAACTGAGGTAATTAAACACTGCAGCAAAACAGCATTTGTTACCTTCAGGGGACAAGGACTTCTGCATGCTGGGCAGGCTGGGCTGCCAGGCACCCAGGCACAAGGAAAACCCTTGGCTGGGGTGGTACCACCTAAATCAGGAGTTTCCTCCAGCAGCCAGAATTGAGAGACCCAGATATTAAACTGGATACAGCCTAATTTGATAGTTGGTGGAACTGAAGTTATGTATAAATAAATATTTATATCTATATATATATAGAGAGGGAGATGGGTGGGTGGATGGATGGATGGATGGATGGATGGATGGATGGATGGATGGATGGATGGAAAAATGAACAGCATGGCTTTGCTGGTATTTTTTTCCCTGTAGTTTCTGGCACAGATTTACAGAGTGACACCTGGTAAAGCACTGAGGCTTCTGGACAGCCATTTACCTATTCCATCAGTCAGGCACCTCACAAGCTGTGGTCTAGAGAAATCCAGGCACAGCCTGAGGTGTGCTGCTGTCAGGGCATCCCCTTCATCCCAGTCCAGGGTATCATCCAGGTGCCTTCAACCACACTGGGTCCAGAGAGGGATGGCCAGGAAGCAGCATCAGGGTGTGCCATCATCCCTGGATCCCAGCACTCACCTCCTACAGCTTCATGTTTGTCTCCTTCCATCCTACACATCCCCATCCCCACTCCCAGCAGCACAAACACCAGCTCCAGCACAGCCCTGTGCTCCAAGGCCAAGGAGGTTTCATCTCCCCTGGGAACTACCATCACCACTTCCAGGAATCACAGGAAAATAAAGCAAAGCAACCTCTGTTCCTCATTACAGCCAGGAACACTGAAATCCCACTGACTGCAAGCTTGCATATTTATCTCTAGGTTTCAGAGCCCAGACAAAACACAGCCCACTGAGGAAGTGAAGTTAACCCTGAAATTGCTGTTTGTTGCATTTTTACAGTGCCTGGGTATCTCTGCAGTTGGCAGATCTGGGCAAGTCACAAATTACTGACAAAAACCTCCTGGCCTTAGACACACTGCAATAGCTGTGGGGCTCACATGGATCATTTTCTGAGAAATAAAAGTAGTCTTGTGGATATGTGGCAGTCTGGGGTGCTGTTCTCCTCCTGCCTCTGCATTACAGGCCTCCATAAACACCAAGCAAATCACTTCATTTCCCAGGGTCTGGCTCTTCCTGCTACCAGGAATAAACAGCTTTGTGTGTTAACTTCCCTGTTGAAGTATTTTTTCCCTGTGAAAATTCAGAATTTAACAAACTTGCCTGGTTTTGTTCCCCCTTTTTTTTTTTTTTCAAGGCAGAGAGACATATGTGAGATATCAGAGTTCCAGGGTGTAAGTTCTCTCAGGTTCTCTCGGCAATATTTACACGTGAAATGCAATGTGCACATTTCGAAAGTTTCACTTTGAAATACAAAAAAAAGGAACTCATGGAGGCTTCATGACAAGGACAGAGCAGCTCTTGCTCCCCCTGGCTTGGCTGATAAATCTCTGCTGGGATGTGCAGAGTGTGACATCCAAGAGACCAATACCTGCTCAGGACTTCAAGATCAGCTTCTGGAAACCTTTTATTTTTTAACCTGGCATTTTATTTTTTAACCTAGCTGAAATATTTCAGCAAGGCTGAGGATCCACTGAAGTTCTCCTGCCTGCCCCACAGAGATGCACAGCATTTGTGGATTACATCCCTGATCCCTGCAAGGGCTCAATCTACTCAGGGTGTATTTTCTCCCCCATGGGACTCAATAGTGTCCTGACCTATCTCCATCTGAAAATGCAGAGCTGAACCAACACAGAGTGGATCTGGAAATCTCTTGCCTACAGCATACAGGTGTGGCAAGTGTAAAGCACTGAAAAAAGTGTAGATACTGGGAAAAAAACAGAGTGTAGAAATGCATGTCTCCTGCTGGTCTCTGCCACACAAGACTTTGGGCCAGACATTAAAGGCTTCCATGTCCTCAGACTGTGAACCAAGGACAGGAGAACTTTATCTTATTCTGCATTGGTATGTCCTGTTTGGACCAGCAGGTTTTCTAGGTGGTGTCTACTACAAGTTTTAAAACTCTGCTAGAGCCAGTGAACCAAAAGAGAAGAGTGGCCCAAAACACAGGGTATGAGAACAGGGCATTTTTTTATCCCTGCTTCCTAACTTCCAGTATTTATTCCCTTAATTATAATAGATGGGCTGAAAGCAGTCATTATTGCAGTTTAAAGAGGACTGATAAAACTCTTTTCTCCTCTGTTGTGCAAGAACCTGATAACAGATCTGTCAATAGAAATTTTATGGGGCTGAGGAGCTACATTATAGTGCAGAGCAAGGATCTTGTTAACACAATATTTAGGTTCCACTTGACACTTTAAGGCTGCAGATCTTTAGTGGTACCTGTCAGAGAAAACACTATTTCTTTTAAAAAAACTTTATGTTAGAAAAATGTATTCTAAGAAAAATGACAGCAAAGGAACAGGAGTCTCTATGTTTGAGGGCAAACCATTTGAATGTGCCAGCTGCAAACAAAACAGCAGGTTCAGCTTCCCCCTTGGGGGGATGGAACTAGATGATCCTAAAGGTCCCTTCCAATATAATTCTATGGTTCCTTGCTGCTGCAAACCCTACCAACATGAAATATTTAGTAACAGGTGCTATATCCACTCTACAGACTCACTTGGCTTTTCAATATTCTTGTCTATTTCTTGCCCAGAGCTCAAATTTGTCATTGTCTTTACTGACACTGAAAGAAAAGAAACAACCATTACTTATTTTAGAATGATGAAATTAAAACTGAACTTCAAGCCAGAATTATCACTTTGAGTGACAACAGGGAAAAAAAAAAGGCAATTTTCAAGAGTTCAAAGCACTAAAATAGAAACACACTGTTTTCTACAGGGCTTGCTTCATTCATTAATTCAGTCAAATACTTCATTTGTATTAATTTAATTAGCTTTGCTCAGAATTAAATAGGGCAAACAGAGAGGTGGCAAACTGAGGGCACCTTGCAGGGAAAGCTGTGAGGGGACTCCAGGGCTGCAAGGGGAGAGGTTCAATCCATCCAGGCACACACCTGGGGCCTCTCAGTGTCCAGCCTGGCCCAAACACCACCACCAGCTCTGGGGAATCTAACATCTCACAGGAGCCCAGAGGCACAAACCACAGTAGGGGTTCACCACACTCACTGCAAAGCTTTTGATTTCAAATCAAACCTATCCTGCCCAAAAGTTAACTCAGGGTTCGCTCTTTCACAGCTGAAACCAGCATCCAGTGGGAAAAGCAACAAGCACTGGAGAGCAGGCCTGAATTCACCACCAGCTGAGCAACACCCTCTGGGGCACCTCAAGGGCCCTACATGTGTAAGAGAGCAAAAAAGCAGATTTCCTCCCTTTAAAGAGGACCTGCAAGAATTGAGATCCTGTGGATTATCCCAGAGTTCCTGGCACACACATGGATCACAGGGAGGGACGGAAGAAGGGCTCTCTGGGTTCTGTTAAACCACAGCTCCTGCAGTCCCCAGGACTGGGCAGAGCTTGGTGGGGTCCCACACACTGCACCCTGCTCCTGCTCCAGCTCCTCACCTGACAACATGCCTCACATCCACTGCAAAACCACACCTCAATGAAGGCACATCCACTATTTTTAAGAGAGCAGAAGCAAGGAGACACAGAGACAGAGGTAAGGAATGCTAAAGACACCCTTCTGGGGGGAAAAAAATCATATTTATATCCAGAGTAAAAAGAATAAGAAAGTTTTCAAAAGGAATCGTATGACTTGGAAAAAATTTGATGACTTGAAAAAAAAAAATTCTTATAAAGATGAAATAAAGAAAACCCAGAAAAGAGTAAATAAATTCATTTGAGAAGAGGCAGGAAATCAATCCCCAAGCAATGCCTGAAGCATGGCAGGCAGAAGTCAGCCCTCACCTTCTGTATAAAACAGCCTGGACTGAAACAGCTCCTGGGTCAGTGAGGAGATGCCTGGGGATGAGGGTGCTTCCCTCCACCCCAGCTGGCTGCCAGGGCCACCAGGGATGTGTCACCTTGGGGAGTTCAGGAGTTGGATTTGGCTGACCCTTGTGGGTCCCTTCCAGCTCAGAGTATTCTGTGATTTCTGTGAGAGGTAATCTCCTCCCAAGGTAAGGAGATTTTCATTTTAATTTTGCACTGGTTGCTTTATACAGGAAATGTCAGCTGAATGAGGGTAGTTAATATAATCAAATACAGCTTAGCACAGCAAGTATATCCAAGCAGAAAATAAAGAGAGGCAGGTATAATTTCTCTAGGCCTCCCTCACTTCCTATGGCTCTGTTCCTTTCTTTTGCTGAAAACATGTATTTTTAACACATCAAACAGGCACATCTCCCTGCCTCAGAACAGCAGGGCAGCAGTGATGGATAGAAGAGCCACATGGGAACCTGCACAGAACTGACCCCTTTGCAGCTGCATGTTTGCTGTACTGCCCTCACATCCTGACAGTGCTCAAATGCCTCTGTCAGACTCTCAGGAGTCACACCCTGCTCCTCCATCCCTGCTGTAGGTGAGCAGAACCAAATTCAGGTTTTGGTCAGATCTTTTGATCAAACCAAAAAACAACCCCTCCTAAAGGTAAAGTCCAAGCACCACCAGGACTGAGTGTTTTGAGTAAGCAAAACAGGACAAACAAAATAAGGCAGTCTCAGGTAGGCCTAAAAACGCAGTCTCAATTGTTTTGTTGGGTTTTTTTGTGTTTTGCTACTTTTTCTTCTTATCCCCCCTATTTCTTCCTTTTTGCCCACTTTTTGGACTTCTACTTTACTGGAGGTAGACAATGGTGCCTGAGATCCTGTGAATTTGGCTATTTCCATAACCAAAACAACCAGCTCAGCATAAGAAGTCATAGGGAGCAGGGAGGAAGTGGCAGTAGTAGCTGCTCTCCAGATCAGGGGAATAAGTGGGAAGCCATTTTTCAGCTTTCAAGTCATGAATTATTCTCAGACTTTTTTCAAAAAAAACCCTTAAAATTTCAAATAGCATTCAGAGCCTCCACACTTCCAGCAAAAGAGATAAAAGCAGATTTAAATATGATATTATGAACAAGATCTCTCTGTGTATCAGAGGGAAACCCCTGATTCCTCATTAATACCTCCTTTACCCAAGGACTGGGAAAAGTCAGTATCTGCAATCAGGCTTGCCATGGATTAAGACTTTTTTGGAAACTCTGAATGTGACCATACATGGGAACAACCAGACAAGAAAAAACCCAAGAGCCGCCTTTGATGTTCCTGTTCTGTAAGTCTACACATCCTCAAGAATAACAGAGGAAAGAGAAGTAAATTATTTCCAACATTTCCCATTCTCCTCGGAAAGCAGTAACTGTACAAACATCTGAGTTCTGCATTTCTCATCTCTGAGACCTTGTTAGCAACATGCTCAGCCACCAGCACAGGTCTGAAACACACACTGGATTCCTGCTCATGCCCACCATGAGCATAAATTTAAAGCACCTTTAAATGGACAAACGTGACACCCCTGCATGTGGATACAAACTGGGATGTAAGTCAGTAAAAACACTCCAGTTTCTTCTCTTTCCATCCCTGGCTCTGTCATAGGACATTAAAGCCAATTTCTAACATCCTTTTCATCCCTGCAAGAAATTTCTCCAGGCCTCCCCAGCACACCTTGGCACTCTCCTGTTCTCTGCTTACACAGAGATATTTCCTGGGTTGCTGCAGCGCAACTCACATCCACACTCATAACTGGTATCACAATAAACAACAGGGACATCAAAACCATCACACTATTAAATATTGTTACCCAAAAAAAAAGTCTGCCCAGATACTTTTGGGGGCAGCTGTCACACTAAAAACTTGCAAGCTTCCTGTGCAAAGTGAAGCTAGGAAACAGAAATGGTCGTGAAGTAGATGTGAACAATTACAGAACAAAAAACATCCAGATGTTTCAAACATGTTCCATTTAAAATATGCTCTGCTTTCTCCTCAGCTTGCCCTTGGAGGGCAGCCAGGTGAAAAGCACCAGTGACAAAAACAACCTGTCTGAAGGACAGCTTCAGGGAAATAAACCAGAGAGAGCACAACCAGTGAGCACCCCAGGTCTGGGATCAGAGCAGAGGGCACACAGAGCTCCAGCTGGCACCCAGCCCCTTCCAGATCTCCCCCATCACTCAGGAAACCTCAGGCACACCACATCATATGGCCCCTGAAGGATCCAAATGTCTGCACTGCTCTGGAACTGATGGCAGGGACACAGAGCAGTCCAGCTCTGAATGGAAACAAGCCAGAGCAGCTCCCTTACCTTCTGTGAAGTTTCCTGTGAGAGTTATGACAACAAACACTTTGCCTTCTGGCTCCAAATCCACCTGAAAAATAGGAAAGGAAATGTTAGAAGATTGGTTTCTTTGAGGCAGAAATTTGATAATATTTGAAGGTGTATATATTGTCATGCACCTCTTAATTGGAAAAAAAAAATAAAATCAAGCATCTGGTGCCCAAATTGTACAGCATTCAGGTCTCCATGAAAAATAAGGAAATTGAGTCCTACATTTTTCCTGGAAGTGCTGAATAAACTCAGCCTTGCTAGAGAAAAAATAATTTAAAAGATAATAAAATACAGTTAACAGTGTTCCACTTCGTGAGATACATGAAGCAGGACTAACACTGAATTCTCTGAAAATATCAATGTGCAGCTGTGTCGAGAATTGCATGGATATTTCCTCTCTATTATATTTTATCTCAGTGAAATTGTTTCAGTCTCTCAAAATACCATCATTGCTGAGGCAAATGCTGATTTCTTACATAAATCACCTTTTGGCCTTAAACCATAGGAAATAGAAAATTGTTAGTGCTGTTACCTAAGGACTTCTTGTCGTTTAATCTAAATTAGATAGAGATAGAGATACAGAACGTAATTTTAGGGATCAGAGATTCAATCCCAGCATCAGTCAGCCTGTCCTTGAAAGAAAGCATTTCTTTTTTGGTGAGTAGATTTTTCATTTTGAGATACATTTTTAATAAAGGTCTTGCTTTTGGTGTCGTGTGTGTTTGTTTTTTTTTTATTTGCCAGCTAAGGATTCCTGACGTTTGAGTCAGGCTGTCACACAGAAATCTCAGTTAAAAAACAAAAACAAAGAAAGAAGTAACAAGGCACACCCTGAACTTCCCACAAATTTCAAGGTTGAAATTAGCAAAGAGGAGCTTTACACTTTGTGGGTATGGATCACCTGTGCAGAACAGGAATTTTGAAAATGGAGCTTTCTAGGGGAATTAATGGATTGCTGATCTAAACCCTCCCAGCTCCTCCTGAACAACCACAGGATGATGAGCTCAGGCTGCCTCCTATACCCTGTGAGCCCTTTGATTCCTCTGCAGTGTAAACACCCAGCACATCACTGAAACAAACCCCCAGAAATCAACCTGAGCAAAGTGTAAACACCCAGCACATCACTGAAACAAACCCCCAGAGATCAACCTGAGCAAAGTGTAAACACCCAGCACATCACTGAAACAAACCCCCAAAAATCAACCTGAGCAAAGTGTAAACACCCAGCACATCACTGAAACAAACCCCCAAAAATCAACCCGAGCAAAGTGTAAACACCCAGCATGTTATGAACAAGGAAATTCTGTTAATTTTTTTGAGAG
>JAHXMQ010012340.1:22707154-22717606 GCA_020466415.1 Ammodramus savannarum pratensis
CCAGCACATCACTGAAACAAACCCCCAAAAATCAACCTGAGCTCCCCAGGCCAGGGCTATGGACCACCCCTGACCCAGGCATTTGCTCCTGGTTTCCAAAAAACGCTGCTGCCATGAACCTAACAGGCAATAATGTTAAAATACTGAAAAACCAGAAAGGTGAACCTAAAGAGAAGGCAAACAGCCAAACTACAAATGGAAGGAAAGCACCTGCACAGCTGTAGGTGGGAGGAGGTGTCTGGGTTGACTCTGCAGAGTTAAGGTACAGAATGCTGACACAACCCAGATAAAACAGCCTTCTGGAGTAAGTGAAGGGGAAGCACAGCCAGCCACCCATTTCCCTATCCCACAATTTCTTGCAGAAGTAGAGAAATCATTATTTAAACTGCTGGGGATCCGTCAGGATGAGCAGAAGGAATATATTCAGGAAAAAGAATGAGCAAACATCCCATTTACAAGATTCCAGCTATGGCTGTAAGGTGCCACACACACTTTTATCCTCCCTGTTAACACAAAACAGGGAGGTTGCAACTACTTGGGAAAATCCTACCAAAATGCTGATTTTGTAGACACTACATTCTCCACTAAAGGAAAAAAAAAAATTAAAATCAGTCTCACATGGAAATTTTAAAGCAAATATTTAGTCTTTACTCAATATTAATTTTTGTGCTTGTTTGCACTGCATATTACACTGGTTTTAGGAAGCTGTGTTTGAATAGCCCTCTGTCCCCATTAATATTGAAGACAATTCCCAAATAGATTTCAACTCCAGCAATATCATGCATCATTTTTGCATAAATTTCAGTTCCCTGGAGAGATGTGTAGCTTTGTAAAGAGATGATCCTTCCCAAAAATTATAATAATTTATAGTCATGCAAATTTATTTATGGGATACCAAGAATTCAGGTTTTATGGGTAAATCCTTACTTAGGTTTCCAAAATCATTCTTCAGTGCTTATCATTTTCCTGCCAGTCTCCACAGAGGATATGTCAGATTCCTGCTTCCACACCAACAATCAGGATCCTTCTTCCCTTCTTCTAACACGCAGTATCTCTGATGGGATGTGGAATAAATCCTGCACTCCTTGCTCAGTCTCAAAAGCAAAGGATTGTCAGGACTCAAGCATCTGGGATGAGGCCAGGAGATGCAACAAAAGCATCACCCACCTTTGACACAGGGCACAGACAAAAACTGGCCCAAAGTCCTGACACATCTCGTTTTCCATCTCTGCAGAGAGGATTCCTCTGCCCCTAGCACATCACAGTCCTCTGCCTACAGCTGTCTCACAAAACAGAAACAAACTCATTCAGAAAGCAATAGTAGGAGATTTATGAGGGTTATAAACAATCTCTCTCCCTTCCAGACTCCAAGATTAAAGACCAGCCAAATCCTCTTCACCTACCAAGCAGCTGTGCTCATGTTGTACCACACTCCAAGAGCACTCAGCCAAGAGGACTTGAGTTACACTCAAAATCGTCTTACAGAATATCTAAATGGGATCTAATTAAAAATTACAGCTGAAAGGCTCCAAATGAGGCTGAAGCCCCAGCCTGCCAGGAACTGCTGAAACTTTGGCACACCAATGCTGATGGATGCAGGACTAAAGGGGAATTCTTGTCCTAGACAAGGGTTTAAACCAGACAGTCTTAAGGGTTTCTCTAGTCTTAAATTGATAGCAACAGAACAACAAAAGATAACATACCATGAAATGAAATGAAATAATAACAGACCACAGGGAAAAGTGGCTTTTGGACTTGCTGTGATCTCCTTTAAGGATGAATTTGACCAGCTAAGTAGCAGCCAGCTCAGTACCTGAGGTAACTCTCAGACACATGGAACATGCCCGAAACAGAAAATAACGCTTGACCTAAAAACCTGAAAGGAAAATGTCTGACCACAGAGCTGAGCTGGCCTGAGAAACATCAGCAGCTCCCCTCCACACGCCTGACAGGACGTGCTTCCCACCATCATGGGGACACCCAGGGCCATGGCCACACTCCAGAGTGGCCCTGTGCTGGCAGCAGCTGACACCTGTGAGCTGCTCACACTCGCTGGACCCGCAGTGTCCGTGCAGCCCCAAGAGCTGAGCAGGGTGTGAACAGCTCAGGCCCTGGGGGTGACCTCAGGCAGCTCTCAGCACAGCCCCTGGTGCTCCTGCCCCTGCTTCACACCCTCAGCAGCACCTTCACACCCTCAGCACCGCTCCCAGCCTTGCAGTGCGGCCACAGCTGTAGCACACGCTGTGGGAAACTCTCCTGACACAGCAACTGCAGCCAGAGCTGGGCACGCAGAACCAGCTAAAACCAGAGACCCACAGAGCAGAAGTCTGGCACTCCACTGTGTCCTCAAAAGGAGGAACTCCTGCTATCAGCCCTTGTGGGAACCCAGAACATCCTTCTGGCTGTCCAAGATGGCCAAGACCCCTGCCAGGGAGCTCAGAAGCCCTGGCACAGAGCCCAAGATGGCCCTGTGGTTTTGATTATGACCCATGGAGCAAGTTACCAACCTTATATGAAGGTCAGCAAGCCACAACAGTTTAGGTATAATAATAGTGAAGTTATCACAGGGTGGCAAAGTAGATTTTAGGGTTTTTGGTATGGGGGTTCAGGAAGCAAGATGGAGGGATCTGGGCATGTCTAGTCTTTCTCCTTCTTGGCTTCCATCTTCTGCTGTGATGTTGGCACTTACAGATTGGTTCAGAAGCTCACTGTCTAACACAGGTGATAGGTATTGGAGAGTAATTGTAAACATTGTACATGTAGTTTTTAGTATAAAGACATAACAGCGCCCTGGGGGCAGGCAGAGTGCCTGGAACTGTCCTGCTGAGAGGACCTCAGCAGGAGAGGAGAAAGAATTTTATAGATAAGATACAATAAACAACCTTGAGACTGAGAAATGAAGAGCTCTGACTCCTCCTTCAAGCGCTGGGCTGGGAAAAGAGACTTTCTAACTTTTCTTGGGGTCACTCTGACCGGTGAGAGATCCCGACAAGCCCTCCTTCAACCTCTCCAGTCACCAAAGCACTTCCAGCACCAGCACCGACTTCCACAGACAGCGAGGGCTTCTCACCGTGTTCTGCTACTCAACCAGACCTGAGCACTTCCAAAGGGAGCAGCTGCCAAAGGACTGGCCCTCCAGCCATGGAAGGGATAACCCAAGCTGGGCTGGCAGCCCAAGCCCTGGCTCCATGCTGGCACAGCTCCAGGGATGCCAGCACCTCCCAGCACCAGCAAACACCCTCGGGATCCAGCAGCAGCGGGGGTGGAACATGAGCACCACACAGATGCCAAGTTTTGCTCCTCACTTCTTCTCTGTTTTTCATTTTCCACCATTGACATTAAAGGCAAAACCCCAGCATTTTTACAGAGAAACAGAGTGTCACAGTATTAATCTTGACAGAGTTGATAAAGTCCAAAGTAGACCATAAAATTAGTTTGGGTCAACAAAGCAGCTGATATTTGTTCTTAAAGAAAGGAGGAGAGGCTCAGAGAAGCTCAACAGCCTGAAGGCAGCACAGGTGATGCTCAGGGGGAACTCCTATACCATAGCATAAGAGAAGTGATACAGGAATGTAACCATCCATATGTATTTGACACAATCATCAAAGGGTAATATGTACAAAGTTTCCGAATGCCAAAGATCTGGCATGGGATAACTTATTTTAGGGAATCACAAGCTTATGCCTGGAAGGTTTAGTATCAAAGCCAAAGGAAAGTCCTGTTGTATTGGGAGCAAAGGAGAATTATGAAATTCTATGCATGCCTGATGCTGTGACTGCTGTGAGGTGCAGTGATCTCAGAAAAAAAAATCAAACTAAACTGGTGGTGTGCAGCATCATACCACTGGCAGGCAGACCTGTAAACAATCATCACCTTACCCCCCTCTCCAGCACTTTCATCCTCAGCCTGGCCCCCCAGGGAAGAACCAGGGGGAAAAACACAGACTTTCTGGCTGGTTTAGAGGTAACTTGGCCAAGTTTTATCTCACCAGGAGAGGAAAGTGTGCTTATCAGCGTAGTAAATCCTTTAGTCACCCTCAAGGAAATGAAGGTAGCACATTTGTCCACAGCACAAGGGGTGGAAAAGATCAACTGCTGGGGCTCAGCTGTACCTGTGAGAACAGCACAGGATTTTGGCCTAGAGCTAAGCACACACTTTAACTTCTGCTGAACTTCACAGCCCAACCTGGGAAAACGAGCACTGGAGGATTTTGGCAGGTGAGCTGGAAAGGGGCAGGTAAGGATGAGGAGTTCAGCCATGGCTCCATTACACCTCCACTGAGAGGCACAGGCCTCTGCCAGGACACTGTGCTGGGAGTCAGGAACTCCACTCCTAACCCAAATCACTCACAGGGTGCCCCATGCCTGAACTTGCTGGGATCCTGCTGCTCCACGTGACTTCAAAGGGAGCTGCCAGGGACTGGCTTCCCACAAGGAGGGGCCCCAGTGAACCATCTCACAGAAAAGGGCTGTGCTGACATCCTTCCCAACAACAGGCCAGGTGTTATTGACTCCCCTTCTCTGCACTACAACAAATAAATCATCTCAGGAGCAGGGCAGATGCAGGGAGAGCAAAACAGGGCTCCTTAATCACATGCCTTCACACACATAATAAAAACTGGCCGTGCGTGATTCATCAATGGAAGAGGTTTGGAAAACAAATTCAGAAGGAGGGTAATCTCTCAGGCAACATATCAACACCCAGCTGAAACATCCACTGAACCTGAAGAGCAGGTAGAGTGAGTTGGCCTCGAGAGAGCCCGGCCTGCCCCAGGAAAGGATGGGAAGAGGCACATCCAAAGGGTGCCTGCCTGCAAGTTGCTCACTCTCCAAAATCAAGATGAGGTAGATAAGGTGGGCCTCCAGCATGAAAAGATATCTTCAAAACTGAACCTGGCAAGAGCACTACATCTCACAAACACAAGTTTATAAGATTTTTTTTTCCCTCCCCCCTCCCATCCCCTCAACAGATAATCCATTTTGGGAAGTGTGATCTGAAGCATATCAGAATCAGTGGGAATCTTTTTATTGTGTTTGGATAAGACACAAAAGATTATTCTGTTTACCCTGGAGCCTAGAACATCCCTCCTGCCATTGCTGCCCTGTCCTTCCCTCCCCACAGGCACAATCCATAACCATCCTAGAAGCGCAGCCTTTTTCTGAGGCATGTCAGTGCTGACATGGCTTCAAAAACAGAACAGGCCAGACACTTGTAGTGAGTAAAGCAAATATAAAAGCTACCTAGGGACTTCATTAGCTTAATTAAACAAGTAGCTATATCTTTTGACTTCCTACATAATTTTTAATTTTAATTAACAGAACTGCAAATGTAATCAGTCGTTTGTAGAGGCAATTCCCAAGGCTCAGTCGACAGAGCTGAAAATTTGGGTTAGACTAAAGCTGGTTTTTCACATGCCTCTAGTTATTTCTTGTCATCTTTCTTGTTTTAGCTCTTACCAGATCATGCTTATGGAATGTCAGATCTTTCTGTATTTTAATAAGGCAGCACCTCCTTGGACAGGTCAAATGGCAATTTTCTCAGCCAAATACACAGTGTCTGGATTAATCAGTCCCTCTTATACTTTTTGAGGCTGACAGACACCTGTCTATCAAGTCAGACACCTTTGAAAATCCTCAGGGCTGTCTAGTACAAAAGGGATTTTGCATTTCCAGACCAACACAATAAAGTGTTCTTCCTACAAATGCACAGCATGCACTTTTTAAGATTCAAATTAGGGTGCCTAAAAAAAAAAAGAAAATAAAAGAAAAGATACACAACAGGGTACCAAGTACCTTCTTATTGCTGCAGAGTGCAAGTTCTCAGGGCAGCAATTCCCACCAGGTGCTGGGGCAGACCTGGACAGCACTGGGCAAAGCTGCCAATCCCACCTGCAGTCAGCAGGTCCAGGTGCCCTGAGTGTGAAAGCCCTCAGAGCTCACCTGAACAAAGTTTAATGCTCTGCAGCTAAACTCACACATGGGTGGAAAGTTAGTCTCTCTCAAAACTCCCACAACCAGTTATTCCAGCTATTACTGTAATATTGTCATTCTAATTTTTTGTTTCAGGACAGCTGCTTAAAATATTACTTTTGTTTTTGTTCAAGCTGCCTAATTATAAGCTGTGCACCAGCCATGAACAAGTATGCATAACTAATGACTCTTAGCCAATCCTGGACTCTTTAATCAATTTTAGTCTGGTTTCATCCGAGAGATCACCCATCTCTACAGGAGATTTGCTGAGGTAGGAACAAGATTTATTTATCCTGTGAAAATTCCTGCCAATAAAACTTGCTTGAAGAGGTACAAATATAATACAGATTAAAAAAGGAGGTTTCAAATCTTAAAAAAATAAAACAACAACTTTTGAAAGCAGGAGCTAGAGCCTACTCCTATGGTGTTATAGCAATTTATATTGCTTTTGAGAAATACCTCTAAAGCAATGAATGATTTACAAGTAATGGTTGCAGGAAGATGCTCTTTAGCATATTTGAAAAAAAATTAGTAAGTTATAAAGTTATAAAGAGAGAAACACAGACACAACTGGTTCAGGGACTGTTATGTTTTTGTTCTCCTTATATTTTCAAAAAAAACAACAACAACTCTCCAGGGGGATTTTTTACCTTTTTTCCCAAGTTATGAGCCAGGGGGAAAGGAGCCAATTGCCTGCTTATAAATCCCATGGTACTGAAGTTTTTGAAGACAAGGCACTGATCCCAACAGTACCATCACTGAGTAAGAACCCACTCCTTTAGAAATTTAAGTGAAATTGAAACCAAAATGGCGCGGATATGGGAGAATCTAATAATGTCGGGCACACACTGGAGTCTGCAGCAGGGGAGAGCTTTCACCCACAGCTTCCTACAAATGTGGGGCTAGAAATGGCTGGGCTGGTCAATGGGCTGAGCAGAAAATGTGAAGGATGCCCAGACCCTGCTAATGAGGGTCCTTTTCCTGAGGGCACAGAACATGCCAAGCGTGGGATGACTCTGAGGTGCCACGAACAGCAAAGCTGCTGGAACCCCCAGTGACAGCTCACGGTGCCAGGGGAGATGCCAGGCACAGAGAAAAGGCTGCTCTGAGCCTCCCTGAGCAGAGAGAAGGGGCAGGAACCCCCCAGCTGCCTCCCACAGCCCGTGTGAAACCAGAATTGTGTGGGCAGGACGGATGCTGCCTTTCCCTACCACAAGCACATACAAGCACAGCTTTAGCTCTGCTGAGCACAATTAAACCTTAATTATTCACCATGCATCTTTGTAACAGCGTGCCAAATACCATCATGTCCAGTCCATCACTGTATTTTCCTTCCAACTCCTCTTGTCTTCCTCCTACAGCTAGTTTTTTTGAAGGGATGGGAAGGAAAATCACAGATTACTTTAATTTCCCAAAGGCAAATGCTGACATCAATGCAGGACCACTAAATTAAAGGATGGCAAATGCAGGGCTTCATTTTCAGCTGTCTGAACACTTGATTACAGCAAATCCACCCATGCTCACATTCAGTAGCTGCTATCAGGCTATCAGCTTTGCATATGCAAGGTATGGAAATCTGCCTGCAGACACCTGTGTGTGCAGCTGCAGGTAAAAGAGACTGACAGTGGGACAGGGACTCTGCTCTTGTGGGGACTTCAAAGCATTGATCAATAACCAAACAACAAGTCTTCTATTTCCATCCAATTATCAGTGACAACAGATCAATAAACCTTAACAACCAGTTATTACCAGCAAAACAAAAATCTTTCAATAGCTGTAGAGCTGGAGTTGCAAAGGGATGGTCCTGACAGCTCATGCTTTAGGTCTATCACTGAGCACACAGCACAGGAATTGCCCTTCTCTATCTCCAAGATCTGGAGATTATCAACAAGAGTATTTTCTGTCTCCTACATAAACCCAACATAACTTGGCAGAAAACACAGGAAATTGTGCCACTTTTTCTGTTTACAGTTATAAAGAAATAAATTCATTGACTGGTGCCAAGTAGGCAAGTTGGTGGCACTTCCCACATGGAAACATTCCAAGAGCCACCACAATGAGATGCTGAGCAGAGCTTCCTCAAAGTAAAGCAGTGACACAGATGCGCTTAGAACTGAGGCAATGCCCCCCAGGAAGGAAAGAGCAGTGCAAAAGCAAGCCCAGTGCATACCAGAGACCTGGGTTTGGCCCAGAGAGGAACAGCCACCAGGCAGAAATACAGAAAGAGAAACAAAAATATTGGGCAGAGGAGCAACAACAGTTCTCTCAGTCTTGAGAAGTCATCCAAGGCACAGCACTCACCTTCAGCTTTAATTAACCTCCCTAACAAATCCAGGCAGACTTTATGAATCATTTATGATTTTACATTAAGCAGCACAGTCTGCACATGGTCTGAGGTTCTGTGTCTCACTGGTTGCCCAGGGACCATCACTGCACAGCTACAGCAGGACAGAATTTAGGGGTAACTCAGGGGCAATCCAGCAGCAGGCAGAGCCCCCAGTACCCTGTTCATGGACCCAACTCAAGGAGCAGGGACCCCTAAACCAGCTGCATCTCGATGCAAAGACCCCCTCTGCAGCTGTGTCCCCAGAACTTTGCTCACTCATCTGCTCATGTTGTTCTCCACTATTCAGTGCTGGGAAATATTTTCTCGATATTCATAGGCTTTATTGCATAATCCTAAACTTCTGAGAAATTATTCTCATTTGAGTCTCCATTAGGTGTGTCACTATTTTTAAAATATCTTCCTACTACATGTAATTCATTTGGTGTACTGCTGCTTTTCCATTTTTGTCCAATAGCTCTTTCTTCTTTCTAAAACCAGGCCACAGCAGATGAGATCATGAACCATTAAAATCCATTAGTCCTCAAGATAATCCATCAAATTTCTCAGCACCTCAGGTAGAAAGGGGAAAGGTCACAACTTTCTCCTACTCCAACCATTTCAGTCAGATATTGAGGAGCCAAATATCATCCTTTTAACAACAGTTAAAAGTTAAGTCCTGGTGCTGCAGCAAAAGGCAGTCTGATGGAAAAGTTCAGTTATTTATGATGCTTGATCACTGATAATGAGCACTGTAAGCTAAAAAAGGAGGATTCTGGAGTGAGATGTGCTCAGCATCTTGATGCCCCGAAGATGGGGTTCCACAACACAGAGGTACAGACACAAACCAACAGCTCTGCACAGGGCCTGATTTACAGACACCTTCCTTCTTCTTCCCTCCCTTCAACACCAAGTGTTGAAAAGACCTTTACTGATCTTTCCTGCACTGGGGACAGCTGGAACCCTAAAAAGTGGATGTAGAAGTTTCAGGAAGGCCCACAGTGCTGGCTGTCACCAGGCTGCCATGCTGGTGTCACATTCCTACAGTGCTGGAAGCCAACCTGACAGAGGGAAGAGAGATTGTGCACTCCAAACACATCCCCCACATCCAACCCTTCCCACACATCTCCACCCTTCCAAACAAAGACAGCAAAGCCCCTCTGAGTGCTGAGCACATCTTACACCATCAGTTTCACAGAAAAGGAAAGCAATGTTTGGGGATGGCAGGAGCAGAGGTAGAAACAGGGATTATTTGGGTCTTCCAAAAACAGACCTAGCTCGCTACACAGCAGCCACACTGCTTGGAAAGTGCAAGGGAAACTCAGCAAAACCCACAAAAAAAGTGAACCTGGACTCCACAGAAGTCCAGACATCAAGAAGAGTCAATTGCTCCAAAGCACCAAAACTTTCAGTCTTTTCCATGACTTTAAAGCCTTGAGCTAAGCGACTGAGGGGCACACACCACCCCTGTCAGCACCACAGTGAATTAATTTATGTGCAGGATCAAGTTACCAGCAATATTTCTGGCAAATCCTAAGATTTCAAATGGCATGTCTCAGGGGCATGGCAGTCTTTAGAAGTACAGCTCCCAACACAGCTCATATTCCCACTTACAGTGTTAATTCCATTACTCATCCTTAGTGAGGATACAAAAAGGAGAGATTAAATCCAGCAACTTTCAACCTTGGCATGGGCTGTAACACCATGGGAAAGCCTAAGCACCTCAGCTCTGATAATTCTTCCCAGATCTGGAATTGATCACAGTGACTTTCTTCTTCCTCCTCTCACTTCCTCACCTGGCAGTTTCTTAGCACTGAAATTATAAAGCATTAACATTTATACCCAGCCAGTATTAATCCACCACATCTCCTTCTCCATGTTGCAAGATGATCTGCCCAATGATTTGAGACAGGGAAGAAAAGCAAACTATCAAATATGAGTGGCATGTCACAGGAGAGAACCTGCTTGGGACACAAGGAAAGATGAAAAGAAAGGTTTAAAAGTACTTTAGCCCACATACTCCCTCTCCCATTCCCTGCCAGCCACTTATGGGATTGCCCCATATCCCTGGTACACACATCCCAGAACATCATGTAAAAGCACCAGCAGTTTCTGGCTGCACAGCCAATTAGATACTTCCAAAGGTACAAAAAAAAAAAA
>JAHXMQ010012340.1:22717616-22761080 GCA_020466415.1 Ammodramus savannarum pratensis
AAAAAAAAAAAAAGGAGTGCCAAGGCATGCACTCCCACAGCATTCCTGAAGGTATGATGCTTGCTCCTGCTGTCCAGATGTTTCTGCTCATGTCTCTGCTGCAATCCCATGAGGGCCACTGCTGGGAGCCACAATCAAGTCTTCAGGCAGCAAAAAGAATGTAGGTTGCAGCTGACAACACCCAGAAAGGACACACCACTGCCAACAGTTGCTTTGCCAAGTTAGATCATATCCTATTTGTACAGTGGGTTTTGTTTATGTGTTTGGTTTTCTGTTTGGGCTTTTTTTCTTTTTTTAGGTGGGGATGAAGGAAGAGTACAATCAAAATATTTCTGTGAAACAGCAGTTAGAAAAAAGGGTGCAGAGGTGAGGTTTTTCATGAGGAAGGACAGTGGGTTGGACATCACTACCAAAAATAATATGGAAAAAAAATTGCCCTGAAATCCTGAGGCCAAGCATTACAATAAGAGACAGTCTGTCCAAGACAAAGCAATTTTTAGTCCTATCAAGTCTGTGATTACAGTTTTCCTCATCTACCTCATGAGAAGATGATCTCACTACCCACTTGTGACCATAAAGTCAGAGCTGTGACTGCAGCAGCGAGGCTGAGGCAGAAGGAGCTGCACAGCCCTGGCCTCCAGCCCTCCGCAGCCACCGGATGGTGACAGGTTGCTGTGTCACTGGGACGTGCTGCTCAGCTGACCCAGCTGCCTCCTCTGAGGGACAGCAGGCTCTCCAGGGTTCTGTGAACAACTGGAACTGACAGGCAGCTTGTTGGGACCTACCAGCGGCACACTGTCACGTAATTCCCCTTTTTAGTATTTATTTTTCCCTTTCCAAAGCGTGGTTTCAAGATGAGGAACCAATGTGACCAAGATTTACACCTTGGATTAAATAAACCAGAGGGTTGAGACACCCAAAAAGTGTGTGCAGAGGAAAAGGTCAGAAGATGGTTGGAGTGGTTTTGCTGACAGGTCAATGGAGAAAATAACTTGGGTGCTGACCACATTTCCCATTCAAAACTCAGCATGACCCACAAACCTGCAGATAAACCTTCTGCTCTGCAAACAAAGCTTTTGCTGAGGATTGCCACAAGCCCCAGCACACGGCAATTCTGGGTAAGCCAAGAGCAGGACGGGCTCACTTACAAAGCCAGTCATATTTAGGATAACTGTTGCCATGTTCCCTCCTTGACAAATGTTTTAATGTTTTGTTTCATTGTGAATGGAAGGCCTGGCATTTTATCTGTGCCAGAGTGTTGCATGTGTTTTATATACAAACACATATGCTTTTAACTCCAGCACACTAACGTGTTTAAAGTATAAATTCCCTCCTAGAGAAAAGCACATCCCCACCTGGGTGGCACAGTTAATGTGGACCTCATGCTCCTCTTCCTGCAGACAAACAGCCCTTGCTATGTGTGGGGACATGTTCCCGTAATTCCCAAAGCAAGATTTTATTCACTCTGGGAAAAGTCACATCAGTTTTAGTCTCCTACCTTAATTCTCAGCAGCTGAGGACAGAAATCCCTTGGACAGCATTTATGTCCTCTGAAAATAAAGTCAATTCACTTCCTCCTTTAAGATCTACCAAGCCCTGTAATACAAAGCCAAGAAGCCACTCAGTTCCTGTCCTCTCAGCAACCACCTTGGAGACAGGTAAATTAAGAGATCCAGGCCCTTTTAATGACTGACCCACATTCAGTGAAGGGAAACATTACAAACACAGTTCCCTAAGAAAGATAAAAAAATACCTAACACTGTTCAACTCCTGATACACTTTACATTGGAAGAACCTGAGATAAGATTACAGTAGCAAGGGGTCTGATGGAACCATAAAAAAAAATTCATAAAACAGTTTTGTTTGGAAGGGACCTCAAAGATCATCCAGTTCCAACCTCTGGCCATGGGCAGGGACACCTTCCACTAGACCAGGTTGCTCCAAGCCCTGTCCAGCCTGGGTTTGAACAACTGATACTGAACTGGAGCTGCTGATCTTGGCCGCATCACAAATTTCAACTTTTTGTGATTCTAAAAAATTCCTCTTGCAGCCCAGCAGAGTTTGAAAGGCTTCTGGGGCATTACCACACATGAGCAACATGAAACAGGGGGGTGGTTTCAGATACTGAGATAGAAAGTCTGAACAAGTACTGACCCACTGGAAAATTCACAGTTAGAGATGGAAAGATCTGGTTCTCTTCAAACACCTACATGTTCTAGCTGTGGCTTTGAAGCAAGCCACAACACTGTCTATTGTAAAGAGCACGGTTCCTGTGGAAACACTTGCTTAATATTGTCAGAGATGGAGGAAGAAGAAATGCTATAGGTGTACAGAATTTACAACTACCCATTTAGTGGCTAAAATATACATACCTATTCAAAAGAGAAAAAATTCCTTATTGCTAATGGCAAAAAACATTATTAGGCACTGAAACAGCATATTTTTGTGCAACTGGAGTAATTAAAAAAAAAAACCAACAAAACCAGCAAACTCAAATTCCATAGAATGGTTTGGAATGGACTTAAAGATCATCTCATTCCTACCCCACTGCCACAGGCAGGGATACTTTACCTAGACCAGGTTGCTCCAAGCCCCATCCAACCTGGCCTTGAACACTTCCAGAGATGAGAGATCTGCAAATTTTTCTGCAAATGAAATTTCCCCCGACCAGAATTATTAACATAAAAAGGTAATTTAGTCAATCTAGAAATGAACCACAAAACTTATACTGAGAAAACACTGATGAGCTTTTTTGAGGTCACAAAGATGTTTTCAGAGGAATCTTTCAGAAGCCCAACACAGGGACACCAAGGGCTACTTAAAACCGGTGAGCTCAGTTACTCTTTTCTCACCTAATGTTCATGTCCAAAACAGGAACAGGAGCATCCAAAATGTTACTAAAATAAGAATTGCATTGCTTAAAAACAATGAGTATTGCATATGCATTGCTGAGGCAAGTATCTTTGCACTAAGCTTATTTATATATAGAAATAACATCAGTGACCTCGTATTAATCACAGACACAGCTTTCTCCATGACAAAGGGAAATGACAAACTTGCAAGGACACACCAGAAACATTCTGAGATCACATCCACATAAGCCAAAACATGTGACAACATGAATGATCTTTTGCTCCTCTTCGAAGAAATCCACTCAGATCCTGCAATATTATTCTTGACAAAATCAAAATCATGCAATTCTAAAACGAATCAAGTGATGATTTTAGATATGGCTTCCACTCTCTCTTCTGAGCTCCTTCTCAGAATTTCTGAAGCTTTCAATTCTAAGAATTTTAACCAAGATAGGGCTAACCAGAAAGAACATAACCAGCCAAAAGGGTTTCTCCTTGCTAGACACAGTGCCAAGCAAGAATTCAAATGAATGTGCATCGTGTCCTGTCTGTGCCACAGCACACAGGCAGCTCCACAGCACCAACATCCTGCTCTCCTGCAGATGGGCAGCCACAGGCAGCAACTCTCACCCAAGACAGAGAGGAGAGCAGCCACAGCCCCCAACACCCATCCAGAGGAGCACAGGTAACCTCAGAACGGGGCTTGGTACAGTGGTCATCAGAAACTGCTGGGGAAGCACAGGGCTGATGATGGTTCAAGCTGAAGGAGGGCAAATATTAGAGATTAGGAAGAAATTCTTCCCTTTGAGGGTGAGGCACAATTTGCTAAGATAAGCTGTGGCTGGCCCATCCTTGGAAGCGTTCCAGACTAGGGTGGATGTGGCTTGGAGCAACCTGGTCTGGTGGAAGGTGTCCCTGCCACGGTCCTTTACAACCTAAACTGTTCTGTGATTCTACAAACTGATAAATCACTAACCAAGTCTTTTTGTAGATACAAAATACAGGGAAAAGCCATGCTGGCATCAAGCTTTGACCAAAAGCAGATGAAGGGCCCCAGCTGCCCCAAAACTCCGCTCCCACCTCTTCTTCCGGCCGCCACCGCTCCCGTGCAGAGGCAGCACAATGGACGGGCGCTTTTGCACGACTCCAAAACCACAGCCAACAGCCCCCCACACTGACTGGCCTGGGGCTGCCTGATGGCTTCTTTAGCAAGCTCAGCTGTGAAATGGGGTAGCAGAGAAGCAGAGACTCAAGCAGGAAGCTCTCTGCCTCTCCTGCTGCACAATGACTGCCCATGGGGCAGAGGAGGGCAAGAACCTGCTGGGTGCCCTCCTGGATCTGCCCTGCACAAACTGCCAGAGCCCACAGGTCACAGGGCTGCTGAAAAAGTGCTCCATCACATTTAAACACAAAACTCATTCCTACACTAGAGGACTTCCTAAGTATTATATTAGCCCAGATGGAGAGGATCATACTAGCACATGAACCTGTTTTGTCTACAAGAGGATGAAAAACACTCTGTGAGGATGTACAGCATAGCCTGGATTTTTGATGCTTTATTCCTGATCCTCCAGAATCCAGGGGTCTGCCCTACATTTCAACACTGTCACTCCCAGAGGATGGCAAGCCCTAAGGATGTGGATAGAGTGAGTCTTGGCCTGCAGAGACAGCTCCTTAACAGTAAATAGGGGGGGATTCCACTGTGCTTTAGGTAGAGTTGGAGAAATCAGCCTCAACCTGTGCTAATGCGCCAAAGAAACTTTTATCTATTCCTTTACCATATATTTTGCCTACACCATATCCTTTTTGTCCCTCAAGTGGAAAGAATAAAGCTCCACTGTCTAGGCTCATGAGAACAGCTCTAGACCTTGCTCCTTTCTTGGACATGAGCATGAATTTGAAGATCTAGGTTTTGATAAACCTTTCAGCTAGAGGAAAGCAAACATGCTCCTTTTTAGAACAAAGGAAATGGGGGAAAATATCATCTCTATTGGCAAGATAGGCTAGATGTTACTCAAGCTAATTGTTTGAAACCTGGTCAAAATGAGTTACTATCATTAGGTATTGATAGGATTATTGTAACAAGGGCAGTTTTTGATAGGAAGATGACTTATCTTTTCCACCCAGTTCTGCTCCACTCTAAGCTGAGAACAGCTTAGTTTCTTGTAGAGTAGCTACTAAATAACCATAGTTACATCCCATTACATTAAAGAAAACTAAATAAACCAGCATTTCTTCTTGGCTGCCACATCACGAGTTCGTTGCAGAAACAAGGGACAAACTTCTATAAAAGAAAACTGACTGCAAGGTCATTTTCAACCATCTCCAGAAAATCCTCCTCCCTTACAAACCAGTCTGGTGAGCAGTTTTTGGGAAGTACCCAAAGCTGGACTTATTACTGCTACTGAGTAAACAGGTAATGAAGTGATAAGCATGGGGCTTCATGTAGAAAACTGATTATCAGCAGCAATACTCCCACCAAGCCCTATTAGGAGATGGAAGATCACCCTACACAAAGCTCTGTAGCTTTTGTATTAGCAGTGTGTTCCAATGAGCAGCTTTGACAAGAAATCCCACCATGGATTTGGACTGCACATAAATGTTTCCTCACATGGTTCTATCTTCTTCCAGGCTCAGGAGCAAACTGCCTCAGAGAATAAATTTTCATTGAATACATTAATGTGAGATGCCTCAGTCAGTGAATGACCTAGATAATAAACTCATTGACGGAAGCCAATTCCTTCCCCTTTCTCGGAGCACCATGGGCACTCACTGTGCCCAATAAATAATGTTGGCTGTCTTGTACATTATCAACTCTTGTTGCATGCATGAAGGGGGAAGGAAACGTGTCCAGTTCTTCCAAATAGCCAATGCAAAGCTGGCAGTGTAATTCCACCAAAGCCATGGGGAATCCACTGATGTGAACCTCACAAACAACAGTAGAAGCAAACACCAGGCTCCTGTTCTGCTGGAATCTCACAGAAAACACAGGCAAACTTTTTAAAAACAAGTGAGAAAGGAAGGTGGCAACTTTCACATTAATGTTATTAAAAACTGATGCCAGAAACAAGTGACGTATGGAGAGCTTCATGTATGTGCCAGTTTACATGTGAGGGAAGGATAACATGTAAAGCATGTAGAATTTAAAAGAATTGAAGGATACGAGATAGAATAAATCATGCTGAAAATCAATCCCAAATTTCACTACTTGGAACTCTATTTTTCCTCTACTCTTCAGCCCTGGGGAAAAGGCCAAGAAGCTATATGTCGTTGTTTACCAAGAAAGCAAATGCAGGACAAAGCAGGAATTCAAACAGGACAAGCTAGTCTTGCATTAGTCATTCCTGATTTAAACAACCTTTGTTATTCTGAAGGAGCAAACCCCAGAACTGAATACATTTAGCATGGCATGAGCACACTGACCAGTCTAGGTGGAGAGAATCCCTCCAGGAACTAACTCACACACTGACAAGCCAGTTCCAATGCTATCAAAGACAGCATTGATTTGCAACTATTTTGTCAGATAAAAACACTTTGGAGCACAGACATACCATGCTGACTTTTACTGTCTAGTTAAACTGTCATCCTCTTTCCCATCCTGACCTGGAGCCAGCCAGTTCCAGAGAGCTACCACAACCCTAAATGATCCCCCTGACAGTGCACAGCCCTAAATGATCCCTCTGACAGTGCACAACCCTAAATGATCTCCCTGACAGTGCACAACCCTAAATGATCCCCTCTGACTCACACCAACAGCACCCAGCACCACTGGTCCTGCCTGAACCCACTACAGCATCCATAAGGCTGCGAAGGATGGCAAACATTTTTCTATCCAAAAATGACGAAAGGATTCCCAAACTAAGATGCCACTGCTATCACAGGAGGTTTAAGACACTAAATTTAGCAAGTGGAGATGTACATGAAGAATTTAATTTTCAAGGGATGCCTTGCTTACATGACAGAGTAAAATTAAATGTACTCATGAAATAAAATGCAAAAGACTATGCAATGCTAAAATGCAGACGGATGGCAAAGAATTAAAAAAAATAAGAAACAAGCAAAGGCAAAACAGAAACCACAGAGCAGACCAGAGTGTGAGAGAGCTAGAAACCAGAGGTGGCGTTAGAGAGGTGTGAGCTGCTTTTTCACACCAAGTGAGACCAGCTGGCAAGTCAAAAATCCTGTCTCTGAGAATGGTTAACATAGAATATATGAGAGAAAGGCAGGAAAAACACCACAGTGTCAGATCTGGAGCTACCAGCTCAAACCTCTCCTCAGCCCCTGTATGCACATTATCAGACAATCTGCCACTGTGATTCTTACTATTAGATGTAAAGTCCTGGGACAGCAGAGACCCACAGCCTATTTCTCACATCCTGTCCTTTACTGCCTCATTCTGAGAGATTACTTGGCTCTACTGATCTGTTAAGTGATTTCACACTGCAAATAATTGTACTGATCTTTTTTTAAACATACAGCAGACATGCAACACTCATATAGCAAATCACACATTTAGAAACGTGTCCTGCATAGATGCATTTTCCTTCTCTCCCCATTTTGACAGAAATATCTGCACTGCAATAAAAAGTAAAGAAATTAAAATAAGAGAGAAATTCCACTAAGGCCTAAATAGCATTCTCACGTTGGTTAAAAAAAATAGATTATTTATTCTCTCTCCCATTTCACAAACTGAAGTCAGCTGCCAAAGCTGCCCACCTTGTGTTTCTGCACCAATACTTCATCTCCTGCCTGTTCCACAGAAAGGAGATCCCTCCTGGAAGGAGTCTGGAGAGCTGCCACTGTATCACTGACACAAATACAAACCAACTCACTCACAAAACTCAAAACTTACCAAACTGGGCAGGTGAACACCAAGAAAAAGCCTTTATGTAATGCCATCAAACAGTTTCATAACTCCCTCCCTCCTTCCTCCCCTGCCAATATTATTTTGTACTGGCAAACCTCCTGGGTAAGTACAGTGACAGGAGCTGGGTTTCAGTTCTGTGTGAGCTGTGCTGACCCAAAGGACAGCCCCACACCACACGATGGAGCACAGAAATTCCCAGCCAGAACCACGGAGCTCCAGCCAGCAAATGAAAATCTTATCCCAGACCTGACATCCCAAAAGCCCTGTGGCTTTGCAGCCCAGGACAGCATCTTCCCCAGGATGGGCTTAATTGCTTTGCAATGTGGCACTCAGAGGAGCCAGCCCAGGGTGTGACATCCATTTGTCACACAGGCCACAGGCATCCCGTCTCTGTCTTGAGGGCTGCATCTGAACACAGAGCACCGGTGGGCTGGAGAGCACGAGGCTCTCTGGAGATGCAGTGGGTCTCACAAGGAACACCAGCCAAACAAACCCTGGCATTACCAGAACATCTCCTGTGCCTACAGCCTGCCCCACACTGGAGGAGCCCCAGGCCAGAGCAGCCAGGGAGCGGGGCCATCAGCCGGTCAAACTGCTCCGGGATGGATCTGGACATGGATCACATGCCTCTGCTCCAGCACAACAAGGGCACAAAAGGTCCTGCAGGGGCAGTGAAAAAGCAATTTTTTCCATCACCTTGGGCCCAGGACAGACACTGAGTATCAAGAGCACAGGAGTTGCTGAGGGATGCTTGTTCCCACGCAGCATTGCTCAAACGCAACAAAAGCTGGCTCACATCTGCTCGTGGCACTGGCTCCTAAATTAAAGCAGGGTGGTTTCCTCAGCAATTGACCTCCCTAAGTGATGAGAGCACCTCATGATATCAAAGCATACAAAAATATCATTGGCATTGCAGAAATACAGTTGTTTGTCTGGCTTACCCTAAGTGGCTTAGCAATGTTAATGGGACGCTTCTGGATGCTCTTTGTTCCAGATACACATTTATCTTTGATATCATTATTCTAAAGCAGGGCTTTCCCTCACAAGCAGCCAGCAGAAGGGCATGGCCTGGGGGAGGAACAGCCACGTGGTGATCTCCACCAGGACACGGCACCAGGTTAGTTATCCACAACTCCAGCCTGGGTCCAGCACGGCCCTACAAATAGCACAGGGGTGGAGCAGGCAATCAGAGCAAAGATTGCTCATTGTCTCCAGAAGAAATTAAATTTGCAGCATGGTCTGACATGTCTTAACTGCATGCTTAAATAGGATGAAATCTGGGAGGCAAGAAGATGCAATGGCTGATCCAGAATCCTTATAAAAGCTGCCAGTAACCCATTTCATATGGCAACTCTGCTGTTCATCTTTTTCTCCACGGTTACACAAAAGGCCCCCAATTTCCTGGCTGTATTAGCAAAGCACAATAGCTAAAGCCTAAAACATCAAAGGAGCCTTGATAGTTTGTGAAGAAAGGGTGGGAGTCTTATTCACTTCAGTAAGGGATATGTTTTTCATATTGAATTACCCTGTAAATCAGTAGACTTTCTAATGGTTTTTCAACAGCTCAAATGGCCCCCTTGACGATCCATTCTGCAGAGTTTATTGCCTATAAGCTCAAAATGGCCAGAAACCAAATCATTACTCAGAAAATACTCCAAACAAAAAGCCTCTGACAGCCTGGGTGAAATGTGCCTTACTAAAAGACCTGTAGAAAAAGCTAAATATAAACCACCAACAGGGTGAGGTGGGGCCAGCAGGGCTGGGGACAGAGCTTCCTGGGGTGCTGGGCTCGCTGGTGCTGCGGTCACCCTGCTGCCCCCTCCTCCCCCTCACAGCCTCTCTGCAAAAAGCACCCCCAGGGCTGCAGGTCTGCAAACACCTTCTCATAAGCTTCTAGCATGACCAAAGGCGATGTGGGCATCAGCCCCTGGCTCCTCTTCTCCCTCCAACCAGGGCTTTCAACTGGTTCAGCAGCAGCACCATCAGCAGAAATGTAAAGGTTCCCCTGGCATCAAAGTCAGCCCCCCACTTCAGCCAACCACATCAACAAGGGCTTGATGGATCCACAGAGCAGAAGGGACCTTAAGACCACCTCACTCCAAACCCTCTGCCATGCACAGGGATACCTTGCACCAGACCAGGTTGGTCCAAACCAAATCCAGCCAGGTCTTGAACTCTGCCCAGGATGGGGCATCCACAGCTTCTCTGGGCAACCTGTGCCACCCTCATTGTCAAAAACTTCTTCCTTACATCCAATCTAAATCTCTCCTCTATCAGTTTAAAGCCATTACTCTTTTTCTGTCTTTCCATGCCTTTGCCAAAAATCCTCCTCCAGCCCTATTTTAGCCCCTTTAGGCACTGGAAGGTGCTGCAAGGCCTCCCTTTTGCCTTCTCCAAGCTGAAAAATTCCAGCTCTCTCAGCCTGTCCTCACAGCAGAGCTGCTCCAGCCCTCTGAGCATCTTCATGGCCTCCTCTGGACTCCCTCCAGAAAGTCCATGTTCCTCTTTTATTGGGGGTCCCAGGGATGGATCCAGTACTACAAGACCTCATTCCAGTCACCTCAAGGTGACTGCCACTGCTCTTGGTGGCAGGAGTACCCAAAGGGTGCCCATTACCAATGTGACCATCGCCCTCCAGGTCACTGCAGCACCTGATTGCCTGGACTCTGTCCTACCTTGTCCTGAACTCCTGGAATTCTGGCTCTGCCCCAGGCACTGAATTCCCCCTCCCTCCACCTCAGCCACAGTCCCTGATGAATGCAGTGACATCTTTGGAGGGGATAGGAACATTGTCACTTCACTGCCCCCCAAGAAAACCTTGAGAGCCAAACCCACATCTTGCTGCACTCAGTTCAGCCAGGACATGAACTCCAGCCCCACACCCCCCTATGTCCCCAACCACTGGAAACTGGCTCTTCTCATTCTTGGGTCAAATCTTCACACTCTCAAGCAAAGTGTCCATGTTCTCCAAGGATTCTCACAGCTGCCAGCCAGGCCTTTTATTGGGGAAGAGCAAGAAACAGGACTCCAAATAGCTCAAGTTCTGATGCTGGAACAGGGCAGTACATGTGCAGCTCTTTGTGACAGTCAGCTGTCTCATCTGCCTCCATCAGAACAACTGTTTTTAGCATCACACCCCCACAGGCTATTAAACACCTGACAAATAGCAACAATTTTTCTCTTGGTTATCACAGCCTTTGTTTTAGGCTGCAGGGCACTCTCAGGTAGTCATGGTGCATGGGTCTGTTGGCATTTTGAGGGGATCTGTTCATAGGGCCAAAGGATAAATTTATGCTAAAGGAAAGAAAGAAAAGCTGAAATTCCAGTAGCTTTCAGACCTACCTTACCTTCTGCAGTGGGTGTTTCTCTCCGCAAGTCCTATTCAACAAAATAACTGCATATCAGTAATAACAATTACAGAAACAACTTAAGGCTTCCAAAAAGTTAAGGATGAAGTTGATTTTACTCAAGCCTAATTAATATGGCAGTGTGACCTTCACAAGATCAGAGATCTGCACTTTGTACATCACTGTCATGCGCATGGAAACAGAAGTCAAATGGACTTCACACCAGCCTGCTCCCCCCTGGATGGAGACACCACTTATTCCACCTCTACAAGTTTAATTTATCTCTGCAGTTGCACAGACACAAAATACTTCACCACAAAATCCTCTGTCAAGAGCTATAAAGTATTTTGGCTTCCTGAAGCAACTTTTGCCCACCTTGCAATCAAGCAGGAGCCAAAAGAAGCAGCGACCATGTTACATTTGACCTGGAGCACCCTGCCTCTCTCTCATGGCCATGATGCTCTGGAGAGAAGGTGACTTATCTTTTAACTCTTGAACTTCACATTCAACAAATACAATTGTATATAAACACGGGTAAAACATGATTATTTCTGCCTTAAAAAAAAAAAAATAGGGAAGGATACAGGCAAAAGAGCTGAAGTGAAGGAACACACAAGAATTGCCTTAATCTCTTCCTGCAAACGAGCAACAAACTCATCAGGAAGTTGTGACTGGCTCACTAATCTTATAGCCCATCTGTTATGTGATTTCCTTCAGTGTACTCTCATGATTTCCTACTTCAAGATCAAGGTCTAAATGTCTATTCCTTGTTAAAGTCTTACAAATTATGGCATCTCCGCCCAGGGACTAATAATTTTTACAATCGTGAATAAATAATTCCCTTGTAACAATGCCATTCAGTATCTGTAAAGAGTGTTTCCCCAAGGTTAAAAATTACTTCAGCTACTACATAAAACTCAGGTATTGTAAACATCTCCCATTCCAGCTACACTGAGTACTCCATTTGTTTCACTGATATATGACAGTTTGCTATACTGCACTCAGAGACAGCCAAAGAGGAGATAACACTTTTTAAAGGTGCATATGTGAAGTAAAAAGATCCCAGCACAGGCTAGTGCAGAATTAAATGCTTTCAAGAGGCAAGTTTCAGCCCCAATGTAAATCCCAGCAAACAGCTCCAGAGAGCAGGCAGCCCAGCTCCCTGCCTGCACCTGGTCATGCACACCTGGGTAAAATGCAACCATTCAGGTTTGCACAACCTCACACCCACACAGGCAATGCCTACCAGAGACAACATGGCACTGGGGAGATGGTGCTCAGCTCTGCCTTACAGCACACTGAAGGCACCATGGCATTCAACTGACAATGTTGGTAAAAACTGCTTTGCTGAAACCTAACAAGTTAATATAAGAAAGGGGAAACAGCAAGAAGGATATTGGAAGTTAATAAGCTCTTGCAAATTTGATCTGTGGAAAATTAGTCAAATGTGTGTAACAACAAACTCACAAATGAGAAGATATCCAGACCATGCTAATGTGTTTACTAGAAAGACTTTGGAAAACAACCCAAATGGTTGGAAGGAAAAGGGTCAGTTTTGAAGTCTCTGAAACATGAATTTTAAAGCACACCATGAACAGAGAACACTGCTCCAGTGGGATGACTCAGGTGTATAAGCATTAGTGATGAGACAGCTCATGTCCATACACTTACTCATCTGCATAAGTGCTCAGGTCATAATTGCAGTGATGTACCTGCAAGTCATCTGGGAAGCACCAACTCTTACACACCAACTGCTCCTTCTTGCCTCTCGCTGAAACCTCCTACAGTTCTCACAAAAGGTGCTGACCAATGTTACAACTAATCACTTTTTTCTTCTTTTTTTTTTTTTCCAGCAGGAGAAAATCCATGTTTATAAACAGAGCAGCATGAGCCTGGGAGCTGACAGCAGCCAAATGCCCTGTTTGCCTGTTATTAATCACTTGGATTTTACCAAAATACTGTTTCACCTGTCTCTGAAAAGGGAATATAAAAGTTCTATTTCAAATCAAAATGAAAAATTGTGCACAGCCAAGTGAGCATAAGCCAGGTTAAACTTGGGAAGATTCACCAATTTTCCTCTCACTTGATTCACTCCTTAGCTGCCTATCTGTGCTTTTATTTTCGGGATGGAACAAGGATAGAAAGGAAGGATTTTGGAGTGGAGGTGTTTCAAATAACGTACATTTCCTTGTGGTGTTTTGCACTGTGCCAGCAGCTCGTAGACCTTGGGTTAGTACAAACCAGCATTTCCTCTCCTCCTGATTACACAAACTCCCGTGACAGCCCTGCTGGATTTATCAAGACATATTAAATTATCAGGGCAAGATGCTGTTCCCTGTCATCATGTGATCCAGGCTGCACGCTATGCGAGATGCTAACAAAGCAAATCAGAAGGGAGGGGAGAGAGAAAGGCAACAGAAGGCAAACATTTGCTCATTCCCCTCCAAATCCACCCCAGCTGTAAGTTTCAGACATTCATTTAAAGGGAGAGCAGCAGCTCTTAACCTCTGTCTACATGCCCAGATATAAAACCAGTTTACATCAATCTAGATAAAAGAATTCAGAGATTTCCCAACCCCTTGCACCCATCAGCTCACAGGTACAGGAGTTCATAAAACACATGTCTATCCTGCAAGGATTAGAAACTTCTCCCTCACCACCAGATGAATATTTCAGGCCACAGTCTGCATCTGCCCTAAAAATCAGCACTGCAGGATGGACTAAATGGCAGCAATGTACATGCATCCACACCAGCAGCAGCATTATGACAGATATTTTAGTAATGTAAATAAGGCCACCACCTTTGCAGCAGAGCAGTCCCACCCCATGTCACCAGCTCAGTGTGACCAGGACTCCAGCCTCCTTATAGGACCAAGCCTCTCTCAATAGCAACTCAAACATCAGGAAAACCCTCAAAACCTCATAGCTCTATCCCAAGCTCACTCCTCTGCCTTGCCTGTGGGGTCTGTTCTGTATTTGAACCGGGTTTAGCACAAATTCCAGGAGCAGAGCAGATATTTCCAGGGGCACAGGTAGCCTGGGAAGCTGGGCATGCATCCACCAGGCAAAGCCCATGCCCTCAGCTCTGGCTGGGCTGTCAGGTGGAACTCCTCAGCTAAGCCATTGGAGAATTGCTGGGACCTTTCTGTCTGACCCAAAATTTGCATCAGGGACTATCTGAGAGCGAACACCTCCAGTGCACAAACCTCACACCATCCATAAGGTACCTAACTAAATGGCCCCAATATACATTAATTAATCATTGTCTGTTATCACCCCAAAGGTGCAGCATCACACCTCAGCCACAGACAGAGAGAGCAGAAAGTCCCAGCATCCTCCCCAGTGATAGGATCAAGATGTTTATCTGTTCTCTACGCTGTCAGCCTCAACATCTGGTTTTATTGTGGTGGTTATCTGACCGCATATCCTGAACTTCTCAGCCTCAGAAAGTTTATGCCCATCACAGCCTTGAACATTCTCCGCTCTTCTGCACCTTCTCTACTCAGAATAAATGCCTTTTTTTATTACACTAACTCTTATCACCAAACTGTCTGGATCAATGCAGTCACCTTGTCCTCCTTTACAAGACTGGAAGCAAAGGTATAACTTTAGAGACTGTACTGTCACCATCAGGACTAATCCATAAATGAAGTTCTCTGGGCTGCCTACAAGTGACATTTACCAGAAATTAACCAAGCTCAGAGTGAAACTGCACTGACCCAGAGCAGCGGTGTACATAACAGACACAAGACTAGTCCTGCCATTCTGCTAAGAAGTCAAAGAAATCCGCATGCACACATCAAACTATTGTGCAAGCATGTGTGGAGCTGGGCAGAAATACATCCAAGCCAGGTATCCGAGTCTCCCAGTGCGCCTCTGTGCGCCGAGCAAAAGGAGGGAGGAACACCTTTGTGTGAATTTGCTGGTGTCGTTTGCAAGTTAAGTACTACAGGTCTTGTCTCCGTTCATTTACAAACATGAGGAGAGACTACAGCGTTCTCACCCTCAAGCTACGACAGCTGAGGGTCCTTAGGGTCGTAAGGAACAGCAAATGCGAGGCAGAGGGACGCAAAAGACCCGTGAAGGAGCACACCTGTGTACCTGCAGACACACACCGGGCTGCGTGCCTGCGGCACAGACATGCAAGAACAAGCCCCGGCTCCCCGAGCACCCTCCATTCATTTCCAGAGGAGCTTTCCCGGTTTCTCCTCCCCACGGGTACTCACCCAGCCCTCGAAGGTGTCGCTGGGGGCGGCGGAGCGCAGCAGGTCCTGGAAGTGCAAGGTGCAGTTGGCCACGAAGTCATCGTAGCCGATGGGGGTGTCGTGGAAGACGGAGAGCTCGATCTGATGGCCGTCGGTGACCGTGGCCGAGAACTCCTCGTTGTAGGTGGGTTTGTTGGTCTTCTGCTTGGTGCTGGTCTGCCCCACGCGCACCTGGTCCACGCTGACGGTGACATAGGGATCCAGGAGCTGGTATCCCTTACGGAAGAGCGAGTGCCGGAGGGACCAGCGGGTGGGCTGCAGCCCCACCGCCTCCCCGATCCGCACCTTCAGGTACCCGCTGAACTTCATGGCTCCGGACATGGCCGCGCCCCCGGGCCGCCCGGGAGCCGGGAGGAGAGCCAGAGCCCGCTCCCGCCGGGCGAGGCTCCCAGCCTCTCCTGCCAGCCCGGCCCGCCGCAGCCCCGCCGCGCCTCCTCAGGGGGCCGGCCGGCGGCACCGCGCCCGCCCCCGGGCCCTGCCTCTGCCGGGGCTCCGGAACCGCCCCGCCCGGCCGGGCTGCTCCTGCCGCGGGGGAGCGCCGCGATTCGGCTCGGGGACACCGGGGCGGCGGCGGGCGGGGAGGAGCCGCGGGGCCGCGCCGTGAGGGCGGGGACGGGCGGGGAGCGCACGGCCCTGCCCGGCCCGGTGCTGCTGTCCAGGTGCGGCCCGCAGCGAGGAGCAGCCCCTACCCTGCCCCAAGAGAGGGCACAGCTCCAGGGGCAAACTCTGGGACACCCCTGAGGGGCTCCGACCCTCCGGTGCTCTCCCGGGAAGGGCTGGGGCTGCGCCCGCCGCTCGGACCGGCGGCCCGGACGGGAGCGACCCGGACCCGGACCCGGAGCCGCGCTGCCCCCGCACCTCGCCCCGGGCAGCGGCACCTCCCGCCTCGCTCCGCCGGGAGAACGAGCGCGGAGAGCAGCAGGATGTGTTCGGGGGTTAATTGCGGGTGATTAACGCGCCTGGCGCTCGGCGTGCAGGCTTGGTTCTAGGGTGGATTGTCTTTGGGGGTTTGATCGCACTTAATAAAGTCGGAATTTAATTAGTCGTAATTGCTTTGTAGATTTCGCAGCAAAGCGGTGCGAACTGGGTAGGGAACAATGAAATCCTGCCTTCCCGGTGGCATTGTTCAGCCGGCATCATCTGAATGAGCTTGCACGCCGTAAGATGCGGTCCTTTTAGTGACCCCACCGCAGCTGGATGGTGCCAAGACTGCCTGACAGCTTGCAGCCCTTTTTTTAAATGTATTTCTTTCTTTTTTTTAATTTTCTTTTCTTTTCCAGACCACTCCTCAGCTCAGCTCTGCCATCTTTCACATTCCCTAGCAGACCGTCTTTGTTTTCTCCCACCCTTTTCCTCACTTGCCCCGTTCTCCAATTGTTTTCTGCTTCTAGAACTCCAAGTTTCACAGGAGCACCAAGCCAAGGCTCCCTCCAAGCCTCAGACAGAGCAGGTTGTCTCTGGTAGCCTCCTCTGGAGAGAGCAGGTGGAACAGGTTCAGTAATGTGATCACTCCTCACATGGAAGCAACTGTTCTGCCAGAAAAACTTGTAGACTCTTAAATCAGACTTCTGACAGGTCTCCTTTCAAGGCTTTTAAGTTCCATGCTCTGTCACTATTAACTGGAGAAGACAAGTGTTTTAAGATTTTTTTTGAGCTTGGTTAGGACAGCTCATCCTGAGGAGGAATACAGGCTTAGTTTTAGAAATTGCCACCCCAGGTTCTGGGATTTTGTTTCCAGGGGTGACCAGCTCCAGATCATTTAACATGAAGTACTCTCTTCTCATAAAAGACTTGTAGATTTAGGATTTTTATGTTGATGTTTCTTCTGAAATGCATTCTAGCATTAGCGGTGATCATTCTAGGTAATTTTATTTTCTCTGATTTTAATCTTTGTACCTTCTTGGAGTCTGGTATCCCACAGCAGTGAGCTGGTCAGAAATAAAGATTTCCTTTTATCAGCTATGTATCAGCCATTGCTTTCATGTCTGGATTCACCAATTCCTTATGATACCATAAAATAAAAAAGTCCCCTATTTACCTTTTCAAGAGCACCAGTATCTGTCATTTTGTACTTTCACCACTTCTGTCCTTCTGAGTTATGGATTCTGTCCCTTGAAGCCAGGGCAGAATCCATGCTCACCATCATGGGCAACCCAGAGTTCTTAGAAGACTTCACCAGGACTCACTCAGGGCTGCAGACAAGGTTTAAAGACAGCCTAAACTTTAAAGCACCCAGCGTGGGTACCCAAAGGATAAGGCTGCAGCACTCACTCTGTAAATTCCAAATCATCAAATATAGATTTTACTTTGTTTAGAGCCCTTTCAAAGGGCTCAGTGTAATAGCAGTGAAAAATGTTTGGCACTAGGAGACTGTAGTTAAGAGATAAACATGAATTACAATCACAGACTACCATAGTACTGCCAAATTTCTCTTTACCTTTTCCTCAGTTTCCTGAGCGGGCAGAGATGAAAGTCATCCCAAGCATTACTTGTTAGAATGCTGGCTCACATATTTACTGTCAGAAATAGGGAGAAGACAAAAATCTGATGGTTAAAGGCTCATTTCTTCTGCTTCATCACACAAGGTGAAGTACTTTGCCATGCTGGAGTTTCATCCATAGTAGGAATGAGGACTTAAAGAACTATTTCTATGCAGTGGTTCGTTGGAATCTCATGTGATAATGTGATTCCTCTACCCAGACTTCAGATAAACCTAACAAGTATTGTAAAACTCATAGAAAAAAGCAGGTGAGCCACAGTTGTAAGTATTTCTGGTGAACAGCAGTGCAAACCAGTTTGCTGCTGCAGGAAAAAAATCAATCCTGTGGACTCATATGATGTGAATCTAATTAATTTTGTTTATCCACTCAAACCAGTCTGGAACAGATCATCTCAAACAGCATCTGAACACACCCCTATTCTGAGCTCCCAGCCAAAGCCCAAATGTCCTGTTCTCAAAGAGAACTGAGCAGCGACGTGAAGTCAGAACCTACCCTGCCTACTCTCCAGACATCCATGCAGTGGAAAAACATCCCCAGTTAGGTATTTCCTTCCAAGAATCAAAACACCCCTGCACACCATGACCTTGCAAGACTGAATGCAGCTGCACCATCTGGTGATGGCTGTATTGATCCTCCTTGCACAGCTCTGGGGGCCAGCCAGGTCTGCAGCAGTGTGGATTCTCCTTCCTCTCCTCAGCAGGACCCTGGAGATCAGGCTCCAGGCATGGCAGGGTGATTCACTCTGTGCCCTGCAGTGCTCAGGGAGGCTGAGCTCTTCCCAGTGCTTCCTGCCAAGCTGGGTTGTTCCCTGAGCAGTCAGCCTGTGGCACAGAGCTGCTCAAGGAACCCACTGAGAAGATCTCCTGATGTTCCTGAGCAGCAGAGTGGTGGGAGACATGCAGTGGCAACAAACAGAAAATAAAGCAGAAAGGCTGTGCAATCTGAATTATGGGTAAATTACAGGATAAACAAGCCAGAGCACAGGCAATCTTATTAACCTGGCACTCTAGGAGAAGGTTTTAGTGTAGTAGTGGAAAACGCCCTGGAAATAAAACAGCTTAGAGCTCACCAGCAATCAAAAAGACAAGTAGGCTATTGGTAGTTGTTTGAAACAACTGACAGCAATGCCAAAACTGTCACTCAGGCTCTGTATAAATGACACACTCATACCATTTATAGTGTGCAAGTCTGCTGCTCCCTCCATCTCAAAAATGCAGAATAGATCCAATAAATACACAGAAAAAGATGACAAAGGTGATGAAACATGGTTGTGAAGGGAAAGAGAGTGCCTAGCTTGATATTTCTAAATCTGGGAAGCAATGGACGAAAAGGGAAACATGAGCAAGATCTGTACAATCATAAACCACATGAGCTGTATGAATGGGAAAGGATTTTTCATTCTTTCCCAGCCAAGACCTAAAGGACACTTACAATTGTTTTGAGGTCAGAGGTTTAAAAACGTAGAGAGGCAAATGCCTTTTCACAGAATGCATAGTTATAATTTGGAGTTCATTGCAAAAAATGGAGGACAGAAATATAAACAGCCTTATCCAGGAGTAGGTGTTAATGGAGGATAGACTTAATAGTGGCTACTGACCATGAGATAAACCCTGGCTCAGGAATGTCTCAAACCACAAATTGCCAGCTGAAAGGAATCAACAGGAAGGAGATGGAACAGCATGGCTGAGGTATGATGGACCTAAAAGGGACACAGTGAGCATGCTATGCTCCTCTGAACTGTAATTCCCATTTCCAAGTAAAAAACTGAAGAATGGCACCTCCTTAGGCTGGCTTAGGCACCATTCCCTGCAGGCAGGTGAATGGTCAAAGATGGGAACAACTCTCAAAGTTTACTCCTGCATTCTTCCTTCAGGTCACAGTAACCTTAAGGATAAGTTTATGCAACTTCTCTCTTATGTTTTTGGGAATCTGTCTGAAAAACATCCATTTCGGATCTACAAACAAAGCCAAAGAGCTTGGCCAAGTCCTGTTGTAACATTATGATTTAAGTCTGGCCTCATCTCACTACAGATATACACAAATTAGAGCCCATTTCATGTACCCTGTAAAAATCTCCATTTCTTTTTCCTACAACACTGTGTATTATTCCCTTCCCCAGTAACCTATAATTCTGTAACAATTTAGTATCATCCTCATTTGGCAAGTTAAGGACAAAGTCTTAAATTGCTCCACATTAAATTTCTACCAGACACTGGTTACATTCAGCAGTGAGTCTGTAAAGCAATGGAAGAATTTTGCCTTTCACAACTACCATTGCAAAAAGTGCCAGTGACACTTTTTGTAACTGAAACTGCTAAATACACTACAAAAAAATACAAAAATTAAGAGAACTGTAGAGGCAATTGAAGTAGGAATTAACTCTATTTTGTTCCTCTATTAATTTTAATCTATTTATACCACTTCCCTTTTATAGTTCTTTCTATAAGACTGCTTGTTAAACCTTTAAACAATGACAGCTGCTGAAGACTGAATATCCCATATGTGGAATCATTTGTAGTCTAGGGAGAAGAAGAGAAAAAAAAAGATCAAATTCTTCTCTAATAATAATAATTATAGGATCAATCCAAAACTCACTGAGTCAAAAGCAAAGCTGTCACTCATTTAAGCTATACAAGAATCAGGCCTGGTTTGTGTGTTTGCTGTTGCTCCTGATTTATTCCAGTGCAAAAGAGAAAAAGAGATTGTAGCCTAATATCAGCTTTTTCTAGTTGCCATGAATACTGATTGTCTAAACTGTAGCTCACCTGATCCTTATTATTTTTTATTTTTTGGAAAACTATTTTTTTTAAATTGTAGCTCACCTGATCCTTATTATTTTTTACTTTTTGGAAAACACCGGGTCATTTTATAAAGTGCTGGTATTATAAACTGCAGAATATAGTTTATAAGAGCTCTAACTCCTACAAGCCAACCATTAATACAGCTAATGGTCTGTTTGTTGTATTAAACTGCTCTCATTTGTCTGGGTCCATTAACAAATGCAGTGGTCATTAACTGTTAACAGCAACTCAGTTATTAGATTTTATTACTTGTACAGGAAACACTGGAGAACAAACTGATTGTTCTGGTTGACTGGGGTTTATTTCTTTCCCAGCAGTCTTGCTCTATTATTTATAATTTAGTTTCTCACTTATTCCCATGCACGATGGACGTGCTCAGAAATGGGTTCAAGGCATCCATGTGGGCACTCAGTTCACATGCCAGCCCCCTACCCCTGAGCCCAAAAAACCTCTCCTCCAAACCACAGAGCTCTGAGGCACCAGGCATCTGCAGTGCCCTCTGCTTTCCTGATTTTTCTGTATTTTTTCCTTGGTCAGCAGCTTCTACCCATGTACGTAATAATGAGATTTAAGTAAAAGATCCAGTAGTGTGTACATAGGAGGCTGGAAAATCTTCTGCTTCATTCATTATTTTCTCTCTCCAATCTACTGAAATTCAACATTCAAGTTTAAAAATGTCTTTTACTTCCTCTTCATGGGAAATTATGTGTCAACTAAGGGTGAATGTTTTCTGTCCCTCATTAACATTTAGTCCAGATAATTGAACAGTTCTCTTCTGGCCTTGTGGCTGACAAATAAGCTTAGAGCCACAATCTTGCAAATGCCTGCACGTGAGGAATATTGCCCATGTGAGATATGAAAACTCTTCCCTTCCACATTTTGAATTCTGAAATCCCCTAATCCACTTTTCTCTCTTTCTTCCCCTTTTTGCAGTTCAAAGCAATGGGAAAACACCACCAGTGTCAAAATACCATGAAGACTTGGCAGCAGCTTGCCATGGAAGTGGCTTTTATGGAGCAGTCTGAGCAGTGTTCTTCAACCTGCAGTGCCATGGCACCCAAATGCGGGAGGAGAAACCCAGAAATGCATTGTTAGTGCTCTTTGGGAACACCATCTTCTGGACTCCAGCTGGTGGAATTGGTGTTACAAGACATCTACCAGCACTTTAGAGGTGGAGATGTGTGAGATGACTGAGCTTTACCCTCTGTGTGGTTGGGTGTATTTAATGGTATTGAAATAACTCAATTTCTGAGCTGTTGTGCTCTTCCTACCACACTGCAGTTATTAATGGTACTTTTAAAGTTGTTCTCTCCTACAAAGGCACACCTGGTGTAGGTGATCCAACCTGCTCACTAGAGGCCTGGCTCAATCAGATAGGGCCACAACCAGCACTGGGTATTGGTGGCAGATGTGATGCTTAACCCGCTGAAGAGGAGAGGTCACACTCCTCCAAATAAAGTGATTCATGGTTCAGTACCTGAATGCATTGCACTGGAGGTGCCTCACCAACCCTGTTCCTGTTTGGCTTGTGAAATTGGATCTTATGGTTTGACTACACACAAAGTGGTCAGAGGACAAGCATGGACTTCAAATTTGGTCAAATTACATCAGCCCAATGCTACCTGCAAGCTCACTCAGATACTGTGGCAGATAGCAGGTATGGCAGATCCAATATCAAGAGAAAAAGGTGGGAGATTTTGCTAAGAACAGGCCAAAGACGCTGCTGGTTTGTGCAAGCAAGGATTAAAAAGTGCTTCTGTCATCCCTGGGGCAGGGGTTAAAGCCTCTGTTGTATGCCCATGCCTGTGTGTCACGTGGTATGAGCATGGGGACTGTTGTAGTGCTGGGGACTCAGAGGTATGAGTCACCTTATCTGCTCCTGTCTATAAACAAGGCACTTGGGGTACAGCTTCCCTCCTATCAGCCTCTGATAACAACTTCCTTCCCACCCTCCTTCCCAAGCCAGCACGTGCTAACATGTTGTGCAACAGAACCAGTTGGACAAGAAATCCAGGAGTGTTTAAGAAGCCCAGGGATGTGCACTCTATGCCTTTGAGCAGCAGAGGCTTGCTGGGAATGGCCCCAGACTGGCAGGTGTGTGCACTCTCTTTACCTTTTGGAAATGGGGTAGAATAAAAGAGCATCTCTGCCTCTTTCAGCTTCTGGTCAGCTCAGAACATAATAAATCCTGGGATTTTCCATAAGGAAGATAATAAATGCCAGGATTTTCCATGAGGAACAGCAGGACTGTTCAAACACTGAAGAGACCCCAGAGTCTTTGCCCACCTGGAATGCAGCATCCAGCTCTGGGGTCCCCAGCACAGGAAGGACATGGAACTGCTGGAGATGGTCCAGAGGAGGCCATGGAGGTGCTCAGAGCTCCTCTGCTGTGAGGAAAGGCTGAGGGAGTTGGGGGTGTTCAACCTGGAGAAGAGAAGGCTCCAGGCAGACTTTTTAATATTTAAAGGGGGCTTGAAAGACAAATAGGGACAAATTTTTAGTAGACCCTGTTGCAATAAGAGTAATGGTTTTAAACTAAAGGAGGGTTGATTTAGATCAGATATAAGAAATACTTTTTTTTACAGCAAGGTTGGTTAAACACCGACACAGAGAAGCTGTGGATGTCCCTTTCCTGAAGCATTTAAAGTCAGGCTGGATGGGGCTCTGAGCAACCTGATCTAGTTAAAGATGTCCTTGCTCTCTGCAATGTTTTTCTAATATTAATGTTACTCCTTAAAAAGTAGGGTGTTATTCATTTCTTGAATAATTTAAATTTGCATTTTTTAAGTCCTCCAAAGACTGAACTATGAGCTGAACTAAAACAATAGTAGACATTGTTTAACACTAAGCAGACTAAAGAGGAGAAAAAAATAAATGTAATAATGTTATGGGGCTATTATGACTACATGTTTTAGACTCATTATATTAGCTAAGAATACTTAACTGAGTTGACTCCTTTAACACTGGCAAAGGATCAACAAGTCTCAAAGTTCTTTTTACAGTCAAGACTGAGCCTGATCTTTCAGTTTCCTGCCATGTCTCTCATAAAATTTCTTTTTTCTCAGTAGAACAAAATCCCATCTGCCAAGAACTGCATATTCTTTCTCAAGAGCTGAACTCTGTTCTACTGAAATGCAGTCATTTACCAATAATTTCTATTTATCTGTACATTTTCTAGCAACCACAAGATCTATCATCTTCAATATCTATAGTACAGATGGAAGTAGAAAAGGCAGCAGGAAAGGGTTGGAAATAATGGAGTTAAAAGTATTCTAATGAGAGTACACTATAGAGAATATAATGATGATGAAAGATGCTCAGAGGGAGAAGGGAGAAATTTCCTGGACTGGATGATCAGAAGAAAAATAAACACACAGGAAGTATTGGTCATTATTAACCTTTGAGTTCCATCTAAGGAATACTGATTATTATTCTTCAGTCCATTACAATGAACTCTTCCCTCAGTTCAGAACCAAAGCCCAGCACAACCCCCAGCGCAGGATTACAGTGCTGTGGCAGGGCTGCACTCTGGGATGTGCTGTGCAGGGGAGCTATCTCTGTGGTTTTGCTTTAATCATCACTGAGAGGAAGAAAAAAAGCTCTCTATGCACCTTTACTGAGATCTTTAAAATCTCAGTATGGCCCAAGCTCTGGGTTATGAAGATGCCATCCCAAGAACCCTTTGAGTCAGACTATTAGATTCCTAATTACCTAAAATAACATTTCTGTTGGTGCACACCTATGAGTAGAAGTTACCTGCATGTCCCCATCCCCACTCCATGGTGGTTCCCACAGAACCACCTTCTTCTCTTCTTTGGGATCAGGGTTTGCATTCAGCCAGAAAATACCAGTGCAGGCTTGAGCACAGTCCTCTCTCCCACACTGCATTGAGAAATTCTCAGATGTCTGTAAAGAATCAGGGAGAAACAATGCTCAGGACCTCCCTGACCATCCCCTTTCTGTCCCAAACTCTGCACACGGGCAGTCACCTACACACAGGGATGCTCTTGCTGAGCTGCAGCTCGTTCTGAATAAGCTGGGGAAATAAGAAGAGCTCAGGAATGCTCTAAAACTTGAAGACCTTGCTCCAAAAATCTTAGAACTTACAAAACATTTAGAAACCAGAAGGAAAATCCACGCTGAACAGGAGAAAGCTCTCCCACATACACAATGCTGCATCAACTATGAGCAGAGCTGTGAAAATCAGGATTTCTTCCCTTGTCACAGACCTCTAGGTGGAGCTGCCTCTTTTGTTTTCAAACCGAGCAAGAGGCACTGCAGCACTGCCATAAGGCAAGGCAAGGAATTTAATTTAAATGTAGGCATTTGCAAGGGAAGAATGAAATGGGAGCATTATTTTGCATGCATGTTGTGCTGCCACTAGATACTGTCAGCTTCTCCATCATTCTTTGAGAAACCAGCTGTGTTGCCAGCAAAAGTCCTTGCTTACAAAAGTCACTCCTTCCAATTGTTTGGGGGTGAAGAGACAGATTCAACTGGAGAGTGCTGAGATCTGAATGTAAAGAATATCCCTATGAAGAGGGAAAGGCTGCAAAAATTTGGAAAACAACCAGTGAAACAAGAAACAAGAAAGACATTGAGGGGCTGGTGCAGAGAAGGGAATGGAGCTGGGGAATGGATCTGGGGCACAAATCTGATGAGGAGCAGCTGAGGGAGCTGAGGGGGCTCAGGCTGGAGAAAAGGAGGTTCAGGAGGGACCTTCTGGCTCTGCACAACTCCTGACAGGAGGGTGGAGCAGCCAGGTTGGGTCAGGCTCTGCTCCCAGGGAACAAAAGATAGGACAAAAAGAAATGGCCTCACCAGAGGAAGTTTAGATTGGATATTAGGAACAATTTCTTCACTGAAAGGGTGGTCAAACTGCCCTAAACAGGCTGTTTGGGGAAGTGTTGGAATAATAATGACAATCTCTGGAAACCTTCAAAAAACTTTTAGATGTGGCACATGGAGACATGGATTCGTGGTGGCCTTGACAGTGCTGGGACAATGGCTGGATTTGATGACCTTAAAGGTCTTTTCCAACCTAAATGATTCTCTGCACAGGAAGAAACACCAAGTGTTGTGTCTCTCTTTGCACTGCACTGTTGCCATCAGGCCTGGGAACCACAAACCCCAGATTTTGGGAGGATTGAAGAAGCACACATCTCCCTTTAAACATGACACCTAAAACCACCTGCACCCTGTCACCCTTGCACAGCACAAATGGTCAGGATCAGAGTCAGCATTTCATATTCCCTAATTTCTCATCAGCCTTAAAAAAGCCCCTGGGAAGATAGAGCATCCCTGTGTTTCACTGCTACCAGTGCCTGTTCCTCTAGAGGGTACCCTCAGCCCACAGGGAGCTCTGCTGAGCACTGCTCCTAATGAAACCTGAAGGCCAGGCCCAGGAAAGTAAAAATAAAACTTTACAGAAAAGCATGCTGTAATTTTATGATGCACTTTAATTTGATTCTGGTTAGTTAGAGCAGCCCCCTGGGCAGGCTGGGACTGCACTGAGCAGCACAGGGCTGTGCTTTCAACTTCCAGCTCTTCCAAGGACATAAATGTTAAGGCCTCCTGTGCAATCAAAGACAAAAATTACTCTGGGGTGTAAAGGAAAACAACCCAGGAGACCTGCAGGAGCTCATATGTAAAATACATATTTAATCTTATTAAATACATAAGAGCAAAAATGTTCAGATCTCTCATGTTATTTGCTTTTTAGTGGCGCCTTAGGGGAGTGAAATAAGCATAGGACTGCCCTGTGGTGGGAACTGGGTGTACACCTAGGAAGAAACACACAGCTTGTCCGACAGAGCTTGCCATCAAAACAGACAATGCACAAGGGAAGAAGGAAAACAGACCAAAGAGGGGAAAAGTGGTGGCCTGAGAGTGCCCTGCAGGTGGGACAGAGCCAGGAGCAGGGCTCAGGTCACCCAGCTCCCCTGCCAGGCTCCCTGTGCTTGGCTCACACTGTCTCAGGTGCTCTGTGCCCACAGAGTGCCCTAGTTTCCCCATGGTTTGGGTTTTTCCTCCTAGGATACAGACATGGATGCACAGGAAATGTTTACTCACTGAGCATGAGTAAACATTAACCTAAACTGTGACCTCACAAAAGGAACCAAATATTTAGAAATGCCACCTCTTTTCATTTTTTCAAAGGAAAATACACCCAGCACTTCAAACTCTGCCTGTTCCAGCACCTCCCATATCCCTGGAGACTGGTGGCTAAGTCTGCACTTCCCATGTTCTAAGGGAAGCTCAGGGGGATTTAGTGAGCAGTTTGGCTAACAGCCAGTTTTCCACCCAGATTAGGGATATCACCCTGGAATTCATGAACTCCATCCAAAAGTGACCACAGAGTAGCAAACTCACGGCTAGTTTTCCACCCAGATTAGGGATATCACCATGGAATTCATGCAACTCCATCCAAAAGTGACCATAGAGCAGCAAACTCACTCCTCCCATTCTTCATCCTATTGGTGCCAGACCTGGTTTCTCCTTGCTGCTAAAGTGGGATCTTTCAGCAGCCTCAATCCAAGGAAAATGGTGTTTATGTAAATACCCAGAGTCACTACCAGTGTCACTCCTGTAATGGGATCGAGTCAGGAAGGAAATGTTAGAAATGAGAAATGTTAGAAAACCCTGAGGTCCCTCAGTGCAAACACTATGGAGGAAACATGAACTAGTAGGGCAGAGGAACAAAATGGATTGAAAAATTCCAGTGAAAGGTGCTGGTTCCCACCCAACTCCCAGGGGAAAAGCTGGCTCAGCCCAGCATGGGAATTTGGTCAGCATAGAAAGGTCAGGAGGCACTCTCATGGGATGTGCCACACCAAGGACAAATCCAAAGTTTGCAAAAGAACATGAATTTCAGTCTTCACCATCTCTAGGGGTTGTCCTAACCACAGGGCTGTTGGCTATTCTGGTACCAGCTCTCTTACATGGTAGTTTTGTAGTAAGACAAGAAAAAATAGTTAATAACAAAATAATGACTTATTAACAAATTTTCTCTTCAGAGGGCTAATTTTTTTTTTTTATTTCCCCTTACAAATTTACTTTACTTGCCTAAACCCCTCCCTAATGTCTAAAGAGCAAGTTGAAAGGGATCTTTGTGAGCTGAGCATTACTGGACTTGATGTGAGAGCCAGGAAAACCTGTGTGCAGGTACTTACATTTATCCTTACTGCAAAAATTATTAAAATCCTTTTGACATTCCTGGGCAACTTCTCTGTCTGAAAAAGTGATAGAAGGGTCTGTCTATGACATCAAATGTGACTTGTCCAGATAAAGTTAGTGATTGATTTTTCCATTCATACCTTTATTGTCTTTTTTTTTCTTTTATTACCATTATTTGGGAGAGGAAGGGGGGAATAAGGGGAAGGGGAAATAAACCATGACAGATTTCTCACATAAAATTATATGATGTGGTTTTGACTGATATGAACGTTTCTGATCTATGTGTCTGCACAGCCCTGCCTGTAAAACATTTCAGGACCCTTGTGCACAAGATGTGCTCTGACAGAGGTAAATCACACAGGAACAGGCAGAGCAATGAATGCACCCTCACATGCTCCCCAAGCCCCTGTGGGATGCCAGATATCAAAACCAGAACCTGAAATTCCCCTCTGGAGGTATCACATGTGTGCTTGGAGCTTTCTCCTGAGTGGTTTACAAAATGAGTCGTGGGTGAAGGGCTGTCAGTCCCTGCTGACTGGGACAGTGGCTGCACCCTTGTGGCAATCAATGTTCTTTTAATGGAAAACACCACGTGTTTCCATTGGATTGCTTGGCTATATTTTGGCATTTTGTTTATGACAGAGAATTATTTGTTATCGAATCCTTAGTGGTCAATAGCTTCAACTTCATTCTAATTACCAAGGCAGCCAAGTCATATTTTTTCTCCATTTACAGAATTTGTAGGACTATAACCAGAAAGCAAGCCACGAGTGACTTGGCCAGTAAACAGTGCAGTTTGCTGACTAGTGTTTGTTTTATAACCTTTGGCATGTCTTGATATGTACAGTTCTTAACCCATAAATATTATTTTACAGAGGTCACACTATAGTTATTTAAGTTCAGGGGTTTATTTCCCAGAACACTAAGTAGCTGTGAATGAATTATGTTTAGTCTGATCTGACACAGAAGGGTCATAAACTTACAAGTTGTAGCAAACCATGGAATATTACTCCTGTATGTCAGGCAAACTGTAAATGTAAAAGAATAATGCTTGATAAGGGGAAAGTCTTTTTATTTTGTTAAAGTAATATACGTTCCTAGGGAAAGGCTGTAAAATTTCATGTTCAGTGACAAGTTGGGCAATCTCTCCACACACAGCTTGTGAATTCTGCTTGCTCTCTGGGACTCTCTCTGCATGTCTGAGAGGCTACAAAACCTACTCTGAGCAGGGAATCTTTTTCTTTCTTGGCTCCCTTAGGCTTAGAGTGTCCCAGAATCCACAGGAGGTGATGAGAGAAACTTTAGTGCCTTTTCACAGGGCTCATAAAAAAAGGGGTCACTCAATGCTGCCAAAAGTCTGTTCCACTGCAGCAGCCATGGACAAGGAGAAAGCTGCTGCCTCACTTCTTAAGCATGATGACCATCTCAGGGACTGGGAGGGAAGAAGACCCAGCTGCTGATCTTCAGGTGGGGACCAGGATGACTTTGGAGGCTGCTTGAGGCCACCTGACAAGAGAGGGAATAGCAGAAAACAGTGGCAGGGAATTGCAAATGAAGAGACCAAAGGGACTGTAGGATCTGAGAAAGACACCACGTGCAGGAAACAGGAGATGTTTTTATCCTGAGGAATGTTGGTTCCAGGACCAGCTGAGATAAAGAAAATGTGCAAGAGAGGAGCAGAAAAGGCTCCCAGATCCTGAAGACAAGATGTAGTGAGAATTAGAAAGAGCCAGACCTGCAAAAGACTCTGCCTCAATCCCAAAGAGCTCCCAAAAATGAGGGAAGCAGGGAAGTGCATCTGAGTCCCTGTGCTTTTGGTGTTGATTACTGTAATGACTTCAAAGCAATAATTGAATTTAGAACCTGCTGCAAACTCCAGATTTCTGTGTGCTCTTCCAAAGCAGTGATCTGCATGGGCAGAGCCCTTGGAAAAAGTAAAGAGGAAGAGCTTTAGGTAAAAAGGAAGAAAAACACCAGTCCTGAGGCTGTTCAGCTGCTGTGCTGTAAATCCTGTGTCAGGGAAGAGGCAAGAGCCTGTGCTGATGTTGGGAGCAGGGCAAGGACCCCACTGAGCTCGCTGAATGAAAGGATGTGGGAATGCCAGGTCACACTTTCCTTCCAAACCTTCCTGGGCTCAGCACTGTGCCAGCCCATCTTTTGGTCACCAGATGAACTGGAGAAATCTGAAGACCCTTAAAATTCCAAAAAGATTCACAGGTAGCCTCTAAGAGATGCTGTAGAGAGACAGCGACACTTCCCAAACCAGAAATAAATATGAACCAAGAGGATCAACGATGAAGATCAGATCATTCTGGTTCTCCAAAATTTTCCTACCCCACCAACTACTTTGCTCCTGCTGTCTGCAGGGGGCCTTGCTGGGGAATTCTAGCTAGAGACTTCTAAGAGGAGGAGAAAAATAAAAATGAAGCAAAAAGTCACCAGCTGCATTTCTCAATTTGCACTCCTAGTGCTGGATGCCTGAATCCAGGGTTAGCTGTTGTGAGAGGGCTGCAATGAGGCAGGACCAATTTCACCACCCAGCAGAGCCCTCTGTTATTTACAAGTTGTGTTAATGTTCTGGCACTCCTTCTATACAAAATCAGCCCTGCCTAAATGAATAGTTGCATAGTGGTGGGGGACACTTTTAAAGAAAAAAATATGGCAGTGAATTGTTGAGTCCCCACTGAAAGCCAGCAGGAGATGCATGCCTAACTTGCCCATTTGCCTTGAAAAACTCTGATAAATATTATTTTGAAATTCATTAACTAGAAATAAAATAAAATTTGGGTGATTTTTTTCTTAACTTTTAACAACTGTAACAACAAATTATTTCTTCTGTGAGTAACCTTTGAGAGAACTCATAAAAACAAGCCTTTTAAGCAAAGTAGAATTCACTCTTCAGTGTCCTGGCCATAGTGCAAGTATTCCATTTCATAGATGCTATTTTATGATGCTGAATTCAAAAGGAATTTTAATTTTGGGGGGTGAGAGTCTAAAGTCAAGGGGTTCTACATAACTGGTGAAACCTGTAGCTGTGTCTCATGCTCGGATCAGAACTCCAGCACAGGCTTCTTCACTTCTTGGGGTGTTCACTGTGAATGTTTCACAGGTATTTCCCATTTCTGTCAGTACAGCAGGAGCTGTGCTGCTGCCTCTCTCTCTCAGGGGGGATTTTATTTACATCTTTTACACAATCATCACAGAATGGCTTGGGTTGGAAGGACCTTAAAGATCATCTCATTCCCTTGCCATGGACACCTTCCACTATCCCAGGTTGTTCCAAGCCCCATCTAACCTGGCCTTGAATATTTCAAGGGATGGGGCAGCCACAGCTTCTCTGGGAATCCTGTGCCAGGGCCTCAGCTCTCTCACAGGGGAGAATTTCTTTCAATCTAAACTTCTCCTCTTTTAGTTTAAAACCATCCCCTTTTGTCCTAGCTCTGTCTGCTTGTGTATAAAGTCACTCTCTTTTTTACAAGCTCTCTTGAACTTCTGAAAGGAGTTTTCATTTTACACAGACATAACTTTCCATAAAACCTGTAGGAATCCCCTGTGAATTCTTACTTTAAATCTTCTTTCTGTTCATCTGACTTGGCTGAAATTCCCTAAAAATGTCACACAACTTTTACTGGATGAATGGAAGCCAAAAAAACCAGGCATGGGAACATGTGATGTGTCAGGTAATTTTGCTTGTTTCCTTATACAATACCTTAAGGATAATTTCAGCTCTATTTTATCCCTCACTTTATTTATTGTGAAATTTTGATTTAAAATAATGGGAAAATAAAAGAAATCAACTGACTATTACATCTGCTATGCCCAGACAGGTTTGAGGAACAGACATCTTGGGCTCCCTGGTGACTCAAACAAGTGATGTGTCACCAAGTCCTTATCTGACCACTCATTTCAGAGACACCAGTGTGAGGTCATGTCATATTTTTAATTACCTGTATTTTAATTGAAGCATTTGAGATTACAGCAAATAACATCACTGTTCCAAAAAGCACAATCATTACGGAAAGAATGAAAAGTGGATGTCCCCTACCCATGCCTGGTTCTGCTCAGCAGCTGGGCCCACAGGCACATTTGTGACCATCCCTTCCTTGCTGCCTACACTTACCTGTTACAAACACAGCAACTCTGTGCTCACAGGAAATTCCACTTTATGCAGCAGTTTTCCATGCCTGTACTTTTTTGGGAACCAAAAACCTAAACCAGTGCCCCTGGAATTTCTAAGGGAAATTTAATCAAGTAAACAAAGTCAATTAGTTGGTTGCCTAAACAGAGCTGGATGTGTCCTTTTGAAAATCCTAAGCCTGCAATCTGAGGTGCACCATAAATTAAAAAATATGAAAATTAGACTCCTTCTGTCACTATAACTAAATACAGTATATGATAATTCATTTAAGACTCTGTGTTTATCCTTCCTAGACATGAATCATTTCCTAGCACCACAAAGCATCACTCAAGCACCATTCTTTGCTCCCTATAATTTACAGTGTAGTCAGCCCTGACTAATCATCCTAATTATGTCTGGTACTAAGGACTGCAATTCCCTCCTCTCTTCCCAAACACACACATGCAAGATTAGAAATACTTTGAACATATGATGTTTTCTTCACAGCTTGCAAAAGTGGCATTTCTAAATTATTATGAAACCATTATTCATTACTTATAGTAGTGCCTAAAAATCCCAAATGCCATTTTTCAAACAGAACCCAGGGAGAGATGTAAAAGCCCTGTAGATGAAAGGCCCAGAGACACAATCAAGTTGCAGAAATTCAAATCACCACAGGTCAGCAAAACTATTTACTGAGCTCATGCATATTCCTAACCTGCTGCAGTAAGGCATCAAATGCATTAATTCAGACCTCTCTTTTTGAGATGTGAGTGTATTTTACCTTGCTTTCATGGCATGGTCTCAGTGAAGAAGAGCTGCTGAGCATCTTGAGCTCTACCACAGTTCACCTAATGTTTGGACACCGCTCTCAGGTGATTTTTGGGGCTGTCCTGTGCATGCCAGGAGCTGGACTCAAATATCTTTGTCAATCCCTTCCAGCTCTGGCTATTCTGTGGTATTAAGGCAGTGTGAATGTTTAGGACACCTGGGCCCATGGCACCCACATCACCCAGGTGCCATCATCCCTGCAGGCCTTGGGTGGGTGGGGTTCTGCAAACACAAGGCCAAACACAAGGCCCTCCTGTTACCCTCTGCAAAAAGGGCAGATTAATAGATAATTAACATGTATTGCCTTGTCTTGTGGTGCTTATAAAATGTGGTTTGCATTATGTTTTTGTAACAGTTGGCCAGCAAGCCTTGACCTGTGAGGGTTAGGATGAATACCTGCACAGCTGGAGCCTTCAGTGGCCAATGGCAGCCCTGCTCTCATCATTTCCCCCTTTTATAAATGTAAATATTGGAGGTCTTGTTTAAACCTTCAGAACCTAAACATGTCATCACTATTAATAACATATGTTATAAGACACCACATGCTGGCAAAATAACCTGTGGTTAATGACACCAAAAATATTGAAAAGCTTAGCATAAAATTGAAACTTGTTAATGGTACACTGTGCAGTTTGGCATACAACTAGGGGCAGGAATTCCACACAATGGGACTGTGTGACTGCTAACAGCAGGCTCCCACAAGATAAAATAAACTTGTTTTATGGACATGAGGAATTGATTTTTAATGAGATTCTGCTCGGCCGTAACATCATCCTGGGAGGGTTTGCTGGTTTTCTCCTTGCCTCTGGTGCAAAATTATAGTTTGCAGAATAAAGACTCACTTAAATTGGGCCTATGGATTTGCACCTTCATCATATTAAGTGAAAAATAGGTGTTATCCCAGGTGTGGTTGTTAAAATGCCCACAAAGATCCCCTCTTCCCTGCATTCCCTATCTGTATGCTCTGGGATCAGGGAGGTCAGCAGAGCACACACTCCTCGAGTTCTTTCAGAGATAAACTATCTTCCAAACTGATTTCCTGAGAACAGAAGTTTAGTAATGAAAAGGGATAAATCTTTCTAGAGAACCTGAGTAGAGGAATGTGAATTTATCTTTTCACGTCCAGGTCTCAGCTGCCTGTTGAGAAAACATTAAGATATAGAGAGGTTGTCAAACTTGAGGTTTGGTATCAAAACAGTGTCACGTTCATTCACAGCAATGAAGTCCCTTTGCTGTCTGTTCACATTTGATTATCTTTCTTATCCATTCCATCAATTAAAACCAATACTGAAGCTCCTCTTTGAACCCCAGAAAGAAAACCAGAGTCACACAGCTGGGAAGTACCTTGTAACTGGGCAGCCCTTAGGAAAAAACAGAATACAAAAGCAAGAACAACTATCAAACCTCTTCAGCTTTAAACTCAAAACATTTTCTTTGCAATGAATTCACATTTTTGCTTCCCAAATCGATGTCACTTGGCCCTGAACAAGCTGAGCTGCACTGTGCTGTTGCTTTTCTTTCCTCTCTGCTGTTGTGGTTTGCACTGTTTGTGTGCAATCATTGGCTTTTAATTGCCTTCTATTGCCTGTTTCATTTGTCAATAAATAGAAAGTGCAGACCTATCACCAAAGGCCTTACATCTGTTTCTCATACATCTTAGCCACCCATGGTGCCTGAAGCTAAAGCTGTCCCCTACTGCTAACCAGGCTACCAGTTTATTAGGGGTTTTTTCCCTGCCCTTTTAAAAAGATGAAAGCCCCTAAAAGCTTTTTTCCGTGCAAGTGATGGTTGAAGTTAATGAAGTAAGCATCTGTTAGGTGAGAGAAGGTCACCCTGGGGTTGGGCACCTCCCCGTGGTGGGACTGGCATTCACCCAGCGATTAGTATGTGATGACAACACCTTAAAGATAATTAGTTGACAATGAGTTGAGAGCCTGTTAACCCCTTTAACACCTTATAGTTTATGATTATAATGAAACACTTCAGGACAAAACGAAATAGATGTAGTTTTACTTGAGTGATTTACCTTTTTTTCGGTGTTATTGCTTATCATTTTTGTGACCTTCTGCCAAAGGAAGGAACAGCTGCCAGGAGCCCAGAGCAGGATTCTTCACCTTCATCAGCCTGGGCTGAAATGTAGCCCCAGTTTTTTGTGCACTTTCCTCCACTGGCTGTGAGTTTAAGACTCTTTGGGCTGAGCTTGGGAGCTGTGGCTGAGATAGAACCATGAGAACAGAGATGTGGAGTAGTGGCATTTCTCAGTGGCTGGAATGCCAAGCTGAATGGGTTTTTCCAGGTGGTTTTTCACTCTAATGTGGACATACCCCTGCAATGCTAATGGAAGCCTCTGGATTTGACTCACCTGAGTGTTCCAGATGGGCTTTCCCCAGAAACAAGGATTACTTGGCAGAACAAGAGAGAAGCTTTTGAAAACTAAGCTAGAGGAAAGGCAGGATGAGGACACATGCGAGTGAAGCAATCAAGAAACAGCACTGATCATGGGTGTTGGGAGACAACGAGGAGGAGCAGGAAGAAGCAAATGGAGAACAACTGGCATTCTGTTGTGATTTATGTGCACTGGCATTTCCCATCTTCATTCAGTCACTCAACGTGTTTAATCATGGCATGGGAGCTCAGATGAATTACGACTGGCAGTAGCTCAAGAAATTTGGCAATAGCAAAGTGAAACAAATTTGTGCACAGCAATCAAGAAAAACCTGTCTTGAGATTAAAAATAAAATTCCATTTCATGTAAAGAGATGCATATCTTGCTTTCCTCTTCCTTTGCACTTTCTAGTTCAATGTGATGAAGGCAGTCCCAATGGGAAAATTTTATGACAACATGTCTGCACCATTTTTTTGACACAGACCCGGAGAACAAGGGCTGGTCTTGCTTTCCTGAGGTTTAGCACAGGACTTCCATTGATTTCAGCAGGAGCAAGCTTTGTATTTGGTAAGTACCCAAATATGTGGCTATCTAAGCTATTCTGTAAACTTTCTGCCATGTGTCCATCATTAACAGCTGCCAGGGTCCTGGGATGCACAATAGATCCTCACAATTCTCATTTCTCCTGTGCCTCCCATTTCAGTCCTTTAAAGCTCTTTAAAAACATCAGTAAATTAAGTTCCACTGTGGCAAATGCTCCCTGGAGAGACTTTTATTCCCAGGTGACAGGCAAAGGCAAGGCTTGCAAAGGATCCCCTCAGCAGTTACAGCCCAGACCTCCTGGCTCCCAGCCTCATGCTTTACTGCTAATTAAATACATCTAGATTAATGCAGAAAATGTAGAGTTTTGTTATGCTTTTTAGATTTAAAGGCAATATATGGATTCAGCACTGTATCAAATGTCCATAAACTCAAAAATAAAGTATTTCCAGCAACTTCTAAGTCCCTCATTAGCTAGCTTGTACTACTGGGTAGAACAAGGCTTAAGGAAAACTTGCTATCATTTATCTTAATAGAATTCTAGGAGTAGAACTGTCCTCCTCCAAAATTTGAGATTATTATCCAAAACTGATTGATCTGTCTGAGGTTATGACCATCAGCTCTTCTAGCAGTCAAAAAAATTTATGGCAACTCCATCTTAAACACAGTTAGTAAAGGTAACTTGCTATTATAAGGAGATGGGTCATAAAATCTGAATTCCTGGAACACATAATTGATTGCTTGATTATTAAATGTGATTCAGGGTTAATTAATCAATCTATTTCATGATACAGAACAAAAATATTCTTAAAATGCGACACAGAATCAGTTTCTGTTTCTTCATGTGAATTGCTCTTTTATTGGTCTTTAGATTAATTGGTCCCTCTTCCTGCAACCCTAAATGTATGTTTAGGCACAATGTTAATAACAGAACTATTTGTCTAACTATGAATTTTAAAAATACAGCTCATAATTAATGATGGATAAAAAATGACAGCTTTATGTGCTGAAACACCAGTATAGCAAAGTATGAAAAGGCTCCACTGGTTTCAGCAGAGCTACAGAAATTTAGGTCAGCTGAAAATCTGTCCCTATCTTTACAACATATTTTTGCCCATTTTTTTTTAATTTCCTTTATCAATTTTTAACTAGTTTAGAATATTGCTCTGGGGACCACATCTAAAATATGTGTTTGTAATGGGATTCTGCATCAAGCTACACAATCCTGTTGAATTTTCTTACCTGCCTTTCTTGTTAACTCATCAAAAATGAGGGAAACTCACTCAGATTTCAGCACACCTGAGTGCAGGACAAACCCAGCTTGGACAGGTACACTGGAAACTGGAGCTATGCAAAAATCTTTAGAGTAGCTAGAAGTGGGAAAAGCAGAATTATCAAATCAAGAAACAGTGCACTGGTTTTGTATAATTCAGGATTTCTTGCAAAGATGTTTACAGCACTGGTGCCACCACCCTGCTCTGCTGTGGGCGGCTCCTCCTCAGGGCAGGGGTCAGTCCAGCTCCTTTTCCAGCTGGGCTTGCATTACCCCAGCAAAATGGGAACAGCTGGTTTGGTTTTGTTGATCATAAAGTATTTCCTTAAGAATTTTCAAGTTGTATGGTAAGGTCTCTAGGCATTTTCTGCTTTCAATGAGAACAATTTGTCAATATGCAGGGATTTGTGTATTAGATATTTCACCCCACCACACAGTCTCACAAATAGGTGGAACCAAAGCATAGAGGCTCTTTAGGATGGGGTTTGATGGAGCAACAGTGTGTCTTACAATGAGGAAGGAACAGCATGAGCTGGACATTTTGGCAGACATTGTCATTACTGCTCAGTTGCACAATGTTGAAACAGAGGTGTGGCCACAGCCAAAACACAAAACCTTGCAGTGGCTAATCTCCTGGGCAGCTCCTGTGACAGCATTCTTACAAACCAGCAAAGCTCTCCGGACTGGAGAGAAGCAGGAGCAGGCTGGACATGCCCATCCTGTTGTCCAGTCATGAAACCCACTTGTCTGCCTGCTCAGACAAAAGGGTGTCAAAAGGGACACCGAGAAAATGCCTTTGACTGAAGACTTTGCCAGCATTGAGCCATTTGGAATTAAAAAAAACCAACAAAGATCTCTGATGAGCAGCACTGCAGATGGAGAAACTTTCCATTGGTATAGAACTAAATAAATACTCCTCTCTCAGTGTCAGCAAAATGCCTCTGCCAGCACAGCCAAGAAAAAGAAGGAAAGCAGTGTGGGAGCCAGTGCACCGCCTTGTTTGGGGCTGCTTGAGACAGCAATGGAGCCTGATATGCTGCCATTTTCCATACACTGGCCATCACAGCAAAATAAAAGTGACAGAAATAAACTTTGTGGGACTTCAAAAAGATGAAAAAGATTTTCCAGACCCCCTCATGATTCTACAGTGTTAAAAGATTTGCTACATCAACCAAAAAACATGCTGCCAAGCCGTTTTCCTGAAGTTGACAAAGATCCTACCTATTGGGTATAACCAAACCTAAATCCACTAAAATTAGGGAAATGCTGAGACCATGTGAGAGCCTTTTCAGTAACAGAGACAAGGAAAATGGCAGGATAATTGTCACAATTTGCTTTGTCACCTTTATGTTTAGAGAAGTTTATAAAAGTTGCAAGCCCGCACGTTGAGCTTTGCTTTCAGAAAATGCTCAAGATTTAAGCAAGAAGGGCAATCAAACACCTCCAAACACCCCCTTGTCCTCATGTTTATTTGGCAGCAGCCCATGTTTGTTACACCTCATGCCACAGAGTTATCTGTAGCCTGTTTTTCAGGATGGCAATGTCACTGCAGCTCCACCACATCTTGTTAGGGATGCTGCTGGTCTGCCCATGAGCACCAGCTTTGGGAGAGTTCCCTGTTCATAGGGCAGCTGGCATCTGCTCTGAAGTCTCTCCCAACACCCACAGGCACACCAGGAGCAAGTAACACCAATCCTGTCATTGTCTCTGAACCAAATTGTCTAATTTGTTCTAAATTATAAGGTGAGTGACTTAATATCCATAACAAAAAGGCATCAAACCTTAACATTTCTCTTTTCATATGAAGGTTTCCATGGATAAAGAGTCTGTTTCTGCCCAGGTCAGACTTTTTCCAGTTTGGATTTAAGGGCAGGAAGGGACTTGGGCAGTTTGTTGTTTCATGGGGGACCTTGGCCATGAGACAGCTCTGTCCAAGGGCCACCTGGCATGGAAACACTGGGAAGTACAAAATTAATCTTTACCAGCCCCTTTGGGAAAGGACAGATACTGGCTTCATTTTCTGGAGAAGACAATGGGATTTATCAGTGAAAAACATGTAAAAGGGGTGAGGAAACTTAAAAAAAAAAAAAGGCAAATATGCAATTTTAAATTTATCTCAGAAGATGGTGTAGATTAGTACCATTATTAATTTAAAAATTAGAAAACTTTATTCATCAATTGTCTGTGTTTTACCTGTTATGTACCTCTGAAAATATGACTTCTAAGCCTTGGAGCTCTGCAGAGGATGTTTGTACTGTCTGGAGTGTCTTTCGGGCTTTGTGGATGTTCAAGAGAACAATAAAGTCAATTTTCACAAAAGAGAATGGAGAAAAGGCACCTTAGGAAGGATGCCAGGTTCAGGAGGACTGAGGGATGTCATTCCCTATCCATTCCAAAGGAGGATTAGGGTAAACAAGCCTTGTGTGGTGAGACCCACACACAGGAGCCAGTTGTGTGTCCAGCTGGAGAAACTCTGCCAGGGCCATGTGAGACACACAGTGTTCAGGTTTTGTTAGCATCTGTGTGGTCCAATTTTCTATTACTGTCAGCAAGTTATTTCTAGGAGTGCCAGGTTATTTTGTCCATAAACATTGTCCCCATCACACATTTCCAATTTTAACCCTATTTGTCTCCAGTTGATTTACATTTGGCCAGAAGCAAATTACCTATTGGAAGCATTTATTGAAAATTAATTAGGTGGCTAAAATACCTCCAGCAGATTCTGTTAACAGTGTCTGTTCCTTGTGGCTCTCCAGAATTCAGCATTTTCCAGTTAAAACACCTAGCAATTAAAAAAAAAATCATAAAATAAATGATATAATTAGTTCCAGAATGGAACTTGGTCTCTTTGAAATCAGATGCTTTCTTTTAAGGCTGCAGTGCCATACAATAGCAAGGGATTTATAGTGCCCAGGGATTTTTGATAGAGGAGGGAGCAAGCACTTACAATAACTAAGTCTCTGCATGAAGCAAAATGAAGGTGTCCTTGGAGCTTAAAACCAGCCAGGCACACAGGAGAACTGTGCAAACACCAAAGTGGGGACAGGAGAGAAGACAAGATGTATGAAGTGAGATTAGAAGGAAAATTACAGGATTAAATCAGAGGCAATCACAGCACCCAAGAACATGGAAAAACACCCTGCATCTCTCTAAAGAAAAGCCAGGATGTTAACATGATTTACTGCAAATAGTTCCACAACATTAAAATGAGTTTTTATTTTCTGTGTGTGCTGCTTCAAAGAACAACTCTGTAGGCTCATAAAAATGCAGAGAACAAATAGGGGCCTCTAAGACCAATTTATATGCCATGCCCACTGTGCACTGAGACACATATAATCTGTAAAATGTCAGCTTCAAAGTTCCAGAGAGATTGGTGTTAACCCTGACCCCCGACCTTGCCGACTCTAGCTGGGCCCTCATGCTCTCTTAACCAGCTGTTTTAGATAAATGTGCTCCATTTTTAAAGAGATTGCCTCAGAGTTTTACGTGAATAGTAGTAATATTATTAACTCTCGCTGAAAAAACCACCTTAACCGAGAGTCTTTACAGATGGGCCAATCAAAGTCTTACCCCATGCAGAGAGTGGTGGGTTAATAAATATGTCATTGGACTGAAAATATTTAAACAACACCAGGAGAAAAGAGCAAGGCATACGACAAAAGGAAAGCATATTAGTACTGTTTCCTGTCAAAATACACAGAGGAAGCACTTTACTTTGACCATTTTCCTCATAAAGAGACACGGTAGGCCAAAACAAACAAAGCTGAGGAATCTGGTTTATCCCACTGTTGGATATCGAGGGTTATCAACTCAAATGAAGTGACCAAAGCCAGGTTCTCCTTGACAGCACTGTTAATTGAACATCTCAGCAAAGGTAGCACACAAGCTGTGGTCCTGTCCATCAATAGTTCCATTCCATAAGGCCTCATTTATGTTTTCCTTATTTCACTTTATGCACCTCTCCTAAGGGAGGCGGGGGATTGGTCCCTCGTGGTCTGTCGGAAGTCCAAAAGTATGGGGCAGCCTGCTGGTTTGGCAAACCCTGGACAAAGCCTAAATCATCCTCTTGGAAGGAAAATGTCAAAGTTCAAGGGCACACAGCATATTTCAGACAACAAAGAAGCAGCTGGTGTCCACTCATAATAAATAAAAATAAGTTAGGGTCAGAATTACAAGTCAACTGACTCCCCACTCACTGAACACGAGCCAAAGACAACTGGAGTCACAGGGAAAGCTCAGAATGGTTTTGTGAGCTTTTGACTCAGACCCACTGGGAATCCAGACCTGCTTTGCATGTTCATGGGGTGAGAATATATCCACAGATTTCCATGGAACTTGTTCTTCAGAATTGCTTTCAGAACCACCCACCCTGAGCCTTTTGAGAGTGATATGTTTAAAAACTTTCTGAACAGAAAAAGGAATAAAATGTAACTCCTTAGGAGACACAACAAGCACAAAAATACAGCATGTGGGTTAAAAAATTAGAAGATTCACAAATGGTCCTGTTCTTTAAAAAATAAAGTGTTTCAATTCAGTTAAATTCAATTAAAATATTGCAGCCAAATTGTTTTCATGCTATTTACTTTCAGAGACCTCGTGCAAACCAATTTTATCACTGTGCCTCCAAACTCTCATTATAGTCTTTCTGGGCCAGCAGTAAACCATAATATTGAAAAATCAAATACACAACTGTCAGAACATAGAAAAATTACATCTGAAAGCTCAACTTTGGCTCTTCCCTCCAGCACCTCTTGACTTGTAATAGAAAATTCCCTTATCATTACCGGGTGCTTGGTTGTCACTGTAATACAAACAGGAATCTTACTCCCATTCACAGTGCCCTGCCTGCAAAAGTGAATCAGTTTTAAACATCAAAGTGAGACCAACAAGAAAGGGGAGTTTGAAAAATCACCCACAATCTTCCAAGATTTAGCATATTTAAATATTTGCTTTCTTAGCTGGTTTGACCTTAAAGTTTGAAATTTTCCAAATTTTCCAAATTCCTTGACAATGCCAACAAATTAGAAAGTTATTCTCCATATTATTGGATTCATGTTTTCTAAACAGAGCATAACCTCTCACTAAGACATGCACTGCTGGGGGAAGTTGACAGAGACACAATAAACTGAAAGGCAGAGAAAAAACCAGAAGCTTCAGTGGATTTAATACATACAAACAACAATACAAATAAATACAAGCAATAGATTTAACAAATACAAATATATAATTATTTAATGTGTATTATTGAATTCATGTAATACATAATATTTAATGTAATACAAAGAAATGTAATACAAAGAAATCTAAAATGCCTTCCAACAGAAGAAATATTAGAAAATATGAGGGCAGGGCACACAGAAATCCTTTCTGTAGGACTGATCTGTGGCTGCTTTGCTTTGGTCAGCTTTCTTTAATACATAAGCAGGCTCCCTAGAAAATCTGTTTGGTTTGAAATGTAATCTGCTTAAATGGCATGGGAGAGAAAATGAGTTTAAATTACAGGCAAAACAAGTTTGTGAGGGTAAACATTTTGTTTTCTAAATACCCAAAATAGGTTAATAGTTTTGAATTCTGTGGACTTTGGGAAGTTTGCTTTTCCCCACATGACAAATTCCCTTCCTGTTCCCATTTGTGTCCACAGAAATTCTCTCAACTAAGAGCGAAGGGAAAAAGCACATGAACAAACTAAATAAGAAACATATTTCTCAATGCTTGTTTATGGTAAAAATCCAATTATGGATCCTCAGGATATCTGAAGGGAATGACAAAGCCCTCGGGAAGTAGTAGGTTGTCTTGATTTCAATTACAGCTCTTTGGAGGAGTAAGAAGCTGTTCATTCTTTTAAGCTGATCCATTTCTTTAAACTGAGTGTTATTTCTACTAGAGCCATGTACTCATCCTTGCCTCTTGTTAGGAAGTTCTGAACTGTGTATAGAAATCATGGAGCAGCAGTGACCCTCTTGTAACCCTTCCCTGATTTGGTAAATCAATTTTTCACCAATCCCTGGTTGGTAAATCCAAACTTATATCTCTTTATGCACCACACCTCCACTTCCACATCCAACACTGGGCTTTGTCCTGTCCTTCTCCTCCCTTGGCAGAATTTCCTTGGTTGTAGCACTGCCATGTGCTGGTTTTCTTTTTAACCTCTGAGGGAAAAAATATAATCTCTTTCTCACCCTTAATCTGGTCACTGCTACTCTTGTGTTAACAGAGACATCTCAGCCCTGTGGCCAAGGTACTGGGGTGTTACATTTGCTAAACTTGAGCTCCCTTTATTACCAAGAACCTCTGTGGCCTTGAGTGAGCCACAAAAGGCTTAATCTCAAAGCACCTTTTGGTACTGAGCCCACAAACACAGATTTCCAGCACATTGGATGCAGTGCCAGTGGAGCTGCACCTCTGGACTCCCTCCTGTTGGAACCCTGGATGCTGAGAATTTCAGACTTTCTGTGCTGATGGGCTGTGACCCCCAAGAGAACACTGCATTGACCTGAGGCTGTGGAGA
>JAHXMQ010012340.1:22774440-22812304 GCA_020466415.1 Ammodramus savannarum pratensis
AAGTATTTTAACAGTGTAAAAATTGAAGCACAGGGAACATATATTTTGGGGGATTTTTCCTCCCTCTCTCAGTCTCATTCTAAGGTTGGTATTGGACTCGTTTTGACCTCCTTCTCAGCAGGTGAGGGAACAGAAGTACATCCAGCCCATCACTCTTCCCCTGGGCTGGCCACTTCTGGGGCTGGAGCAAACTCTCTGGCTTCAGAGCAAGACAGAAATTCCATAAAACCCATTAAAAATATGTGTGTACATTTATGTACACACATGCACATATATTTATCATCCATAAGTCTCTTTCTCAGCTTTATACAGGCTTAAGCTAAAATCCTTCTAATCTGCATCAGGCACAGTAAATGTTGTCCCTGTGATATCTCAGTGCTTCCCTGCCTCTAATATTTTTTAGGGAATATTAGGAAACGCTATCCAAAAGTTTTTGAGAGCAACAGGAATCTTTCTCTCATCCCCTTGGGTTTCAGACCAGGACCTGAATTCTTTGTCTAAACCAAAATCTCTACATTGTCCCCTCTCTTTTTTCCTCTGATTTTCCCATGTCTGCCGAAATTCCCTGACTTTCTTACAACATCTGGTAGAGTTTTTTAATGCATCTATATCTTAGGGCTGAATTAGACACACGACTTTTAAATAGCTTAAAATATTTTGACGTCTCCCAACCTACTTCTAAATCCTACAGATGGGTCAAATTATCTGCTGAGATTTGCTCAGTGGGTCTCACCCTTGTGTTTTCTTGTTCCTAAATGTGCAAAACAATTATGTGAAATGAAAAAAGTTAAAATTACAATTAAATTACAATTAAATCTTAAATTTTATGGTGCTGAGCTAAGAAGGTAAGTTCAGTTAAACATTTTGTCAACATGCAACAAACCAAATTTGTGTAAGGAATTGATATTCTCCATACATCTTGTTGTTCTTGTGTGCATTTTTCCTTTTAAATCTCCAGAGCCAACACCGCAGTGATACAGATTTCAGGCGTGCATTGAATAAGATCACACCATAATATTGATACATTTATAATAGTCTTCATATGGAAAAATTCTAGCAAGTTCAAATGATTCACCAAGATTTTGCTTAGGTATTCATGTCTGAACCAGAAACTCTCCAGAGGGTCATTTTCTTGTTTGATAAATCAGAAAAGAACACATTTTTATACAAGTATTTTAATACAGGAAATATGAGTCTAGTCAGTATCTTTCCAAATACATGTGTCTGAGTGGTTTTGGATTTGAAATGTTGCTTAATGTCTTTTAAAGTACTATTTAAACAACTTCACATGAGCAACTACCAATCAATATGTCTCCCATTCTCCAACACTAGAAGACCAATGCTAAATAAATGGGTTTTTAGAATCACATATAATGAATAAACCAAAAAGGAAGTGGAAGAGGATGAAAAGAAAACAGCAACAAGGCCTTATTTAGAATATGTATTACCCCAAAAATGTAAATGGTCACCTCTAGCTTGGCTTTCTAATGGAAAAGAAATAACATGAAATTGGGCAATTACAGACTTTTTCCTGAGGTATGACTCAGTCTGCTGCACTTTTGGAGGGCTGGTATTAATGGCACTGGGAGGACTGGGCAGTGTCCAGGCAGGCCAAAGGCAAGAGATTTATGACATTGAAAAGGGTGTAGCCAGAGAGTAACTTGTAACAAATGCATCTAAAAATGAGCTGTAGAGAAATGATGGATGCTAGCAGAGAGCAGGCCCCCAGGAAATGCTGGGGTTTGAAAGCTCCCATGGAACTCTCGTTTAATCCTGGTTTGAGTGGAGCCAGCAGAGGGAGAGGAGGCTTCTCACAGACCATCTTTTTATATTGCAATGTGCAGAGTAATTCACTAACTCAGAGTCCCAAGCATCTCAACAGAGGAAAGGGAAGACAGAGCTGCTTTGCCAAACTTGCACAAGCTGAGCTTGCAGAGCTTTCCTTTCAGAAGAAATAAAATCTAAGCTTTTTAGTAATATGGTGTATCAGAAGGATTTCTGAATCCATCTGTGGGGTGGGAGGTGTGCTCTGTAGTGCAGAAAGTGAATGGAAGTAGCCGCTCAGGTTTTTGATCCAATTCTCTCTGGATCTGAGAAACCAGATTTACGTTTGATCAGCATTTTGTGCACCACAGTGCTGACCAAAGGCTGGAGGAAATGATGGACAGACACTCAAACAGCTCAGGCTGTTCTGCTCATCTGTTTCTCTAGGTCCTATCTACTGATCCCCACCCTACTCATCTCTTCTAAATTCTCACCATTCTCACCTGAAATCACTAAACTTCTTGCATCCATAACTTCTCCTGGCAGTGATTCCACAGCTCTGTTACCTTTGTGTGAAGAAAAACTTCCTGTTATTTTTAACCTGGATTTTACAAGCTTTGTATCATGGCCACTTGTGCTGGAAAAATCACAGAATGGTTTGGGTTGGAAGAAACTTTAAATATCATCAATTTCCACCCCCCTGTGATGAACAGGGACACCTTCCACTAGACCAGGTTGCTCCAAGCCCCATCCAGCCTTGTCTTGAACACTTCCAGGGAAAAGACAGTGAACAGTTTATCCCTGCTTAACCCCTCCTTATCATTTGTGGTACTCTAGATCTCTGTCATACCCCCACTCCCAAACCTTCCCTTTTCCAGATTCAGTCATGTCTTATATGGAAGTTATTCCAAGTCTTTGATCACTCTTTTTACCCCTTTTTAGAACTTTTCCAGTTTACTACATGTTTTTTTTTTCCTTTTTTTTCCAGATGAGGGGACAGAACATTATTTTATGTTATGAAATAATTATACATTATGAAATAATTATACATTATTTAAGGTGTGGATGACCAATGGCTATAGAAAGCGATGAAATTATTTTTGTTTTGCTTTTTATTCCTTTCCTAATAATTCCTAACATTCAATTTACTTTTTTTTTTTTTTTTTTTCCTGGTGGCTTCCGAGCCCTGAACTGATGTTTTCATTCAGGATTCACTTCTTGGTCATAAGTCAGCTCAGAGCCCATCATTTTTATAATGAATCTAGGGGTTGTTTTTCCCCACATAGCACCACTTTCTGTTTATATACACTGAATTTCATCTGTCACTTTATTGCCCAGTCACTCAGCCTCATAAGGACCTTCTGCAACTCTTCACCCTTCACAACCCCTCTGTTAAAAGCCAACAGGAAGCCAGTGGCTCAGGGAAGGTTAGCAGGGGCTGGGCAATGCAGGGAGACTCATCCTTGGGCAAACTTGGCTGGATCAGCTGCCCTAAGATTTCCCTCAGGACAAACTGGGTGCTCTTAGGGATGCTCAGAGCCTTCAGGCAAAGGAGTTTTCCCAGCAGCTCCTCCATGGAATTCTCTTCACTTCATCTAAATGGGGCCTGCCTGAAAGCCTGGGGATGTGAGGATGTGGAGGAGCAAGGCAGAATTGCAGAATTGCCCTGCACAGCTGCACATGGTGCTGGGAGTTGCACTGGCTATGGTACAGCCACACGTCTGCTCATGTCAGCTCATAAAAGACAAAAAAAAAAAAAAAAAGAAATTGCCTTTGGTTTAAAGTTTGCCCCCTCTGCTCCCCCCCCTTTTTCCCCCCTCTCTGCTTCAAAAGAAAGACAGGTTTGAGTCTGACTCTGAAGCACCCTGTGCTACAGTATGTGCCATTTACTTTAGTAAGGCTGATTAAGTCATGCATTTACAAGTAGACCTTCCATCAGAGCTAATTTAAAGCAGATGTTCTGGGTTCCACAGCCAGGGAGGCATCAATCTGAGAATTGCAAGGGTCTCTGTAAGAGCACTGTTTTTACTGCACTTTATAGAGCACTGGGAGGAGGTTAATTGGTGTAAAAGTTTAATTTCAAATAAGGATCCCCTTTTAAAGTTGCATATATGCATATACTTTTTATGGAGCGTTATATTACAAAGTCAAAGTGGGGGAGAAAAATCATCCAAAAACATTTCAGGATCAAAGACACCCAACCTGTCAACTGCTAAGATATTTTTATGAGGAAATAGGACTCACATTTTCTCCAGAAAAAGCAGAGAGAAGTAAGAAGTGGAAAAATATTTAACTAGATTCCATGGTATATTAGAAGAAGGAGAAATAAAACCACCCATGCCAATATGTTGGTTTCAGAACCTTCTGGCTTGGCTTCCACTGCTGAAAATATTGGCAAGAAAATGCTCTGCACTGGGGATATTTATTAGAAAAGCAATAGATTTGTACAGTTTAACAATAGAGGGAGGATTCAGAGTCGTCCATTTGCTCTGTGTTCTAACTTTCAACTACTTTTGTTTTTTATTTGCAAGCCAGAATAACTATACTTATCCCTTGAAATGATCGTCAGCACTGGCTTAGCATAATTGTATTATTTTATTAATTGTATTGCCTATGGAGGGGTTATGGCCTGTTTCTTACACTGAAAACTGCACAGGCTACTCGCAGATGGGCAGCCAGTCTTTTTATGAAGCTTAAGTCATTTAGATTTACATTTTGTACTTATTAGAAGTTATCAGATTGTTTGCCTTTAATAAAGACAACAAAAGAAACCAGATTTACCTTGAACTTCAGTTTAGTTTTGTAGCATTACAGACTATGGCAGTGTTCAGCTCCAGAAAGGTTCTCTCTTCCTCATCATTCCTGAGGGAGAATCTCATTAAATGTTGCTGCTCTTCCTGCCTTGTGCTACAGCAGCATCCATGGGCCTTGGCCAAATTTGCTTAACACTTTCCAAACCATGGCCTTGACAAAGCACCTTCGAGTCTGCCAGGGTAAGAGAGATAGAAACAGGCTGCAAATTCTTCCTTCAAAGGTGAAATGAGGGATTTACTCAAGGCTGTAGAAACACTGTGCCCAGAGATCTCATACACACTTCTTGTGCATTCCAGTCCAGAAACCAAATCATAGCAGGTTCTGTTTCTGATCCTGATGAACACTTCTCATCAAACAGTGATGAAATGTGATAGAAAGGCTCTTATTTGTTATTTCTCCTTTCCCAAGTGTTTGGAGGCATTCCAAACTTGCATGACCAAGGGAGTTTTGGGGCCAGTTCAGTGCAGAGGGTCATTTCAGACTTTCTGGGCTGTAACCTGCAGGGTGAGCTCAGAAAAGTCATGTACAGAGAGAGTGAGGCACACAGCCCAGGCTTGCGGTCCTCTTCTCCTCCTTGTACCTCAGGAATCTGTAGTGTTGTGCTGCAGAAAGAATTCCATGGTGGTGTGGTGATGTTTGAATCAGCCACATGAGATCCACACCACATTACCCAAAATTCCAATTTGCCCCAGGTTCCTCCCCTCTGCCCATCTGTCTGTAAGTGGCTCTGTGCTGGTGTGAGGGCAGCACTGCCTGAGCCCTGTGCAGCTCGGGATCAGGAATGTGTGGCCCTGGAAGGGGGAATGGAGGAGTTTGCTTTGGAGGATTCCCAGGAGCTGACTCTGGAGGTGCAGGATGTTTCCCAGACAGCAGAACAGTGCAGGTGCTGGAACTGCACTGCTCAATGGGCTCTGTGATGAAGGGTTTGGCAGGCTTTTACCCCCCAAATTAAGGGTGGATGTGTAGAAGGACTCAATCCTCAGATCTTTTATGGCTGGGAAGAGCACACCAAGCCCATCACTAAATATGTCCTTTCCAAGGGCAGCTTGAAATGGTATTGATAGGATGAGTGAAGTTCCTGTGCAGGGTTTGCACCTTTTCTTTATAGTCTGGTTTAGTGAAACACAGAGACCTGAGTGGGCTCTGGGCCCAAGGAAGAATATAATCCTTCAGGGGATATGGAACTAACCATCTCATAATGTATGGAAGCCAAAACAGGCAGAGCAAACCGGGCCAAATGCATCCTGACTGGAAATCCTGCAATTCGAGAAGGCTGCAACACAGAGGAGTTTGACCCAACGAGTTTTGAATTTAGAATAGATGCCAAGTAGTAACCATTCCCATGTGAAAATAGCAAACATATCTCTTTGAGACCAGTGTGTTCCAATGAAGTGCATGAACTTAAGGGTTTTTTCCTTTCCAGGTGAATAATGCAAACACAAATTAAAAGCAGGAAATCCTGATAAGTGGTACAAGGATGGTTGTGCTACAATAGCATCAATCCCCATCTTCTCTGGCCCCCTTTTTCAACACCTTCTTTCTCATTAATCTCATTTTCAAAGTCCTGAAACAAGTTGCTGCCAAGCCTGATTATTGTGCCAAAGTTTTATTTTATACTCCAGCCATTTGGAATATCTATTGTGGTTCTGTTAAAATACAGAAGACAGAGAGACTGCTTAAAAAGCAATTACTAGTCAGCTTATACAAAACAGCAGTTTTGTAGGTTCCTTGCCTTTGTTTTGTCTTTCAAATTAATCTCTGAAAGCATGGCTTCCAAATTCCATGGAGTAACTTTCAGTCCCCCAAATACAAACTGTGAGGTCTCCAGTTAGCAAATACTGAATTTTGGAGCACATTGGAGTGAACTTTTCCAAAAGGTCTTCTGCAGCACACTGGAGTCCTCTTTACTATATCAGGCTCTTTTGTTTTGGCTTTTACTGACATCAGTGCATCCCTAGTAACTTGGGATCTCTGCACAATTTAAGCCCCAGACTTGCAGTTCTCCAAATATCTCTTCTCCCAGAAAAAAAAAATGAGTATTTACAACACCTTTGAGAGATGTGGGAGTTGTATCTAAATCCAAACTTGAAATCCCCAAACTCCTATTCATAAACTTCACACCCTGAAACTATGCAGGATCCCTAATGCCCAGCAGCAAAGTACCCTAAATTCACAGCTCAGATTAGGTGCCTCCTCCTCCTCCTTCCAGATGCTGCTGGACACCAATATCACCCACCCAAACCATTCTGTGATTCTTTCTATGACAAATTTTGATTCATCTCCCTGGTATCCAGTGACAGGACACGTGGGAATTGTTCAAAGCTGCACCAGGAGAGTTTAGACTGGACATCAGGAAGCATTTATTTACCAAGAGGATGGTCAGACACTGGAACAGACTTCCTAGAGAGGTTGTTGATTCCCAAAATCTGTCAGTGTTTAGGAGGCATTTGGACATTTGCCCTTAATGCACTGGTTATCCCTAAAGAGGTCAGATAGTTGGGCCAGATGAGCATTGTAGGTGCATTCCAACTGAAATATTCTATTCTATTCTATTCCATTCCGTTCCATTCCGTTCCATTCCATTCTTCTTAAATCACACATTTTTTATAGTGAAACATGCTAGATAACCAGAACTGTAGCCATAACACTGGATGTGTGTTTTCATCATTATTTTTCCTACTTCCATTTCTAAGCACACAGATCAGTCTGATGTTCATAAAATCAGGAGACAAAATGCAAGACTCTGTCCTTGGATGCATCCCCATGGATCCTGGGTTTAGTTGCTGGTGCCAAATGGGCTCTGTGCACAGCGCCCCATCCAGCTCTGCCAAGACATTTCCTGCTCCTCACAAATTTATGATGTCACTTGGAGCAAAACTCATCTCAGTATCTTACTTTTATGATGGTAACTCTGTTGTGAATCTGATTTGAAGCAGCAGTACCCTGGCTTCTCAGCTGGTGTAAAAAGGAGAGCTGCATCAGTTTGTGCCAGCTGAGGATGTGGTTCAAGCTGTTTGGTTTCTCTTTTCCCTGCAAGTTGTTTCCTACAATCTCAAGGACGCTGGAAAAAATGTTAACATCAGCCAGTTGGGGGCAGGAGGGAAAAATCCCTGAAAATTTAATATAGTTGCAGAGCAGTTTTTGTTTTTTCCATTAGCCGGTGTTCTCAGGTTACCAGAAAGGAATTCATTGTCCTTCTCCACATTTGCTGCTATTGAAACAAGAGATTGAAAGAGTTGAGAATAAATGGCCAGGCTGAAAACTTGCAGTGCTTGTGCTGGGGTTTGGGTTAGGGCCCTTACCAATAGAGGGCTGATTAGGCATCCATTTCCCAGTCCTCAGCAATGAGATTAGGAAGTGCAGGAAATTCATTGTCTCGAGCTTGCCACTGCTGGCTTGCTGCAGCAGCCATCCATCAAGGGACTGACAAGCTCAAACTGTCCATGTCAATCTGCAGCTGCCTTTAATCACACACAGATTTATGGGACACCCCCCTTGCCCCCTGTGGAGATCTAGAAACTGGGCTTTGTTTTGCCTTGACATATATTTTTCCATTTAAGATGAAGAAGTATGAGTCCTATTAAGCTGCACTGCAGCTAAGAAGCAGAAGGGGCAAAGCTCTGTCTGAAGTGGAGGAAATGATGATGTAATTTTGAACAGTTTAGGACTGAGGGGATTAAAAGCTTTGGAGTAGGATTTGGAAAGTCTCTGGTGTTACATAGAGAGGGGGTGTTACATAGAGTGGGGTTACATCTCCTGCCTCCCCATCTGGACAGAGAGGACCTTTTTCCTATTTACTGGTATGGAGGTTGTTGTTGTAGCTGTGTTGCTCATAAAGCACCATGGCTTCATGCTCCATCATCATTTCCACCACAAACCCTCCTTTCCTGGGAGGGATCACAGCATCACAGTCAACATTTGCTGCAGGGTAAACCTCACCCCAAGTGTCTGGTCTCAAGCTGAAGAGCAGCAGGGGCATGAGGCAGGATCAGGCTTGGAAGCTTTCCACTTTCTAGTAACATTACACTTACCTCATTTTCTAAAATGAGCATTTCTAGCCATTATCAACAACCCCAGCCCAGGGATCATGCTCCTTTTCCATGTGTTCAGACAGCTCCCTGTCCAGACCCTGCAAGGATTTCTATCCCCACTGCCTTGGTGGTGGGACACATGTCCTGGGTGATCCTGGCCAGGCCTGTCTCACTGTGGAACACCTCAGCAGGCTCAGCAGCTCCCTGGCTCCCCTCCCCATCCCATCTGCTGCTCCCTGATGCTCCAGGCAGGGGCTGCACTCCCAGGGAAGGGGCTGGTTTTCCTCAGCCTCCCCTCAGCCCTTCTGCTCATCCATGGGAGGTCCAAGGGAACAGGGGTGAAGTCATCCTGTGCTGCTGAAACCCTGAGTGGTCCTTGCAGTGCTGTCTTGCAGCAGTTCAGTGGTTTTTGGGGGTCTCACTGCCTGTTTCCATTAAGAGAATAAACTCACTTTAGTTATTTTTCAAAGTTAATGATCAAAACCTCTTTATGAACTCAAATCCTTTTTATCAACCAAATCTAGTTTCTCTGAGCAGAGCAGGAATCAAATAACATGTGGGGACAACACCTGTTCTTACTTTCTAGTAATCTTACTGCAATCAGCTGCTCCCCCATGTTCTCTGTCCCTTTCTGTGTTATTCTCTCTAGGTTGGGCTCTAAGCACATCTCTGGCTGCAGCTCAAGTCTTTGGTTCCTTCTCTGGTTGCTGCCTTTCCCCCTCTTACCATTCCTCTCATGTCTAGGCACACAATCAAGCCAGAGCTGTATTCTGTCAGAAATGCTCTTGTCAGGCTTATCATGAAATTGAATTTGTCAGCTATAGATATGCCCATATCAAATACAAGACAGGGGTATCAAGCTAAGAATAAATTGGCAAATGGCAAGAAATAAATTACTTGTTAATCTCCAAGAACAGAAGTGGTATTTTGACAGGTGTTCTGGCCATGCTTTAAGGGATAATCAAACTCTAAACACATGGGAAGTCAGTATACATGCAAAAAAGTGGCCATATCCCCTAGTAAAAACCTGCCTGAGAAATACCTGCATTGCAGATGTATTTTCAAAGCCTGTTCTGTAATTACTCTGCTATATGGAAACACAGCATGAAGTTGTGGTCTGCTCCCACAGACCATTTGCCTGCTTTTTAATCACAAAGCAGGCAAATAAAATCAGCTATTCAGGCATGCTGAAATAACATAAAGAGCCTGATAAATTTGCAAGTGCAATCACAGTTGCAAGTCAGAAGTTATTTACAATTCAAAGAGCATCAGTCCAATTCAAGAGGCTTCCAAAGATCTGCTTTCTAATCTGTCTCCAGTGTCAGAATAATTAGAGTGTTATATGCTCTGATAGCAACTTTCTCGAGTTCCCTATCTGAATAGAAATAGCACAGGGACTGTCTCACTCAGGAGAGTGTAAATCAAAAGTGAAATGACAGTTTTAGTGGAGGCTCTGGGATTTATTTCAGCTGAAGACCTGCCCATGCCATGATGACATACAAGTTGGCCATAAAGACAGCACTAAATGAATCTTAAAAACGTTAACAGAGATCCAGTTTGCTCTCAGAAGAGGTCAGTGATTTACAGCATTCATATTCCTGTATTGTTTTTATTGTTATTATTTTATGACAAGGTTCATCCAGGGTCAGTTGAGACTCCAGAGCTCTCTGTGGCTGAGCTGTGCCTGTTGCAGTGGCTGACAAAAGACGGAGGGAAGAAATTTCCATCCATCCCATGCCTGGGAGTGCATTTCTGCTGTAGTCTGGAGTGCTACTCCCTAGGGAACAGAGCTGGGGATAACTTCTCTAGAGCACAGCAGCCTTCAAGAGTCCCAACAGGAGCATTTTGAGGCTGCCCAAAAGTGTTTTCAGCAGCACAAACCACTCCTGGCAGGTACACCCTGCTTGGTTCCTGAGACTCTGTGTAATGGAAAACAAGCCTGTGTAAGCCAGAGGGCAGCTGGTGGACGTTGTCCCACATTTCTGCTTGGATTCACATGAATCTGGTGGTCATCTTAATTAAAACAAGGTTTGTGTGGCACTAGCACTCACATGGGTATGGTATTCTCTTCTGGAAAGGCCAGGAAACCATAACTGCCCAGAGGAAATATATTGGGCCAAGTCCAAAAGTCCTCTTTGCTCAAAAAATATTCAAATACTCAAAATATTCAAAAATATTCAAAGACAAAGAGAGTAGAGTTCTTTTGAGGGATCACAAGCTGCACACCTTAGCAAAGCTGAAATAATGTGGCAAAGCCATTTCATAGCTGCCCCACTGCATGCAAGTAGGGAAAAAATACACAAGCAAACCCACTATTGCTTGCCAGTGGCCAAGAATCAGGGAAAATACAGTTTTGATTCATTTTCTCTTCTCTTTCTCTGTGCCCTCTTCAGAGCAATTACAGGCAGACATCCAGCAGAAGATTTCAGTGCTCAAGATGAGTTCTTCAATCTTTTCCCACATCTACTGTGCTCACTACAGGTACCAGAAAAAGTATCTCAAGATACTTTTGACACTTTGAGAGGTGTCTCAAGATATCTTGTAATAAATTATGTTTTCACAATGATAAGCAGCAATTGACTGGTAGGCTGAAAACCAACAACATGGTTTCCCCAAACTTATGTTTAATCCTGTCACCTGCAAAGGTGTTCTGCGACATTACTTAGTCCTTATGCCTGGAAAGAGTTTGGTCCTGAGCCCTGACACACAGGTGGATTTTGCCATCAAGCTGGGAGAAAGCTTCCCTTCAATTCCAGATGCACAAAATTAAATCTGTGAGCTCTGGTCAGTGTTGCCATTGCTGGCTTTCACAGGGTGGTTTAAAAGGGCTTTTTCCCATTGTTTTTCCAAGGACCTGCCCAAAAATGTTTCCATCCAAACCACCATCATGCAAGACTCCAGCAGCGGAGAGCAGAACAATAGCACACAATGTTCCAAGTTCAATAGCAATTTCAAGGATTTTGGCTGTGACAGTTAATGAGTGGCAGTTTCTCTCAGGCCTCCTTTCCTTAACCCTTGACAGCCAGGGCTTGGAAAACTGCTGGTTGAGAGGGCAAGGAGGTAAAAAAAAAACATTTATTAGCAGACATGAATTATTAAGAAAGAAAAACTAAAAAATTTATAAGTGTTTTGAAGCAAAAATCTCAGATAAAATGAGATTTTATTTCTATTTTCACTTTTGCTAAAGTAAGGCATGAGACTGAAGGGTGAGGTTCAGAGTCTGGATTTTGGGCAGGGCTATTTTAGAAGGCTGAAGACAGCCCAACAGTTGCTCTAGGGCAAGAACTTCCCAAATTTAGGGTATTTTAAAAAATATATGTATCCTGATCTGAAATCTGTGGCTTGGGCATGTTTCTAAACATTTCTTTTTCTTGAAAAAGAAAGAAAAATCACCATATGATGCCACTGCAGAAAAACCCTGGAGCTACCTGAAACTACCTTGTCACACCTCCCCTTCCAAAAGGCATGAGGTGGGGGTTGAGAGATACAAGACTCCAGAAAAATGGGAAACCCTGATTGTCGCAGACATCTTTTATAAAAAATCCTTTCCTTAGGATTTTTCCTCCTGAGAAGCTGGGAAGCCTCAGGAACAAAATGTAAACAATTATTATCTGCTGCTGTGGAATGCAACAGGTGCATCTGTGATTGGTCTCATGTGCTTGTTTCTAATTATCACAGTCAGCTGGCTCAGACAGAGAGTCTGAGACAGAAGCTTTTGTTATCATTCCTTTCTATTCTTAGCTAGCCTTCTGATGAAACCTTTTATTCTATTCTTTTAGTATAGTTTTAATGTATTATATATCATAAAATAATAAATCAAGCCTTCTGAAACATAGAGTCAACATTCTCATCTCTTCCCTCATCCAAGAACACCTGCGAACATCGTCACACCTGATGTTCCCAAAAAAAGAATGCACAAACAGGTTCTAAAGGACAGAAAAAGCATCTCCCAAATCCTCTGTGGGGAGAGCCTGAGGAGGAAGCAGCAGCTCCTGACAGGATGTGTGAAGGGACACAACTGGGGGACAGGGAGCTGCCAGCCCACACTATGAGCATTGTTGCCCTCTCGAATTATAAGGCCCAGGCCACAAAACCCTTGTCCCAGGCCACAGCAGCCCTCACAAGCAGGGGCTGTCCCTGCTGAGTGTCCTGACACAGGCTGAGCATCACCCAGGCCTCCTGAGAGCTCCCTGTCCCCCTGGCTGGGGACACCCTGAGGTCAACTCCATCATCACACAGTGCCAGGATCAACACCTGCCCCTGGCACAGTGATGCCTGTGGTGGCTATCTAGAACAGAGGCTGGTCAATATTAGTATAAATAGTATATTTCTATTATAATATATAGATAATAAAGTGGGGATTTATTAAAGGCCAGCAAACAGGCACGCCTTTGGCAGTGAGGCCTTCCAGAGGCCTCACCCAAGCTGGATGATTGCCACAAGCTTTTCAGACAATTATAACTTTGATTAATTCAGGGGTTAATCTTCCAATTACAGCTTCATGTAATGAAGTCAGACACCCCCAGTTTGCTCCCCCTCAAATTCACTTTTATTTACACTTTTGGGGCCTGAGGCAGTAAGGTATCCTTGGATTTCAGGCCTAGAGGGATTGTTTTGTCTGGACAAAATGTGAAGACATTTAACTAACACTTCATATGGAGTTTGGAGTAATACAGTACAGAATTTTAAAAATATAAAAGCTAAAATCCTAAGGCATCACAGCCAGGGGACAATGAGAGCCCTCCAGGCCAGAGCTTGAGAGGGTTCAAATGGAGGAAAATGTGCCACAGGGAAGGCCCCAGCATTTCAACCTCCAACATGAGAAAATCCTTTATTTCATGGGAGTTTAGCACCCTGCCAGGCACTGCTGCTGTACACAACCCTCTGAGCTGTTATTCCTGCCACACTTCCCTGCACCAGCATCTGGTGGCCTCCAGTGCCCCATCTTTGCTGACCCCGAAGTACTTTCCTCCTTCTGCCTGAATTTCCAAGTCCCATGACTGCAAATGATGGGAACAGACCAAAAGTGGGGCTTGTCCTGTAGGATACAACAGAAATCAACTCAAAATACCAGCACTTTTCTTGTTACCTGAGATACCTCATTTGTAGTTGCTGGTGGTATTCTAAAGACTTTTGTCCATCTTGGGAACAGGGTAAATCCTCCAGTAGAGCTCTGGAGAAAAGAAGAGGCCCTCTCATTCACGGTGAATGCTTGTCACAGTCACTCTGACAGCTCAGCACTTGATATGAATGAGGGAGGAGGCTGACAGCAAGTGGAGATCTTCAGGCTAATTACCTGGAATAATTTGCCTGCAGGTGCTGTGCAGGTGGTCTGAGCCCTGAGGCACTGACCTAAGAAAAGCCATGGGAATGTTGCATCCTGCTCCCATCTCAGCTGCAGTGCTGGGATGCTGAAAAAAAACACCCTAGATTCCACATTTTAATCCACAGTTATCAGTTTAGAGTTGCTTTGAAAGAGGAGGGAAAATCTGATATCATTGTAAAGTTTACCTCTATTCATTTTAGCAGCTTGCTTCGTGTCAGCTTTAAAAGAAGTGAGGAACTTCCTCACAGATGAGAAGAGCATTCATCAGCTAAACCCTGCAGGCATTTAAAAACCAAATGAAAACACACATTCTTTCCTGAGGCTGGCCAGGCAGCCACTGGGAGTCACCCCCTCCTGAGCAATGATGTTTTAAAATATTCTGGGATTTTAGTTAGCCAGTGACAAACTCCCATGAAATGTGCTTGAATTCTTCTTCTCCAGGCCACTGACTTGAGGGTTGTCATGTCTGCATTAAGGTTTAAAACTATTTAACAGCTCTTTAAGTGCAATTCTCAAGATGTATGAATCTTGTGAGTCACAGTGGCTTCTAAGGAGAAGCAGTCATTTATATCTGGGATTTTCAGTAAAATCTAATTTATGGAAACAAATAAAAAAAGACATGACACCATGCTGTGCTTTGACATTCAGGAATATGACATGAAATAAGGTTACTGGTTTATGCTACATGCTTTATTGGTTTCTAAAATCAGATACAAGTCTGTGATCAATGCATACATTTCTTAACATTGCATGTACACTGCTTGGGGTTTATCCCAAGAAACAATTACAATCCTTCCCACACCCAGAAAACAAATTGGCTAAGACTCAATACGGGGTGATTCCAAATTTACCAAAAATCCAAAGTCTTCCTTCACATGCTCAGGCCAAACTTCTGAGTGAGGGGTTAGAAAAATACTTTCTGGGAAGCTGTCATTCAGAATGCAGAAGATTCCCTTAGAGCCAGTATGGACAGAGGACATGAATTACCCCCTGTGAGTTTTAGGGTAAAGAAATTCAGCATATTCTGAGACTACTATAAAATTCACTTTTTACACAGAAGTTGTCCACTGGTATCAAAAGCTGAAATGCAACAAAGAGATACAGAAAAGGATCAAAAGAAATGACTGTTCAAAGAAGGAGAGAGTGGAAATATTGAAACCTAAGGAATTCCAGGCTATTTGGCAAATCTGAAATTCATGTTCCTGCCTTACAACCAAGAACCCGTTGTACCATAAAAGGAACATTTATTGTGATAGGTTTTTAAGTTCTTTGGAGAGGAGCTGAAAGCAAATGGGTTTTGCTTTTGCTGCAGTACAGGACAATTCTGCAGCATGTGATTTTTTAATAATAAATGTTTGGAGAGCTGTAACTCTGTGTGTGCACATGTGGGTGTTTTGTCACCTCCCTCTGTCCGGATGGTTTGGGGTGTTTCCACCAGGAGGACACATGTGCTGAGCTGTGGTCAGATGCCACTTCAGTGCCATTCTGTTTATTTTTAGGAAATGCAAACTGATCCCCGTGTGCCAGGATGTGATGGGATCAAACAGCAGGAGGCTGCCCTCACGCTGCCCCAAACCTTTTGTTCTTTGTTCTTCTCCAGGATGTGCCTCTTGTTTGCTTTATCCCTTGCTGTTCTTGCCCACTCTTCTCTATCAAACAGCATCAGCCTCTTTATCATAGGAAATAGAAATGTCCTGGGAATGTCTCCATATCCTTCTAGCCTCTCAACTCAGTTTTTAATTATTCACCCTGTGCTCTGCTCTGTTTCTTTTTGGCTGACACTAAATGAAGGAGATGTTTCACTACAGAAGTAAAGGAGCAGTGAGACCAGCCCTGAGACTAACCTGAGACCAAAGACACCCTTGGGAGGCTGTTTTCCAAGGGAACAGCATCCCATCTTCTCCTGCCTCTTGCTGGGTCCACACCAAGCAGAGAAAATTAGTTTGGGCAGGGTAGAAATGGCACAACCATAATCAGGAGCCTCTACTTGTGTCATGATTCCACAAGTTCAGTCTGAGCTCTCTCCTGTACAAACCTCCTGGGGGGATTTCAATCTTGCTGCTTGTTTTTGTTACATTTGCCTGTTGAGATAGTCTCTGAGGAATATTTATTTTTTCTTTGGAATCTGCTGTTTCTTTCATAAACTCTTTCTCACTTCTTCTATAAAAACATACCCAGAACAGAACTCCTTCCAGTTTCCAATTTAATTTTATTCCTGAGCAGTTTATGCCCAGTTGTTTCCATGCTGTGGCTAGGCCTTAACTTTAATAACTATTTTCCATCCCTGGTGTTCTCCCACACTGTATATGAAAGGTAATTTTTTTTTTTTTTTCAGGGCTCCTTACATTTCTTATCACAAACCACTTTTAAAAGGTTTATGACTTCCCCTTCAAAGACTTTGGATGGATCAGGATTTCAGGTAGATACAGCACACTGAACAAATGACACATACCACCAGCCCCTCTCTATCCATGGATGGTGCATTTTCAAGCTGAAAGTCATCTCCTCAAATGAGTACAAGGTTTTTCATGCTCTAAGGGCAGGGCTTTTCTCTTCCTGCCTTTTGTATCCACCACTATTTTTCCAGATCCAGTATGAAAAGCCCATCTGAATCCACATTAACATCATCTCTATACAAGCAACATCCAGCATTTAAAATGATTGGGTTTAATTTTCCAGCATTCTCTGGTGCTGTCAGCCTGTTTCATGCTGTGAATTGGGTGAAGGTCAGGGCTTGGCTGACCTTTGTCCAAGCTGTCCCTGCCCATGGCAGGGGGGTAGGAACCTGCTGACCTTTAAAGACCCTTCCAACCCAAATAATTCTGTGACTTCAGGTTTAATTATGCTTAGTTAATCCATTTCCTCACCTGTACATAAAGCCTCTTCTTCTGTTCCTGGTCACTGGAGTGATTGCTTAATGAGCTTATTTCTGACAGTACCTGGATCAGTTTTACCACCTGTGCCTCTCTGAGAGCTGAAAAACAGATCCTAGTTCCTTTTTGATTCAGAAATTGTCCTACACTGCTGCTTTCCCCATTCAGAGGCACTGCACTAGTCCAAGGACAATTTAAAGAATTTAACTTGCTTTTTCCTCAGCTCTTTGCCCCTCCATGCTCACATCTCTGCAAGCCATGTTTCACAGTCATTCCTTGTTCTGTAATATCCTGTTGTTTATCAGAAATGCTCAGTGGATGAGTGGGAATCCACACTTGCTCCACAAAAACCCAAATTCCCTGAACCTCTCATCTATGTTGCATTTTTCTCTCTGATCTGACTCTTCAGCTTTGTGCCACCTCCTCCAGCACCTGTTGGGGGAGAAGTTTGTATTGGGAACTTCTGAAATTCTATTCCAGATTATTTTGTATGGTTAAAGGCTTTTTCTGCAGCCAGGATTAATTTTTCTTTCTTAAATTGCAGAGTGAAAGGCTGTAAGAGAACTCTTTCTCATCCTTTGTATGCCAGTTCAGTTCTTCTTGTTTTATGGAGTTTGAACAATGTTTCAAATCAATTTCCTCTGCTTCTCCATCCTTTCAAGTAGGACATTTCCTTTTCCTTCACTTCAAATTTTGACTCTCCCCAGAACAGCTCAGGTTAGTGGCTGGTGCCCAGCTATTTATCAAGGACTTGTACAAACCCTGGATAGTTCAGCTTTTTTTGTTTTTTCTTTTCTCCTCAATCTGGCAGTAAATCTTGCAGAAGCATCAAAGCTGAGCTGCTCAGGTCCACACTTAGAAACCCATGTGTGTCCATCCATCCTTCCCAGTCAGCATCTTAGACTGCAATGCTGAGCTAAGCAGAAAGACCTTTGAGAAGCCTTCCCATCCCAGTGCAATTTTGCATTATTTAAAAAAAAAACCAACAAATTATTTCCCTTATTCAAACTTCTTTGAGTTACTGATGGGTACAAAAAAGTGCTATAAATGTAGCAAATTTTAGTTTAGCTAAATTTTCTAGCTCCTACATTAAGAAGCTGACTTCACTGTCCTCTGTGACCCTTCTGTCACCTTAGCCAAGCAATTTTTCAGCTCCTCAAAAGCACTTGCAGAATCAGGAATTAATGTGCTGCATCATCATCTTCTTCATCACCCAGCACTATGTAACTGGAGGAACATAAGACACCAGTCTCTTTTTTTAGATTATATTTTTAGCCTTTTGCAGGTTACATCAATCTATTTTTGGACTAAATAACTAAATAATAACTTCACTCACCTTCTGCTGGTCAGTCCTGACAGCAGGAGGGCTGTTGGAAGAGATGTGTGGGGAAGTGAGAGCACAGGGCAGCCTCTCATCCTCCACCCCAGCTGCCAGAAATCTTTGAGCCAAGGTGGAAGGCAGGGACACCTTCCACTAGACCAGGTTTCAGAATCTCTGCTGCTCAGAGTGACTTTGAGATGCGTTAGAAAGTCTTTTTTTCTCAGCCTGGCAGTCGAAGAAGGAGACAGAGCTCTTAATTCCTCCGTCTCAAGGTTGTTTATTGTATCTTATCTATAAAATTCTTTCTCCTGTCCTGCTGAGGTCCACTCAGCACGACAGTCCAGGCACTCTGCCTGCCCCTGGGGTGGTGTTATCTTTTTATACTAAAAACTATGTGTAAAATATTTACATTTACTTTGCAGTACCTATCACCTATGCTAGACAGTGAGCTTCTACTCTAAACTAATCTAAAAGTGCCAACATCACCCAAAGATAGAGGTCAAGAAGAAGAAGGAGAAAGGCTGAACATGCCCAGATCCCTCCATCTTGCCCCCTGAACCCCCATTCTGAAAAACCTCAAAAAATCTATTTTTCACCCCATGATAAATTCACTATCATTCTACTTAAACGTTTGTGGTTTGTAATCTTTCATATAAAGGTTGGCAATCGTTTTTTCCAAGGGCTAAATCAAAGGCATAGGGGTCTTGGGCTCTGTGCCAAGGTCTCCAAGCCCTCCAGACAGGGGCTCGACTCCTCCAGGGCAGCCAGAGGAATTTACTGGGTTCCCACAACCAGGTTGCTCCAGATCCCTTCCAGCCTGGCCTTGAACACTGCCAGGAAAAGGCTGAAAAGGCTCCACAGTTTCTCTGGACAACTTTTCCCAGTGCTTCCTGCCCTCACAGTCAGGAATTTCTCCCCAGTATACAGCCCTGTCCTGCTGTCTGTCAGTGTGAAGCCTTTTCCCCTTGTCCTGCCACTCCATGCCCTTGTCCCAAGCCCCTCTCCAGCTCTCCTGTAGGGCCCCTTCAGGCACTGATGCCATAATAAGGTCAAGCAGGAATTGCAAAGGTAGAGAGGCTGGATTTCAGCCTCTCTTCATGCAGAGTTAAGGATTTTCTCTGTTAGATTAATTTATTTTCCATGGATTTTTTGAGCATCTTGCTTAAAAATCTTTCATGTCTTTTCCTTCTTTGAGGCACAATCCAAGCACTGCTTACCTTGTTGACTTTGCTGCTTTCATTTTGGGAACCAATGGCCCTGTAGAAGCACTGCAGGGTGTTAGGACTCTCCCTGTACTTGTCATAGATGACAAATCATCAAAATATATATATAAAATCAGTGCAAAATTAGAATTAAGACCCCTTAAAGAGTTTTGCTAGCTCCATTTTACAAAATCTGATTTGCCCTGTCTCAAATTGGTAGGAATCAGGGTTCAAACCTGCAGAGGTGTTTTCTGTCACCCTGGGCAGGCAGGGCTGGCAGATGGGACCTGGCTGTGCCCATGAGAGCCACCAGTGTGTGAGCAATGGTTCTGCTCCAGGTCAGCAAAATGCCTCTCACAAAATTCACAAAGTCACCACTAACACAAGGCCTGGCAGCTCCTCAAAGATGAGCAGAAGTTTGGAAATCAAAGATCTTTTTCATTCCTGAGCATTTCCATCCTACTCACTGGGCGTCTTTGCATTCTGCAAGAATAAGGCAACCAGAAGTGGTGGAAAAGTGGTGGAAAAAACCCACCCTCCTCAATTTGACAAAATTTTTACCATTTGCTAGAGAATGGTTACAACCCCCTTAAAATATGAGTTCTCTTCATTATAGAAATAGTTTTTTATTCCTTTAAAAGCCAGTGGAATGTGGACAATGAACAATCTCACATTCAGAAGCCAACTTTTCATCAGGGTTTATCCTTTTGATTGGGAAACTGGCTCATTTACGCTGGAAAAATTCTGTGAAGTGTTGCAATAAAAGAGGCTCTATTTTTGCATTAGCAGAAATATGCACACACAGAAACCCAGGCAATACAAAAGACAGCAAACAAAGGAGTGCCCAGCCCGTAAGCTGCAAACTGCAAATTTCTTATTCCAAGCACAAAGGCCACTTAGATCCTTGCCATCTCTAATAATAATAATGCATTCTGCCACCCAACAACACCACATTCCCACCAGGCAGGGAATTTTTCCCTGCAAAACAGAGCTTGGTGGATGTGGCTTCAGCTGCCTAAATGTCATCTCAGTCTGTTGCAATCTGCTGTAAACTCTCAAGATACAAGTCGTATGTCACAAACTCACAAAAGTTTCTGGATTTGCTTTAGGACTAGAATGTTCCTGGGCAAAAACTATTCATTAAGGAAGAAATTCTGTCTTCTGGTTTTTAATGATTCCCTGAAAGTTGCTTCTCACTGAGTTTTTTTCCCTCTTTTTTTTTTTTTTTTTTTGCCTACTTTTGTACATGCCATTTTATTTTATAAATCAGATCCATCTCAGTTCCATCAATCAGACATGGGAGGATCCTTATAGAGCCATAGGATACCCTGAGCTGGAAGGGATCCACAAGGATCATCAAAGCCCAGCTCCTGAATCTTGCTTTTCTGCATTTCAAAGTACTGCAGTAATTGTACACACTGTTTAAAGGGAGGAAAAAAGAGAATCTGAATCCAGGATAATCTTCTGGCCAAAGCAGCTCAGATTTTCCATGTCATCTGCAGCTGAGACACGAAAAGCACAGGTTAGGACTGGGCAGCAGCCTCCAACAGCAGAAGCCCCATTTCTGGCAATATTCACCCCAAAGTTTGTGTGTGTCTCTATTTATGGGCTTTTAGACCAAATACAGTAAAACCAGGTATGAGAAGGATACATTTAGACTGAATCAAAGTTTGAGGGAAGGGTAGGCTTTTTATGTTTCACATACACTTGCTGGCAGATATTTATAGAGGATGACTCTGAACTCTGATCCACAGACAAGGAGTGGGATGAGTTACATGAATTCAATGCCACGAGCTCAACATAATTTCCTTTCAACACCCTGGCCAAATTGTCTTGATTTCCACACCTGTAAAATGGGGGATAACACTTATCCCTTTTACAGGGGATAATGTTATAAACATTCGTTTAATTACTTGGAGAGGCACCGACTGTAAAATAACTTTACCTGTACTAGCTATGCCACACAGGAGGAGCTGAAATCAAACCCAGGAAAGTGAGGGAGAAAGGAAGCATAATTTCCTGTTGTATGATGCACTCTGACTAAGAATATAAACCCAAGGGACCTTGGGAGGAAAGGTTTTTTTGCAGCCTGCTTCTCCCCCTTTCACCATTGTGCCCATGCAGCACAAAACCCATTCCTCCTTTACCCAGGGAGCAAGCAGAACACAACCCTTCCACCTAAAATCAATTTTTCTCAGATTCCAGAGCAGCTGTGGTGCCATGTACCAGCCACTATTCCCCATCCCATGTGCCCATGCTGTGCCCAGTTGTCCCCTCTGGTTGCAGAATAAATCAGAGGAGCCACTGTGGTACAGCTGAGAAAGCAATGGAAAATCCAGCCAGCCAGGAAGCTTTTTCTTCTTGATTTCTGTGAAGTTCTCCACACTTGGCAAGCTTTGCAAGCTCAGTAGTGGGAACTGAAAAGGAAAAACCATCACGTACCATTTTTCTGTGGCTTGCAAATGTGAAATAAATCAAGAGATACAACATCAAGACATCTGTGATACAAGATTTCTTTTGTGAATGTTTAAAGCATTTAATCTCTGTTCTTCTGGCTCCCAGTCCTGGTTGCTGGGACATTATTATTTTACCTATTTTCCAAGGTATAATCACTTACATCTCAAGAATTTTCTGGCTGTGTTCTGTATTCCCTTTTGCACGACTTGGATAAATCTCCATAACTTGACCCATCTGTCCCATTTTCTGCCTTCTGGTTTATCATCTGAACATCCCCATGTGACACAGTGAAGTCCCCACTGCCAACAGCAGGGCCAGCTGTGGTGTTTCATTATTTCCACCCCTTTGTTGCCTCTCAGAGCTGGGCCAGGTGTCCATGAGCCACAGCCACTGCTCAGGCAGGGACAGCACGAGCTGAGCTTCCCATCACCACCAAACCCCTGTCCCTCCACCCTCTGGGCCACAGGACACCCCCTTTTCCCTCTCTTCACACAGAATGGTGACATGGGCATGTCTGAGGTTGGTGTGGGGGTCCTGGGGAGCCCCACAAGCCCAGAGTGAAGCTGGGACTCCCCCACTTGCCCCTGACCCTGGTGGGGTGCACAGAGGAGCCAGCCCAGAGTGAAGGAGGGCTCAGCAAACAGCCCAGCAAGGATTTGCTGATTGATGGAAGACCTGAAAATAGACCTTGCAGCTTCTCTTTCTTCTGGGCCACATCCTTCTGTCTGTCTCCAAGCCCTGGTTATCCCAGGGGTCGTGCAGGGACCTCTGCCCCAGCAGGTCTCCATTGTGCCTGTTGTTAGAGCTTGGCTACAGCTGTTTAATTCTCATTTAACAGTCAAGTTTCTTTTCATCTTCTTCCAAAACAAGGATCTCAAGTCTTACAACAACATCTCCTAGGAACTTTCTGCTCTCCTTTGGGGACATATTTCTTTCTAGTGAAAGGAAAATTTCCCAATAACTTTCTTCTGCTGCCAGGCACCAAGGCAAGGCAGCATCGTGCCACTCCCTCATCATTTCCTAAGAGCCTTGCACATCATTTTATTCAGGGCTGCACCCTCTTCTTTTGGCTTCATATTCTCATTCCAGCCTGTCTGCTCAAATGCATCCAAAGGTGTAAGAAAAATCCCTTTTGGGACAGTCTGTGCCACGCTGCACCCACAGCTGTACAACCTCGGTGGCTTCACTACTGGTTCTTATCAGCCATCACACCTTCAAGCGCAGAAGGTGTGTCTAATATTAGCCAGGAAACGTCCTGGAGAAGATCTGGACTTTTTCAGCTAATCAGTATTAATAACTTCCTATGTTTGTAGACAGCCCATAGGAAATGCAGCTTGACTCATCTACCCAGTAATTAGATGAACACCCCAAAAAAGTGCAGGTGGCTGCACCACATTAGCCAAGGTGCAGAATGTGCTCCTGACCAAAGGGCAGATAACAGCAGCTGTAATTTCCTCCACTGATATAATGTAAAAAAAGAAGTATTTCTGACAGATTTGGCATACGGCTGAGGTTGGAAAGTCAAGCAGTCATTTTCTTTCTTTCTCTTATCTCACTCAGGGGAAATTTGTAATATGCACAAAGCCTTGATTTATTTTTTACACTCTGGCATATTACTGGAAAATAATTACAAAGCAAAAATTCATGAATACCAGAAGATATTCAGGCCTATTTGCTGTATAAGTTATACCTAGATTGTGATTCTTACCGAAGATATTTGTTTCCTGTGTTCTTTTCTGCTGCCAAGTTCAGCCATATATCACTTTTATGTATCTGAAGGCCATGGTGTAATGCAATATGAAGCTATGAATGGGATAAAGTTACATATTCTCCATTGATTTTCCATTGTATCCATTATCTTTAATGTTGGAATGCAGGTTAGTGCGAGTGCTGGAAGCCTCTGCACCTCTGTGCTGGCTGCTGCCCTAGGAAAACCATCCCTGGGGGCAGAGAAAATCAGCTGCAAGCTGCAGAGAGGAGACAGGAGTTCCCCAAAGTGTCCAGCTTAATGGGGGAAGAAGTAGGAAAGAGAGAGGGAGAAGGCAAACTCAGGGATGGGACATGAGAGGGGCTGGGAGGGAAGGCAGGGGCAGGAGAGGAGAGAGAGGAAGGGAGCAGGACCTACTGCAAGGCTTTATATCAGTGGAAAATTGCTTTTTGCATGCTTAACAAAGGAGAGAGAGAAAGAGATTTGTGGCTTGTGATGCTGCTGCAAGCCCCACAGGCACCACCAGCATCACTGTCTGGGAGAGCAGAAAGCAGCAGCCACCGGTGCTCCCCAGCCCCAGATCTGGTGTAGATCAACTGAGGGTTCAGCTGCTCACCCCGTGGGTCAGGATGGGCAGGGAGAGTGTTCCTAGGCAGGCCTGGAGCTTGCCACCATGGCAGATCAAGCAGAGGCTGATGAGAGGGACAGGAGGATGCAGCTGGATGGGGAAGGCAGGATGCTCCCAAGGCTGGTTGCCCAGCTGGGCCCAATTGCACTGAGACTAGATGTTAACACTAACTCTCTAACAAGCTTCTCAAATCACATTTTTAAGGCCATGTGTTAACAGAAAACAACTGTTCAAATTTAGCAAGTTCCAGCAGCACTTTCACCCTTGTTCTGTCTGGGCCGCTGGAGTACGGAGTGCCACCACCACTTCATTTTTCATCCCTCTCACAAAGGGGAAGAGCTGTTAGTCATGCAAGTGGCTGCCTTGGACAGTCCCACGCAAGCAATGCCAGCAGGATTCCTCCATGTGTGACTAAGTGCTCCTCCTGGGAGGCCAGAGATTCCCACTGGGAAGGTAAAGGACCCCCCATGCTCTGTAATCTTAACTCTGCAGTCACCACTGCTGCTGCTGTACAGGGTTTGTAAGATGAAAATCCTTTACAGGACAGGTGACCTGCTCGTCTCCATCTGGCCTTTACTGTTCTGGCTACTCCTGGTGACATCTGTGACTAATTGGTGATGGATGAAACCGAGCTGTGACCAGCACAAAAAGCCTTTATTAAAACCCTGCCAGGTTAACCAGCAGGCATTCTTCAGGAGTGCTGCTCAGAAAAAGCCAATTCTGAGTAATTCCATGGGACAACATTCCTGGAAGGAGCATCTCATCCAGCTTACCTTGAAGCACATCAGCCATGGACACCTTGTGTCACCTATAACCCAGGGGACAGAGCTTAGGGACCTCTGTGCAACTTTTCCTTCACTTATTTGTCCTGGTAGAGAAAAGGCTCAAGCTGACAAGGAGCAAAACCTCCCCAGCTGGTTTAAGAAAAGTCTGGTACCTTGTTCAGTGTGTACGTGCATGTGCTGCACAGCAGGAGCCCTTTTCTCATTTAACCAGCCAATTAAAGCCTACTTTGGCACTTAGCACATGACATCAACTCACAGTATTTAACCTGCCCAGCACAGTGTGAATTTAATTTGATAAAGGGGCAACTAATAAAGATCTTGGAAGGCTGGTTAAAGTTCATTAAGCTGTTCCTTTCAAGGTATACTTCCCTCCAGTGCAAAAGCTTGCATCTACTTTTTTTTTTTTTTTTTTTTCTTTAAAGCTGTGTTATATCCTGCCACCAGAAAAAGGTGCCTGTGTCACATCCCGACAGGGTATATTTAAAGTCTCACTGTCAAAGTCATGGCAGGCCTTGGTTCTTTGCCCAGGAATGTGCAGAAAGAAAAATAAAAGCCCTTTTCCCTGAGTGTGGGGCGAGGAGTGCAGTGTGTGCTGGTGCAGCTCCTGGGAGGGGAACGGGCTCCTGTCACACTGAGCTGCATTCACGCTCCTTCTCCTGAGCCATCCCTGGTTCCAGATGGATTTCATAAACACATGAGGAGACTCAGCCCTGAGCTCACTGCTTTAATGCAACCCGTATGGCTGACTCATGTAATAAGTATTTAATCATGTTGATGAAAATCGGTTTAAAAACTCCCACCACCCACAGCGCCGCTCCCCGCGCAGCCGTGGGGCTGAAAACAGCACAGCACAGCCAGGGCAGCTCCTTCTCCTTCTCCAACAGCCAGGGCACCTCCTTCTCCCACAGCCAGGGCATCTCCTTCTCCTGCAACCAGGGCAGCTCCTTCTCCTTCTCCCACAGCCAGGGCATCTCCTTTATCCATAGCAAGGGCACCTCCTTTTCCCACAGCCAGGGCATCTCCTTCTCCCACAGCCTCTCCAGGTGCCTCCTTGCCTTCCCAATGTGTGCATGCATTGTGCACTGCCAGCTCTAACTAGAGCCCGTTCATCTTTGAAAATCCTCCTCAAGACACCCACTGAAGTGCCACAAAATGAGGGTTTTAACACCCCACATTCCCCATGCAGCTGTTTCAGAGGTCACTCAAGGGTTAACGCTTTGGTGTTTGTATCTTCTTATTAGTTTCTGTTTGCGCTCACAAATGCCCATGCATTAAAAAATTTGCTGAGCTTAAGTGGTCTCTGTTTGTAAACAGAGAAATGCCACAAAGCCTTGCAAATGTTGAGTCATCTTGGGTGGGAAATTGTTCTTCTTGTCAGCAGAAGTCATTCCTGATGCCAAGGACATGGACCTAAAGGAACATATGTAATACCATCATGTGGCAACCAGCAGTCCACACAAATTCAGTATATTTTAAGCTAGCTCAGAAAAGTCAGGCCTCCCCCTCCTCCATTCAAGGTTGGATTCCTGTTCGTGTTTGTCCTTTTACAACATTCATCAGTGTTCAGCAGCAACTTTCTTCTGAGAGCTCTGGGGAAAGGAAGATGAGTCCCATGATGTTTTGCACAGGATCCCAGCCACAGACAGAGAGAGGAACCCCTCATTTTGTCACAAGAAATTTTGTGGATCAGTCCAAATTTGTTGAATTAGATTTAATTTTTAATATAAAATTTAGATTTGGGCAAGTGTTGTGGGCAAGGCCACAATGAGGAGCTTTTGATTTGTGAGATAATATTTTCCAAACAGTAGAAATGTTGAAAGCTGAAGGTGTGCCTGCAGTGTGCTGCCAGTTCCAAGGCTGCTTACATCCTGGCAGGGAAAATTATTTTCTGCCATGAGACCAGCCAAAACCTCCACTTTGTGTCATGAAGTTAATTTCTTTTTGTAAGCAAATTATTTTCCAAATCCCTGAAATGTAGCATAGTGTTCATGGCTTCAGAAGCTGGGTTTATTATAATTTCCCTCACTTCATTTTACAGTAACCATTTTTTTCATTTCTAAACATGCAGATATATTGAAAAATACCAGTGTAGGCTGAACAGAAAGCTGACTGTGATCCTGTCTCATCCACTTGCAAAGAGCATGCCCAGGAATTACCCCATGCTTTCTGAGATGCCCTTCATGCATAGTGGTTGCTGCGGTAGATAGTTGTGCTTCAGTGGTCGGTATTTAAACCTCCAAAATTGGGAAGTCTTTGTGATTGGAAGGTCTTAAAGACTGGGAAATCTTGTGGTTGTGTTTAACTTGTATTGCTGTGGCACCAAGATTTACACAGCTCCAAGAAATGGGAGCGTTATGGTCTTTAGAGGCTTGATAACGAAATCCAGAGTTCACTTTGCACAAGCCCTTCATCCTTCCATTCACCAGGTTATGAATTTTGGTGCAGCAGCACCAGACTCTGAAAGTGCAGAGTATCTCACTTTAGAGCACCCAATGAAGATGTCATTGTGACCCAGAAGAGCACCTTAAATGGAAAAGCACTGGAACAGTGGAGAAGTCTCCATTTCCTTGCTTATGACTTCAGACTCCAGAGCTAAAGGACACCAAAGAAAGAGTTTAATGCCTATAAATCTTGCAGTGTGAATTGATTCATGACTCAGACAAAGCCCAAGCCCCTCAGAGTCAGGAGAACAACCCTTTAAAATACAGTTTGCTACTATTGCTGGAAACTTTAACCCTCTGGCTTCACACTCAGGAGGTTTAAGCTGCAAATGGCAGGAGAGGATTTATGTGCTCCTCTGAACAAAATACATCAGGGTAGGAAAACTTGACCCGACAGTTTTGAGACGTGCCTGCCATAAATAACCAATTGATTGGCTGGGCTGCAGAGCCATGAGCAGGCGTGGGGAGCCTGCTGAGACTCAGACAGGGTGTAAAATGCTGGAGGTGCCAGAAAAATGGACACAGCCATCACCTACATGGTCACCTCCCTGCAGAACTGCTCAGGAGGGCTCAGGAAAAATGGAGCAGCTTTTATCTCCCTCATTCCACAACACCCTGGAAGGGGGATCCAGTCTGTGCCTGGGATCCAAGGGGGAAGGGAGGAGAGATAAAATGACCACCTTGTGCTTGAGCAGTAAATCATCTGGAGGAGCAGAGGTATTCCAAATGGAGTTGGAGATCATGCCTTGACAGGTTGTAGATGAGTCTTTTCTGCTGTAAATTACCACAGCTGCCAAGTGGCACTGGTAGCTCTGAGCTAGCAGGGCTTTCCACCTCCAGAAAAGTGGCAGCAGTTGCAGCAGGAGGGAGTCTGATGACTCAGATCACAGATTTCAGCACAGAGGGCCAGAGCTTGCTTTGCCCTCTGAGAATGGGTCATTTTTATCTTTTCCCTCCCAAAGAATGCGTGTGATGCTCCCACCTTCACTCCCACTGCTGCAGTCACACTCTCTGGGCTTGGGTTGATCTTTTTGCACTGCCCCATCCTGATGGCAAGGGAGAAGATGGGAGTTCCACGGGGCAATGTCTGCCAAATCTTTCAATCTGGAGAGGAGCAGGCAGTAGGAAGCAGAGCAGAGATGATGCTGGTCTGCTCCAGACACTCATTTACACTTGAGACACAGTGCATGTTGCAAATGAGAAGGAATCTGGGTGGAAATGGCTACAGAAACAGCAGGGTAATGATGGACCAGAGCCAGCTCCTCAAGGAGGCTGTGGCTCCAGGCATTATCCTCAAACAAACAAAAATGGGACCTTGTTCCTCTATCAAACATGAGATGAGAAGGGATGAGTGGCAGGTGAAGGGCAGGAAGGAAGGATGTGGGTATGTGCAATCCACACAGAATCACCAGGTTGGAAGAGACCCTCAGGATCACCAAGTCCAATTCCATTCAGCCTGGTCCTGCTCAGAGCCCCAAGTGCTTTCCCTGCTCAGGGAGCTAAATGGGGCAGCTCTCAAGGGCCAGATCCTGAGGTGGTGTCTTCTCTATCCTGGCACTGCCACCACTGATATCAATCCATCAGCTCTTTCAGAGCCAGAGGATTCCTCTGCTATGTAGGACTCAGTTTCCATGGACAATTCTTCTTTCTTTTGGGTTATATTCAACTGTTGGGTATTTTTTCTCTCCAGGGAGCACAGCCCTGCAAGAGAGGAACAGTTTCCAAATAATAGAATTGTTTCCAAATAATTATATTTACAAAATATGCACTGGCCAAATATTGACATGCTATACATGTGGCTTCCTGGTGGCTCCCAAAACACAAGAAATGGTGAAAACCAGGAGCAGATTCAGCTGCTTACAGGAATCTGGCCCGTTCCTATGAACTACAAACCTGTATAAGTGTGACTGAGCCTTGAGTCTCACTGACTAAACTCAGATTTTATTTTAACACCCTGATAACTCAGTAACTACTCCCCCCATTTTAATGCTACAAGAGGTTATTGATCCCCATCCCTGGAGGTGCTCAAGGCCAGGCTGGATTGGGGTCTCAGCAACCTGGTCTAGTGCAAGGTGTCCCTAGACTTTGTGTCTCTAAAACACAAAGGAAAGCGCTGCCAAATACTTTGAACTTATTTTTATTTTGTTGTTGTTGTTGCTGTTGATTCTTTTTTGAACTGAAATCAGCGTTAGTCAAAGGATTGGTGGCAAGAAACTGCTGAGATCTTGCTTCTATTTCACAGGTAGTAGCTCCTTAGGATTCATGGACTTGTTTAAATTAGGAAGATAACAATCATCATCTTTAAAAAGAGCAGGACCTCATCAGCACCTCATCTCTGTCAGGAGACAGCAATAAATGGTTTGGATAAACAAGTATCAGGGAGGGAAGGGCAGTGGTCCCACCCTCCCAGCCTGGGGTAGCTCAGGGCCTTTTGAAGGCAGCTGCTGTATCCAAATGGCTCCTGCAGTGACCAGGCACAGTTTGTGCTGTTTACATGAGCCTCTGCAATCCTTTGCAAAGCTTTAGCCCCCACAACAGCACTGCTGAGGTGTTCTGCAATGCCATGAAACCTCTTAGATAAGAAGGCAGAGGGGCAGGCACTGATCTCTCCTCTCTGGTCACCAGTGACAGGACCAAGGGAACGGCTGGAGCTGTGTCAGGGGAGGTTTAAGTTGGATATCAGGACAAGGTTCTTCACCCAGAGGGTGTTTGGGCACTGAACAGGCTCCCCAGGGCAGTGGGCACAGCACCAAGCCTGGCAGAGCTCAGGAAGAATTTGGACAACACTCTCAGGGCCCAGGAGTTGGACTCCATGATCCTTGTGGGCCCCTTCCAACCCAGGATGACTCTGTGATATCTATCATATAATGATTCTATGATAGTTCCTTTTGCTGCCTTTAACTTTGCTGTCAGGCAAGTGCTTTAGGCACCATCTAGTCCTGGCTTTATGGGATAAGGTGGATAACAGCTCCATATTCACTTTTTGACTACTGAGGGCTCAATCCACATCCCCTCCTTGCTCACTCTCCAAGTGTCCTAGTCTCTTTGAACTGCCCATTTTTTGGAAGCCTAACACAACACTTAGGCAAATGTTTTGCTACAGGAAAGAGAGTACTTGCTTTTGGAAGTGTCATTTTAGTGCATGCAGCACTAATGTTTATAAATACATACCTGCACACAGACAGGGCACTTGTCAAAACACATTCAAAGGATACCTAGGTTCTTTCATGTATTACATACTCAGAGTGAAAATAACCAGCTATATTTAACCCAGATCCAAGCCCAGACTAAATTATTTCAAAGGTCAATTAAAGAACAGAAAATCTCACTAGCTAAGTGATAAAAAAGCTCCCATTCATCTGCAGTTCAAGAGCTTTTACAGAACCAAAGCACAGGATGAGAAACTGTAATTAATTACCATTTCATATAAAAATCATTGACAACTCCAAGTTCCTATACCTGCCAAGACCTGAATTCAGATGACTGCATTTAGCCTACAGCAGTTGATGGAAACTCCATCACTCACCAGGCTGATGTAGCTTTTTGGAAACAAAGGGCTCTTGACGGGAAAACACATTTCAGCTTCTGTTGAATGACTGCACATATGAGGAGCAGGAGATAAGACAGACCAACAGCCAGTGCTCAGATTCAGACTATGTTTTGGCTGGGGCTTAAAGTTCAGGTCTGAGGCCAAGTGGAGGCTAGGATTTAGCCTTCAATGTAATCCTGGAATCACATGGGCTCCTCTCCTCAGGTGTTGGCCTCGGTGGCAGAGGCTGGTGAGTCTGTTGGTTTGGCAGGCGCTGCTGTGCTCGCTGCATTCCTGTTCTTTGGCCCCGTGTCAGTCAGTTCTGGAAAACTCTTATTCAACCACAACTGGAAAAGAAAGAGAGAGAAAAAAAAATCAAGCCAAAACCCACAGATCAAATCTATAGGATGGGCTTGAACCACAGAGCCCAGTTTTTTATCCTGACAGGCTGCATGATCTCAGCACAGACATAACCACAAACAGGCAAAGGAAGCACTTGGGGAGCTGAGCCCTCTCCCATCAGCCAGCCCGCGATAACAGTGCAGCCAAGAGAGCAATGAACACAGCGAGCCAAATCCCTGAAGAAACTCTGGGATTTGTTCTCTCTGGCTGATTGGAAAAGCTGTTTCCAGAACTCAAGTCAACACCTTCCTTCAACCCCAGAACACCTCCTTGGGTAAACATAATCACCTTCCAGGTTTGGGCCTTGCTCAGAACGAGATCACTCCGCACAGGAATCACATTTAGCTCAGGTCACTGTTTAAAACACCATCAGAAATATCTGCCAGGGCGGTCATGTTTCAGCTCTGCCATCAGCCCTAAGGTGAGAACACCCCAGTGTGGATTGTGATGTGCACCAGAACATTCATGCACTAGTGAATGATGGCCCAGCTCCATTTCTTGTGCAGTCTGCAACTTCCCAACGTGTCTGACACTCTGGGAGCCCACGCGCAACAGGGATGGAAAACTTGGAAAGCGAATGGAAGCAAAGAAAAGCCCTCGGTGTAATTTTACAGGGTGTGAAAGACTTAAAGCAAGAAACACAACCAGATGCCACAAGGAAACTACTTTCAATTAGTTCTGCTTTGTGTTATACCTACTGATGAAAAATAAAAACAAATTCATTCTGTCAACAGCTCTATCTATAGCATAATCCTTAAATGAACTCATCCGTCAAACTGGTCTCCTCTGGCAAAACATATTACAATCCCTGTTTCTCAGCTGTGGGAATCAATCATCTGTTTCCCAAACCCATTGGTCAACATCTTAAGAACCCAATATATTTTATTGCACTGAACAAGCAGTCACAGGGCACCAACCTCACCACACCACCTATGGACAAAGGCCTCGCGTATTAGCAGAGTTAGAAATTCCAGGGGAGCTCTTCCCCTGTCAAATTCCACAGCAAACCTGCCTGACCTGGAATAAAAAGCAAACCTCAGCCTTTTGGCCCCAGCAGCATCCATGGGATGTCCTGCTGCTCACAGCTGAACAAGGCAAAAGCACTGAAGAACAAACCAGATTTTTCTGGGTGAACAGCTCAGAGAGTGATGCAGGAGATGCAGAGGCAGGGATGTGCATTTTTAAGCCAAAGTTAATGGTTCCACTGAAGTAGCAGCAGAGCCACCCCACCAAAGCCCTGGCAGCACTCAGCAGCATCTGCAGTGTTGCTCAGTGGTGAATGCTCCCCATCCTCCATGCAGGAGGGCCATGAAGAAGGGGTCTCTTCCCTACACACCCTCCTTCCAGCAAAGGAACCCTGTGGGAGGGACACCAACTCTCATTCCTGAGTTATCCATGAGAATATGAAGGCACAGCCCTGCTCCATCCTGGATGTACAGAGAGATGTAGGTGTGGGGGCTTCCAAGGGTCTCAGTGCTCAACCTCCCATGCCAGGCCAAAGGGCAGAACTGGCCAAGCTGAGATAATTGGGAGAGAAACTTTTTCATAGGCAGACAGTGATAGGACATGGAGGAATGGCTTTGAAACAAAGGAGGTGGGATTTTAAATAGATATTGGGCAGAAAATCTTGACTGTGAGAGTGGTAAGACACTGGCACAGGGTGCCCACAGAAGCTGTGGCTGCCCCATCCCTGGGAGTGTTCCAGGCCAGGTTGGCTGGGGCTTGGAGCAGCCTGGGATAGTGGGAGGTGACCCTGCCCATGGCAGGAGGTTGGATTGAGATGAGCTTTAATGTGATTCCAACACAAAGCATTCTGTGATACGAGCTGAGCTCTGCATGAGCCACATCAGGATGGAATGGTCAGAGAACAGCTTTAGCCATGATTACCAAAGACTGAAACGTGCCTCAAAGTCATTCTTGAAATCCATTTCCCAGCAGGACTCACTGGTGCTGGGAGCAGACACTTCTGCAATTGGTGCTCTTGGCCTCACAACATTGGCTGATAGAAAAAATTTACTAAAAGTGAAATGCAAACTGAGGTGTTTCTTGCAGAGCCATTGGCTCAGACAGGAAAACTGCAGCAGTGGCTTTACCTGAGGCACCTTATGAGAGCTCATTATGTAGCTGTATTTTAACAAATTAAATGCCAATTTCTATGAAATTCACTGGGAATCCCTTAAAATAATTTATGACACAGACACCAGTGCAGAAAACTGCAATTTTGAGCAAAGCAGACATACCAAGGACATCCTGGTCTTAGTGCTCCAGCAGCAGTACCAGCTGCTCTTGGCATTGCAGGAGCAGCAATATCTGACTGATGCTGCCCTGGTTCAAGATAAACTTCCATCATTTCCCATAGATTTCAGTCCCCTGAGATATTTGAGATATTTGATATCTGGGTTTGAAATGTTTTGATATTTCAAATCACAAGAAGCCAAACCATTCAGAAAGGCAACATTTTCTGGGTGGCATTTCCCTGAATCTTGGGGTGCAAGCAGAATGGCAGAGGACTCTCCCCACCACCAAGCAGATCTGCAGAGCTCTGGTATTGCTCAGGAAAAATGCATAGACAAATAACTCTGAAAACACCACAGGAAGCTGACCAAGTGATGAGGTTTTAAGAAAAAATAAAGAAAAAATTAAAAACATTTTACCTACATTTTTAGCACTATCAGAGTTATGAAAAGACTGGGCTACCAGCAGGTTGTAGAAAAGCAAGGTGTGTCCACAGTGTGGCAACCTGCCTTCTCCTGGATGGAGAGTGGCCATGCCAAACTCAAGGGAGCTGTGTGTCCCCCCCCAGCAGTGCCACACCTCCATGGCAGGGGAACTGTGACAAGTGTTCACAGGGGTCTTATGTTGAGGGAAGAGACAAGGATTTGACTCAATCCTTCAGAAGGCTTGATTTATTATTTTATGATATATATTACATTAAAACTATACTAAAAGAATAGAAGAAAATGTTCTCTTCAGAAGGCTAGCTAAGCTAAGAATAGAAAAGAAAGAATGATAACAAAAGTTTGTGGCTCAGACAGAGTCCAAGCCAGCTGACTGTGATTGGCCATTAATTACAAACAACTCTATGAGACCAATCACAGATGCACCTGTTGCATTCCACAGCAGCAGATAATCATTGTTTACATTTTGTTCCTGAGACCTCTCAGCTTCTCAGGAAAAGGATTTTTCATGAAAAGATGTCTGTGACAGGCAACACTGACATGGCCCACTGGGGTGCACAGATGTCAATAAATTTCACTGCAGAAAGCAGCAAAGGCAGCAAGACTCAGCTTGGTGTGGATTTTGACAGCTCAGAAATATCTGCCCAGGGCTCCCAGACCCAGCCTGCCCGGGTGTGGGCCTGGCAGCCCGAGGAGGAGGAGGAAGGGAGGAATTTGAGCTGAAATCAAAGCCAGAGATCCCCAAAGAACAAAGCCAGGGGGATCTCTGGGCAGACAGGTGCCTGGCACACAGGGACAGACAGGGAATTGTGACAGCCAGACATCTCCTGTGCCCCTTCCCTTGGCAGGAAAGCAGAGCTGGCCAGAAAACAAAGCGAGCAAGGCATGGATCTCTGGAGAGTCAGAGAATCCCTGTGCAGCAGAGTCAAGCCTGAGCAGCAGAACCTCACGGGCAGTGCCTGCTGAGAGCTGCAGAACAGCCCCTTGGGAATTCCTCCAGTGCTCATCATCCCTAAACCCCAAACCAGCCCTCCCAAACCCCCTGGCATCACCATGGAGGCAGCCTGGGTGTGGATCCTGTGTCAGGGGACACACATAGAGCTCCCTGCAGGCAGCAGGAGGGGAGTCAGCTCTGCCCTGCAGGGTCTCCTCTCTACAAGCACAAGGAGCTGCTGGAACTCCCTGCCCTGCACTGGGGGCTGAGACCACCTGCCTCACCTGGCTCACCAGGCACATCTCATATGGAAAAGGAGCTGAAATTCCTCACCAAATCCAAGCATCCCTGAGCAGCTCCAAGCTCTGCTCCCGAGCCAGCACTGAGCACCATGAGGTTTTTCACAACAATACACTGACTGCACCTTGGCTGTGCTGTTGGATGTCCCAGATCCACTCTACAACCATGAGAAGTAAAAGGATTTTTTTGTTTTAAAAGATTAAATTCTGGCTGCTGGCATGACCTTAAAGCAGACAGTGTCTATATGATGGTCAGCCATGGTTAATTCTTTGCATTCCTACTGAAGTGGTGAAAATTGGTGATGTGGAAGAGTTCTCCTGCTTGCCCTGGGACTCAGGAGTCAGATTTGGGAACTGACAAGTGATCATAAAAGAAAACTGACTGAAAAACAACTGTACCAAGCAGACACTTGAATTCTGAAGGAGGCAATCTGTTCTACCCAAGGAAAGGTGAAAATTATTCTGAACTAACATTAAGTCCAGTCACTGCTGGTCACTTCCCAAGATCTCCAGGAGAAGGGAGCAGATGCCCAGGGCAGATGAAGGCCTGGCTGCAGGGCTGGGGCTGCTCTGGCTTTTCCCATGATGGTGCTGAGGGCCAGGGCAACATTTCCTACCCAAAACCTTTGTTTTGGTGAGTTTGTCCAGCATCACCAAAGAAGCCCAGTCCAAGGGAAGCCATGCAATGCTCAAGAAGAGCTTGGATAAAGAAGAGGGCAGGGTCAGTGTGTTAGAGCAGGAGCACAGAGCTCTGTGGGTGCCTGATGAGCCCAGCCCAAGGCAAGGGGTGACTTTGGGGTGGCCTGGGCTCACCCACTGCCCATCCCTGGGTCTGAGCTGTCCTTCCAGCCCCAGGAGTTTTCTCCTGCTCTCCTTAAAGGATGGAGGGGCTGGGGGCTCTCCCCTGCAAGAGATGGCACTGCAGAGCCCTTGCCCTCACCATCAGGACATCTGTGCTCTTGATCCCTGCATCCTGCTGTCCTTGGGGAGCTGCCCTGAACACTTGTGCCCTTCACATCCCTGGGATGGTGATCACCCCAGGCCCAGTACCAGCTATAAATATTCCTCCCATCCTTCCCCCATCACTCACTCAATCCCCTGGCACCCCAGCAGGGGCCACAGGCTCTGTGGGGCAGCCCCCAGCCCCAGGCTGCCCCAGCTGCTTCCCCTGCCAGCAGGATGGGATGCTCAGGGCATCCCAAGGCTCTCCCAGAGGCACCACAGGCAGATTAGCAGCTCTATTTTTCAAGCTGATCCTCTCCCACCCCCCCTCCAACTTCATTCAACTTACAAGAATTTCAGAGAACTTGGCAGGACAGGCAGGACCTAAATATAAACCCTGGTGGCCATTTCGTCAAACAAGCCCCGATGAGCAAATGGCCTCAGTACCTGGAATGTGGGTTCATGGAAGTGCCAGGTCAGCAAAGCAGCTGCCTCCTTCCTCCCAGCACAATGGGGATAGCTGAGATGCCATCAGCACGAGTTTTTTCCTACCCTGCTGTGCACTAAAAAAATTATTCTTGGAACATTTTGGAGCAGGGGAGTAAAAATAGAATTGCAGGTTCAGCATATGGCTCCCCTCAGTCCTTGTGATTGCACCTTATTTTGCAGAGAATAGAAGGAAAAACAGTTGTGCCACCCTGTTAAACTCTGCTTGCTCAGCAGCTCCTGACAATGACACTTGCTGCTTTCCAGGCTTGTTTCAGAAATCCTTCCAGCAACCTGGGTGTCTGTGTGGTGTAATTAAAGCAGAAAAGATGAGTCTGTAATCAGCCCAGCCTGGGTGGGAAAGCTCAAAAACTTGCTGCAGCATCCTCAGGTGAAGCTCAGTTTTGTTTGTCACTGTTGGCAGCAACAAAGAGTCACCACATGGAAAGGGAAGTTGGAAGCAAGGTTTGCTTTGCCCCAAAATCAGAGGCCAACCCTGAGCTCCACACCCAGGCTGGGGCAGGCAGCTCCCACAGCTCCTCACTGAAGGGTTTTTGGCTCAGTGAAGCTCAGTAGAGACCAAGTTTTCATTACTATCAGTAATGAAAAGAGACCAAACCAGCTGGATCTGCTGGGATGCATCAAAAGCCCTGTGGTGCCCTGCCCATGCACTGTGCCCATCACAGAGGCCAGCTTTGGTCCCCAGAGAAGTGACAGTGCTGAAACAATCCCAGTGTCAGTGCTGGTGGAGTCTCTCCAGGAATGCAGCCTGGGAGGGGCCATGCTGGTGCTCACAGCATCTCCCACCCACTGAGCCACCTCCTGTGGCTCCTTCAGACCCCTGGGGACAGGCAGGTGTGTTTAGGCCAGCTCAGAAGGGCTGGGTGACAGGCTGTGGGCTCAGGCTCTCCTCTGGCTTCCCTGAAGGAGGATGAGGCTCCAAGACGGGTCACCACAACGGGACCATCATGGTGGGGGGTGAGGGCAAACCAGGCAAGGATCCCAGGGAGGCACAGAGGGTGACAGAGAGAGGGGCTGTGTCCCCTCCCAGCCCACAGAGCCCCTGCACAGCAGGGATGGTGCCAGGGGCTTCTGAATGGACACTTTGCCACTCCACATTCTCAAAAGACAACCCAACAAATCCTTCCTCAGCTTGCTCCTCTTCCCTTCCCCTCTCAGCCACCTTCCTGCAGCATTCACACTCTCTGAAAAAATCCCTTTGCCCAGGATTCTTCTCCTGGGAA